>OZ010736.1:1397500-2085000 GCA_963932295.1 Tipula lateralis | reverse complement strand
ATTGTATAAAGATTTAAATAATAATAATATTATATAAAAAAAAATTATTAAGAATTTTAGTTATATAAACACAACACAACCACAAAACAAATAATAAAATTTGAAAACAATATTGACTAGAATTATATTATTATATTTAGATAAATGATTTTTTTAAATTTTAACTGTGTTTTATTTTATTTATTTGATATATGAAGTGGTTATTTTAATAGGTGCTCATTGTCGCGAAAAGAAATCTTTGAAATACTAGATACTATCGATGATCGAGTTTAAGAACTAAAAAACGTAGTAAACACATGTACGTAAATAACGAAATATTTTCTAGTATTTAATTTGAAAGTATGTTTTTTCTATATTCAACACAAAGAATTCAAATGAAAAGTTCAAATTTACGCAGAGCGACATGTTTCAAACGCATGTTCTGGGTAGAACAGATGCTAGCTACGTTGATGGTTTGTATAGTCGTAAAGTACACCATTGTAGGGTTTTAGTTTTCCTCCGGAAGTGTGATTCTATTTTTTTTTTTTTTTTTTTTTTTATTTTTTTTTTTTTTTTTTTTTTTTTTTTTTTTTTTTTTTTTAACGGCTTTTACAGGCCATTATTGGCCCGTACCGTGTCAACAATCTGACTCCATTGGTTTCGATCACGAGCCAGCTCTTCAAACCGTTGTAGGCAGTTTGAAGAAGCCAGATCGCTCTCTACGCCGTGGAGCCATCGTCGCCTACAGCGACCTCTTCGCCTACCGAAAGGCGGTTCACCCTTAAAGGTTCGCTGAATCATTCGGTTCGGATCAGCACGCAGAACGTGTCCGAGCCAGCGTACTCGCTGTCCTTTAATTTCATGCACGATATCAGGAATTTGCATTAAATTCCTGATCTCGTGATTGAAAAGAACTCGGTAAGTGCCATCGACGTCGCGTTTTGGACCATATATCACACGCATGATTCTTCTCTCGAATGTTAGAAGCCATCTTTCGTACTCATCCGTCAAGGTCCAACTCTCACATCCATACATGACAACGGGTCTGATCAACACTCTGTACAGTTTCAGCTTATCCGTATTTGCAAGATATTTTGATTTCAGCAGTGGACGTAGAGGATACAAAGCCCGATTGCCAGCGGCAAGGCGGACCTTGATATCCTCTCCCACACTATTATCGTGAGTGATGAGAGATCCAAGATACTTGAATCTCATCACTCCTTCAAACGTGTGGTTACCACTACTGAAATCAATTGCGTCTTGGTCTCTAAAACCCGAGATTAGGTATTTGGTTTTTGACTCGTTGATTTTGAGACCAACAGAAGCTGAACACTGTTCCAGTGGATCAAGTATCTCTTTCACTCCGTTGCCATTTAATCCAATCACACAGATATCATCTGCATAAGCAAGAAGTTGATTGGATTGTCGGAATAAGATGTTGTCCTGAGGTGTTTCACTTTTACGAAGGATGTATTCCAACATGAGATTAAAAAGTATCGGGGACAGCGCATCTCCTTGTCGAACACCGGAATTGATTGCAAAAGTTCTCGATAGCCTGTTCTCAACTTTGACACAGCATTGTGACTGCGTTACTGTCATTTTACACAGATGTACATATTTTTTCGGTATTCCTAGATATTCAAGCGCGATTCTATACTAGTGTGTTCTATACTAGTGTGATTCTATACTAATTAGTAATTACTATTGCATAGGTTGGTTTTACAGCAGTTTAACTGTCAATCAATCATATGAAGTCTTGCTCTGGAATTAAGTCTATCAAATTTATTAAATGGTTGCAAATCAGTTAAAATCTCTGGCCGGTCGAATATACGCTAATGACAAATTGTCCTGCGCAATTGGAAGATTGATTATCAGCAGTACATTGATGATAGTTTAAAAATCTTGATAAATAAATGGCATAAACCACAACTGCTAACTCGATCAAAATTCGAGTCGCCGAAAAATTCAACTATGGTGGGTTTCGACAGTAAATTTGTACAATCATAATAAATAGGCTCAATAATTAAAGGATAGATTTAGAAACAATCCTTTTATCATAAATGATTGACACCAACAAAAAGAATTTCTTTTTCTTGAATATTTATTTCCGAAAATTATATACAAAGCTTGGTGTGACTGTTGAAAAAGCCGGTGTACTTACATTTACATTGTCCATTCGAGCGAACCAATTGTTTGTATTTCTCGAAGGTATGCTAACCACGTAGGCAATATATAAAAACGTAATTCCAAATTGTAATTAATGAATTAATTATAAACTGATTTATAATATAATTGTTCACAGTAACGACTAAATAACTGTCCATGCTACCAACTGAGCAACGCTGTTCAATGGATTATATTTGTACTATCGTACTTACCTAGAAATATACTCATTTCTTTTTGGTTCTCTAATACCTCACCTAAACATTTTACCAAAACTACATTTGTATACTCTTTTACCCAAGTTAAGAATGAAACACAAAAATTAATTGCTTTTTTCATTGTTTTTATATATTCTAATTTTTAATTTCGATTTTTAATTTACACAAAATATAAATTAATGAAATGAATTTGCACTGCAAGCATTATCGTTCAAACATTTCAATCATATTTATTGATATTTAATCTAATGTGCTAATGTTTGTGTATTTTGAATCAAAAAAATAATGAAATTTAATACAATTTTTTGTTGATGTGGAAAGAGTATTTAATCGCTGACTGATAATCTTGCAATGCTAACCCCTTTTATACCTAATAAATAAAAGTTAATTATTACTGATCCTTAATTTACATTTTTTATATTGGCCTATGAAATATATAAAAAAAAGTTTATGTACTATAAACTTAAAAATTATCTGCCACGAAATTTTCATCTTCAAAGCAGATCGAGAAGATACTAAAATGTATTGTTCTGTTTTTTTTTATCATTCATTCATTGGATATTAATTAATTATATAATAATAAAAACTAATATAAATATTCAAAACTAATTTATAAATAATTTTCTGTTTTTGTTGTTGAGTTTAAATCGTGATGAACGGAAGGAGTATGATATTTGTGTAGGAATGATGAGAGACATCACGTTTTAGCATTTTATGTTGGTTTTATTTTTAATGCAAATCGATCTTCTTGTTATCTTTGGTATCGAAAATAAATATCTGTGTTATTTTAATATTATATCAGTTCTCATATAATACCCAGAGTAAGAAACATTTTATTATTATCATTGCGCTACAAATATTCTCTAGTTTTTCCATATTGGTAAAGGATGTGCCTCGGTATTAAAAATATATCGGTCTAAATCAATTTCCTTCAAATCGTCACTAAATAATAAATAAAAATATTTTAAAGTTTCGCCAAGGAAAAAACTTTCCATAAGATCACGTGGTCGTGTATTTAGTACATTTTTAACATTGCTAATCGATGTATAGCCATTTTTGACTCGTGTATGTTTTTCAAAGGCTTCGAATATAGTCCAACCCATATCCTGATAAGTACGATTACCGGTTAATGCATAAAAATAGTACAAACTTTCAATAAATTCCGGTCGCAGCAGATTATGTGCATCATTCGATTTGACATAGAGATCTGTTTCGCTTTCGCCCTGCATATTAAAATATGTTATTTCAGGAGCGAGCAATGTCGGTTGTTTCATATAAGTTTGATAACAAGTTTCAAGTAAATCTTTAGCCAAAGTGAAATGTTTCTCAGGCATACCGTTTCTATAACCGAGGAGTAGTGTTCCTGGAAGGTAACATGTTAGATGATCCATTTTTGGTTTGAAATCTTTGCCATTTATTAATTCTCCAATATAAATGTGATGTTCATTCGGTGTTTTTCTCATCAGTTGGGATAGTACGCCATCTATAGCATTCTTATAATCTTCAATCAAATAATCGTTTTCTTTTTTGCCAGACTGTAACCATTGTTTCAGTAGATATTCGTAGTAAGAATCACCGCGTGCACCCAATGATATTGTGGCAAAACTTCTAAACGTTCCAGAATTTGCATTTATAAAAATTGGTACAAGACCATGATTCTTTTCGAGATTATGTACTTTCTCATTTATAGTTTCGACGACAGACGCAAAGTTTGGATCTCCAATACTGCGTGCCAAGTCTCTAAATTCTAATTGAATTGTTGTCACCTCGCTTGTTGAACTGTCTGGCGACCACTTCGGTGAGTGGGCTTTTAATGTTGCAATATTGACGTCGGAGTATGGAATTCCTGACGGTGAATCAAAACACGGTAAAAGTCTGGTACCTAAATCTTTCTGTTAATATTTTTAAAAACAAAAATAATTTCTGGATTAGTAAAAGTTATAATTGAAATATTACACTTTTCAAAAAATCTAAATCGACCTACCGCTTTGTTTAAGAACATTTTATCGCCGCTTAAATGATAGGCCGTCAGAAGTCCTCCTAGCACCCGTATCGTCACCTCAAATAAATTAACATCTCGATTGACATCAAATTTCAAATACTCATCAACCCAATTTCGTGCCTCATCAAATTCATCTTGCAAGTCCATAATGTACATCGTATCGAGCGCATCCACAATCGTTAGTCCTAATCCAAACCAATCACTGTACCCCATCGAAATTGGTTTCAAATTATCATGTCCCCATGCAAACTCCTTATAACCTTTCCACGCATGTTTGAACGCATCGGTAACGGCACGCTGTCGATCATTAGTTGGCCCCTTAAACTCGATAGGAGTTTCATTATTGTGATGAGTACGATCAAACGACTTGTCTTCCGCCAAATTCTCAAGTTTATCCAGCACCCCTTCAATATTACTCTCCTCCAATTTGTACTCAACATTTTGGTCGTTCGATTCA
The DNA here is from genome assembly GCA_963932295.1 of Tipula lateralis. Taxonomy (NCBI): domain Eukaryota; kingdom Metazoa; phylum Arthropoda; class Insecta; order Diptera; family Tipulidae; genus Tipula; species Tipula lateralis. Next base: position 2,080,181 of record OZ010736.1, on the reverse strand, counting down.
ATTTGATTATTATTTTGCTCCAAAGCATTGTCAATTTTTATTTTATTATCATTATTATTACTATTGATTATATTATTACTATTACGATTATGATTATTACTAATAATGTGATTACTATTTATTGCTTCAGATTTTTCCGTATTGTGATGTACACCGATGTGGGAGGATATACCTTTTGCCTGAATTTTTGCCAATTCATTATTTGTTTCTAAAATTGAATTTTCACCATTCAACAATAGTATTGTTGTTAGAAATGATGCAATAATTATAGTTATGATAAAATTGCGTTGGAAACGTGACAACTGATTCCAATACTAGAACGAGAAAATTTAAATAAATTTTATTAGTGAAAATATTAAACTCGAGGGAGATAATAGTCGATAGTAAAAATATGTTAGATTTATTACAATCAAGAGAAAATTCTGTTAAATAAAATTTGTATCATATGCAATAATCATGGCATCATTGGGTTCACAAGACTCATGCATGATAGCGCACATATCAACATAAATTGGAGGCATGCCAATCTATTTCTGTTAATTCTAAATATATCAAATGTGCACTACCTTGATTTTTGAATAAAGTTAATCACATCGATTAGAGAATTCGAAAGACGAACCTGACAAATGTTTCGTTAAATTCATAAACTGTTTTTAAATATTTTAAAAGGTTGTCTTTTGTGATAAATTGCGAAGCAAACTGAATGTCTTAAAAGAGTACGGTCGAAGGAATTCTCCTTCCAAATAAATTCCCATTTTACGAAATTCGTTTTATAAAGAAGTATTAAATTATCACCACTAATTGAAGATATATTTTTTGTAATAAGTTTAACCTTTGAAATAAGTTTAACCAAATTTGTTAACGTAGTGACAGATCCGAAAGAGTTAATATTGAAGTCGTAACCCCACAGTATGAGCAAAGTTCCGTGCAAATCAGAGATGATCAGATAAGTTCTAATTTACCTAAACCCTCAACCTAAGTTCTAATCTATCTACCTTTACCTAAACCTAAGTTCCAATCTACCCAAATATAAACGAGCTCATTGAAAGACTAAAGTACTGTACCGAGTTTTGTTTATGAAACCAGTATAAACTAAATGGCGACAGAGGAAACAAGCCGACATACAGTCAGTTGTAAATGGAAATAAACTATTTACATGTAATTTATTTTTTCAGCTTTTGGTTTGTGTATTGTATAAAGTCAAAATTATTTTATTTAAGTCTAGAATTCGGCAATGTTTGCTCAAACACAATACTTTTATTCAAATATTCCAACAGTAGGATATATTTTGTATAAAATTTTGATTAGTCACTCGAAAATTAACTCTGTTGTTTATAGAGTCGCGACATATCAGGTGTGCACAAAAAATTCAATTCGACTAAACATTTTCGGCCTTTTGGCTCTGGCGATATTATGTCCTTTTATCCATGGGCGTTGGTTCTGGTGACCATTGGCTTAAGTATATCAATTAAGTTTTACAAATGATTTAATATTACGTTATTGATCGGTTCGATTTCACGAGAAATCTTTATCCATAATATATGTTAAAAATATAACATTAGCATTCAAATTAACACCAAAAATTAATCATAATCAATATATCAAAAAGGCATATTTGAAAAACTATATTTAGAATAAGCTAAATATGAGCTTACAGCAATAGCTAGAGAAAGTTTACAACGTTCGACACAAATCAAACTAAAGACAAAATATCCTAACAGGTTCACAGTTTTCCTTATTTAACCACAAAGTGAAATTCATTCTAAATCACACATATATCTACAAGCATATTCGTATATAGCAATATTTTGTTATAAATGTTTAATTAAGAATCATAAAATTATTTTGTGTTGCACGTGATTCGTGTTTGTACAAAACGACAGCACAAAAGTTTATAATAAAAAATCATAAATCTGAATGTATTGACTAATATCGATGTTATGAATATTTAATATTGCATAAAATTTACAATAGAAATAAAAGTACAAACAGTGTAAATGATAAGTACACGTCGATAATAATTTCTTGATAAATTCAAATACTTACATACGTTGTTGTAATACATTATTATAACCTTAAACTGTGTATTCTCGCCTATACACATCTAACTGGTAATTTTTTATTTTCCAATAATATAGATTTTTCAAAGAAACCCGATCATCATTCCAGATGTACAAATATACATTAATACTTATATTGTATTAAGCCAAATTTAAATATTATTTACATATCGAGACTGAAATACCTGTACCATTGACGATCGTTTTGCTAGAAATTGCATCGTTCGGTTTTTATAATCGAGTCACATACTCGAATACAAAAACGTGTTAAAAGCTTATTCAACGTATATTATGAACAACGAATAAATACCACAGAAAGGCGACGATATTCCGAACAATAAAATATCTAAAAAATTTATTGATTATGAGTCAGGAATTTATAGTATTTCCACTATACGCCTGTATTGATCCTACAATTTCTTTACATACACGAATGTTGTTTAATTGTTAATATTTATTGACTTTACACCTCTATATATTTCCTACACGACACATGCTAACTATATAGTTTCCGAAAACGAAGCATAATTCCGTTAAAATCCCAATAACTATGGTATGAGAATCCTTTTTTTTTTTATTAAATGTCAAACCTAAATGTAACAAAGAAAATTCAACGCCCATGCAATTAAATATTTCCCATTGCGAACACAAATAATCGTCACCCATCTCCTTCTTAATAATCCAAAGGTATCATCGCTGTATTGTATCATTCATTAGCATAGCTATATATCGACAAGGACAAAGGCCAAACAGGATGATGGTTTAGTAATGTTCCAAATTTTATGTTTTACGTGCCATAACATTATACAAAAGAATCACTCAAGCAAGACTAATTCTATTTGACATGAAATTTGTCATTGGAAAATTGTATCACACTAAACGTAGATATACAAAAGAGTTACATTATTTAAGAAGAATACAGTAAATTCCCATCTTAATCTATTTTTATTTTTAATTTCGAACACTCATTTCATCAATTTTCCATGAACTTGATCATCAAACCGTTTCACGTTGTGATCTCTATGATCACGATTTTTATTAGATTGCAACGGCTATGCATGAAAATAAATTTTTTGATACAATTGGGTTTGTGAAAAATATAAAAAATTTTTCGATCTTTGTCGGATATAAATATTACATTGGGTATCGTGAAACGTGATGATAAAAGACGAGCTTATTCTCAATGATAATTTATCAAAACTTGCCAACTTCTTTCAGATTGTAATTTCAGACCAACATTTCTGTCATGATTTTATAAAGTTTCATTTAAGATATATCCTCCAAACACAGTTACTGGTTGTAATTTACCCAGATCGTGATCTCGTATGACGTCTGTAGTGCATGATATTTAGTTTTGCATGTACAATTGATCACACGAATAACTACTGTACATATGAACTAAAAAAGTCGTTAGTTTCAGGTAATTTATAGAGTATTAAGTCATTCGATTTTCCACAAATCACACTGTTCGGAATTACTTTATTTTTCAAGTAGACATTATTAGCAGTTGAACACATGAATCCAGCGCAGGTTAATTTTTAGTCAACGGCGTAATGAGAAACTCTCTTAACCTTTAAGCTACAACTGGTGACTTAATAATATATATAGTGTTCGATGCAACGTAGATCAATTCGCTCAAACAGTAATCAGTGCTACTGTCAGCGGGTCGATCTGAACAAAATACCTGCATTTCAAACACCAATCAGCACATACTTAGATTCAATCTTATCAGATCTACTTTTGGTGCTGAAAACACACAAACATAGCGGGGATAGAAATTAACAGCTTTAAGATAAATCGGTGAAAACAGCTACTACATTAAGTCGATACCCTAACTCTTGATAAAGGTACTAATAATATTATGATAATAATTTTGGAACCACTTGAAAAGAGTCATACAAAAAACAGCATTTTATACATACACGAGTAAGTACAATAGAAAAAAGTCCACGTTGATAATTGTTGAGCTCTATCTATGCCACTTATTACATAAAAAAACCCATAGCAAATTCAATTCTCTTATCTTTTTATTTTATTAAAGACTGGAAACTTGATTGTAGTGGCTGCTTTTAGCTATCAATTAAATTTTTGTTTTATACATCAAGACGAGTGGATAAGAATAAATTTAGCAAATACATATAACAAGCAGGGGATATATTATACAAGACTTAACGTACATTAATTTGACCCATAAATCTACATTTATACTTTGTTGTGTCGAAGTTGTGGCGATACTACAATACACCTTGCCCCATTAAAGATTTACCAATTATCAATTTCAACTTAGATTTGGTGGAATTATCTCTCTAATCTACTTACTTTTTATTACACTCGATTAGAAAGTAAGTAGATTTGTTAGATTTGGAACGGGAGGGAGATATTTAACTTAAGTTAGTACTTACCCTTCTTAAACTTCTTCTTGATGTTGCGGTATCCGGTATTATTGGCAGTATCAGAGATATATGTTCCTTATTAAGATCAAACATTATGATTTTTATATATATACACTATTTTTTATGGTTTTTAATAATAATTAGAACAAGTATAGTTTTCACATTTTATCGTAATTTTTTTGTTTTTTTTTTGTAATCAAAATTATCAAAATATTATGACATCTACACAATAATTAAGTATTAATAAATTGAATAATTAATAAATTTATAATTTCGTTTACATTTCTTTTGGTGGGATTTTAATAATCAAACAGTATAAATAATTTTTCTTTTTATTTTCCTTTTACTTAAAATATTTCCAGTACTGAATACCAATTTGAGTATAACAAGTTTGTTTCTTTTAACCTAAATTAACTTAACAACAATAAACTTAATATATTTTATCACTGCTAGTAAAAAATGATTTTCACAATAATAATTTAAAATGAAAATATTTTTTTTTCTATCAAAATAAAAATTGACAAGCGAGTTACAGCGCTACTACAGCTACACGTCAAATAAATAATGAAGAAACGAAAAAAATGTTTTATTTTGCACTTCTTTTCTTTAGAGAGAGATGGAACTATACAAATTAGTGAGATGGGTGGAGATTTTGAGCAAAACCATTTTAATTATTGAACAATATATTTGAGGTAAGTCAATATGCATAATTTGAGTGAAATTTTTGAAATATAACTTTTGCGACCCGGGAAATATTTTTAATTCATTGAATCTCTCATAAAATGGTTAAAAGATATCTTAAAAGCCTACAATTTACGTACTTTACATATACTAAGAAGCACGAATGTTATAAAATCTGCCAAGTGGAACTAATATTGAGAAATAAACCCCAATCTGCTTGGCGAGCTAGATCACTAGGATTTTCGATTTCGGTCACTTTATTTAGTTGGTTCAACCGCTAAACTTAAGAAAGTTCTCGGTGATAACATGAAGTTCACTCTAGAGAAAGCACTCTAGAGAGAGAAGTCTCAGCAAACCTTTAGAGCTTCTAATGAAAACTAATTTTCCCGAAAGTGAAAATTTAGATGAAAACCGACTAAACACCTAGATTGGAACTTAGTAGCAAACCTGTAGATTGGAACTTAGTAGCAAACCTGTTACAAAAGATAGAATCCGATATTGTAAAACACCAGATCCAGACGGGATGTTTCCGGGCCACCTACAGGAAGGACTGGTAATTATTCTAGACCGTATATCTTCAGGTTTGGCCCTTTAGGATATATTCCAAGATTATGGAGATACACTAGCTACCCTGACTTGTTCATCCCGAAGCAATAAGTTTTCGACCTATCACTACTTGTTTAGAACGATTAATTAATAGATACTTTAGCGATAATATATACTATTAGAAAATCCCCATACATTCGAAACAAAACCGCATAACAAAAAGGTATCGTCGTTTGACAACGATTCTTTCCGTACGATGATGGTAGTCCTCTGCAGCTGAATAACATGGAATAGAGACATGTTCGATGTTTAGTGCCATGCTTATAGGTTAAGGAGAATTACTTATAGGTAGTGATGTGACAACGGTGGCCACTCGAAAGTTATTGCCTTTAGGGTGGAGATCTGTCTTCACTCTTGTGGTATTTTGTGGTCAACTCACTTCTAGTCCAACTAAACGACAACGGATTTTGGTATAATTCTGGTAGGTAAATATACGGATCTACTAAGTGATCACAGTAATGTTTATGTGACCACTTAGATTTGTAGTAACCTGGTGTAGTGATTAGGGTCTATCAGTAAACTCAAGGAAAACTGAGATGGTTCTTTTCGATAGACACATTACTTTGGGAAACTTTAATCATCCAAAAATTGAGGTTTATTCAAACCCGCTCTCTTCGGAAGTCAAGGATTTGGTTAGATCGGAAGATTACTTGACAAAAACATATGGCAAACAGCCACTCGCCTACAAAGCAAACACAATATTTTTTGCTCTTCTTGGCAATGGAGGAAGTATATGGAGGAAGGTGAGCCGGCAAACAACTGTCCACATGCCCACGCACGCTATGGTGACGAAGCACGTCTTAGGAAATTATGTTGTCTAATTATTACCGAAATACACATATAGGACTACAATTTTGCAATTTTGAAAGCAGCACACATTGCAAAGAAGATTTATTGCAGAGATCGTCGTACCTGCAACCTTTCTGACGATCAGGCTTCTCTAAATGCGATTGTCTTCAATACTGTTTCATCGAACAATAATTGCCTTAAATCGACTAGACAGTCTGAATGAAGTTAGACTTCACTGGATACCCAGTCACATGGGCATCAAAGGTAATTTATTGGCTGACAAATTGGCTCGTTTGACTTATAAGAAGAACAAATCGATTTCGGGACTGAGAGTGTACTTCTGTGAAGGGTCAATCCAGCCTTAGTTACTTGGAGAGAAAATAGTTTTCAAAGTTAACTCTTTTCGGAACAGTATAATGCATTTATCAGGCTTGGAAGTAACGACGTATTCAATATAGCCTTGCATAAAACAGTAAAGTATCAAAGGTGGTATGATTATGCTGTTCTAGAAAATTATTCATCTCCCTATTCCGTTCATTCACAATGTTTTATTAGAGGCAAAGTAGCAAATTCTATCAGAACAACGGTTTCTTGTTGTGCTGCGATTCAAGGTTCTAATTTGAGTCTTATACCTGAAGAGATTATGATCGTAAGAGTTTCATAGATTAAATCAGCTTTAACATTGAAAACAGCCAAAAAATCTTAACCATCGATTGTGTGAAGTTTAGAAAGTCCACCCACCTTATTATTAGAATGTTTAAGCACAAGTGTCTTTGAAGTAAACAGATCGAAATGACCAAATCTCAAGGTCTAACAAGTGTAAGTGTACAAAAATTGAAAGTAACAGAATAAGGTGTATGACAAATTATAACAAGCTAATCATTTTCGTAATTCTATCCAATCAATCTATAACTTATCCAATCAATCTATAATTATTAATCACTTATAATTCATAAAACATGAATAGATTAAATCATTGTCAATAAATATTGATCAACTCTATATTAAAAAATATTGATTAAATTCGACTAAACTGGTTGCTCATTCTAATTTTGGTGCTTTCAGGTTGAAACACTTTAAGCACGAATGAAACATATGTCTTTGACACTGACAGTTTGTTTTTGTGTGTTTACTATCGAAAACCAAAAATGAGACGATAGTTTATGACGAAAGATCTATAAAAATGCTATCATTTTGCTCGTTTGTAAACAAAAGTAACATTTTACATTATCGTAATATCAAATTAATCCGATATTATGTGAGTAGTTTTAAGCGGTCAGCGATAATTAGCACAAGTAATGATGTAGCCAATTCCGTCAAAGAAACCCTACTCAAATCAAACAATATAACGAATAGTGAATGGGAAGCGATTAGGAATGATATACTTAACTCTAATCGGAATATGTCTAGGGTAAATATCGATGCAACAATATTGGGGTTCTGTATTTCAGTGCAAAAATTATCATGTGGCCAATCGTATATGCGTTTTCTGGCCAATGAAAAAATTGAACCGAATTTCGGGGCTATAGGAAAATTACTAAAATTGTATTACACCGAATCGAAAATTAAACCGCTTTCAAAAGAAACTCAACAAGAAGTTGTAAATCTATGCACCGAGCTAACTAGTAAACATAATGTTTTAGATTCCAGTACTCTAGAAAATGTAATTCATGGTCTCGTTGTAACCGATGAATGGGAACAGTGTGATAAATTTCTGGATGACATTAAAATAACCAACGTACCAAGCTCTAATGCGTATAGTTGTGTAATTAGTCGAGCATTTGTTGAAGGTAAATTAGATTTCGGTTGGAAATTGCTGAATGAAATGTTTGAGAATGAACAAATTCCCGGAAGCGAAATATTCGAATCATGGATTAAATACTGTCGAACACTTGACTCTAATGCTGGACTGGAACACATCGAAAAGATGTTACATTTTATAGGTGACCATAATTTAATTATTCGAACAAACGCAGTGGAAGCATTTAAATCGTATTTCGAATCAAATCACGCAATTAGTGAATATTCTCGAATTAATCCGAAAGGTATGTGTTCAGCATGTAAAACATGTATAAAAAGTATACATATTACAGATGAGGAATTTAGCACGCTTAAAAATGAATTTTTGGATAGAGTGCTGATACGAAAAAACGCATTTCTAAAATCCACTCCAAAAGAAATCGAAACATTTGAAAAATTTCTTAATCAATCCTCGTCATCATTTGATATTGTGATCGATGGATTGAATGTTGCATTTTCAACTGGCACAAATAAATCACCCAAAACTTATGCTAAAATTTTAGCTTCGATTGTGGAATATTTTGTCCTAAAGGATAGGCATATTTTGGTGCTCGGACGTATGCATATGAATAATTGGCCGAAAAAAGAAATGAATTTTATACGACACAATTCGAGTTTATTTTTGACCGATAATTTATCGCAAGACGATCCATTTTTATTGTATGCGGCGATCAAAAGCGGTCCGAAAACTGATATAATGTCGCGAGATTTGATGCGTAGCCATTCGTTTTTGCTGGGTAAACAACTTCAAAAAATATTTTGGAAGTGGCAACAAGGACACCAGTATATTTTGGCCGGAATTACAGATAAAGGCAAACTTTTAATTCGGGTAAGATATTGAAACAATAATTAACAACAAAAATAATTATTTATCCTTTCTTGTATTGTAGGAACCCAAGAATTACTGCACGTATGCACATAAGATTAATAATATTTGGCATATTCCGTTTAGTGACGAGTCGAGTACAGGTAAATCTATTCCACTCGAAACACCGAATAGCTGGTTGTGTGTCAAATTGAAATAAAATTATTGAATGAAGTAAACACATTAGAAAATAAAGATTTTTTATGAAGTTAATTACTTAGTTTGTTTTCCACGGAAAGAATACCATCAGCCAGGAGACTTCATAATTAGATTGGCACTAATTTAGTACCTTATGTTGTCCACTCTTGATTTAACAATAAAACTCGATAATTTTTACTAACAATTTTTACTAGACACAAAATATCGTTTTCTTTTCATCATTATATTTTAGATAAAATATTCTCGCTTACAAAATTATAGAATGTTAACATCTCGGAAATATTTAATAAGGCAATTTTATCATCATATCATTCTACTATTTTATGTAAATATTTATAATTAATTATTTAGCTCGGGCACCAAAATCTAATAAAAGTGGTTTTAAGCAACATAAAATATTTTCAAAATGAATAGTGTCTGTATGAAGGTAGGTTGTTTTATACAAAAGCAATTTTATCTCATATTATTTTGTCTTGCTGATAAATCTTCCCAACATGTATCACATACACGGACCGGTTTACCAAGTTGTCCTGTTTCTACATTGGGCATTGGCATTACTTGGTCGGAACAACTATGACAAAATATTTCACCACAACTGCGGCAGTGATGTTTTCGTCGCGTCATACTAAATTCACGATTACACGATTTGCATTTGGTAATCAATTTGTCTGGCGTCCAACCACCACTTGTTGCCGGACTAGTTGTACTTTCTAATGAATTTGTTTTACTGTCGGCTTGTTCTTTGAGATCAGATATTTGTAGTTTGCTAACGCTTAGCTGAATTCCAAGTTCTTCAAGCGTTTTTTGCGCTTCGTTCCATTGAAACCGAAGCTTGTCCAGTTCATCTTTTACTTTTGCGTGACTCTATAAATACAAAACATAATTATTATTAAGATTGTATAAATGCCAGATATCGATACACATACCTTAGCATCGTCGTGCAACTGGTTTATATTCGTTTGTAAACTATTTGTGTAATCTTTGTATTTCTGTTCTTTTTCTTGTAACGAATGTCGCCATTCTCGTTCGATACGAAGTTCCGCTTCAGCTAGTGCAGCACGTTCTTCGCAAGCAAGTACTTGTAGCGATAGCGCTTGTGATGTGTCTTGTAATGCTACGGAATGTGAGGTTTCGGATTCGAATCTATTTCAGTTCAAAAGAAGGTTAGCATAACAAATATGATTAAAATAAAATAATTACGTTGTCTGAATATTTTTATCTCGATGATTGGTAAAACTATATATTATGTTGTACTTAAGTCGTTTAGAACTTACAAAATTCCAGAATGTTTTCTAATCTAGATTCCTATCATTGATGTGGTAGATCAGAAATTTAAACAATAATAAAAGTAAGATATGTGAAACAATACAATAAGGGGGAGACTAAATCCACGATGTGAACTCCTCATACTTGAGATAGTTGATCATGACTGTTAAACTTTTGACTTAATCACTGGTTATTTATGGCCATAATTGATCCATTCACTGCTAATCGGGAAAATCTTTCATAATAAATTCCATTATGGAATCAATTAGATCAAGTCTTGAGAGTGGAGGTTTCCAACGAAAGACCTCTTGTAACAATTGTCTATGATATATCAATCGTAGAGTAATGTCTATCATAAAACCAATTCTCGTTTAAGTTGTACCTTAGCATGTTTTAGTTCAGAATCGGTTGAAATTTGTTTCTACTAACGTTTATGAGGGCAAATGACTCGAGATTTAATACGATAAAACAGAGGTTTAAGTTAGCAATTTATGAGACGATCGAGTCAAATTGAATTTTCAGCAATATTGAACATTTAGAATATTGATGTGATATGTTTGGTATGTATATACAAAACTGTAAGGATTACACCCACAATTTTCAAAATTCGCTAAATTTTGGGATTATCAACTTAACAAATTTAGTTACAATTAATGTTTGATCTTCAGGTCATGGATTTGAATTAAAATTTAGTTTATTTCTTAGATCATCAATAACGTTTTAAGTAAACTAATTGTTTTACAAGTCAGTAAATTTGGTACGATCGGTCACATCAACGTATACTTACTGATTATCTGTATAAATATAAAAATAAGTCTGGAACTTCGAGCGCATTTTCCGATTTAAGAGAATCTAGTCTGCAACCCCAAAATAATCCAACTTATTAAAAAATCATATGAAATGAATTGAACTGTACACAGATTTTTTGTTTATTTATTATTAACTTTATGTTTTTTATTATTAATAATTTTTTTGTTTCTCAGCAGTAATTTTGTGGATTATAATAATGCTTCTTAAGTCTTGCTTTTTTAGCTTCAAGATAACATTTTAACAATTTTTTAATATTAAATTCGTCATTATTTAATTTGATGAGCTTACATTTCACACCTAGAAATATATATATATATATATATATATATATATATATATATATATATATATATATATATATATATATATATATATATATATATATATATATATATATATATATATGTATATATATATATATATATATATATATATATATATATATATACATATATATATATATATATATATATATATATATATATATATATATATATATATATATATATATATATATATATATATATATATATATATAAATTTAGTTGTTTATAAATATATAGTTTTACCAACATTTGCGGCGCCATATTAATAAAATATTCAGTAGAAAATAAATCTTGTATATATAAATATGAGATTCGAATTAGTCATGTAACGTAAGACAATTGAGGAATTGCGCGAAACTTGAAGAATATATTAATTGATTTGTATAAGATCTTCGATTACCTTGCATTACATAATTAATCCTTTTAATAAATAATTAAAATATGTTTATTACTTTTTTTCTAAATCACATATTGCATTCGCCATAGTTTCTTTCTGCGATTCTAATTTCGATAATATATCAGTTTTGTGCTTTAGAGATGATTCACATTCCTATAAGAGCATAGTTATAGAGATGGTTTTAGGTTAATAGAACATAAATTATTTTTTAGTTTTTTTTGCATATTTTATTTTTTTGGTTGATATTATTATGTTGTACTTTTAAAACATACAAAAAAGCACCGTTAAATATTTTTAAGGATTCTTATGAACCACCAATACGAATATAATAATATATAAGATATTTAGCGAGAGCAATGTTTTATTCAGGCCCACCCATCCTCTACTCAGTGTTTGGATACAAATTATGAAATGTTGGCTAAAACATTTTGCCTTTTTGGAAAACACTGAATTGGGATACGGTTTTCGGTATAAATTAATATATTTTGGTCCATAAATTTTTGTTATCTAGCTTATTGTCGTCTATAGCTATACAATAGTTTTATGTGAGCTGTGGAATCGAGAAAAATTTAAGCTCCATATATTGATTGAATGACAAAAACTTATGGGCCAAATTTCCAATAAAACACAAACATTAATAAAATATATTAAAGCGCTTTTTGTTTAATAAATTTTGTTATAATTTATTTATTAATTATTTAATTTTTGAAAATATATATTAAATGTAATTTGTTTTTATTTAATTTAATGATTTTTTAGTTTTTATTTTTAAATAATTATTTTATTAATTGAATACAAAATCACAATATAACAAGAGAGATTTTATACAGATCATTTCTAGTCTGTGCATAGATGATAGGCAGAGATGCAAATCAAATAGTTGGATGCGAAACATGACATTCTATTGATATTGAGTTCAGTTTCAAAAACCAAACCTGCAGTGTGCTAAGTCACTTGAATAACGACCTAGAAAATATTGGTGTATTGTGATCTTATCCACATATAATCGAAAGGACAAAATATCAAATGAAATATAATGTACCAACTTATGGATCTCAGTGATTTGCATCTCTGACAACACTGACAATTTTACTTTTCCAATTGAAAATCAAGAAATGTGTCGTTTCTCGATAGTAAATAATTAAGCGCATGATATACTACAAACAAAAATAAATAATTAAATTAATAATTTCGTTTTAATTAACGACATTTGCTTTGAAACAATCTTTATTTTCAATTAATAATTGTTTATCAAGCTGCTGTTGTGTTGTTTGCTGTTGTGTTATTATAGGCGTATCAAGTGTCGTCGTTGTCATCGTCAATGGTGGAGGCGGTGGCATATCACCACCAAGTGGAGATTTACGAATTTTATTCGGATTAAACGGCGGTATTGGATATTTTAAATGTGGTTTCTTTACAGGTGGTCCAGCATTATCGGTCTTAGTATATTTTTTATCGTTAATCGGTGTTGTTACAATTTCAAAATCATCACCCACTCGATGATCGTTGTCGTATTTTTTTTCTAGTGTCGTTAAAATTTTACCAATTTGTGATGCCTTCGCTTGTAGTCTAGCTACCATTTCACCTTTTTGTGTTAATTCGGCTTCACATTCCTAGGTGTTTGGTATTTTTATTTATATATAATATATATATTTTTTTTGGTTTGTTGTTTTGGTTTATTACAATAGTAAGCGAAAAAATTATAAACAACACAGTAAACAAAATAAAAACCGAAATAATAAAATAATTAAATTTGCGAACCAAATAATACGACAAATAAAAATTGAAATTAAAATAATTATGTATACCAACCTGCAATTTTTTATACATTTCTAAATTAATTAATTTAATATCCTCTAGCTGGCGCCGTAACGATATAATTGTATCTTGTTTCTCGTGTATATCCTTCTCCAGCAATTTCATTGCCATTTCCGTTTCAGCCTTTAATGAGATTTGTAATTCCAATTCTTTTTCAATTTCTTGTTTCTTTTTTCGTTCCTCGGCCAACGATTCAGCGAGTTCGGTATCAATACGTTCAAAAACGTTCATATCATCATGATGATGTTGGTGATGCTGATTGGATTGATTACTGTGATGATGATTGTTCTGCATGTTAGTCGCATTACGACGTAACGCCATATTTTCCGCCTGCAACGCTAATATATTATTTCGAGCGATTGCTAAGTCTTCTTTTTGTAATGCATTTGTTGTAGTCAATGTTTCAACTTTTGCTTGTAAATTAGCCACCGTTGCACTGAAATATGAAAACACTATTCAAATACTAAGATCGGACAAAAAAAGTAAAAGTTGTTATACTTTAGATGGCGATTCAGTTCCTCGATGTAATTTTTTTGATCGAGCACCGCAGTCATAGCCCCATTCCCCTCGTTATTATGTACATCGTCCTCAGGACTGGTACGCGAACTTGATCTCAAATACAAGGAAAAATCTATTATACCCTGCTGTGAATCAAGATCCTCTTCTTTAACACATAAATTGCAATCAATTACATTCAGTCCAACCAATATGCCCATAATCACAACAATCTACATTTTATATTAAAAAAAAAAACAATATTAAACCAAAATAACTGTTGGAACAATGTATGAAATACCTCGTCGCTCATCATAAGTGCATGAGGTTCATAATATTCGGCTAAATCCTCTTTATGTTCGACAAGCGCTTGCAGATAATCAGCAATTTTTTTCTGCATTAATGCTAATCGAAGCCATGCTCGGGCTCTCCCCATTTGAGTCTTAACAGTCGGTAAATCTCTTACACTAGCCGTAATATCTTGTGCTTCTATACAATACTTTTCAACGCTTTGTAACAAATCCCACAATTCTTTACGTGGTCCAAGTAGTCCTTTTTTCGGTTTCAATCCATTGCGTAGCACATGCTCGAGTACTATGAAAAAATGTTGCAGTGGTAGATGATCAGAGTCGAGCATGCGACCAAACCGTAACGACTGTTCTAATAATTCTTTTACGACCAATTTACATATGTTGACTAAATTACTGCGTTCGATTGCGGCAGGATCGCGAGCTGAAATAAAATTATTAAATTTTTAACTACTTGTGTTGAAATTAAGTAGTTAGAATAGTAAAGAAATTATTGCGCGAGTTGGCGTTTTCCAAAACAAACAAAACAAAACTATAAACGTTGCACAACTGACTGCCTATTTCAAACGAGCTATATTCCAAAATGACGTCGAAAATATCTACAATATATTTTATAATAATTTTAATAATTATACCGGAACACGAATCTAGTCGTGTAAAACACGAAATGTCCGATGATGAGCTACGTAATGTTGGTACAATACTATTTGGAATGGATGAAACTTGTTCCGATTGTGTTAGTGATGAGGATGCATCACTGTTGAAGGCACGACAAGAGTTTGATTTAATTTTACCCTTCACCAAAAACATTGTAATGTGTGAGAAGTCAATCGAGGTGTTGATTGAGTATTTTTACGGTGCCAATGAAATCATACAGAAAATGAGTAGTGGAAATGACAAAACCATATTAATGAGAGCATACTATGATACGGTAGGAGGGTAAGTTAACCATTACAAATGAACAGCAATTATAATTTTTTATAAAAATTAACAGATATCTTAATCACTATTTGATTCCGGTGACAAAATTTTCATTTTACGCCGGTGAATTATCACTACGAACCGTAAAATTTGTGATTGATTTACTGGAGCACGCAAAAAATTATTTAAACACCAATGGATTGGGCTGGGCTGAGCCTATTAATCAATTCCAAGGATTTACATACAAAATTGATCCGCTAAAAATATCGTTAAACGATCCAAATTGTCAGAGCGGAAAAATCGAAAAACGTGATGATAAACCATCAGCGTGTGTCGCTTTAATTTTGATAAATGACGAAAATTCTGAAGAGGATATCATTGTATCGATGCCAAAAGTTGAGATCGAAGAAAATGGAATGATCACTAATATGTGGTTGCCTTATAAGCGGAAGCATATTTTTAATTTACAATCGAAAACAAGTGCATACATTTTGCTTAAGTATTATGTAGATGTGACCAAATGCTATAAGTTCCAGGACATTTCACAAGAGTATTTCAATAAAAAATTTTATGCGTGGCTGTCCGAGAATATTGTACCACATTTATTTAATGGTAAAGATTTTTATCCGGCACTGGGTGCAGTTCTGCGTATTCTTGAAACAGTTAAGACAGGCAATGGAAGTATTATGTCAGGAAATCAACTAATTGATCAGGTGAATCATAAGCCAATTGCACAACCTCTTGGCAATCCTGATGAGGAATTATCGAAAATTTCAAGCCAAGTACAATCAATTGCAGCAGCCCAAAATTCTAATATATTCACACGTTTCTTCGGTCAAAGAAATACAATGAGTAAAGCGGAAGAAGATAAAGTACAAAAGGATATCATAAAACTACTGCTAGTAGCATTGCTAATCATATTCATAGTTGTAATTGTTATGGCGTTTGTTTGCCAAAAACGTAAAACCGAAAAACTATGCGAACAGGTTTTAAATCGTGAAATGCCATTCTACAAACGATGTATGTCCAAAATTACAAGTCCTAATAAGGTTCCGACTTGTGATGAAGTCGAAATAAAATGTGATAGTTCTGCAATAAATGGTGGGCCATCGCCGCGAAAAAATGAACTAACAGGTGGTAAACAACGGAAAAGTGGATGTTGCCCCATGAGTTCATGTTTTGCTGATAATAAAAAAAAGAAAAGTAAAAAACCAATACTGGAATGTGTACCCTCAGCACCGATGACATGTCAAATGCAACAATATCCATCAGCATCACAGAGCGCACCTAAAAAAGGAAATAAACAAGGAACAAGGAGATGATTATTTTGTCCATCGAATCGTATTTGTTTTGGTTAATTTGTTTTGGTGTGGTTAATCGAAATTTGATAGCCTTACATTTTTGGGGATTAAGCTTAAAATATACTACACACTGTTATCAAATGTTTATCAATTTCAATATATACCGCCATAAGCTTACGCAAAATATATAGTAGGTGTATGTCTGGAGTTTTTAAAAATAAACTAAAATAGTTAATAATCGCTTTATACAGTAAGCACATCATAATTATAATATATTACACATATTGGCTCAAAATTTATATTTTATAGACTGAAGGATAATAAAGAAATCTGTATACAAATGTATTATGTGATTAATAATGAATAGAACGCTTTTATAATGTAATAATATAAACGATTTAATCAGACGTTATTCAAATTCCCAATTGAACTCCCAAATGGTTTCCTATCCTAACTTACACCATGGGCTCTCTGTGGCATTGCGTGCAGGTTCTAGCCAACTCTAATAAAATTAAATGTTAACTCGAAAAAATTGGAATGTAGATCATGTGTCTTAACTATGCTAATCCACTGATATTTTCTATCAATCTGACAACATTGCCAAGGTATGTTTTAGTTACTAAGTTTGAGCCTAGGTATAATCTAGTTGGTTAAACCATGAAAATTTTATTGAATATTGTGTGCCAAACAAGACCTGGGGGCTTATATGAAAAAATTCGATATCGGATCTGAAAGCTGGAGGACTGTTGAAATAATCCGATATCGAAAAATCCGATCCGATGCGAATTTTCCTATTATGAAATTGTTGGGTCGAATTTGTCAAATGTCAGAATGAAATTAGTAGTTAAGATTTTTGTAATTCACTTGAAATTTCGATAAGAAGGATTTCGATAGCGGATTTTTCGATATCGAATTTTCATAATAGCATAATCCTCTTTCGGATCCGATATCGATTAAGAAACTAAAAAGACAAATCGAAATGGGATTTTCCGAAAGTCGAATGTCAAAATCTGACTGACTTAGAGGGTTGCGAGTGTATAATTCTGTAACGTAATTTTTTACACTTTAATGCTATAATATTCTAAAAACAAAACATTAAACACTTAACGATAGTGTGATAAATAATTTAATTAATGTAATGTTGTGATTTGGTAACGTTTCCATAGCAAAATATGACCTTTAATAATCAAGGGATTTGCTGATAAAGCTTCTATTCATTATTTTGTATGCAAGTTATGATTTTTTATGTCGTAATAATAAAATGATAGGTAACGACTTTTTTGTGTGATTAAGTTTAAAGTGTTGATGTAAAAATGTCAATTTGTTATTTAATAGTTTATAAAATAAACAATCAACAAAACAAGGTTGGAAATTATTTTAAAAGCAAGCGCAATTTAAACTTCATTGAAAAAATATATACTTTTGGACTTATTTAACCATTTGCAGTCGAACATTATCATTTCGAAATAATTTATTTAGTTTAATCTATGTTGGACTGCTAGACTGCAAATGATTAGTCCAAAAATTAATTAAATAATTCAAACAATATTTGTGGTGACTTAACCAAAAAAATTCTGAATTACACAAAAAACGATTCGTGCATTATTATATCTTATATTATATTATTATGTTATATGCGACACTTTAAAATAACTTAAACAAAATCTCTTTCTCACCCAAACAGTCAATCAAATATATTATATATGTATACAAAATATTAGCTAAATCTTAAAATTTATCTCATCTTTCATAATGTGCTTATCCTATATAAATATCGCAAATCAAATTTAAATTGAATTATAATACAAAAAGTATAAATAAATAATGAAATGGGATTTTTTTTTAATTATAATTTTGAATCGAATATTTTGTTGTCCCCAAACGTTTTCAAAAATTAAGACAAATAATAAAAGAAATTTGTATAAATTATTTATAAATAAATAAAAGGCACCTACAATAATAATTCACCCATTCACGTTCGATTTTTGTACTATCGCATTTATTATTATCACGAGCACGACCATAATCACCACCACTACCACCACCACCATCATTCTCAATACCAAAATTAGCAATGGTTCCAGCATCATCATTACGTGAATTATTTCCACCTTCTTGTATATCCAAATCCTGCAGTTCTTTCAAACAAAGCCATTCCCCGTCAACGGATACACGAAAATTACATAAATATATTGTATCTTGGGCACCGGCTACTTCTTGCATTCCGCCACCACCACCACCACCACCTTCCGATATATTATGGGCAGATGATTTGGGTAATGCGATTGTACTCGAATTTGTGTGATGGTTGGTTGATGTTCCACCCCTCATTTTTTTTTTGATTCTGAACACAGAAAATTTACGTAAATTTTTGTTTTCATTAAACTACACAACATAATAAGATGAAATACCTTCTTTCAATTTTTAAAATGTTCTTTAAAACATTCAAAATTAAATATTAAAAAAAAAAATTTGCAGGAAATTGTTTTTTTTTCCTTTTTATTGATATGTGATAAGATGGTTTATATGTTGTTGGAAACACTTGTAATTTTTTTTTCACAACAGATTTTCCAGAAAATTTTCTCCAAACAAATACAAATTTTACTTAATATAATTTTAGCACAATTAAATTTACATCGTTCTAATTAATTTTACTACTTTATAATTAATGCTTAAAATTGTCTTCGATATTTAAAAACAGACACAACATACACAGACCATAAACAGCTGAATATTGATAGAATTATGATTTTTTATGCTGAACTTGGTGCAATTTGCGACTCAAAGGCGTCATGGCGGACGTTATTGATTTTCTTTCGAACTTTCATATTCTCATATGTATACAGAAAAATTTATCGTGTCGGTAAATAGAGTTTTCTTCTCTTTTTGGTTTTGTTGTAGTACATAATATAGAAAACGATAAAACTACATAATAATAATAATAATACGAGTACTAAGAGGGGAAAGCGGATAAATACAGTCGCGACAAAATATAAACCATCATACTAAGCAGGTTTTCCGTAAGAATAAGCGGAAAACCACAATGAATATTTTCCATGGACATATTAAACATTCATAAACTGTTTGCATGCACTGCATTTTTAACTATTTGATGGTGTCAAATTTTAACAAATAACATGCAGTCTATCTATGACTGGCATCTTTGATCTAAGCTCATTATGTTCCTAGATTGGTAAAATAATTGCAGATTTATGAGTACAAAATAGGCTACTATAGCACACTGTTTTATCTAAACCAACCAATATTGGAGTAGTTTGAAAAGTAATGATGTGATAATAACTAGCTTTGAACCGATCTAATGAGATATTTTGATATCGTAGAGTATACATCTATTTAGCAACAAACAAATATCAAGATCGTCAATTACGTCAAAACTGTGTCAATCTTCATTGATGTTTTCCAATCGAACTTTTACGTTACACATATTAAGAGTCGAAGCTTCAAACGTAATTGTTTTAGGGCGAGAAAACCATTTGATAACTCACTGCACGATTAATAATATTTGTCGGTTTCTGTCTTTACAATCTTTTTGGGGCTCAAGGTACTCGTAACTCTTTTGCGTTTAGAGCACGTAATTCGAGCACGTACAGCTTTAGATCTGATAAACGTAGAACCATCAGCACATTGCATAGCTCCAGCCCAGCCTATAGTACTGACATGGAAAATGGGTCAGTCCATGAATTTTGCACTCCAACAGGATTACTTTGGAATACATACTACTAATAAAGGCCAAAGTTTTTAACGTAGAACTTTTCGTTACTATACAATCAAGAATACCTGATCTGGGAGAATTTCCGACAACTTGATTAAGAACTCAGGTTCATAACATAATAGAAATTGATAGACATTAAACTTGCATTACCGTACGGAAAGTGTTTTATGTCGACTTACCCATCATTAGAAGGAGGTAATCTTACTTATTCGATTTAGTTAGCAAATTAGGACATTGGTGCTAAAAAATACACTTGTTTCACTGTAAATTATTTGGAGAATCACATTATCCCAACTAATTTCTTTTTGAATAAAGATTGTTAAAGATTATTTGACTGACGACGATTTAAGAGGATAAATAATAACAAGTGATACAAAATATTATTTAAGATAAATTTGGTGTGTTGTGTTCTAATTATATGCGTTGGTAGTGTATTACACTCGTAATAAAGGGAGAAATCGCATTTAAAAGATTTCAATGTTATAAAATACAAGGAAATTTAACTACCAAGCATGCGCTTTCCAACAACGCTGACTCATTATTTTGGGGAATACAAGGGCATAGTCAAAACAGATGACGAATTTTTTTGTTTGAATACACACAAGGGACATAAGTTAAATAATAAAAATAATCAATTTATGTGTGTCTATGTTGCAGGTACTTGCATTGTATATCATATACTTGATTAAGACGATTTATTTTTTGGTTCAAATGAATAAAAATCCGAAAAAGGATTAACGTTGATTTTAAAGTTGTTAGTTCAATGAGTTAACCTTGAAACAACAAGATTTTAGTGGATGCCGGTAAATTGATCGATTTTTTTCTTAGCGCGCGATAAGTTAAAATAAAAGTTTAAAGATGTATTCAGATGAACTTCACAAATGTTAAATATGTATAAACACAAAATAATATGAGATAAAATTTTAACTTAGGCTATAGTGTTGTAACGCCTTCTATTCTTATCTTCATTCTTAATAACAGAAATAACAAACCGACATAAACATGTTTATTACATAAAAATAAATTAAACTGAAACAGTATAGTATAAATAGTCAAACAAATAAATGGCAATGTCCATGTGAATTAACACATATTTGATCTTTGATGCCAACAATCTTTTAAAGATCTAAGAAGCTTTAAGACCATCATGACCAACTGTTTAAATACAAAACTTATGATTCAACCCATCTTCTATGTCTGTCCTATAGACTGGATTGGAACTATGTAATGTTCATACCAATTTGGTCTACAAAATTCTAGTTTTGGTTTCGTCGTAAGGTAGGACGTCAAAGGGGAATACTGAAAATGTTATGACATCTGCACATTGCTATGCTCCATACTAGTTTGAACTGTTTAAATGCTGAGCTCATGAACCGAATCATCTTCCATGTCTGTACTATGGGCTCGATTGAAGCTATGTAATATACAAATTGTCTACTCAGATCTCGAATAGGCTATATCGTAAGGTAGGACGTTTTGAAGGGAACAATGAAAAATTTGGGACATACATTGCTATGTTCTATACCAGTCTAGAGTGCAGATATCGAGAATGAGTCAGCCCATTAATTCTGCACTACAACACTAGGTCGGGATTTGAACCCAGTATTTTCCTTTTCATCTGCTGAACCTTTAACCGCTACACTATTTTGTTAGTATAACTATTTTAAGCTGCTCCGGCACATCTCGAGGAAAATAATGACGAAGCATTAATAAACGCAGCATAACTTTAGCTGGATTCTTACACATGTATTTGAGTTTAGATTAAATAACATGCAAGAAAGTAACAAGTTTTGATTAAATAACATTCAAGATAACAAGTTTGTACAGTTTATAAAGCATGCAAACTATCAGGTTTGTCGATACCACAAAATTGTTGATTAAGAATGTAGCAAAATTTAAATGTGTGTATTACACCGAGACATTCGTTTATAAAAGACTGAATGGGAACCAGTACAGAAGTGAAGTGTTTATCAGTGCGTAGAAAATGGATTTGTTTGAATTGTATTATTAAATCAAGATCACACTAATACCGTTATATATAAATTCAATTGGTTACTGGATCTTATGACCGGCTACGGCCTTTAAACTATAGATTTATTATTATATATACTGGAAAAAAACTTATTTTGATTTTACATAATCATCAGTTGTAGATTTTCATAATGTATCCAACTCTATGCGATACTAGATAAATAAATCGCCCACTTACCTGATTTCTTAATTCGAACTGGTTGCGATTGTGAATTTGATGAGGAATGGCTGTTCGTTCTCATCAGTGATTCGCGGATCGACGACAACGATGGCGATCGACTATTTGGCACCATGAAAAACGAATCATCTTCACTCTCGGTGCGTGTTAGTAGATGTACACCACTCATTTTGTACTGGTTTATTTATTTATACTATAATTTATTAGTATTTAATTTAATTAATAAAACACAAAAACAACAAAAGTTGGTATTTTCTTCTTCTATTTCGTTCACAAAGAAATTATCAAAATAAAAAACTATTTTTAAGCCGCACCAAACAAATTTTTAACCTAAAACACAGTTAGTATTTTTATTTAAAACATTATAAAATAATATATTGATGTAATAGAAATTAATAACAATAATATAAATTTTTTTTTCTAGGTAGAAACGACACCAAAACAATAAAATATTTTGACAGCAAAATTTTATGTCAACAACTGTCACACATCATCAAAATAAAAAACTGGGTGGATTTTATTTTATTCATGTTGGTAGCATTGATTGTTATTGTGCACAAGTTGTATAATTTTATATTAGGTTGGATTTTGTATTGGAAATTGTACTAACAATTGGGCCGTGTGCATAAAAACCTCAATAAATAAATTACGACAAATACATTATAAGCCGCAGTCGTACGTATATTCGATGATCGAAAACATAAGTGAAATTATAAAATACAAGCAAGTCATGCGTATTTAAATTATTATACGTTTTGTGTAAAACCAGCCTATTTTAGGCATTTTTCCCATCGACTTGTTTCCATATGTTCCGTGCGCATTTTGTTTTTGTTTTTTAGTTTTCTTTTTTTTTTTCATTATTCCGTGTCCGTCAAAATTTGATAAGTGACGAATGAAGAGTATCGTGTCGAAAAATTGTTTGTAAAATTTTATAAATTTAAATAATTGTGATTTAAAAAAAATACTAATAATTTGAATGAATAGTACATTTATTAACAAGTGATTGATTTGGAAACGAAGACATTTTATTTTTGACTACTAAAACGAAGTTGATTGTAGTAAACTAACCAGCAGACTCGATTGTGCTTCACAATTTGATTGTTTGATCAATCAAAATAATAAAAATTGTATTAAATAACAACATTAACAAGAAGGTTAGTATTAATTAATTAATTTAGTGTAAAATTGTAGTGATTGTGCTCGTATGGTTTTCGTAAATAAGCAATTTGCCATTGCCAGACATTTTATACGCGCGCGTTAATTGATGTCTTGTGTGTTTTGTATGTATCACGATAGTTAATTTCTTTGTCAATAAAATACAATTGAATTTGCACTATGTGTATACATATTACGTCAGAATTTATTTTGTGTTACAGATCTTTCTTTGAATAAAAAAATATTGGCAATGAACAAATACTCGTTTAGCTACATATGTGTATTGTATACAATAATGGACAAGATTTTCTCGAAAAACTGCGATTAACAATAATTGTTAAGCCCTTTGTTCGCGCGAATCTCGGAAAACCTGCAACAATTAATTGTTGTATGATTGAGAAAATAATCTTTCTCTATCGCGTATGTTTTCATTGAAAAATTGTTTGTAAGGGCCGTGTGCAACACATATATTGTACTGTATCGATAACGTAATGCAAATTATATTCTAAGAAATCTATTATTTTAAGTATGTATTACCTTTACTCTTCCCCTTTTAACTGAATCTAGGAACTCGATTGTGTATATACTCAAAAATGATTAAGCAATGTTTAAGTAATCCATCAAATCTTAACTGTTATCAACTTTCAGTTAAGATCGTCTGATAAATAAACGGCAATTGTAATTGAATGATAATCTTAATTAACAATTGTCATCATTACAGGATCATATAGGTGTCTCACCTCCAAGAATATACCTCATAGCTACCATTATCTTCAGCAGTTCCTTAAACGGTCTAATCTTTTTTATAGTCCCTAGTTTGAAAACACTTTGATCATAGTTCATAATTAATTACGAGTCGTGTGCAATCGTCTTTACTGGTAGTTAATCATAATATTTTAAAATATGTTTGATCGTGTGCAAATTAGTACTTTACAGAATCATTCCTTTTTTATATAAAACGGGAAAGTTTTCTCTGCCTTATCGTCATCTGTTTTGTGATTTTTCCAAATCCATTGGGATTCTTATCTAAGTGTGTTTTATCAGTTCAAACATTGAAGTGTTGTAAAACGATTTTTTTATTTTTCAATAGCCAATACATTTAGTTAGTTGTAATAGTTTTGTCGGACTGTTAACATCGTACACGGTTTAGTAAGTTATCTAAAGTTCCATAATATAGTGGTAAGTCTAATTATATATTCAGTTTGAAATATTTTGTTAAAAAATTGGCGGGGCACCGTGTGCAATAGTTATGTACACTTGTTTCTAGTTTTGTGAATATTTCCAACTGGAAAAGTATATTTTATGTTAATATATAGTTCACTTAAATTGAGATAAAGTCGGCATGTTTATTAACTAATCGTTTGTTGACACTGATTTGCAAACTAATACATAGTGAAGGCAACCTTGTCCTTTCCAAACTACATAATATTCTATTTTTAAATCAGATACCAAGGTTGTGACGAAAATATAATAGTAAAAAGTTTTTTGTTATGATTTGGATTGTGATGTTCGTTGCTTGTAATCGGTATTGAGACACATATGGAAGCGATTCCTACACATCTTTACTTCCACTAGAGAATCACAATAGAATGTTGCCACTTAAATTCGTTTAGTGACAAATCATATTATACATACCTATCAAATAATTGTTGTTGATTTTCTTATCGAACGTACATAAAGACACGACAAATATTCCAAAGGTTAGGCCAACAACGTAATTATCTTAGTTTGCTATGTATGCATTGGCTATCTCTAATAGTTTTTTCTCAAACATCAAACTAGAACAGTTTTTTAATTAATATTAAATTGATTTGAGTGCAAACAATAAAAATTATATGGCCCAGGTTTGCTGGTCATGTTATGTATTATGTGCGCCAGTTTTCAAGATAAGAGTACTATCGGTAGACAATTTATTCTTATCGTTCATAGCCAAATTCTCTCGTCACATAAAATTATTGATAGTGAATAATTTGATTTATACAAAGAAGTGATTAATCGATAGCATCAATATCAACTGTATTTAAAGAGTTGCACGCGAGTAAAAAACTACTTCGCCTACAATGGAGCAGATAATGTTATGTGTCACAATAGAATGCTGATTTTATATAACTATATAATTGGTAGTTCACACTATTTTATAAAAATAAAATTTCCCATAGTTCTATCTTATAAGTAAAATTCTTAAAAATTTTCTGTCTTCAGATGATGATTGTTTTTTTTTTTTTATTTTTATTCTATGCTATCTTTTTTGGGGCTCAAGGCTCACCCAGCTCTTTCGCGGTTCGCTTAGTTACGTCCTACTTTACGCCTTAACGGCCAAATCGAGGACGTACGGCTATAGGTCCGATTTTCGTAGAACCATCTGGGCATTGCATAGCTCCATGCCAGCCTATATTACTGACATGGAAGATGGGACGGCCCATGAGTTCTGCACTCCAACAGGGGTCATAGATGTGTTCATTAACACCACCGATTGTAATCAGATGGTGAAAAATCCCTTTTGCATCCTGCCCCTATCGGGATTCGAACTCGGTACATCCCGCTCCAACTGCCACGATGATTGTTATGAGGTTAGAATTTTATTTGTTGTTGTTATGAGGTTAGAATTTTATAGTAAACACAAATCTAGTTTGGCTAATTTACACCAAACAAACAATAAAGTCTTAATTCATTAAATTTTGTTTGTCGGTTGAGGAAGTTAATGGTCTCTAACCTCTATCGCAAATACTTTATTACGTTTCAACACAACAGTATTTGGTTATAAGCGAGTGATGTTATTGTTTTGATTAACTATTTACGCCATTAAATTAAATTTTTGTATATAGCCTTGAAGGTGATTTGAGTAATTTTTGAGTGAAAGTATTATTTAGACGTAAACAAAAACAGGTATTAGCTATAATTTGCCTACCTCAAGATTTATCTCTAAATACACAACAGCTAGAATATTGACGCAATGATACGATTGAAAAATTTTTTAAATGATATATACATAAATATCATAAATTCAATGGCAAGATGGACAATAATACAATCAAATCATGTCTATTATGTGACGATCATCTTATATACACAAAAATAATTTTATACAATAGACCCAATTAATTTAAATTGTAAATTATGTATGTTTCGCCAACAAATTTTTTTCATTGATATTGATTTAATTATTCTATTGGGTTGAATCAACTCAAACAATTTCAAGAGTCGATCGAATATTTCCTGTCTACCAAACAACTGGAAATTTGAATTCTCAATTTGCTTAAATATTTACTTTAGCATGCTATCGGTTGCTCATGACATGTTTGGTCTACATATTAATAACTATTCTTAGAATAATCTTAGCCGAATTCTCGTCGAAGGAATGCTTTGTTTTTATTAGTTATGAGTGTGTCCATTATAACAAATCTCTTGAATGGGTGTATTATTGATTATATTCTACAAAAATAGAAAATTATGATTGTGTCTGTGCGATTATTGTTTGCAAATTATTTGTTACGTAGGCTAAAAATCAACATTCAAATTAGAGACAATTTCGTGATTCGGATATAAGGAAATAGAATCTTTATTATACATATTATTTACTAGAACATTAGAAATATAGTGTTTAAAATCGAACGCTTTATTAAATAATTGCGAAATTTTAATGTGACTGTCATTTGAAAGCGTACACAGACGCTAGCTAGTGTGAGTGATGATCTAATGGGTGTTGGAATTTCTATTCTAGTAATAAAAAAGAGTTAAGAATAAATTATATCGCATTTGCACAAGTGAAATAATTCTTCAATGGATACCCGTGTAAATCGTCCAGGTTGCGCAATGGTTAAAAATCTGCGACTTAGAGCGGGAGGTACCGGGTTCGAATCCCGATAGGGGCAAGTTGCGAAAAGAGATTTTCTCCATCGATCGTTTGGGTAGTCCCACGTAAAAGTGGGATGTTACAAGGGGCCAATTGAGCCTGAGTTCATTACAATGTGTCATGAAATCTTAAAAACTAATATAATTTTATTTAATAAGGCTTATCCTATGAAAGTTCTTAATATTAACGTGCATTCGATTTTTCTGAATTACCTAACTAGATCCAGAAGATCCTTCTTTTTTAATTGTCTATTCCTGACTGCATTCTTTCCGTTTTATTATGTTGGAAGCACACGCGGAGCCTTGTAGCTAAATACTATATGTCCGTATGGGCTTAAGTACCATTATGTACAGCAAGACCAACCTTACAGTTTAGACTTATCTTTGATTGGTTTTTAACTAACCATTTTAGTTTGACGCATTTCAATTTGATTTGATAACGTTTATAGCTTCAGTGTACTTTTCTACGCCATTCAATTATCTAAATGTAATCCAAAAGACTTAATGATCTCGTGTTGTGGCAGAATGATTTTATTTAGTCTCACAGACGGACAGGTAAGTTTACGGAGTATGAATGAAGTGTGCATCGATTTACGCTCATTGGCCTTTATTCTCCATTTGGGGAGCCATTTTCGATTTGGTCTAGATGTTCTTGTAGAATTCTTCTTGCTATTGCGGAATTCAGGTACGCAGCTAGGATTACAGTATCATCGGATGTAGATAATTTTACGCAATTTGATGTTGGTAGGTAGACTGTATAGATCAAGTACAATACTAGCTCTCGTACAGTGCCTTGAAGAACTCCTGCATGAATATCATCTAAATCAGTGGATGCGGTATTAAATTTCACCAACAATTTTCGACTGAGCAAATAAGTTTCAACTATTGTCGGTAATTGTGCGATAATTTTATGTAGAAGTCTTTTATGCCATGTCTAATCGATAATTTGGGCTATATCTAAAAATGTTTCCTTATTTTAGGAACGACTCTGTGAAGTTCCGTATTCTTCTCTAGATCCAAATTGATGGTTCGAAATGATTTTTATCTCTTCCGAATTTGGCTTAAGTTTTTGCCGTAGCATTTTTACAAACAGTTTTGAGAGAGTCGGTAATACGCTAATTGGGCGATATGAGTTAACTTTTTTGTCATATTTGCCAAATTTCGGAATCATTATAATAATTGATGTTTTCCAGATAATAGAAATTCGTAGCAGGTAAATTCGTATGTTCCAGGTGATTCTGTGGAGAAAATAAGAGAGTGAATTTGTGCAAAAATGTCAAATAAAAGGCAAGAAGTACTTTGAATGTTACAGTGTCCCTTTGAAAAAACCTTTCAAAGAAGACACTACAATGATTCGAACAATGGAGCGAATGAGATTGAATCATAGAAATTCGAAAACTTTTAAATTTGTGGAAATGGCCAAATACGTCGCTCCTATCAATTAATTAAATAAAAAAAATATTCTTCTGGAGCTTTTCTGATGCTTCATTGTTTATTTAAGATCTCCTGCATTTTAACAATGAACTATGAATAATTTCTGACCACTTTTTAACCCATCCAAGCTGCAGACCTTCAGGAAGAAGAATCTGATAGAGAAATTGGAGAAATAGGAACATTAGGTCATATGGATAATAATATCTGACCACAAAAAACTAAGAAACAAACAAACAAACACTTTTGTTCACGATTATGCTCATCAAATTGTTACATATGATTTACAAGCACGAGATTGTGTATGAAAATGAAAAATGTGCTAATGCGAGACATTCGAAATAAATAAAAAAAATTAAAGAATATTTCCACTATCGCCGTACATCACACACATAAAAATAACAAAAATTTTATCGCAGACCTTGTCGATATAACCTTCTATAAACCGAAAAGTATTTGGTGGTCAAGTATTTCGTTTTCTGTTTGTTGATTTTGTTGTTGGGATTTAATATCGTTTTAAATGATCACAACATAATTTTAAATCTTAATATCTGTTTTGAATGTTCTTAGAAATTATGTTTTTCGACTTTATTATAAATCAAATAAATTTGGTTCGCTTTTTTACTGAATTACCGAGAAATAAATTTTTTATTTTGTTTATTTGCAGAAACTTCGAAACAACTAACTTTGCAGATTTTTTTTTTAATATAACTTTAGTTTTTGTATGCTCGCCTTAACCGACAGAACTATCTGTGTACATATATAGTGTATTGTGTGTGCTGTTGTCAATGTTAAAGTCATATAAAACATGATATTATTTGTGCTGTGAATATATTATATTACAAAATATATTATTATCAAGTGAAATTATTTAAATTAAAAACATTTTTTGTTTAGTATATATAATTATAAAATTAAGTGTTAAGTTAGGTACATTGAATTGATATAAAACAAAATGAATTTAACAACGATTGGATATCCATATGATACTCTCGATGTAATCTATCAAGAAGTTTTGGAATACATACCACAATGCTTGCAGTTTACTTATACTCCATGGGTATTTTCTATACTAGGTGCCGTCTTTATTGGACTCAGTGGTATTCTTCCGCTACTTATAATCCCTGCTGGAAGTATTAACGATAAGGAACAAACAAATCGTGAGTATCCAAATTATTTTCAAATTTTACAATTGAGTAGATAACTTATATATTCCGATTGTTAATCAACAAAAGTCCATGGAGGTGGCGTCTCGTTGATAATCAATTTGTATTTACTTGAATGATGAAATGTTTATTAATACTCTGTTTCACATACATATTGATAAGCGCATAATTAATTCAAATAACAGCTAATAATTTGAATAAAGTTAATTTGACAATTACAATTGTGAGTCACGCAATCCAATACATCGTTATTATGTCATCGTGCAAGTGTGTACTAATGTGTTAAAAGTAAATCTTGTCAAATTATATGATCAATTAATTGATTACATATTATTTATTTTGGAAATTGATAGCACAAGTCCATTACTTTTAATTACAATGTATATTAGCACAACAATGTCGTCTAAGTGATGTCAGTAAATACTATATAGTTCTATTGTTACTTGTTACTGATTACTTAAATGTTTCGGTAAGTTAAAACGAGACCTCCATTAAGTCAATGTTTGACTATAATTGAAATACACGCGAGAATGTATTATGTTGACATGATACATAATCGTCAAATTATATACTGATCTTTATCATTTGTACGTGCAAATGTAAATGGCTGGTGATAACAAACATTTTACATCGAATTTTAAATGTTTTTGATCTATGATAAGAATCTTATGCAACACATAATAGCGCAGATAAGTTATTGTCATTGAACTTTTCTTTTTGTAAGGTGAAAACCTTTTCGATTCAAAGTTTTAACATTAATTTTTGACAATGAAGAAAGTTTATAATTGAATCTAGCAAAGCCTCTAAAATCAGATAGGTATTGAGATTTATATAAACATTCAATTATTACTTAATAGTCGATTGAGTTTCTTAACTGGTTAAGTATGTACTTTCCTTATTTAACCCAACTATAGCGAAATGTTTTGGTTTTGTAAATAAATTTGGTGGAAAGTTATTGCTGGCGTAACAAATCGGTTGTTTGAAATTAGTTTTCATGATTTGGTTTTAAATATTTTATCTTGTTATAAAATAGTCCAATATCGGTTTGCCAACATACTATTTCAAAGAAAATAAAAAAGTACCGCCAACAACTCTTACTTATTATCACAAAATAATTAATAATTTTTACCGCAGTTAATTATTTTTAATTGTTTGATTTTAATCGATCTACATATCTTTTTTGATAGTTGGTCGATCACCTTTAATAGTAAGAAATCTGTACTTGAGATTCGCCAGACGTCGACATTTTTATTTACATCGAAATGTTAACATGATTTCGGAAATCTTTAAACTGTATAAAATTATTATATTAAGTTAATGAAAGTCGTATTTTTTATTTGTAGCTGCCGAATCAAAAACATTAAAAGTACTGCTTAGTTTTGCTGTGGGAGGTCTACTGGGTGATGTATTTCTACATCTGCTGCCCGAAGCATGGAGTGGCGAAAGGGATAATCCAACAGCCGATGGCCATCCATCAATGCGTAGTGGCCTATGGGTGTTATCTGGCGTTCTAATATTTGCGATAATCGAAAAAATATTCTCGGGATATGTGAACCCAGACGAAAACAATCCGCAGCCAAAATGTGTAAACATTGCTAGCTGTTTGATGCGCAAAAGTGGCGGAAAGTTGCCGGAAGGAAGTGAGGGTGTCGGTTGCGGTCAAAATGGTTCATGTGATATTGAAGATGTACCGAATGGATGCTTTTTGGCAGCAGAAAAAGAAAAGAAAGATAAACCGGCTGCCAAAAAAATAGCTGGCTATTTGAATTTGATGGCGAATTCGATTGATAATTTTACTCATGGTTTAGCTGTTGCCGGATCATTTTTGGTTTCGTTTAGACATGGTGTGCTAGCCACATTTGCTATATTATGTAAATTACTTAGTGTACTAAATGGCTAGTGATTTCAATTCTAATATTTATTTTGTTTTTAGTGCATGAAATTCCACACGAAGTTGGGGATTTTGCAATTTTACTAAACTCCGGCTTTAATCGTTGGGATGCAGCCAAGGCACAATTATTAACGGCTGGAGCTGGTTTATGCGGTGCTCTCGTCGCTATTGGAGGTTCCGGTGTAACATCTGCTATGGAAGCACGTACATCGTGGATAATGCCATTTACAGCCGGAGGTTTCTTACACATTGCACTCGTCACCGTATTACCCGATTTACTAAAGGAAACCAACGTAAAAGAATCTATAAAACAATTCTCTTCCCTTTTGCTCGGTATAGCAGTTATGGCCGTGATGACAATCATTTTCGAATCATAGAAATAATCAATATGTTAACCGAAATTCTTGTTAATATAAAAATTAAATCTTATGTATAAATTTATCCTGTATATTTCTTATATTTTAGTACATGTACTTTATTATCAATATACACATTTCAATTACATTTTTGTTAACCTAGTCGTATATATGAAATAATATAATTTGTATAATAATTTATATATTTTACTATAAACTATTTGCAAACAAAAAGAAATTATAACGAACAATTTGATGCCGCATGACATCATTTTGTCCAGTATGTGTGTGCCATTTACTCGGCAGGTTCCATCCATTTATTTTTGAATTTTTTTCAGTGTTGTACTGTGACACTATATAATAGTTATTGTATATTTTTTTTTTAGTTATTTGATATAGAACCATAAAAAACACTAAATTGTTATACCTGTGATTAATAAGCAAATTAAGCGAAATTTTTGTAAATACGATATTATAAATTCGTTATAAATAAATAGTAATAAAATAATAATATATAGTTTTAAAATGTATTAATACTGAGGTTCTCAACAAATTGGAGTTCATCGCTAAAACTCATTGGTAAGAACGAGTTAAATCGATTGTGTATGGCCACTAATACGGATAAAGAGCGAGGAATAAGAACATTCTTGCTTAACTAAGTGCTTTAGGTCTTAGTTCTGCCATGGCTGTTGTCTTACAAATATTGTACGGCACTGTTCATAATAAGCCGTATAGTATGTTACGATCATGGAATCAGAAAATTAAATTGATACTCATTAAAAATAGAAGCTTATTGCAATGGACCTAGATAGATTGAACTTCATTCCATGAACGAAATATGTTAAAATCCAGCTAAAAGCGAGATCACATACTATACTATTACAACAATATATTTTATTGCAATATTGAAGTAAATTGGTAAGATTATGACCCAGTTTATCTAGTAAACACAATCTCTACGTAAACGGTAGAAGTAATATTGAAAAGGAATGATTGTGAAATATAATCTCACAAAGTATTATTGATATGAACCAATAAGTTGCTGCAACTATTGAAGCAACTGTCACGAAAGTTTCACCAAAAATTAGTACACAACCATAGACATTAACCACTTACTGCATTATCATTAGAAACGACATATTGAAATGGTTTGAAAGCTAGTTACTTATTTATTAAAAAGGTTTTATTATTTTTGTCATTTTACTTGTTTTAGTACTTAAATTTTGTTATCGACGCATGTAGAGGATAGCAATATATGTACATATATAATATAAATAGTTTCTCAAGATATGATATACTTGTCTCTGTTATTAAAATATAGTTGTTCTTTTCTTTTCGAAATATTGGTTGAATTTTAAAATTTGTTTAATGCTTTTAAAGCATGAATACAGGAATTCGACTCAACACAATACATACACAAGATGGCTTCAGAAACGTAAAAAATAACAAAATTTACAATAACAACAACTTTGTTGTTATTACAATAACAACAAAGTTAAAAAACAAGTTTTCTTTCATAAAAGTAGTTTGGTTCGCGCAGTCACAAATTATAGACGTGGATTTCGTATGTTCACGTCATTATTTGAACGAATAATTAATAATTAAAAAATAACTTAAATAAATTAAATTATATTAAATAAATAGTGTTTAAATAAAATTTAATCATAGTTTGTTAATTAATTAAAAAATATATATTGTGCTTTTAAGGTACAAAGAATTATAGAGCTTATAGATAGTGGTATAGTGAGAAGTGCTGTTGAATAAAAAATGTGGTACAGCAGCCGAGAGCTAATTCCTCTAGTTTACTTTTGAGGAAAGGATGTTATTTCTATACGATGATTGTATATTGCTCTACATAGTTCTACTATAACACAGTGTAATCTAATGGAATTTCAGTGATCAAATTACAGTTTACACCAACCAACAACCCAATATGTTCTGCACATAAATAAAAAAGTTCAAAGTTATAAAGTTACATAAGAAAAAGCTTTAGTCACGATAAGAAATTTTTGTTGTGATCTTTTTTAAGTTACAATAGTGTGAATGTGTTGTGCTTTTATGGTGAATAGCTATTAGTAGTTTATATTTCTTCAAGGCTGTTTCAAAATCTATATATACATCTCATTTAGCTATCTGAGTTGTATATAAGAAAATTTTTGTTAACGGTCTAACAACAAAACACACCTAAACCGTTTCGTCTCTTCTGTGTGTTCATATAATTTTATTTTTATTTCTTATTATTAAAGAAAAATAATAAGAAAGAATAATAAGACGACGACGACGAGGAGAAGAAAAAAGATCGTTGTACACAGGTAAGAAGTGAAAAAACTTAAATAAAATAAACTAAAAATTTAACAGGTTGATTATCAGGGTTTCCTGTAAAGGGCACTCTACAATACACAAGCGGATTAAAAAGTTATTTCGATTATTAAAGACAATATAAGTTATAATATTAAAAAGGGTATTGTAATACCATGGTCTATAATAACAGGTATAAGGATTATCTTATATAAACTAAACTATTTGTTTAATTAATCTATCTCGATATTATACATTACATACTCGAACTTAATTCCTAGCTTCGACTGTTACAGTGTTAAGTAATTAAATTCCTAACACATACAAACTAATAATATAGCAAGTGCATGCAAATGTCATAAATGCAATGACGAACTTCACTATAATATAGTTTGTAATAACAGGTTGGCTATATTGTATAGATATAGACTGGGATGGATAGGGTTAGTAATTAAACTGCGCAGATAATCTGTTCTGTTTGTTGTAATTGCAAATTTGTTTTATGAGTGCAAAAAAATCGTTAAATTTTGTAATATTTTATGTGAAGTAGCGAGATTTTTTTTTATCATAACTAATGGTTGAGCTTGTATTTGTAAGTTATAAAACGCGCGCGTCTTGTTATATACGTTCATTAGCTTTGTTTACGCATTTTACCGTGATTAATTTAATTATGTATTTGCTTTTAAATTTTATGTTCCCCAACTATAAGAATCGCTCCTTTAGTTCCGTTAAATATAGCCACCATTATCAAATGTTCATAAAAATGGAAGTAAATTGGTGTATTACGAAATTACAGTTTAAATGTTCATGTTTTTTATGACTAAGATGATGATAGCCATGCTGATCTTTCCAAGTTTTCTTAAAAAATATTTAATGAGAAATCTTTTATTTGTTTTATGGGGCCGAAGCTAAATTTTCTTTATATATCCCAAGTTTTGCCATATATGATAGGTTGGCCAATAAGTGTGTTCATCCACATCACCGATCGTAATAAAAATCAAACCACCCCATCTATCAGGAGTCAAACCAAATAACTTCCCCTCTAATTGCCTCAGCTCTAACTACTGCACCATTGCGGACGTTGATGCCGGTCTGCTTTATAACTTTGATCTATCTAGTTTTGACTAAACTTATAGTTCTTAATCGATCTGAACAATACCATTTACGATTGTACAATAAATTCTCTATCAGTTTACTGATAAATATGTTGGCAATGTAAAACAATTTAACTTTAGCAGTAAAAAGTGTCTTCGCAACCAATTGTATCCTCTCAAACGAACAGAGCCACTAAAAGTGTTTTACTGCCCATAATAAATTAAGGAGATCTTCTCTTGCATGTAACAGTTTATTCAATACACTTTCATTTATTTGTTGTAGTGTTGTTATCTGGTTGCATCACATAGATATAGAACATCTTATTTGACCAACGCATTTCGAAGTCCCACACAATACTTAATACTTACTTAATAAACGTGGCTTTCTTATCCCAAAATTTCTTATTGACAAAACTATTTTATCGCGTTAATCTTTACGAATTCTAAAATTTATTTTGTTTTTGTATTTCTTCTCAATTTAAGAATATCACCATCATCTATCTACCGCGTACTACCCAACTATAATCAAACAAGTTTCTATTTATTAATTTTAATTTACAATAACAAAAAACTAGTTTCTATTGATATAGTATACTCGTATAAAAAGACATCTTCAACTATACTTGTAACTACATGCTCGTATATGTTGTATGTACAACATAAAATCTCTTTAAAGTAAAATGAAAATTCTATCGATCGATTGGATCGATTTATAGAGATCATTAAACAATTTCATTAGTAATAGAATTTTAAAATTTAAAACCCCCCAACTACTCAGTACCTCATGATACATGTTCGATAATTACGTGTATGATCTTTAAAGTGCGTTTACATATAAAACAAGTTAATCGTTTAGGTAGGTATCGATAGTATAACAAGCCTAGCGAGATAAATTAAATATTAAATAAAAAATGAGTACAATAATAATTTACATAAGTATGTATAACTAACTATTAAGCCGTTATATGTTGCTATATTATGAGAGATGGTTCGAATATGACAGTGTGATAAGTAGATGCAAATATGTATAAAGAGACATGCTTAGATTTTCTATCGATTTTGTTTTATATAGCGATTGGTTCGATATCTGTTCGATCGAGATCATTCACCTTGCTGTATAAAAAACTATGTTCTTTAATTTGGTATATACAAACGAAACTATTCGGTTGTCGATTGATATATTCGTTATCTGTTCGTCCGCACACAAATAAATATTTGAAGAAGCAATTTGTAATAATAAAAACATATTTTGTGTTTAAATTAAGACAATACCACCTCCTTTACCTTCATAAATAGTAGCAATTAGATAATTAGTTCCACATCGCCACCTTCGAATACATAAGAAGATATTATGTGTGTTAATATAGGATTTAAGAAAAAAACCAACGAAAAGTAAGAGTTGAAAATTCTAATAGTGGTTATATGGTAAGATGCCCTCTGCTTACATTATCTTATATATAGACATAATAAATTGAATCACATTAGAAATATATAGCCACCAACAACAAAACAAATTGCTGGGTCGCCATAATATAATTCACTGACCAAAGAATATTTTTAGTTTTGCTTTTCGTTTTTTATTGACGTATTCTGTTCGGAACATTAAACATTTCACTATTTTATTATGTATATGAGCAAATTGAATTGTAGTATATTGTTATGCTGATGTAATGGTTTTGTAATTGTGAAATTAGAATAAATTATGATAAAGTTGCAATAGATAGAAGGTTTGATGTCATTTTCCCCCAGTTATAATGTCAATGTACGTTTGCCATAGAAAGTTTTGCTGGTTTGGATATAATCTCGATAGAGGTTGTTTGGATCTAAACGCGATTTTTCATCATTTTATTACAATAGTTAAAGTGGGTAACTGCCGAACGGTTCAATGCTACTAAACATATAGCTAGTGGAGACAGAAACTTTATCTGGGTTTGATTTTATTATTAAGACTCAATGTTGTGATATTAGTTCGTGGTTGTTTTTAAAATTTTCGAACTGATGGTCCAACCAGATGCTGTTTGGAGAACATGGGCCCATATTTTCATGTTGAAATCAATTTCGAGATTTGGTTTTGTAACCACTAATGATTTATTTTATCATAATAATAAGCGGTATCTTTAAGAGGCGATACTTTATTTTAAGTTAAGAATTATCTAATCGTGGAATCATCATAATTATGATAACCTATTATATAAAAATAGCCTATTATATGTTCAACCTTATTTTTTTTAAACAAATTTTTCCGTTTAAAAACTCATCATTAAGCATTGAAGATACTATAGACTAAACCGTAGTATTTATTCATATAGAGAAGAATGATTCCGACCCCTGACTAAATTTCGCAAATCCTTGTGTTGTGCTATAAGTGTGTATAAGCTTCAATTGTAGAGAAGGTTAACGGCGGGAACGCCGCAGTCAATCGTGATGAGAAATGTCCTAACCATTAAGCTACTACCTGCGAAATTGAAATAGTACCAATAGTACCAACAATCAATCAACTACTTATGTTAGTTCCTTAATTTTCGAGTTGAAAAATTTAAATTGATAAATTCAGCATTGCATCGATTTAATCGAAGAAAGAAAGCGAGGTACATTAACAGATTATATTTTGAACGGCTATTTATTGTGGATGTATTATATTGCGGAACTTATAAATTACAAAATTAACCGAACTTTCTTTATTGATTACTCTAACTTCCTGCGTTTATTTACCAACAATTTAAGAACGATGTCAAGACTAAACGTTACCGCTTCCAAAATATTAGATACAATCCAAATTTGTACGAAAAAATGATCAAATCCATACTATAATTGGTCATTAAACTGACTAATTATCAAGTGAAAGTATTCTTAAGATGAAAGCTATCTATATATTGAAATACCGGCACATATATATTTATATAGATATATATGCACATGTAAATGTAGATATATCTATATAAATAAATTTAAAATTTTAGATAAATAAATTTTGGGATTAGGTATAACATATAACATTATGCCAAAACCTAAAACAAAACAAAATAAACGATTCTCATGGTTAAAAGCGTTATATAAACGTTATCATCATGACTGGATATTATACACAAATGTACACATAAAACTGGATGCAATGTTCTGCATGACAGAGAAAAGAATTCACCTATATATTTAGCTATATGTGTACCCACATTTTATATAGAGTATGTACAAATTAAATCAAAATACAGAATCTAAAAAAATTAATTGAATTACATAATAAGAACTACTACAACCGATGATGAAATGGGAGGAACGCACACGTTTTATTTAAGTAGTACAAAACTGTTTTTGTCTAACTATAAATAATAATAATATGTATATACTTACTGCAGATTGTTGGTTCTGGTTTAATGAGCTTATATATGAATATATACATATACCGTGTTGTGTTGTAAATATAGTTTGTTTATTTTTTGCACAGAAGTACCTAATTAGAAAATAACTGCGGTCGGTTTAAAACATATTTGTCAACTTGATTTTATCTGCGACAGAATTAGATCATTGAGTAATGAATATACATACATTCGCTGAATAGATTGTTCGTGCAATTGTTTAACGTTAGTTTACAAAGAACTCGATTGCATATACCGAAATACTTAGTCGTATTTGGCTACTTTAACACCAACAGTAATGGTCACCAGCCTAGAGATGTTATGGAATGCGCTTGAATATTTAGGAATACCAAACAAATACGTACATCTGTGTAAAATAACAGTAACACAGTCACAATGCTTTGTTAAAGTTGATGATCGACAATCGAGAACTTTTGCAATTAGCTCTGGTGTTCGACAAGGAGATGGGTTGTCCATGATACTTTTTAATCTCATGTTGGTATACATCCTTCGTAAACGTGAAACACCGACAATCTAATCAACAACATGCAGAGAATATCTGTGTGATTGGATTAAATGGCAAAGGAGTGAAGTGATACTTGATCCACTAGAATAGTGTTCAGGTTCCGTTAGTCTCAAAATCAACGATTCCAAAACCAAATATCTGATCTCTGGTTTTCGAGACCAAAACGCAATTGATGTCAGTAGTGGTGACTACAAGTTTAAAGAAGTGACGAGATCTGGGATTTCTCATTACTCACGATAATAATGTGAGAAAGGATATCAAACTTCGCCTTTATGTCCTCTACTCCCACTTCTGAAATCAAATTTCTTGCAAAAACAGTAACCTGAAATTATAAAAAGTGGTGATCAGTGCCCGTTGTCATGAATGAATGTGAGAGTTGGACCTTGACGGATTAGTACGAAAGATGACTTCTTACATTTGAGAGAAGAATTATGTATGGCCCAAACGCGACGTCACGAAGTTAGTACCTCTGAAACATTTGTACTGTAGGTCATAGACGTAAAATTTATGTATATGCATGGTACATAGATTTTATGTTAATTTCAATCGAGCTAAGTTTTCATGACTTTCAACTGAGCTTAAAGCGAACGTTAAAAGGACACTTACAACATAGAATATATTACGTTTTAAATGTGTACCTGATTATTTATCCTTAACATTAATTATGTTAAAAATTACAACAGTTAATTACAATTAAGATGATTCTGCGAGCTTTCAAAAGAAGTAAAATTTTTTCTCATATATTTCACATGTGTGGCAATAATTCCCACTAATTATATTTTCAGACTTATAGTATTATACATATAATCATTCCACATATAGCTACAATGCTGGCTATATACATAACAGCTCTATTGTGTACTCGTATAATATTATATACAATCATACATACATGTACTTAGATAAATATCCAAGTCACATAGACGATCCATTCCGTCTTCACCCAGATAATACATTACATATAGCATAAAGCATATTTTACTATTATGTATATGTATGTATATGAAAAAGGAAATGTTACATGAAAACAATTATTTATGGGAGATGGTTAGCAAAATCTTGTACATGTACATTCGCTGTGTGGCGGAGGAAATAAGTTGATGTTTACAAATCTGCTGATAATAATACTGACGATGGTGTATATAGTAATGTACATAATGGTGCTGTTTTGTAAATTAAAGTACACACGTGTGGACGACGCGAGGCTGTTATATACAAAGTTATATTTTAAAATGTTATAATGTGATTTCTTATAACAAATCCTATATAAATTTTGTGTCAAAATCGCCGGGAGTACATTAATTATTCAACCTTAAAAATTAAAGAATTTCCAACACATACTATATATATACAGATTCATCTTGTACATTTCTTAAATATTTTATTAAGTAACAATTCTCAAAAATTATTATCCCTATGTACATCGGGTCGCTTGTTTATATAAACACATATATAAATTCATAAATATTTAATGAGTATCATAATAAAATATATAAAAAAAATCGTTTTTGATAAGAAGAAGGGTGTCATGCTGTTGTGGAACCATCTTCGCTACGTGATGTAAATTATTAATAATTTTGTTCATTGTTTTTGGTGGATGTATGATACTCGCATATATACACACATATATATTGTATTGAAAAACAGAATTTATAATGCCGCAGAACAAGTGGATCGTAATTCTGTGAAATGCACACGACGAGTATATATTCAGAATTATCTGTTATGAACCAATTGCTTAAAAAATGATTTGTCTTATGAATTTTTATTTATTTCTATACGATAGTTCATCACATAACACATCTCATTAAAATAGATCAATTGCTAGCAAGATTCACATACACTCATTTATTGTATATTCTTAAAATAAAATATATAAAAAAAAACAGATTTTCTCATGGACAAAAATAAATGTTAAGTTTCTTATGTATGTTAAGAGTACGACCTTCCAAGAAATCCTGAAAAAGGAAATTAAATTTTTAAAATGCCCAACAACAATGTAACACTAATAAATACAAGACACATAAGTTTGTATTTTAAATCGCCGAAGGATTACAAAACAATATTAGAATGGTATTTATACAGAAGACCGTTTATAGAAATCCATCAAATGTTGCATCACAGTAACTAAGTCTATACTTCCCAAGAGTGTTTTTGCAAAACGATTGTGCGACTTATATGATTTATACGTGTAAGTCCAGACCAATGATCTTATTGAGTCATTTTAAATTAATTTTAAGCCAAAAAAAATTCTTGTGTTGGGTGAATCATATATACACCTTTAATTGGAATGTGAACATGTTTAATATGGATTAATGCATTTTTGCGGTTATTTTTTGCACAACGGACTGAAATAAATAAATGTTTGTATATGACATTTGAATCATCGACGAGTTTTGGTATATTACATCTAATCTCATCGGTTAATTATTTTCGGCATTTTCTAGTTGAAGATATCAGAGGTACATTTCTGTTTCACGTGAAAAGAAATAGTGTTTCGGAGAAAGCGTTTAATTTGAATTATAATCTTAATGCAAAGTGCTTTTCGATTAGCTATGTATTACTGACTCTTAAATCTAGAAACGTGGCATCTTGACTATTTTTTAATCTACTGGCGCAATACAGTAATATAGCTACAGTGTATAATCTATAGCTATAAAAATAAACTTTTTCACTACCATTTAATTTGGTGTTAAAACAATCATGAACGTAATATACACATTTTTTCTCATTTAAATATTCAGTAGTAGATGATAACCATTATTTAAAAAGTGTGAGATCAACGATATATTTTATTCTTAATCGTCATCATCATTATATACAAAAATGAATGCTGCGATCATAAGTTTAATTTAAAGAAACAAACATTTCACAAAGTACCACCATAAATTTCACCTAATTACTTCACTAAACACAACAATCATGGTTAATTTCATATTTGATTGACTCCATTGAATGTGTTGTTGTTTTATAATGGTGTATTGTGTCTCGCTATATAGTATGATATGATATGATATGATATGATATGATAGGAGAAGTACAAGCCAACCAGTTACGGTGAATCTGAGATTGTTACCATAATCCTGGAGTATATTAAGCAGAGTTCCAAATAGATATCTGAGAATTTTTACTCTAAAATTATGCGGGCCCAGTCCCTGCTTGCATCTCAACATATAAGGTTTAGGAAAAGGAAACAATCACAGAAACGACTAAGGTGATAATCCACAGCAGAGTCATTGCTAACTACATATTAGTAAATTATTATATATTGTTAGTATAATCATTTTCACATTTGGATTTGAGTTTGTTATTATTGTTAGTTGGATAGGTAAGGACCATTCTAAATTCATCATATGTATTCGTATCGCCTCAACAGTTAAACTGGAGTATTTTAAAAAACATCTTTGGGTCATCTCATCACATGCTGTATTTAAAGATGTGTCCCTATAATTCCCAATCCATCACCATCTAACGCGTGGGGAATATAAATTTTCGTAATGACCCGACAGCATTTCTATATACAATATGATGATCTAATACATTGTCAATTCGTTTGTAAGGGAAACTATTTAAATAAATAAATAGTT
The DNA here is from genome assembly GCA_963932295.1 of Tipula lateralis. Taxonomy (NCBI): domain Eukaryota; kingdom Metazoa; phylum Arthropoda; class Insecta; order Diptera; family Tipulidae; genus Tipula; species Tipula lateralis. Next base: position 2,036,535 of record OZ010736.1, on the reverse strand, counting down.
TAGTGCGGTCATATTTAGCTAACCTGATCGATCATTCCATTCCACACATTCTATCTTTATGTCCGTTTTAAGGTTTTACAACAAACAATCACACAATACACAAAAGTAGAATTCTTGTATAACACACTACAGTCCAATGAAAGAAATCACCAAAGCGGCCGTCCGATTCAGAAAGTTTAATAGTTTGTAATAGAATTATTATACAGCACAAAGAAGCTGCTTATTAAAGTAAAATAAACTTTCTGGTCAAGACCACCGGTCAAGTGATCTCCATCTAATGTTAAGAATGTCACTCAAGAAATCTTATCCATTTACACTTATATGAATAAAGAAAACAAAATTATTTAAATAATTTAGTATTTTCCATGGAAATAAGGACAGAAGTTATTTAAGAGTACAACATACCATGGTACATATATATATACCCAAGAGCAAAATTGTGGACTTTATTGACAAAATAAAATCAAGAGGAATATTAACCGTTCCTTTAAAACACGATTATCCTAATATATGTACGAGCATCTGCTAAATCGAACTTCAACATTTTAGCCAATTCAAATCTTGCCAAAATATAGGTAATTTTACTGACCATATATATTATCGTCAATATAATGATCGTATAGTGGTAGTGATCGTATTAAAACCATCTTCAGTCTCTTCTACCATTAATATACATGGCACTACATTAAAACCTCAATAGACTTTTAGATATAATCTTAGTTCAAATTTGATATAACATACAAATATGAAAGCATCATTTCAAAAACTTTTGAATAGCAAATCCATCAATATAGAAGGTTTTGCTGTATTTACCGATATAAATGTATGACTAACATGTGTATTATAATATTTAAAACCAAACGGAAAAAAAATTAACAGTTAATTAACAAACTTCATTTTGTTGTTCAGTTGTTAAGGATCAGGACTCATCTATTTCACTGTCTTCAAACATTATATCTCATGAAAAGTGGTTTGAGCGGTAAGTAGCTTCGCGCTATAAAAGAAGAAATTTCACGTTGTACTGAAACAGATTTTTATTTCAAATCGCGTTATATCGAAAACGCGTTGTATAAGTACCGCGTTAAACGAGGGATGCTTGTATATATATATTTTAAAAAAAATTTTTGTTCTTTTTTTTCCCGTGCAAGTGAACACCTGCACAAAATATAAAATAAAACAAACAAAAATTCTCTAACCAACATAGGAAAGAGAAGGATAGGAGCTTTGATAGACGAAACGAAAAATATGTTATATACATAATATTAATACATAGGACGTTCAAGTGTAGACTGTAATGTATGTATTTGCGTTTTCAACATCAAATAATGATGTATATACAACACACACAATACCAACGTATATAAAAATAAAATGTAAGTCGCCAATTAATATGAATATATATATATATAGTTGCCATTACAACGATCGCACAATGGCAGTGATCGCGTTAAATTTAAATCTCCAAAATCTCTTTTACTGTATGCTTTGATACATACATAAAACAAAATATTAAAAATTGTTCAAAGGAAAGGGGAATACATAGTGTTTAATATGAAGAGCGAATTATGGGATGGGGAATGAGGTAACTAAACGAGACAGAACGAAAGACATATCGCATGCGATCGTTTCTAACGGAATATTGTGATGTGGATGTGGATGTGAAAATGATGTATATAGAATACAAAGACAAAACGTTATATACTATAATATATAACGGAGAAACAAGAACAGACTATATAATAATATAATAAAATAAAATATAATACTATGTAATAATATATAATGAAATGTAATCTAATAATATAATATAATAACGATACTCATCTGTAATTAGATTTTGAACTACACACACACACACACAACGCTTTTATTTTATTTAATTTAATTAAAGAAACAGCGAGCAGACAAAAACACGTCCACTCGGTATGAAGATCCACACAACACTCCGTGTATTGTGTCTCGCTATATAGTGTATTCAAACTATTTTTAGAAGTCAGTAGAACAGTAATTTCTTATTCGATTTGTAAAGAAGTGAAAGGAAAACCGTCTTTCTGTTTTACTTGTTGTTCAATCAAACTTAATGTGCCCCCTTTTAATAGTTTTATTAATATTGTTTTTTAATGACTAAAAGTTTATATTTTCACTGTTTATATATTGGTTAATTATTGTGGTCAATTTAACAATTAGATTCTAATTTATATTTTATTGTTCTAGATATTCCCCAGAATCGACAGAAAGCCATATCATTAAGTGACGAGGTAAGTGTTGGTCTTTAGTTTGTAAAAGTAAAGTTCATAAAGTGTGATCCAATTGTACATGTTGTGGACATTTATTTCAAAAATCAGTGTTCAGTGAAAAATTGTTTTCGTACTCTTCGAGCATTTTATGGTGTACATAATAGTCCAAGTGAATGCACTATTCGCGAAACAATCAATACATTTTGAACCAATTTTTCTTTATTAGATATTCATCATCCGACTAGAGTGAGTACAAGTTGATCTAATGTGAATATTGCTGCTGTAGCTGAAAGTTTATATACGTGAAGATCGCTGTCAATCAATCCGTCGCCGTTCTCAAGTTCTGGGTCTCTCGTTGGTATATTGTGGCGTATTTTGATGAGATCTTTTACAACAAATAATGATTCACTGAAATTATTCATTTTATTCAATATACTTTAAAAATTTGTAATATTTGTATTATTTTGGAAGTGACTGATATACACTCTTCGGTTCGTAAAAAAAAGCATACAAGTAGATTTTTCGTTTTCGGCTAAAAATATCATCCAACTATATCGAATATACTATAAATGAATATAGTTAAGGCATTAAGTGTAGTAAAATTAATAGAGTGGTATGATCAATATATCTACCCTAACTATATCTACTAGTACCGGTTAAACCTTTGCCCTATTAAATTAAGTGTGAGACAACATCATACATATCTATAAGAAAACATTCTTAACAGTATATACGAAATACTAATAAAACCTAATAAATTTGAAACGCCAACCCAAATACTTTAGATAAAAATGCCATTAATCTTTTCCCTCTATAAAAATAAGCCATATATTTTCGGTACAGCCATAAAAAAAACTAAAATAATTAAAACATTGATTTGCAGTGATGTAGGTCCATTTTATTACATATTGCTGAACGTAATATATATTAAAACATTCTTATGTATCATCATCATCCACAATACGATACAATTTTAAATCTTCTCCACTTTTACGAGCACTTTGAATAAGACGGATGACAAGAAACAAAAACAAAACAAAAAATCCCTTATACAATCCAAACCAAACCTAGGTCAATAAAACAATCAAAAATTCATTGACATATCACTCGCCATATAAATATAAGAAGATGAAGACGACGGTTTGATATTCCATTATTGAATTCTGTTTTATTTTTTGATGACAACATATTTTTGTACAGCTCTTCGCCGTGATATCAAAGATACATCTTTCTATTTTTTTTTGGTTTTCTTATTATGATTATCCAACCGTCTTTTCTAATACGAGTATACTGAATTGTTGTGTGTCTTCTTGTATTTTAAACTCGAATATGAACAAAACTTGTTTTTTTTGTTAAAATTCTTTTACACCACCAAAATAATATTTATTTTTATTTTTACTCTGAGGTCATTTGCTAATCGATGGAATTTATTCGTATTCTTATACTTATCAAATAAAAAAAAAAGTAAATAAGAAAGAGGATTTTACTTTTTGGTTTTCTGTTGTGATGAGCGCGCGCTGTATGTAGCTGCTTAATTTGCATATTAAAAAACCGAACACAATATGGATGATGATGATGGAATGAAAGGTAGGTGAATCATATTTGGTTCACCATGAAGATATTGATGAGATGATGATAATATGAACGTTGTTGATTTGTGTATGGGTGGAACAGGATGTACATGTAATTTGGTTTTTTGGAATCAAAATGATTTAAAATATTGGAGTCTTAAAGTCTTATAAATTTGTTGGGTTCAACTTCGTGCAAAATGCTGTGAAGAATATAACTCATACAAGTAAATATATATTCACAAGTAGGTGTCAGTAACAATCTTGAAACTAATACGTAGTTCCTCTTGTATAAACTACTATATAGACTAGATAGTACATAAATATTTACTTAAGAGTCTGTATGAGTTCCATGAAAATAAATTATTAACATAAAGTGTTTGTATATAGCGTCAACATAATAAATTTGTTTGGTTATCTTAAAGATGCTCATGGGAACTTCATTGTTTAAGATGTAATGTGTTGGCTCCGCTACAAGCGTTTTAAAAATATGTTTGTATGTAAACTGAAGTTTATTTTCCAATTTTACTTCAAGATCTTTATTGGCTTGAAAAATTGAACCATAGAGCAACATAGATAAAACTGGTTAACCAATGTCTTCCTATAAATGATGTAGATTAAACTACTAAGCTATTTTACCCACAAAAGTGTATACAAATCACGTAAGATAAATAATCAGATTTGCTTACTGGATAGCACGGAATAAAAACAATTGTCCGCTTATTTTGATACCATACACTTAAAAGTTCTAAAAGCTCTCAATGTCCCTCTTAAAATTAAAACTGTTTTGCAGAATTATAGTTTAAATATTCATCTTAATGAGACAGGGGTGCCGAGTGGTTTTTCTTCATTCCAAATAGATGTTTGGTCACGCTTTAACATAACGGACACCTACCAATAACAAATACTAGAATAATAGAAGAAATAATAGAATCGATATATGGCTAAAGCTCAGTTTAGCCTCATATAGATTCTAGTTACCAACTAATTGGATTAGTACTTCAATATTTGAACTAAAATTACAATATTTTCATGGTTAACGAAACGAATTATTTTTATTGTTGTTGTTTTTGTAAAATACTTAACAACAATCATTTACAAACTAAGAATGATTAATCTTAAGAAGTTATCATAATTTTATTGTGTGCGTGTGTGTGTCTTAATTCCATCTTTCATGTAATTGAATTTAAATATTATTTTACGTCTAGAGTTGAATGCCGGTAATGTGCGTATCCGGCTTAGAAATATAATTATGGGAAAATACACCGTTTCATAAGAATTCAAAATCATCTTTATAAAATTTGTATACTTTAAATATACGATTATGATACATAGGGTGCCCAACTTTTATTTTGGATCAGATACGGAATATAAATTTTATACTGATACGAGGAGAGTAATGAAAGTTCGCTCAGTAGGCCAAACCCCTTGCAATTGTTCAGAAGACGAGAAAATACAAAATAGCTGCGGATGCATCAGACGAAATTCCACCACCAACCTCTTCGGTTTCGGCGTAAACGAAAGTCACCACAAATATTAAATGAACACTTTACGAAGATTCCATATGGAAAATGTTTCTATAGAGGACGAGCTTCGAGAAGGTCGACCAAAATCTTTCACTTATGACGTTACTGTGGCTTGAACTCCAAAGACAGATATCCACGATTGAGAAATTATTACTGATGAGTTAGCCTTGAATGCTATCTGGGATGAAATCTGCTCGATGGGCTCCAAGAATTTTAAGCAAGGCTCAATAAAAAAATTTGAGTGAATTTTGCTAAATTTTCACTAAATAATTTCGAAAATGGGCAGTCTAGCATTAGGAAAGTTGTTACTGGTAACAAATCATGGTTCTTTAACTTCGACCGGGAAACTAAACAGTAGTCCATGGTATAGAGCCCAACTGGAGTTAATCCATCCGTAAAATCTAAGCTACAAAAATCAGTTACAAAAGTAATGTTGTCAGTTTACTTGATCACTCGATCAACAAATTGTAGCTGCAAAATGGTATACCGAAGACCAAAATTTTTTAGGAAAACCGGAAGAAATAGGAGTTGCGGCGCTACTTTTTATATCGTGATAACGTGCCAGCTTACTCTTACACTTCATTCCGGTTATTTCCTTAAATTCAAACAAATTTGAGAGCAAAGGTCTGTTTGGTTAATGCATTGAAATCAATGGCGATTATGTAGATGATGAAGATTAAGAATAAATACGAAATAGGATTTATTTTTGTTTTTATTTCTGTTCAACTAAGCGAACTTTTGTTATTTCTCTCCTATATAGGTATAACACCAAAGATTACACATAGCTCTATATAAAGTATTTCAAGTTCGTCCACACCCATAAATCTTATAAATTGTATACAGACACACTTTTTATTTCTATTAAATCAACTTTCGATCAATTAAATCACTACCATTTGAAATTTATAGTATTTATAGTGTTCAAATCTTGGTGGTCACCATTTTAATAAACTGGTTCGAGTTAGTAGAAAATTAATTAAACATTTTCCAAACAGCTTTTCTTCTGCTAGAAAGTCACAATACCATATCACACATATAGTTTGTCCAAAGTGTTTTGATTGAGACACGAGTATATAAATGTACGAATACCGTGGTTGTTTTTTGTCTAATTTTAATGCTCCCCTTGTTAATATTAAAAAATTTGCTTAACGTTTAGTGAATTGTCGATCTGACACACCTTTCATACGTATATATGCATGTATATGGTATTTTGGATGAAAAACCACATGTAAAATATCAGGAGGGCTAGGTTTCAGATTAATTGATATCAAATCAGTCAGGCGTAACCTTTCATATATTTTGTAATTTTAATATATTTTTATTATGTTTATAAAATTAAAAACGATGATTTTTTATAGGCCAACCCACATAAATAACTGGTGTTCAACGGATTTTTCTAACAAATTGTTGTGTGAGAATAATAGCCATCGCTATATAAAATGTTATTAGTAAATAATTTAACTATGTGGTGAGTGACAAATCGAATTATTATGTTGAAGCAATGACACTTATTGGACATCTGCAGTAATATACGTATACATAAATGTATATATGAAAATGTAGTATCATATATAAATAGTACACAGCTGTTTAACAAGAACAACTATGACTCGGGTGCGTTACCAACAATTTTGAAAGTTTAATCATAATTTCGGTGGGAATTGTTGTACTGCAAAAAAACAATATTTGTATTACCTAAACATGTTATCTCTGTATTATCAGCCTTTTGAACCAAGTTTTAAGAACCAAGAAATTAATAGAATTATTAATTAATAAAAAACATAATACATTTCTGTAATTTACATTTGCAGACTGTAATAACGGGATTTGATTTGAAGAAGCAGAAATTTAAATACTTGGTAAATAACCGACGCGACATTTTAATTCGTTGTTTAAATCCTACTTACGGTCTATCTATGACAAGATAAAGTCTTCATGTACCGATGAAGTGTATTTGGTCCTATTGTATATGATCAAACGAAGGTGGAGTGAGAAGTCTGGTAAAATAGCAACAGATGGCGCCACAATCACAAATCCCATATGTCAATACCATCTGTCACTAGACCTAGTTAAAATTTTCAAACAGATCTGTCATTTAGTTCAGTTTTGACAGCCATTGAAAACAGAAAACCCATGGAAAAAAGTGAATTTCGTGTTGTAATTAATCATTATTTTTTGCATCAAAACAAAGCTTGATAAATACTTCCACTTTTCACCATCGTTAAAATGATTCACAAGTGGTTTAATGATTTTTGGTGGTCGTACAATCACTACTGAGGTCAAATGTTGAGGACGCCCAATTCAAGTCACCACACAAAAAATTGTTGACCAAATGTTGAAAGTGCGCGGTGGATGAAACATGGATAACGTGTGTAGTTGTCATGGCCAAAATCCATGAATTCCGCTTCGAATTGCTTCCACATACGCAATATTCTCCAGACCTAGCCGCCTGCGACTATTTCCTGTCATCAACATGAAGAAATGGCTCGGTGGAAAGAGATTGTTTCATTTTTACCAATCTTCTCACTCGGACTTCGTATTTCAAAAATTATTTTTAAAAGACACTCATTGTAGTATTTGAGCAATTTGACACAAAACAAAAGAATTAGATTTAACTTATCTTATTAAATAGAATCGCGCAAACTTATTACTATATAACTTTTAATTGACAAGTCTCTCGATATTGATCTCATATTAAGCGGTATTTATATATAAACCACTTGTGTGGTCTAAAACATACAAATCATAAATCATTCCATTAGCTTTTCACTATATATTTGTGCTTTTTGACAGATCGAACGACTGAGTAAAAGTATAACAATATACATATCCATAATCACTCGCGGCCGTCTATTCCACGCTCTTTTTTGTCAAACAAAACATAAATAATCTTGCGATTAATTATTATAACTAAAAGTAGTACCTAACCAAAAACATATACATACATACATAATACACAACTGAATGATAAATTGCTTAGCGATTATTCAAATTTCAACTGTACGAACAAAAATTTTGGCATTTTCTATTTTCTGATGAGAATGAGTACGTTTTGGCTTATACAAACTCATTATAATGGCAAGTAATATATATACATGGCTGTGAAGATAGAACATCTATACGCATTGTGTATACATATTCTATATATTAATTATATGTTTTGCTCATAAACATACAACGTCGTCTTATGTGAATAAATGAATAATAATTATTAATTGTAATCAAGATAGGCGAATCGATGCTATACCATATATAAAAAATAATATGCTCGCATGGTGATCACAATTTTCCAATCCAATACATAGGAATTATGATTATTATTATTATTATGATGATGATGATGATGATAATGAAGATGGAAATACCGTTATATTCGATAAGTATTATATAAATACAGAAGAAGTATGTTCGTTTCATTTTGTGCTGATCTCCCTTAGGTATTGAACAAGACAAGTGAATTTTGTGTAGGTAGTATAAAAGTTAGAAAAACATCTAAATTTTCCAGTATTTTGATTTTCTGTGTATCAAAATAATTGAACATAATATTATGTATATATTTGGTTTGAAGTATTTATCTTGATATACATATAAATGTCAATTTTTTATCTAATCTAAATAATTTTACTTTCTATAATTATTTATATTTATATGCTCTTGTCCTTAACCTCGAAAACAAAAAATAAATCATCAACTACATACATACATCATAATGGTTCTAATTTATGCGCGCGCTTGTTACCATAATAGTTCAAGCGCATACATACATTTATGTAAATTTTTAAATTTATTTTTGGGAATTTTATTTACTCTATGCGATATAATATTGGTGTGGTTAATTATCTAAAATAATTCATTAAACAATTTTAATAGTTTTAACAGCTACATTTATACGCTTTAATGAGTGCATATCTTTATTTATGTAAATAAGAAACTCATCACACTATTTATTATTTTTAATGGATTTATAGTAGAGTTTAGATTTAGGATTTACGCCCAAATTTTAATAAGTAAATGACCAAAAGGTTGAAATCTCTTTATGTCCCGTATTCTGTTTCACTATATATGGGAAAATTTATTCACTGAAAATTATTTAAATTAGAAAATACTATAAAAATATATCAACTAATTGGGATTCTCATGTCAGTCTAGAAAAAGCTTTGAGCTAAATACACTAACGTGTTAAATTTCTAGTGTAAATTCTAAAAATCTCATTAAATGGCTAAAATCGTCATTAACACGTTCAAATTGTTTGGAAAGTATATATTACAATAATAACTATCAAAATGTTGAAAACCGTGTTTTTGGAGATGTGTTCTTGCTTGGACCATATATATTGGTCACAAACTAACACTTTAACATTAAAAATTAAACTTTTAAGACATCGATTTTAAAATTTTAAATCAGATAGAATCAGATAGAAAGATCCTACAAAACAAAGCATGATAGCATAACCTGACGTTTCACGTCAACTCTATTAACTTTTACTTTTAAATTATATACGATTTATGATCGAAAGCTCTATTCAATTGGCATACAAATCTCCTAAATGGTTTACTGAAAAAATCAACACCAATCATACCATTTGGAGTGAAACCTCATTTACAAGGGCGTACTTCATACCTCATTTAAACTAATTATATTGTCATTCGAGCACGTCATTCAAGAATTGTTGATTTAAACGTATCATAAGATCTCAAACTCCTAATACTGAATGGAACAGAATTCCAAAAAGGAATAACTCTAACAAAATTTGACGAATTTAAAGACCTAGAAGAATTTCGAGCAGAGTGCAATCGAAGATTGGCGTAATGAGACCTGCTAAATAATTTCGTTTTGAATAGATAATTCAGTTCTTTAATTTTGAGAAGCTTCCTAATTAAAGTTCAAACTCCAAACCTTAGCATTTAAAACCGATCAATTATATATTATATTCTATCTAAATCCTCGTTAACCAGAGAAATTTAACTAACAATAGAATGCTGTTTTAACTTACTATTTTGTAAATTTGGACTCATCATCAGTCAAAATTTGACGCAGATAATGGTAAAGCGAGGATTCTATGTCATTAATATACATAGACAATAATAAAGGACCAGGTACCGAACCTTTAAGGAACACTTGAAGTAACTAGAACAAATTTAGAATAACAACTACCAAAAAAAATGTCTGTGAACGATCCAATAACTAGTTGATATAATCTAGCAGTTGAAAGGGATAAAAGTTTCCTATAAAGAATCATGCTATTTAAAGAATCAAAGGCCTTTAAATCTAACAAAGTGAGAGAAGTCAATTCCCTGTTTTCCATACTACGCCGAATATCATAGCTGATATTCAATAATAGCTAAATAGCTTTGGAAATAGAGCTTAAAATACTAACAGGTCTAAGCTGGGATTACTCAATAGAATTGTTAATTTTTGGAATAGGAATTATTTTACTGAGTTTCAGAAGATTCTGGCTTAACTTTCCAAATAGCAAACTCTTACTCCTCAAAGAAATTATTTAAAAAAGAAAATGGATTAGAACACTCTTTAGTTATACAATAGGATTAGCCAAAGTTGGATTCGAGCCAATAAAATAAGAATTTATATCCTCAGCTTTGAAATCCAAAAAAAATAATATTTCGCCACCTGGTTTCGAACATTACGCCAAAAAACCTTAGGATCTGTTAAAATGGAAAAGCATTAGTTTTCATATGAGATTGCCTAAGAGATTTAACAATGAAACCATGTTTTTCATAATTTAAGCTTAGTTTGCCTTAAATTATGAAAAACTTGGTTTCATTCTTGAATTTCAAGGACAGTTTGCTTAGGATAGTTTGAATGATACAACAACTAGGGTTTTCCATGGTCCAGAACCGAAAATTCTGTTTATTCTCATATCCATTCAAATGAAAATATGCCTCGTCACTCATTATGATTTTTTCAGGAAAATCGGGGATGTCATGGGCGAGCTGTAACATCCTATTGGCATATGTACGGCGGCGTAAATGATCTTGTGGAAGAAGCTCTTTAGTCAACTGAATCTTAAATGGAAACAAATGCAAATCCTTGTGCAAAATTGTGGCCAAACTTGTTCTTTGAAGACCAAGCTCCTAAGCACGGCGTCGAATTGAGGTTGATGGATTGTTTTGAACACTTTCTTGAGCAGCAGTAATGTTTTCAGCCGATCTTGCAGTACGTTGTGGCCCATGCTTGGGCCTATCACCTATAGACCCTCTTTCTTCGAAATCATTCACTACACGATAAATAGCGCGTTTTGTTGGCACGTTTCATGTAACTTTCTCATCGTCACATTAATCGATGATTGATATTGATAAAATGTTTTAACGATTAAAACACGTTGGTTTATCGAATGTTTTTCCATAATTAATTTGCCACGTGTCTACTTCACGACTGCCAAATATGAATTGTCAAGACTAACGTTTACCAAAATGGCGGCAAAACAAAGTAGTATACCTTCCCGGCGGACACCCTGTATTATTCATGGTTTACCGAGTTTCTTACCACAATGTGTACAGAAAGTGAGTTAGTCAGGCGCGGTCCGTCATAATGGGCAAGGTGGGCAGTGCCCACCTTTACCATTTACTAAACTTCTATCAAGATCAAACAAATTATAGTTTAAAAATCGTTTACCATACATAGATTCAAAGATTTGTTTTAAATTTACGCGCATATTGTTTGTAACCTGTTCAAAAAATCATGTTAAAACGTTCTAAAGTAAAATATTCGTAATACATGCATATATATCTAATACACACATATACGAGTACATAAAGTAAAATGCAAAAAATGGTTCATTTCATCTCTATTTCTCTCAAAAATATACATACGTATGCATTTCCTCTTCTATTTGCATTTTATATTTGGATTTTGTCTATAAACTCTCATTAGGCAAATCGCAAAGTGCTACATATTTGAGTATTAAATGCATTATTTCTCTTTCAGCTTTACGAATTTATTAAACCAAATACCATGGTAATATTGTCTCTCAGTTTGGTTTTATACAAGAATAGTGGGCAAATGACGTAAATCACTTGCTGGTATAATTTTATCTCTCTCCTTTTTAACATAGGAATTAATTTTAAGGTGAGATGAAATAGAAAAAATGTTTTTTGATTTGGTTTATGTGTTGACTGTTTTTAAATAATACTAGATTCCCTCAACTTACGTGATCTTATATAATTATAGATTTTCAATATGATATCGGTTAGTAGTTAAAATTTGTGGCAGTTGCGAATTGACCTTATGTGGCCATAATAAAAAAACTGATTCAGATCGGAGCCATATTCGAATCATTTTGCAGAAATTAGGTTACTTTAAAAGCATATTATGCTTTAAAAGCATATTATGTTCTCAAATGTATCAATACCGTATATAACGATTTCGTTTATGCAGAAATTCAAGATATTCTTTACATTTCCATTCAAGCAGAAACTACTGATGTCTCAAACAAAAGTTAATTTGTGTTTATATTTTGATTAGTTTCTAAAGAACGTATTTAAACAGGCGAAGTCGTCTAAAGATTTATTTCTTTTGTAGAAATCCAAGATCGTTCAGTTAATGGATAAGGTGTACAAATAGAATATTACCAGTGACAAAAATACTGCTCAAACTTACGACGGTGTTACAGTTATGAGTGGAAATAAAGGTTAAGTGCAAATCATATTAAAATAGGATTTTCCTAACGTATATTTCGTCTACTGTTATGTTTCAAATTTAGTCCTTCAGGCCGTGTGCGCCAAACAAATATCAGAACTGCGTATTATTTGCCAATTTATATGGGATATCACCATTTTTTTGTATCTCTTAAAAAATAAGAAAGTTATTGCAAATCTGTGACAAAAAGCTACCACGACCAAATTTCATCTCGGGAATTTCCAGTCGTACAATTAACGTAGTGCGTATGAAAAAGTGCAAGAGATAAAAAAATTGCATGGAAACCATTCAGAATGGCACAACTTCTGATACAAGAACGATTCGCGAAGCGTGTGGTTTTATTTTATTATTAAACGATTTAAAGTTTATTACGTTTGAAAGATTTTTTTCTCATTAAACAATTAAATTTATTTTAAAAGAAGCGTATGATGTAATACGAGAGCTTGTTAACGATAGGTTTAGCAACGCAGAATATTAAGTAATCAGTACTTTTAGATTGCACAAAGATTAAGCTTTATGCTTTAAACTCTTCTTACCAGTTGCTAATCACAATAGCCAATTTATATCCATTTTTAGATAAAGCACTCTTGAAATCTAAACTACAGGTAGTTTATCAGCAAGCAATGATTTTTCAGCCCGCAAAACTATTTGTGAGCTAGTCAAAACTATGTATAATAAAAATTTAGAAAAAATACTCGAAGAAGTTATTCGCCTTTCGATAATAATAATAACCACCCGATGTCGACCGCAGTATCAAAACGATGTTTTTTAAACGCTGAAAACTGTAAAATCTTATTAAAGAAGCACAATGAGGGACGAATGATTGAAGAAATTAGCAGTATATTCAATTAAAGAACCCTGATCAATGAAATAGACAATTTTAATGGCAGAGTTTTGTATCGATAACACTTCTATTTTTAATTTAATTTTTCATGAAGTTTTATATAATTTTGCCCACCCATGTTTGAAACCCACGGACCGCTACTGGAGTTAGTAAAGTATAAACTGTAATGTTGTTTTATAATCTGGTATTGGTTGGGTTTCTTTCATGATTTAAGAGATTTATAAATTAGAGATCCCAAAATTTAGTAATAAATATAGTTGAGAAAGCTGATGGTTAATAAAGCTTGTCGTGATCTCTTAAAATATAAAATCAACTATGCATATTATTAATTATCCGTTCCCCGTATATTATTGGCCATGAAACCCTTCTACTATTTTTTATTCATATTCGAGAAAGCTTATTTATTTATCCTATATAGAACAAAATATAAATAAATTGTTAAAGTTATGTGCAATCGTAGTACATATTTATTACATATTACATATTTATATACGTCAACAATTTATTTCAATTTGTATTTGTCCTATAGTAGACGTCTTATATATGTATAGCTATATAGATAATCCAAATCCATAAATCACACGTAATTTGTGTGATTTCAAAAGTGATAATATTTATTGAAAATTAAATCAGATCTAACCGTGCTAATTGAATTATTTAAGAACGTATAATAGAGTAATGTATAAAATATTCAAGGTTTCTAACAAATAATAGTTATACCTTTCAAATTATGTATATATACACACACACACACGTTCATATTTGATCCGTTTAAATTTTCATAAAGATATGACATTTTTGTATATACTGTATACTGTATATTTTCTATATGAGTATATAGTTGAACGTCTTTTTACGTTTAAGACTTAGTTAGTTAACACATGAAATCTTTGTAATAAACCATAAACGTTAATTCTTATTACATAGATTTCGTGTAAACGGCATGACTTGTTTTTTATTTTTATGAATATTTACCTTTCTGTATACATACTTATAATTTAAATTCTGCATTCCAATGCTATTACTAAATCAATCTGTTAAAAGCTAAAGTCTTTTGGTTTTGTCTTTTCCTTAGACATATATACACACACACATATACATATTATATTAAGTGGATACGAGTATACACATACATTACTATATACACAGATCAATATTTTAATTTTACATAATTGTTTTGCTGCTTTCTCAATCTCTTCCAGTATATATGTATATAATATATACTATATACATATATTTAATATGAAATGTACTCGTATTTCTTACACAAAAGAAATTCCAAGGAACGTAAAGAACTCTTAATAGTGCGATAAAATAAATTCTGTAAATTGCTTAGAATTGTGGTGGTTTGGTGGAATAGATTTTTTGTGTCGAGCATGGGATGATAAAACAAAATTGTTATAATCTAGAGCACAGCCAGAACAATGTTTGTGGTTTTTGTGTAATCTTTATTATCGTTCAATGTACGTATATATATATCCATCTATACAATAAAGTACCTTAAACTTAAGACGTCTTTTTGATAATAAAACAGAATGAATACATTTTATTTTCGTTTTGTTTGTCTTCGAACTGTCAATGATGATTAATATGTTTAATTTATTACTTTGTTTCGTTTCTATTAATGAGATTTTGTTGCATGACACAAACATAAAAAAAGTGCATGGTAACAGAAAATGAATTAGTTTCTTATGTAATCGAATGATGAGTTTAAGGAACTAGTGTTTAGACATTATTTTAGGCGTATAGTAGTAAACGCTGCGTTAGTTGGAGTGGGAGGTACCAGGTTCTCGAATCTCGATAGGGGCAGGATGCAAAAAAAGATTTGTTACCATTTGTTTACGATCGGTGGTGTGAATAAACACATCTATGACCCCCTGTAAGAGTGCAGAATAAGAGCTATGCAATGATGGTTCTATACGTTAATCGTACCTATATACGTCCTCGATTTGATTGTGTAATGGTGTAAAGTAAGACGTAAATGGAAGGAAAACATTTTCATTTTGATTTAAGGTATAGATGGACTAAAATCTTGAAATTAGTCACAAATGATTTGAATTAAATAAAATTAAATTTCAAATTGCCAATTTAGTTGTAGTTTGGCAACAAATTTACATACCGATTGTCTCATGTTATTAACCTTAATTTTCCTCAAATTTGTTTTCGAGTTTTTATAATCTGACATTAAAGCCATGAAATTTATGCTAAGATGGCATGTATGCTAATTTATGTATTATGCATACAATAAAATCGGAATTTCTAACAACAAAAACCTATGAATTTATAATTTTTAATAAATCTTTTTTTTTGACAATATTTTGCATTTTCGAGGTTTATGCTAACCATGTAGGTGTGTTTCTTTATAGTTAAAAACATCATGTTCAATGTCGCATTGTCATGTATGGTTTCATTGTTGTGGCTCAATGTGTAGGATTTATATACATCTTTAAGTTATTTTACAGCCGGTTGTTTTGACATTTTGCTGACTTCCGAATCACTCCACAAATTCATTGTTTTGCGTGCCTTCTCATAACCGTTTATTTTGATTCCCCATTTTTTCTATCGTATATGTTACGACAGTCTGACTTTTTAAAGTCAAAATCGCGTCAAATTTTCTGGCACTGTAGTATTTGCTATCTTAATCTGAACCTTTTAAAAAGCCAAGGCTTTTCTTAATTTCCCAGCTACCGATGCTACAAACTCTTAATTTCAAAGATCCATAATTTAAAAAACTGATTTGTTATATCTTTAAAAAATATCACAACAGTTAATGCGTATACAAAATTGTGCCGCGTCAACATATTTCGTTTGTTAAAAACCACGAGTTTTTTAAATTTTTGGTTCCGTTATTTATAAAAATAATAATATACAACAAGTATGTAAATATCTACATAAAAGTAAAACTTTATATAATTTTAAAAACATAAAAAAAATAAATAAATAAAATTTTAAACGCTCGCGTTGATAAATGCAACAAATTCGATGTATGTATTTATATATCCAATATGTAAGCACAGCAACCGAAACTTTCGTATAAAATCAGTTCGAATTAGATAAGACATAAATAGAATTTTATGCTTTGGGCGAAAATAATGTTTGTTATTTAATATTAAACATAAAAATGAATGTATGTCATTTTAATGATTCTCCCATCAAACACACAAATTCAATGATGTGAAACAAGTCTTTCACTGGAAAGTGTGTATTGCTGTATTGATCACATATAAATATATAAAATGAGTCACACGAATTATTGGTGAAATATACAGTTGGTTTTTGTGGGGTTAGTGACATAAATTAAAATCGATTTCGTTATAAATGATGTAAAGGTGGGTCAAGAAATGACGAGAGAATTTGTGGACCGAAACGATTTAATTTTTATGTCAATTTGTTACTTTTACTATAATAGAGTTCTATTTCTTTTTTATTTATAGATTTCAATGTTCTAGACGCATATTTGGTGTAAATTTCAGTGACAGAATTAAGGTAAGTCCAGTTATGCAAATAAAATCATTTAAGTTGTGTATATAGTAAACAATTCTGAATATTTGTTCGCCCAAATATTATTTCTGAAATTTTTTAAATCTGCAAGCATCTGTAACTCGACCTCGTAATGGTAAAAAATTGTTCTAGTATGTGCAATTAAGGTTTGGCTAAATCGGTGTGGTATAAAAATGATTTCAAAAGTCACACAGAAGCTTAAAGCAACTCTGCTGCAATTACATATTGAGCAACTTTAAAGAACAATGTAACCATAAGTTTTGTATTCTATAACCGCATTTTAATTCCAAGTAGTACATTAATTCCAAATTTATTAATAAATTTAATGTAATGTAGTACTCCAGCATTCACAAAATGCTTAGGCGCCCCAATTGAATTGTTTCTACTCATTTAGATATTACCATGTCGGTTTAAAGAATGGATCAAAAATGAGCTCGTACTGCTAGTATCAATCACTAATATCAATGTAATAATAGTGAGGGTATGGAATTTGTTACGAATATTTCGAATATAAACTGTACATTCTATTACGAATGAGCTTTAAGCTCAAAATATGTACTGTTCAATACAATACGAAATTGTTGTAAATAAATAAATTTTGCTTACGTATACCAACATTACTACAAATATAAATTTGAAATATATTTAACTATATATAGTTTTGACCTGTCAATAACTTAACTTGGAGCCTATTTGATAATTCACTCGGTGCTATGCAGTGCGTCGTCAAAATTATACACTTTATTTTATTATTCGATCCATGTAAATGTTCACTACACACTTTGTTTAATATTAAATCGGTTATCTGTTATAAATTTAACACCGAGTGAACCGTGGACACCAGGATATACACCAGGTTATAGTGCAGAACATTGATCGGATAAAAAAAATTGTATTGTCAATAACAAAAATAAAAGGTGGATAGTTTACCTGGTAAAATCAACATGTGGTTTTGCGTATATACGACTCAATATCTCGCAGCAGGTTCACGCCCTGAGTACATTAATTATAATTTCAACAAAAAATATATTACACAAATATATAACCTCTATTCACACCTTTCAAATGATTGAATCGACGCATCAAGGTATTCGATTGTACTTATTTTGAATTACGAAATAATATTTTATACAAAATTACACTCACTATTAACAAACCGCACTTGATTGGGACATCATAGTTAAAATGTTACACAATTTATTTATTAATTAATTAGGTACACCATCTTTTAAAATGGTAATTGGATAAGATTAGCTTTTAGCTGGCGACAGCTTCAAACTCGATCAAACAACAATTATATTGTTTGAAATAATGTGACATTTACCAAACACAATACAATCATAATTTTCCAAAAGCGCATATTACATAAGAAGATGTAAATTTGTAATAGACATTTATATATATATTTTCTTCTCAGAACAACAAAATAAAAAAGCTGTAATAAATTTTTATGTTTTTGAATAGCCTAAAGTTCTGCCGACAAATTGGGTAAATCTCATCTCTCATATTTTTAGAGGGTTTTTTTATTTTGTTTCATAACATTTGGAATATATATATATATATATATATATATATATATATATATATATATATATATATATATATATATATATATATATATATATATATATATATATATCCCTCAAGAAAAATATGTAATCTTGGCTTCAAGCAATTTTAATCAAGATATTTGAACGAAAACTTTTTAGAAATTTTATATTTAAATTGAAAACTATAACATTTACAGCATATATATATATATATATATATATATATATATATATATATATATATATATATATATATATATATTATATATATATATATATATATATATATATATATATATATATATATATATATATATATATATATATATATATATATATATCTGCACAGTGCTGGTTATCATTGTCCTCTATGTACAAATATAATTTGAGGTACGATGTGTGATTGGTTATAATAATCAAAATTCTGCAGTTTTCTCAAAATTAATCCATACATACAGATATACATACCAAGTATATAAGAAAATGCTAAGAATACATTTTTACCAATCATTTCGTTAGGTTTTGACCTCAATCGATATTCGATATAAGAAATACAAGAATATACCATATACATTCGTATGTATAAGCGTAACTGTGGTATGGATTCGACGGCAGCTATATATGAGTATTCAGATACATAAACCAAATGAAAATAATGAGAAACAAATTATTGCTTAGAATTCGATGAACCTAATCATGATTTGGTCATCGATTCTCGTTTTTATATTATTTTATGTGATATTCTTATTACGATTAGTATAGACACGATTAGAATGGGGGAGAGGGAATTGATATTATTTACTATTGGCAATGTATGAAAAGTGTATATATATTTATATATACACGACACAATATAATAACATTTTTTTTGTATATTTCTTCTGTTTACATCTTATGAAATGAAAGTGAATTTTATAGGTCGTTTAAAATGTTCTTATTAATACTCGTGTATTGTATATAATACTGGATTATATGTATACAATATACCATACTTATTCATAGGCCGTTATATATAATTTTCAGTATTAGGTTTAGTCTGAATTTTTAAGTCGAATCAGGAGGTATATATACATGTATAAATATATATATGGGATTAAGGATTTTTTGCCAAGCAGCCGTGTGTATTGTGTAAATAAATCCGTAAAATTTTATTTTCGAAATAGATTGGTGGGATTAAATGAGGAAAATGTATGCTAACGGTGAATAGGAAATATGTTTTATTGGAATTAGGTCGAATGAAATTTAAAACAGAAAAAACAATTAATTTGATTCATTATTTTTTAAGGTTAATACCATGAATTTTAAATTGGCGGGTTTTACTCATAATTAATTTTATATAGCTACATCGAAACAATTTAATTATCATAGATTTGTAAAATAATACGTTTTTCTGTGGGTTCTGATAAATTGACATAGATTAGTATTACTATTTTAGATTATTTGTCATTGACAATTGGTATGATTTTCTGAAAGCTTATGGAAATTAAATTTAAAAAAATTAATTTTCCAATTTGGTTTCGAACACATTATTAATAAACAATAGTCTGAAAGAATCTGTTTCTAGCAGTGGTCAACAATTTATAAATCGTACACAGTGATTCACCAATATTTTCATTAAAGAATTTGGAGTTTCAGTGTGTTTTGGTTAAGATAGAATTTAATTGTTAAACGAACTGTTTTCTGTGGTCACTTATTAGTGCGTTATCAAATTATTCTATTTATGCACCATAGTTTTTTGTCTTTGATCCATCCCTCAGCTTCGGCTTGTGGTTTTTCTAAACTCAGCTGTTTTTTTAATAAAATCGATACAATTTATTCTCTAAGCTTATCACGTATATTATATGCGATATTTGATCTTTTTGGATTTAATCTAAAATTTTAACTTATTAGGCGTATGAGTAACATTTGTACTGCTGCTTTTCTCGAATTATTAATAAGGAAAAATCATGTATACCGCCATAGTTGTCTAACTACATTCCATCGAGATGAATTGTTATTATATATATGTACATGAGCTATAGTGAAACTTAATCATTAACATTGGTTAGAGAAATATTTTCAGGTGGAAAATCAAACGCGGTTCATTTTTATTTACAAACTGATTTAAGCGATAGGAGTATGTATAATTGCTTTAGGCAAAATTGAGTTAAGTCGTTTCAATAAAAAAAAAACTTTCACTCATTCAGTTTTTTGTTGTTTAATTTATTGCTATATTCAGCCGTATAATATATATTCAACATGTCTAACATGTCCATTAATGCATTCATTCAAATCAATATATACTAATAATAATAGCTAATTTAGAGACAAATTCTTATGATATGTCCGACAAATAAGATTGTCATATTTATATATCATCGCTCTTTATAAATAACGCGGTTTGAAAGTTATAAATCCAGTCTCACGATTTTGTACTAAAACGACCGTTATAAATGGACTTCTCTATATACGGTTTGATGATGTTTTGACTAATCATAATATGCTTAAATTAATTTTTTAATCTATCATCATCATCATCATCATCATCATACGGACCATCATTTATTATGAACATTTTTACAATGGTAAACGTAGTATTTATTTGTTGCGTTGAGCATTTGTTGTACATACTAGTCTTATATATTGTCTAGCCTCATCAAAAAGTCTTATATACTATCTATACGATAGAGAATCAGTATCTGACATACTAAAATATTTATGTGTTTTGTGGGGCATACTCCGATTTGGTGCAATCATAATTAATGAATTATGATTATGTGCAATCATCATTAGTATCTTTCAAAATCATGGTCTAACCATAAACGACCGTTAAATAGCAGATCACCATGATGCCTTTAAAGTCACTCCTATTTACGTATAGTGTCAAAATATTTATATAAGATTTATTTAATCGAGTTTTGCAACCATTAGGTGTTTAATATTTTTTATTGGTTGCCATTTAAAATTTTTGATTTATTTGACAACAATTAATTGCCCGTCCTTGACATTTTAGAACACATATAATATACCAAATCGTTTGTTCTTAATGCAATTTTTGGTCATCAACCAATACCAACAACGACTCATAAGGTTTCAATTAAAAGCCTTTTAATATGAAAACAAAAGAAAATTGTTATAATAAATTTAATAAGTTGATTAATTAATTATTACCTATTGTGTCTGTTACGAAGCAAATCAATTAAAATCTCCCTTATTTATTTAAACGATATATACTCGTACAATGCCACCTCGTTATGGCCTAATAGCTTAACAAATATATACATTTTCCCACCTATTGTCTTATGTTTGCTGCCTCAACTCAAAATATTTGTAAACTAATTTTTTATGTAACCCACCTCATATATATGTACACACAATAGTACATAATGAATTCAGACAATATTGTGCATCTACTTGTGTATATCATATACATACACATACCTATATACAATATGTAGTATTTTGCACATGGAGCGCCTCATATAGTAAAAATTGTAGTACACAATTTTACTATTGTAAAAGCGACGAACTTTACTTTAATTTAAATATCATGAGAAATTTAACTTTAAGATTTGTTGTTGTCTTTTGTATTTCATTTCATGATTATGATTCATCAAAAATTTATTAGTCATGATTATAAATGAATGGTATTAGTTTTGCTCTACAAGTACACCGATACACACTGTGTGTTTATAATACTTGCGTCTGTTATTTTCTTTTTAATCAACAGGTTATTGTTTGTCTGTAACCACGATATTCACAAAACCATAAGAAACTTAACAAAAACGTGTCTTTGTAAGTATTTTTTTTTTCGGGGACTAACACGATGATGATGTTATATAGTTAGTTGATTTATTGAATCGTGAGTTGATTGTGCGGGAATCGAGAAAGCACAATGTGCACGCACTTTTTTTGTACATAACCAAAAGTGATAGTAAATTTACATAGAAATGAAGTTTACAATATTTTTACCAAAAATATATTTTTTATTTGTGAGAAGATGTTAAAGTGCAGAAAGGTCAATCGGAATTTTACTGTCGTGCAACTTTCACTATGTCTACATCTCCCATAAAAGCGATATAATTTATTGATAGTTTTCGAAAAATAAAAATTTGAAATCATCATCCTCATCACCAACTATGTACTCATAATTTATATAAAACCGTATTTCCGTTTCTATTTCTCCTGTAATAGTTTGTGTCGATGTGTTTGTTTAGGAACATCAGACAATTTATAATATTTGAACAAAGTATAAGCATAATATACAGACAATTCTTTTATATAGTCTTATATATGTTTTGGTTCATTTAGACGAACACCTGTTCTGTTTTTTTATTTGATAGGAAGTGATTATAATACGTATGTGAACGAAAATACAGGTTAATAACGTATGTATATGGAGGATATGTCGGACATTTTGTTTGTTTATTTTTTATTTAAGGTTTTGGCAAGATGGTTAAAATATTGATCGTTAGTATATTATATTGTAACAGTTCTTTGATGTGTGAAGACAATCTGTGGGATATGATAATGATGCTAAGATGGCTGTGAACGTGACATGGGAGTTACACTGGAATTCCGAGGTGGCATTGATTGACAGCTAGGGCACTGAATCAACCAGCCGTTGAAGACGTTTAAAGTTTTATGGCATCTTTTTGTATTCTGTAAAAACCGGTTTCGATTTGAGTACGTAATTTATTGGCAAGGTCATATCCATCTCATCAGGCATATGGGACCGGACTTAATGTATGTTGCATTCTGTTTGTATATCATTGAGTCTTCGTTGCAACAGTGCTAGGAAATTACAGATATAGTTTGAATTGAAACTTTTTCTCGATTTACATATACATATAAGTTTCTACTCTGGTGTGTCTGTTCATTGTTTTTGTGTGGTGATTATTTTGTATTTTTTGTACTTTGCCGTGAACGCCACAAATCAATAAGGTGGTCACAATAATTCCCAAACTCAAATGAATGCTTATGACTGAATAAGTCACCTTGCTCGAATATGACAAATAATTAAATATACAATACTTGGTCGTATATAGTCTTTGAATATTTGATACACCCAGTTTAACAAACAACATAACAGATGCATCCATGCACATGCATGTTAGTGGCGCACTATACTGAACACACTCACGATTTCTTTCTTAACTGCAGAGATCATTTCAATAAACAATTATTACGAAACTCATATGAGTAGTGTTCTAAAAAGTCAATAACACGTTTGAAAAATGAAAACTATTAACATAAGTTAATATATAATATATATACAGATGAATTTGTACAAAGTAAACAAATTTCGATAGTCCTAAATTCCAAATGCATTGTATACGAGAAATACAAAAAGTAAAGAAAAATGTTTGCATTGATACGTACATAAACATCTGACACACATCTCTGTACAATTGAACAGTCACAGAAGCATTGTATAAAAATAAAGGTACTGTATATACATTTACAGTGTATTAATATGAAAGTTAACATAAACAATCAAATGTCTAATAGTTTAATAGTTTTTTTTAATGTCAATATGCACAAGATTTTTGTTTTGTTTAAAATCTGATATCCGTAGAATATATATATATACGTATGTATACCTATAAGTACCCTAAATGTAGGTTAAGCATAAGATAAATCATAAGAAACCAACCAAACAAAAAAAAATTAAATTAACTTTCTCTCGATATAAAACATACATATGAGTTGTACATACTTAATCGTACACATGGTACAAACCATTCGGAGTACATATTCCAAAAATAAAAAAAATAATAAATTTGGTTAAATTGTTGAGATGCATAAATGATCGGCGAAGATATCGCATGTGTGACCAGAATAAATAAAATTAAATTCGGACTTAGTTTCCAATTCGTTGTTTGCTTTCTCGTACATGATTATGCCGCAGAAAGGAGTTATTTGTGTGCCAATTTTATCTCACTATATCTTGATGTCTCAATGAAACGATGTACATATATAATTGATTAAAACAATACTTTGTATTTTACAATGAATTTCATACCTTGCAATGTTGTGCTGATTTCGATTAAGAAAAATATATTTCTTATCATAGGCAAAGAGAATAAATATAAAGAGGAACATCTTATATGAACCTCGGTTGCATATAAACTAAAAATATTACTGAGTTTTTTGGTGATGGCAAACGAAATCCTTTTTCGAACGACAACAAAAAAAAAATGTTGACTATTTCAAAACTTCGCTTACTATTCCATATTATAATTCGATTTTAAAATGGAATAGATATATTTTCAAATAAAAATATATTCCATTTTACAATTGAACTATAATATGAAATAGTAAGCGATGTTTCGAACTAGTCAAATATTTTGTTTTGCTGATGTTCGAAAGAGAAAACGAAATAAAAAATATATGTTTATCCTATTTCGTTTGCCATTACCAAATAATTCAGAAATATTTTGAAATTTTTAGTTTATATGCAACCGCGGTTCATATAAGATGTTCCTCTTTATATTTATTCTCATTGTCATAGGTATAAAAAAATTTAAAGTATGTTTACTACTATTATGGATAAATAACCAATTTTTATAAGCACCTGTGTTTTCCTGAGTATTTTTACTTCTCCCCCGTCGTTGTCACTGGCGCTGGCTAGTGGTAGGTATCCATACTAAAAATCTAATTTTATTTACGTTTTTGGAGAATATAAACTTGTATGGTAGTATTATACCAAATATTTTTTTGGCCTATTTATCAATTTTGTTTTCTCTTGGTTATAATTAGGTTCTATACATTAATTATGAGTTTGATTGATCAAACCATCAAAGCATATGTTAAACCCTCATCTTTTACTGTAATTCAATATCAATTTCCTTATTTATCGAGAAATCCCACATTAAGTACAAACATGTACGAAAGTGTTAGTTTCACTCTATAATTTACAGCGTAAATTGTGTATTATGTTTAAATTAATTAAAGCAGTTATCGGCCCTTATGTTTCTATTTAAAATATGTAATAATAATATATTTTTTCTAATTTTTGTTTTCTTTTGATTTTCAGATTTCATCATTGAAATCATGTGCAGAGTTTTCACATCCATAAATAACCTAATTCATCATCATCGTCGAAACTGTTGAAAGGTAAGCACAAGCGCGCATAAACAATGTAAACTATTGTTATTGATACATCATAGTGTTTTGTGAGAAAATTTTTGATTGATTGGACATCATCATCAGTATGTTTCAACACATATATAAATAAAAAACAGATGCTGCGCGCTAATTTAATTTCCTAGTATAATCATAGTACGAAATATAGATACAGATATAGTTGGAAGACTATGTAGAATAGCATAAACTTAGGTATGAGGTCTCAATATTTTATGATCCACACATAGGAAGCGGAATTATTTGGCAATTAATTCTATATGTACGAGTATATTAATACAAAGTAGATGTTTGTTTATCAAACTATTTGATTTTATTTGTATTCTTCGAATTGATAACAAATAAATTGTTGTTTAATTTTTCAATCGTGCCTAGAATATTATACATGCAAAACGTCATTGCACTGTTACAATGTTGGAAAAACATTTTGCTGTAATAACAATAAATATTTAATCCGAGTATTTTGGATCGTATGTACAATTGCACATATTTATTTATAAAAAAAAATTACAATGGATGTTTACGTTTTGATATATCTTTATATTTATAATGTGGAGATTATGAAAATTAATGAAATATGCTTGGAATCATTTTCAGAGAGTTGATTTGCAGAGTAGTTTCATAATTATAGATAAAAGTACGATATCTTGTATTATGTTGTATGCAATTTTGTGATGTGATTGAAACTTACTTTTTCGAAAATAATGCTGGTAAATGGCTACCGAGCAGTGATAAATGGCGTGTTATGGCCGTAATTGGAAGAAATACATGTGGAATACGTGTTACACATGCAACGAAACAATTGCAATTTTGTAAGAAAAGTTTTTTCACCATTTTATTTCTCAAAGAGGTGATCACAATTAGTCAATTCGCTACAATTATTCTATGCCAATGCTCCACAATCGATTCAAGACCTTGAAGATGGAATTCGTCAAATTATCGAAGAGATATTTCGTAAAGTTATCGAGGAGAAAATTTCATAAAAGATATGGTGCTGCAAGCGTAGCATTTGTCTGTTATCGTTTTCAAATGTTAATGGCAAACTATTCACTGACTTCTCTTACAAAATACATGTTTTAATTGTGCAATTATGTTAAATAATTTATACATCGGTAGTCTTGATTTTTGAAGAATTTCTGCATTTGTCAAGACGTGTTGTATTTATTTATTTTTAGGAAACAAAACAAACTCCCAGCATGGTAAATTCTCTCTAACCTTCACCCTCATCCCTATAATCAACCGTGGTAGTTGATTATATGGATGAGGGTGAAGAGGATAATATAAGATTTAGGACAAAACATCTGTATAAACCAACCAAACCAACCAATAATAGTACAGAATTGAGTGAAATATAAACTTTTTGCAATTTATAAATAGTTAGTAAGTCATATATCAATGACGTGCCAAAAAAACGAAGTGGATTATAACTCAACAATATCAAAATGTAGATAAAATCTTTTATAATTAATGATGACATTGATTAATGTGATAAACTATTGGTTTAATACGGAAAAACAAATATAAAAACTTGACATACAAATGGTTCAATTTTTATTTTATGAATATCTATGCATATTGCATAGCGAATCGAGGAGATGAGAAAAATATTAATCAATCTCGTTGAATATATATAACACTAGAAAGACTATATACCTATACGGATATAGATAGAAAAACTAATTAAAAACAATATAAACAAATAAAATATATATATATTACACTCGTATCTCATAGCCTTGAACTGTAATATTACCTTAGGAAAATTCGAATTTTCATACTATATCGGTATTGTATGGTATAAAATAATTATTCAGTTGTACATCCAGTTGTGATTTGGGACTTCAGTTTATAAGCTACTGTAGTGTATTGATTTAAATTTTTATTTATAAAATTTTTTCTGTGAGAAGTGTAATTGGATATCTTCTTTACTACGTACAAGTACTTCAAATCGACCACACACTGGTTTATTTATTTTATTATGGATAGAGTATATAGTATTTTTGCTTACACTATACAATAAAGTTGTAATTAAAATATAAATAAGATAAATAAAATTCTTAAAGATGATTTTATCAAATGAAGAATTCGGTTTCTAGATTGTATTTGATATATTGGTTTGATATAAGAGGTATAGTATGGATATGGGTGGTAAAGAATGTCTCATGCCATATATGGAAATAAATATTCATGTATGCATGTACTGATAAAACAATTAATGATAAGTACAAATGAAAATGTTTACAATTGATTGAAACTATTTATCAGTAATCCGTAAAAGCCTATGTAATTTACATAAAAATATGCGACTTATTCGAAATCATTAATCCACCTGTAGATCACGTTTGGCCTTTTTTAAATTAAAAAACAAAAAAAAAATGTAATGTACATTTATATTGAATGGAATCAATTAAAAATGATTCAATAACGAAAAAAACGTATAACGTTCAAATCACGTAAATCGGGACCTGTATTTTTGTACAGAAATTTGAAGTTTTTCTTCGTAATTTCGTATTCAAGCTGAGTAATTCATTCATTACTTTTATTTTATACATATTATAATTCCCATTTTTTTTACATTTTTTCAATTGATGTGTACGTATAGTTTAACAAAAAAAATTTACATTTGCGCCACAAAAATATCTTTCTAAAAATATGTAGGTTATATAGTTTTCGATTAATCTACTCTACATAGTGTTATAATAACATAATATCTATTCATAAAATCCATTATTTCGTTTCAAATTCTTAATCAAATCGAAAATAATCGTAATAAATAAATACCCTTCACTTTTCGTTGTACGTACGTACTTGAGTAGAGAGTATATATATAAGATATACATAAATAAGTAATTTCAAATTTTTATGGTTTCATTTCATCTAAATAAAATATTCGTTTGTTGTTTTTAGATATTGATAAGTTTATTAACCGCAAAGTTTTAATCGTTGAATTCATTGTGATTAAAACTTTCATGGTTTTTCCCTAAACAGCGATTTGTATGGTTTATGTGTAACCATTTAGTCCAATGAAGTGATATTATAACACTAATTGTACACCTATGTCACCTTCTTAGCCATTATTATATTAATCCAATAGGAGGTAGTTTTTCCAATTGGGATTTATTGACATTTCACCATGAATAGACTTACGCGGGAACAACATTTATACAAATTGTGGAAATTTATTTCAAAAATCAGTGTTCTGTTAAAAATTGTTTTCGTGCTCTTCGACCATTCTATGGTGTTCATAATCGTCCAACTGAACGCACTATTTGCCAAATAATAAATTTCAAACAACTGATATTCATCAACCAACTAGAGTGCGTATGATTCGATGTAGTGAGAATATTACTGCTGTAGCTAAAAATTTACACAATGATCGCAATCAATCAATTCGTCGCCATTATCAAGCTTAGGTCGATCGATCTGGATCCTTCGATTTGGTTTATGGGCGTTGAAACAACTGCAAAGTGATCCGTTATCAAAAAATTGTGTTCCGCTATGACGGCCATTTATGACTGAATGGATATGTCAACAAACAAAATTGTCGTATTTTGGCTTAAATAGTGCTGGAAAATTGAACCCAAAGAATGGATCATCTACGATCAAGTCGCCGACAATATTTAAAAAAAATAATTTTCAGACATTAATTCAGATTTATAGCACCACCCTTTTAAAACATGAGATGCATCCGACGATAAACTTGTTTGAGTTTTCATAACTCATCATATTAGGTTACATTAGAATGATAAACTAAATAATAGTTTAAATAACTACGAATTCAATTTTATTTGGCATCGTATAGTGATAAGAAATAAATTAATGAAATTATATCATTAATTATTATTAGTTCACAGCAAACGAGTGAAACCAACCCCATCATTTTTTCGATAGTTGTACAGCATTTCCAGACTCGGTTGTAAAAATTCAACTATATATATCCTGTTTGCTTGAAAACATAAAATTATACCAATCGATCAAAATTCAATAAAAATTGAATTATTTGATGCATATAGGAAGTCCAATCGTATCCGTGTCTATCAAGATAAATATTTGATATATTTAACATAAGATACGAGTGTCTTCGATGAATTTATTAATACTATGCGCAACACACAACCGCAGCCTGTCACACAAAGCAAACAATTTTTGATTTATCGATCGTAATTTGACCGAAACAATTTAATTACAACAACAATATATTAAAAACGATATATTCGTTTTGTGGTCATGGCCAATACCAAAATTTGTAATTTGATAACCTAAAAATAGTTTTTTTTAAACTCAATTAAATATTATGATTTAACTTATATTATTTCTGGTCTCTTAACAACATTCAAGGAAAGGCCAAAGTATATTTATTTGAAATTCAAACAAAAGTTGTCAATCATAACATTACTTATACTATCGATTTACCGACTCATCTTACATATTCTTGATGTAGTTTTGTGAATTAAACATGGCGCGTACTTTAAGACTTGTTAATCTGAATTAAGTCGAAATAAATAATTTTTAGTGTTGTACAAATTTAGGATTGTAACCATGGTTAATCAAAATCGATTTCTATACGTACAGTCTTCCTTAATACAACACACTAGTTTTTATGTTGACTATGTTCAGTCCACCAATTTTGAAGTATCGATTTATTTTAATTATAATGCCATATAGGTATTCTTACTTCATTTATTATTTAGTGGTTAGCTCGTATATCGTCCATTTTTTCGTATTGGTTATATTCTAGTTGACGTCGGTTGTCTTTAACATATATTAAATTACTTTTCAATATTGAAACATATACTTGTGTATGCAGGTAATTTATATATTGTAAATAAGAATAGCGATTAGATTACAAAAAATACATTGAGTACT
This sequence comes from Tipula lateralis, assembly GCA_963932295.1. NCBI lineage: Eukaryota > Metazoa > Arthropoda > Insecta > Diptera > Tipulidae > Tipula > Tipula lateralis. Next base: position 2,005,662 of record OZ010736.1, on the reverse strand, counting down.
TGCGTATATACAATATAATTTATTGTTCCAATTTTTATATATTTTTCCAAATTGTCTTAGCAATTATTATACTATATCTAACACATCATCGTCGCGCTTTTTGTACGCTAAGCTGTGATAAAAAAAAATCTGTGATTATTTCTCACATTTTCTTTTCTTGAATATATATGTAAATATATGTATTGTATGCATATTATCGAAAAGTTTATCACCTCATTATCAATTCTTGTCAAAAGAAAGTCAAAGAAATTAACATTTTCAAATTGACATAGATTGTTCGAATTCAATTAAAAAGCTACCTACATAATATATTGTATGATGAATATTATCGCAACCATTCAATCTCGTTTTTGTTAGTTTGATTAATCGCCGTGATTATATTATGCAAATTTCTTCGCGTTGTATAATGAGAAATTGATTTGTTTTTTTTGTTCTTGCTTCCATACATTTGATAAACGCAATTATATATACTGTATGTCGTGTAACTTAAGTAAATTACTGTTTAATTACAAAATCTTATAAAATGCTGTTAATAGCAGTGTAACAAAAGTGTCGTTTGTCTGTTTGTCTATACTACAAGTTTTTAAGATCCGTTGGTAATTGAGAAATACTCAAATAATATAACTTGAATTTTGTAATATTATAAATTTATTGATTTGTACCACTTAATTACTTACCTAAGGTTGTTTGTTTTTCTTGCAAAATCGAGTTGCAGACAGGATTTCCGTTAAAATATTATGTAAGTGCAAGTTGTATTTCTCATTTATACTTAACATACTTTTATGGAAAATCAATCAATATTTCCTTTAAGTGCTTTCGAGCAATGTTGGCCATTAATGTATTCTTATGCAAATTTTTATGAAATTATTGAATATTGAACATGTATAGTAGTAACATGTTTCTTAACGTGGACCGATTCAAAATATTTACATTTACAATGATTCACTAAAAACATATTTGAATTAAATTATACATTAAAAATTCTTTGATTCATAACCGTTCAAAATAAAATGATCCAGAATTGTAGTATTACGCCCAGCATTTAGATAGAGAGTTCTGCCTGAGTTCTGCAATACCAATATTCAGGCTTGTATTATTTACAAGACAAGTTTAATAACAGCACCGCCAGACACTACTAAACAGATTGACTTATATGTAATTTTAACATTGAAAGTACGTCAATTGTCTGTGTATAGTGTGTTTCTTCTGGATTGTCAACTAAGTCCAAAAATACCTTAAAAAGATTACGCTGTAGCAAGTCGTAGTGACCATTTCATATAGTACATTTTGAAAGAAGTGTTTCAAGTTACCAGAACAATAAACTAAGATTATGAAATGAATCTTATAGGAATTAAGACCATTTTATAAATAGTCATGCCAATAAATATTATCAACCTCAATTTTAGACACGGAATATGCTTATATTACCGAAAGGATCTAAAATGTTAATAATGAAAAAACTGATCCTAATTAACAAAAGAATAACACGGATGGGAACTCAAACTTGGTTGTAACTGGAACAGTGTTCTCCAGTCGACATCACCAACAACAAATTAGACTCCCTTGATTCATATTATATGACTCAGCGAAACAGGAAATGAATTTATTTCTAGAATTTCAAAAATGTAATTTATTTTTTTCCTATCTACAAGTAGTCAGTAAAGTAGTTAATTCGTTTCGGCCTATATAGTATATTGATTAACTACACGTATAGGCTTAACTTATGTAATTGTTAAACAAACTATAATATAGCATTTCTTCGGTTCTTTTGACAGTTTTTAGATATTCAGTTTACTTGAAGAACAATAAATAATCTTCTGGCGTTTGTTACTAAGACATAGTAACAATAGTGTCTGAAATCGATTCTTTAAATTTATAACATTCGTAATAATGAATAACTATACTTTATACCAAATCTGAGGATTACAAATTGTACTGAATTATCTAACACGGAACACTTAAATGGTATCCAGATGATCTGAACCGAATATCTGCATCCTGGTGTAAGTCCAACTTCTGGTTCTTCCGTAACTTCTGTAAGTACCAAACAAACGTATCGCACAATTAGAGAAATTTCATTTCACAAAACCAGAATTCACATAAAATTTTGTTTGATCAAGAGGTATGCTCGAATATTTTTTAAAGCACGTTCTCAAGGAAATAGTTACAGAGTACATTTATCTAATTTAAATTGCAAATCGTGCATCGTCATTCCATTACTTATCAGTAACATGTATATATATAAATTATATTTAACTTTATGGTTCATTTATCATCAGCATATATTTTCATATACCACTTGTTCAATTAATTATTCATATTTTTCAACCCCAATCTTAGTACAGTATGTGAGTTACCAGTATACATACCTAGCGTGTAAACACTTTATACCATTTGAATGTTGGCATATATATAATATATTCGTGTACATTGTATGTTGTGTTCTAAAATGAAAATTATGAAAATAAATACAAAAACTTATTTCCTTTTACCATCGCGTACTATGTGGTGTTGTATTTTGTGAAACAAAAATTGAAGAAAATTCACAAAAAAAAAAAATTGTTGCCAAAAGAATTACAAAACAAGAAATTAAAAGACTAATTAGTTTTATTTGCGTCATGCAAATTCTAATTTTTTTATTGTAATTTAAATTATTTCGTTTTTTCCTGTTGGGAATTTAATATATTCACATGTATATGTACGAGTACGAATATGTAAATTACATGTATGTATGCATATACGTATGTACGAGTATATATGGTAAAGGAGTTCGCTATTGTTGTGCGAGCAACATAATATTAGGTTAACAGGATTTGTATCCTTTTGTTTAGCTTCTCTTGCTCGTGTATTGCTTGATATTGTTCACATTGCAATGTACATATATTAAGCTTTAGGTTTTGTATCTATCCAATTTTTTGGCAAAGAATATGTACAGTGGTTATACAAACTTTTCGTTATTTTAAAATTGGTATTTTTATTTTCAGGATTTAGTTCCGTGACATTTTTGAAATGCAAGGAAGAAATATAAATAAAAAATTAATGGTAAGTTAACCTACTTGAGAATGCTTTAATCGACTTGATTAGAAATCGACCATGAACCAGTAGCTTACAAAAGTTATTTAAAGAAGCATCTCAATCCTTAAAAATTAGTATAAACAAATAATACTCATCATAAATATTGATAAAAAATATAGCTTCACATGTCTAAAGCTAATTTTTAACTTCTTATTTTGTTTTAAAAATTACTTCGGTCGATAAAGTTTTAAATTGTCCTTAGGTTATTATAACCCTAAATTAATCTTGAAAAACGTATAATATTCATTAATTGGTTTGATTAAATATAAAATAAAGATTTGGTTGGTTAACTTGCGCTATCGAATTCTAATTTCATTTGATTCGTTTAAAACCCCATTTCGATAATTTTCAGTAGATCGATCTTGCCATCCTTTCCATCAAATTTCAATTTATTGAGTTAAATGGAATATATATTTTTATATTCCATAATATATATTTTTAAAATTGTGTTTTAACTTTATCTTCTTGAAAATATCTCAATCGAATCCAATAATATAAAATTGATTAGATTTTCTCGTGCCTAGATATTCTTAGGTGCAGTAAATGTTATTAAAATTGCATGAACAACGAGCAATTCGTGTATCGTATAAATCTCGTAGCAGCAAGATAAACAGGTTATGCTTCGATCCGAATAACAATATATATATATATATATATATATATATATATATATATATATATATATATATATATATATATATATATATATATATATATATATATATATATATATATCCACTGTATGTATATAGATAGGTATAACACACGCTCCATAGTCGAATTTGTAAAAAAGAAAATTATAATAATATTAAATATTTTCTTCTATATACAGGGGGCGAATTTTCTAATATTAATACACGCCGAGCTGCAAAAGCACTGTAAAGAAAATCGAAAAACAACAACTACAACTGGATATACATCAAACTTTCATTTTCCGTCTTTTTGTTAGTGGAGGGACGGTTGAGGGTTAATGCTTTTTCGTTTTATTCCAGATTTTCTCCCTATTAATTTTCTTGAAAATCGTATCGTATCTTTTCATGTTCTTTCTATATATCGTATGTGTTGTGTTGATACGAAATAGCGTAGGATCGATTTCATATGTTAAAACGGCTCTGTAATGATTTTCCTTTTCTTGCGAAGTATATCCTTATTCCATGGGTATGTTGTTTGTTGTTGTCGAAAATTATTAGACACACACACAAACATACAATAACAATACTATGTAGTATTCTATATAGATATGCGCACTAGGAGCTTTTATGGAGAGAGTTTGTTTTATGTTACCACTTTAGTACACAGAGATTTTACGATTTTTTTAGTACTTCATGTGGTGAAACATTTCGTCTATGTATATTTGATATGATACGTACTTGTTTGTTAGGTTAATAATTTTTTTTAATGCCCTTAATGTTGCCTATGTTTATAATGTTTGTATAGCTATGTATATACATATGTATAAGTACGTAATTAATATATATATATATATATATATATATATATATATATATATATATATATATATATATATATATATATATATATATATATATATATATATATATATATATATATACATATATCCATATATGTTGGTTTCTATGTGCTACTTAATAGTATACTCTTATGTTCTTATATATGTTATAGTATACAAGAAAGGACACAATATTATTATCTTTTAAAAATTGGGAACATCAAAAGACATTAACCCATTTACTTTCGTATCGTACTTTATGTTTTTGGCACATATGAATTTTAAGAACAGTATATGTATGTAATATCTACTATGTATATTTCTATATGTACATATATGTTTACTTAAAATTTACTAATTTTTTGAAGTATGTACACATTTAGTATAAAGTATGTGGAGAAAAATTAATATTTTTTAGAATATTTGATTAAAATTTTCACAAGGGTTTGAGTGCAGGTTTTGCTAAAATTTGAGTGAAATATATTTATAGTTGTAGTGTTTGTTTTATTAACAGTTAGTGTATAATTTAGATATTGCTGTTATATACCCAGGACCAGATTATATTAAATTCATATGTTTGCTATAAAACCTAAATGTATTACGTTGAAGTTATACATCAACTATGTATAGCTAGACTAACTAAGATTCGGCTACCAGTATAAGAACAGTATAGATGTAACAGTAAAAATATTAAACATCTTAGTATTTATGTAGTACAGACAAACATTTTTCAATTTCGTGCGTAAATGTCAGGTACCGTGTTAAACGGAGATCACTCAAAAAAATAACTGATTGGTGATAATTAATAATTTATTTTTAACAACAGTAAATTTAGATGATGGTAATTAACGAAGATTGGATCAATCGATACCGATCACTTGTCACATAGTATTTGCTGTAGAAAATAAAAACTATGTTGTGTGTCTAATCTAATTTTAAATTTAGTAAATTTTTAATTTTCTTTATACACGTTGTTGATATTGAATTAAAGTATTTTATTAGTAACGAGTATATTCACAACAAAATGAGTTATTATTTGTTGTTCTTAATCAACATTATTAAGATTCAGGTTTAATTTTTAGAAAATCCCTAAATGTTGGATATCAGAATATGTCATTGAAAAGTAAATTTATTTACACTGGAAAGTTTTTTTGTAAGTCTAAATAAATCTTGAAATGTCAAATGTTTTTCCCTTTAGATTTTTTATTTATTTCCTTTACGCAACTATATCATTGCTAAGTTCAATATGTAGTCACTTTAACATCCAACTATACAGTTTAAACTGCAGTACAAAAATGTAGAACTATTCATTTGTTATACTAGAGACTATATTACTGATTTTGAGTCTACTACTCCTACCAGCATTATGTGCAAAGCATAAAGTGCAAAGAACTCCCGTCGCTTTTTAAATGCCAAAGTTGAAACGTATAAACTTGAACAGTGAATGGGAAATAATGAAAATCGATTTATACAACCCAAAAAAAAAAAATGCTAAACTTCTCTTTTATATGCATCTTTAACATTCCAAAATTCCAGACTTTCCAAACGGCAAAAAAAATTATATTAAGACGAAATTAATAGAGGTACACATTAAATCTCACATCCACTAAAAAAAGCAACAACACAAATGAAAATAAATACAAAATATTTGTGTGTGGAGTAAGAGAGTTTCGATTTGCGCATTTTCTTTTCGTACAAATGGAAAATTGGTGGATTACTCTCTTGTCCCCCGCTATAAATATATACTCGTCGTGTATATATATGTATAATGTGGCAAATTTTTTTAATACTTGACCTTCGTTTATCAAACAAATAATCTCTATATACTCGCATTTGTTAGATAAATATTTCATCATATCTATCATCAAAAAAATCTAACCATTTTGTCAATTTTCTAAAATAAAAAGTATTTTCCATAACATTTTTCTCTAGATCTCACTCTGTACTAAAATATTTTTTTACTCAGCGAGAGATGTCAAATGAAAAATAAAAATTTTCGACGCGAGTTGAAAACAAAATTTTCCACAGTAGTTTTTTTGTTTTAATTTAGTTTCTGTCGGCATTTCAATTCGATTTCAAGTAGTTATTCGGTTTGTTTTCATCAATAAGTTATTTAAAAAAATATTAATTTAATTAAATATGTATATTAAATAGATCTAAATAAGAAAATTTATAAATTAAGTTAATTGAGTGATAAAATTATGTTACATAAGTTTTGTTTTAGATCTAAAAGAAAAGTTTAAGTTTTTGCGTAAAAATAAATTATTAATAAATAAATAAATATATTTTGTGGGAGTGTGTGCGGTTACTAAAATTTCTTTCAATTTATATAATTTTTATTTACATCACAACTACACTTTTATAAATGGTAAATAATAAATCTGCAAAAAAAAATCAGTTTTTACCTTTCGGTGAACAGAGTAAAGTAGTTCTTTTTTATATATACAAATAATAATCCGATTAACTATTTAATTATTTATATGGACAAGTATATACATAAATAAATAAATAGATTTTCATCTAATATACAATTTGGGGAAAGGAATTTTGTATATATGTGTATGGTCTGAAAAATGTATATACATATTTGGGTCACAAAACGGGCGTTGACGTAAAAATCTTTTTCATATTTATGCTTTATTGCCTTGTTTTTCCTGTTTAAACTTTTCGAGATAATTCATCCATTTTTTTGAGTTACAGAAATAATATATATAATATTGACCATCTCTGAAAATATAAAAATAATATTATAATAAAACTTAATTTGGTCAATATTATATGTTAATCACACACATGATTGATTTTTCAAAAATAAAATTATTGATAAAATCAAAATAATTGTAGTCAGTAATAATAACAATGAAAATCAATATAATTTAACTTTTCGATTGTATTTTCTTGGAAAATCTCAAGTAAACTGTACTGGAAATAATCATTTTCGGTTTGAGGATATACTCGTGTACATACTACTCTACTACTAATATTTGGTTACACTCGTACGTATACATACTTCACACTATGCCGTCTATATGTAATATGTGAGCTTAAATTTTCATATTTTGTGAAAAGCGTTTTATATAAATGTCCTTGGATATTGATTTTTCTGCGATTTTCCTTCATTTTCTTCGCTTTTTCGTTATATTTTATTGTTGTTTTGGTGTTTGTATTTTGCGTTATAACATTTTTTGGGGCGACTTGAGGTTTTTTATAGTGCATAGTAGTTTTCTGATACGACTATATACTACACTGTAGTTTAAAATACATTTGATGGCTATTTTCCAACAGTGCGGTGTATATATAATAAACAAAAATTTTCCAAGTCAAGGTTGTTTCAAATTGTTGGTTTATGAAATTGTATGTATATAGGAGCATATAAATAAATGTTGGCAGTATATATCACCCAGAATTAAGTAATAATGTGTAAAATAATAAATTTTTTGATGGCGGTGCGGTTTGTTGTTAAAATATATGTATATGTATGCGCGGTTGAGTGGATATTAAAGGGTGAATAATATTTAGGTTAGTGTTATATTTTTTTGATTTTTGGAAGACAAAGTTTTGTTTTTATTTTCGTTGACCGCCAAATATTTGTGATTTGATAACTTTATCATGTAGTTTATTTATCGCTTGGAATGCTTTTTAAAACTTTTACATTGATTCGAATATTGTATTAGAGAAAAGTTAAACTTCGTTATTGAACCAGTTTAACAACTCAACAGAATTTCATCAAAGAAAGATTCTATTGATGATTTATATTAATCAGACGTAATAATAAATTACAATGATTTTATTTTTAATTATAATCTATGGAGGAGGCAAAACGATATATGTATAGTTTATTTTTATGGGGGAAATCAATCGCTTACGTGTATCAAAGGTTTAATTCTTTTATAGTTTTATTCTCGTTTTCCTAAAATTAATCTTATAGATACAAATACTACTCTTAAAAAGCATTATTTTCTAAAGTTTTCTTAGAAAATCCAGGTTTGACCTGCTTATGTTTAATCGGCGGTCGTTAAATTACTATAAAAACAGAAATGTTATATCTCGAAACTGGGAAGAGCGATTTTCTTTTCCAATTATGATAGAATTATTTTATTCGTCCATATCGAAATAGAGAATTGATTGTTCGTTTCAGATGTGCAATATCATTTCTGAAGAAATATTTGGTTATGTATAGTTGATATAATTTTTTCAAGATATCGGACCATTTTTTCAATAGCTTGGTTTTCAATAAAACCAATAAAACGAATTGAAATTAACCCAACTATGTAGAATTTCGTGAAAATGGAAGCGGTCTCTCATCCTACTTGAAACTCACAAATTTTATAAAAGTAGTAAAATAAAGTGTTGCTTGATCCAAACCGTTCTTGAAAATATTTGATTTTCAATATCAAACAATTTTCCATATTAATCATCTTTCTAAATTAATTTGGCAACGCATATACATGAAACTGTTATAGAACATAAAAAATTTTAATATTTCCCATCGTAAAAAAGTAAAATTTCTCAGTTTTTTTTTTGTTGAAATCTTAACACGTTCGTCGTCTTTTCCCAAAAATTATTTATGGTTGATTATTGGGCTAGGTCACTTATAATAAACCAATTGTTATACTAACATGAAATATTGTTGTGTGAAATCGGATGAGATTTATGCATGCATTATGGAATGGCCCCCACTTGAAAATACTGTAGATTGAAATTCAAAACTAAAATACTTATCGATGTAATTATGTTATAGAGTACAAGATACAGATCCGTAGAAATCACTTGTATTTTTTAAACGACCACAGCGTCATTATCACAGGAAATAAATTATAATCAAATTGGTTGTTTATCTATATATGTTTTATAACTATCTGTTGGATATATGTGTATGATTTTGTTTAATTAGGTAGGAGGAAGTTTGAAATTAAAATGATATGTGTATACCCTCTGGGGGGCAATTAAAAGCAAACAACTATATGATTTTTATGTATTTTGAATTATCCATGTTGAAACCATTTCGTCACTAATCATTTCGTAGAAGATAGTGAACTCGAGTTAAACATAAATGAACATGTAGGTTGATCGTTTTAGAGGCGTAATACAGACGCTAGATTTTCAACACACAATACACAGTCATAACCTAGTATAGCTGTGACATATATCAACAATATTAAATGAATCAAAAACTACTTTTACATATGTACAATGTACATTGAAATATTTAAAGTTTAGAATGCATGTGGTATTTGATATACAACACTTTGACCACGAAAGAAAATTAAAGAATTTAAATTTGTATAAGCATTGTATGTGATTAATATCCAAAGGTATTGTCGGTTTTGTGATATAATCTATGCTGCTAAATGACAATAAAAATAGAAAAATAAAAAATGTTTTGTTTTCAATGCGTTTAAATTGTATACCGGACCGGCGTAATAAAAAAATATAAAAACGTGACTGTTCGCAGTATCACGTTAAAAATATCTGTACGTAATATAATATTTCAATATGGTAACACAAACATTCCAATTCGGCCGCATAATGTACATACAATTCTCACACATAATAATAACCCATAAATGGCAGAACTCAATTGAACAATTAATCATCATAATTATATGCATGCATTTCCTGACAGGTGATTTACATATGTACGCTCGATAATGATATATTTCGCCTCCCGTATATGGTAGAAAACAATATTCGCTCTTTTTGATAATTTAATTGTTGTCCAAACATTAAACAATCAAATTACAAATGGAAAACATGTCGTTAAAGTTTATTCATATGGAACCGAAATGGGAATACATTTTCATGTTAAAATATCATTATAGAAAAAAAAATAATACCAAACTGACGAATGTACAAGTATATTTTTGGACAGATGGTTTTTATTTATTTTCACAACGGTATTATATGTGTCTATAACTGTAGGATTATTGAGCTTTTCCATTATATTAAGATCAACATTATTTTCATTTTGTATCTGATGCAGTAAAAACATCTCTTACGGAAAAAATGTCCTTTTCTAAATGAAAGCTTTCATGAAAGTTTGGCATGAAGTTGAGCACTATAGCCTGTTCAAGTGGTGTGCTGTAATAGAAACACTGGTAAAATTTTAATGCTGTTGCTTTGTACTAGCACAGCCTATAAAGTCCAAATGTTTGTATAAATTACTTGCCAATAAATCATAAAATTTTAAATATATAAATCTCTCTTATCTCCAAACACTTATTGATAAAATATAATTTATACTATAGGTCATTATCGCCATAAAAGATGTTAATTTAATTTATTTATAAATACAGCATATAAATAAATCCTACGATTGCGCCAAAATGTGTAAAGACAAAAATGTTAATTATACTGTGTAGTATTTGTGCTGACAGCCGCATAGCTTTTTAAAATTTAAATTCGATTTTATAATATCTGTACATAACGACTTATTCGTTTTATATTTAAATATAGAAATACCTATAACTATTTTTTGCATTTTTTGTAGTTTTAAAATTAAATCGAATAAAAAATAGCAAAAAATGCCGAATCGTATATATGTATGTTGTTCACGTTGTTTTGTCTTAAATCGGTGCTACATACGAGTATTATTAGATATATAAATAAATCGTTTATACAATAGTTTTGTCACTATACACTCGAGTTTACAATGTCTGTTTGTATTTGATACAAAATGGAAATAATTTTTTACGAAATTATAAAATTCTCACCGAATTTTTTATTTCGACATCGCGCGCAATGTTTATGTAAATTTTTGCAACAAGAGTTGTATATAACGACTGGAGGAATGAGTTGAGCCGAATGTGGTTGAGTTTATGAATTTATTGTATATTTTAATATTCAGGTCTACCGCAGGATTTTTCTATTTTTATTATATATATACGAGTTTAAGTGACACATGCTTTGCGGTTTACATAACATTGATACAATAGAATAACAATCAATTTAGAATTTGTTAAAAATAAGCACGTTTATCGTGAGATAGATGGGTGACGGTTTAAAAATGTTGCCAGAATTTTGAAATTCCAGAAAATTACTCTTATTTAAAAATTAAAAATTAGAATTTATAAAAATTTTCGATTGTATATGACCAACCGTCGAGATGTCTGGTTTATTGCAGTCAGTTTTATTATACCACTGATTAATCTTTACTATATTCACATTATTTTTATTGTAAAGACACGAAATAGCTGGCTACCGGTCAAGTTTACTTTCTACATGTGTTTGTGGTGAGTGTCATTACTGTGGTAGTCGATAAATTGTAATTTCCTCACGAGCTTCTGTAGCTAACAAAACAAACTCTAGGGTACTTTTGATTTAGATGGAGCCATCGTAAGGGGTATAGCTTGAATGAGGATGACTTAGGGAGTAAATAAACTATAGCCTAAGGTATTAATCATCCTGTTTATAGATCATACTACTGTGAATTTATTTACACGATAACGCCGTTATTAATTTTCATCGATTATTTAAAAAACGTTTAAACCTTTCAAAAAATATGATTTAATACATTATAAACGCATCAATTAAAATTACGCTAATTGCTTGAATCTAGGTAAAATTTATTACATGCTTTGATTTAACTCTACATTATCAAACTATAGATATAAAAATATTTTTAATGATCAAATTATGTATCGTAAAAATATTTAAACGTTTCATTGTTGATACACTTAACCGTCATAAAATAAGAAATAAATGTTACTAAGATGTACTTATAAATGAAGTAATTATTTATGATTGAACACGTTTATAGAGATTCCTCAGGATATCTATATTCGCGTTCCCAATAATTTACCAGCATTAAATATTATTCCAATTCAAATATGAGAGCCATTAATCCATTCCTTTTTTACCTTCTAGACCTTAATTTAAAAGAATCACATATATTTTTTTCAACTCTCTGATGTACTCGTATATCTTATTTCATAAGCAATGTAACATTTAAAATTGTTAAATTATCAATTATCCTTAGTTTTGAACATCATTTGCGTATATTATTTTACATTTTTACAACAACACACGTTGAAAGTACTTATAACAATTTAATCCATTTTAAGATAAAGTATACAATTTCATATTGTATCGTATTATATGGTTTTTGTCACCGATATTAGATTTTTATGTTGTTGTAACATTATAATATATGTATACATATTATTTTTATGACATTTTATCAAGAATAATTATTAGTGTATAGCGGACTGGTTTTCGGAATACATATATTATATAGAGTATATATTATATATGTGCTCTAAGGTTGGGCGTTCGTAAAATATCTGTAATTTATATTGTGTATAATAATGTAAGAATTCATTTAAATTTTACTGTTAGTGTAGTCTGAAAATTTCGAAGATGTATAAACATAGTTATTATCTTCATAATTTATTTCAAACCAAATATATAGACAAGTTATGATGGCTGGTTGTTTGACATATTATATATTGAGACATCATAAGTATCGGCACAACTACTTTGGTGCTAGTTGGGCTGACCCTATAAAATAAGTTTTCATAGCTAAGAATGAAAACACGAATAAAATAAAAGAATAAATTCATAAACACTTTGAGTTTATGGTATTAGCGACACCAGAGGGATGAAACGCATTTCATTTATCGCTAATTATAAATCAAAAGTAACAGAACAAAACTGGAATAATTATACCACATATAACACTAATTCCAATTTATGTTTATTATGTATTGTGTACATATAATTTTATGTTGTACATACTCATATAATATCGTATAATACATAATTGAAAAATACCAACCATAAATATATTTTTGTTTTATTTTCAATTTGTTGAAAGTGGGTGTTTTAATGACATGTTGAAATTATTTCTGTTGTATTTTAAACAAATTGATGTGTTCAAGTGCTACAATTATTATATAAAGTAATTGTGATTGACTACAATTATCATCGTTTTTCAAAAGTTTTTTTTTTATATGAATATAATTTATATTATTAATTTAAAATTAAAAATACTGTGTGGACAGTCGGTTGTGGTTTTGTCATTTGTTTTGTCTATAAGTGCTTTAAAAATACAAAAGATGTTTGATGAAATATATTTTTAGGTGTTACACATAAAACGGGGTTTATGTAATTAAAACTTTGTATAATTAATTGTTTTTCTCACGGTGAATTTTGTTTCCCTTTAAAGATTGTAATTAAAAAACGACTCGTATATGCAATATGTTGCAATATAAACAATAACAGTTTTGTTACCCAAAGGTCAATGATCAAGTTTTATATATTGTGCTACAGTTTTTTCAACATTGTATTTGATACCTTTTGGGTGGGAAAGTAGTATTTTTGTAAGATATAGTTTAATAAAACTGAGTTTAAATACCTGATTATAGGCCCAGATATGTGTAAGCCAAGTGTTGGCCACGCCAAAAACAACTGTAATTATTTGTTTTATAGTAGTTTCAAACAAAATTCTGTTCTATTATTTACAAAAAATTCTTACCGCAAGTGTAAAGAAAAAATGGTTTGAAGCCAATTAACATGAAATGCAGATTTCCTGCTTTCGATACCGCACTTCATTTGAAAAAAGCACATCGAAACACCACAAACAAACCACAATAACATTTTTAATTTATTTATATATTTTAAATATAAGACTGACGTTAATTTATTTTTAATTTAATATATTTTTCTTTCATTCTAGATTTTAATGCTGCTGTAAACTGAAAACCAAAAAAAAAAACATCAACCATAACATTTTTTCCAAATCAAAATTTTACATGCTAATCAACAATACAGTTTAAAGTTGTGTTGTTGTGTGTTGATATTAAAAAAAATATTGGTAAGTGTTAATTACGAGTGTCTTAAAAATAATACAAAAATTAACCAATCAATAATATGTAAGAAATCATCGCCATCTAACTTTTATTTAATTTTTTTTGAACAGTTTAATTTGTAAGTTCATCGAAAGTTGCATTTAATAATTAATAACCCAACATAACTAACTCATATATGGTTGCGGTGCTAAAGGTTTTTGGGATTTTTAATTTTTTTGTTTTATTTATTTATGTATTTTTTGTGTACATGTGATATTGTTGTCCCTCATTAGCTTTTATTTGACTGTGTTTTAGGAAGACATATAACGGTTTAGAGTTGTTTTCTTCCTTCTGACAGCAACAAGTGGTATCAAATTGCTTTATGGTTTAGTTTAACTAATGCTGTTAACAAATATTTTTCGATAGTATCTTCCAAGAAATAGTGTCCGGCAGAATAATATAATTTAAATATCTGCTTATAATATATAAATATGTAATAAGGCAACTCAATATGTATGCATATGTATTGATTAAATTGACTTTATATAAAAACAAGGCAAAGTATTATAACAATATTGACGCAATATATATATAACAATATATATTTAAATCAACAAAATATTTAAATAATAATTTCTTAATAACTCGTTACCATTGTCTTATTTGTTGAATTACAACAAAAGTCGAAATGCAACATATAACAACACAACAATAATTTGTTGTAAATTTCGGGAATTCTGATTATATTAACCCATCGCCTAACCTCTATAATTTTATATGATATCCTCGTTTAATACTCTGTTTGCACGATTGGCGCGGTTTTTAAAACAATTATATATGTATTTTTTTATCAATCTTCTATACATACTCCATGTAATGTATTAACAATAAGTATATATTATAATAATTTGTCATGTACGTACAATACAAACATCTATCTATAATTTTTGTATTTAATTTTCGATCTTTATTTAAGTAATTTGCATAAATTTTATATATTGAAAAGAAAAATTTTTGAAATGTGATTTTGTCACGAAAATAATAAAACTACACATTTTAACGTCTTGTATTGTTTTTGTATTACAAAATATTGTTTCTGACTTATGTTAGCAAACAATTTATACCTGAATAGAGATTTTTGGGCGAATTATCATAATTGACACTCCTTTACAGGTTTTGTTTTTAACAAAAGCATAAATATACTTGATCAAAATTGATAAACATCCCAGCTCTTAGAATTTGGTATAATTGTATACTACAATAATATATTATTTTAAACAGAATACACTTTGAAAATATGTGAGTCTTGTAAAGTGAGATTTTCATGAATGTTTAATTAAAATATTTTTCCGATCCTTTTTTTGAGAATTCAATCTGATAAAAAATATAGGATTTATTAATACTATAGATCAAAAACCATAAAACACTTGTCGATGGTAAAAATATAATTTTATTTTTCTAAAATATCTACTTTATTAATTACTACTTCATTAATTTCGTGTTGACGAACTATTAACTAAGCTTTTCATCCGTATACAAAATAAGTTCATTACTTTCTATGATAATCAAACAGAAAAATATTGGATTTAAATTCAAAGAACAAAATAAGAAATTTAAATAAGCCAAAAACAATGTTAATGGATTTTCACTTTCCATTAAATTTAATATTATTTTGTGTTTGTGTGTGTGTGTGCGTTTTTTTATTTGCATTTTCCGGAAATATTATTATTTATAATCTGGAAAATATCCAATTTTTATACATTATACTTTTGGGACATAAAAAATTATATTGGTTTATATAAGCGTCGTATTATCAATTTATAGGGGATATATGAAACGTGAAGTTTAAGTGAAATTTATTTCCAATCCATACGCGGAAATTGCAACTTCTATTATTTTCCATTAAGTTAGACAAAAAAAATTCACAATTAAATTTGCTCATCTAAATACTGTCACTAATTGAATTACAACAGAATGCGCGTTACTAAAAAATTAATTCAATTTTTTTTTTGTGAAAATAATACAATATAATAAGGAAACAACAAGACAAGATATATAAAAAGCGTGTTAGCTCTCTAATTTCTTTTAATTAAATGCATAGCCGGTAACCATAAAATATAAAATTATTCTTGGTGTTTGAGAGATATGTACATATATACGAGTAAATAATACATATATTTAGGTAAAATGAACCTGACTGTGTGCTATTGTACGTCGTATCAAAATCAATTTTTATGGATCATAAGTTTCAATGACTGTGAAATTTTCTATTAGAAATGATATTGTATTCCATTATACTATGATAACATATTCACTGCCAATTTTTTGTTTGTTTTACGGATTTATATATAAATTTATATATTATTCTGTAAGATTTTTATACCTTTAGTAATAAGATGAAAAGTGTTGGTGAACCATAAAATAATCATCATTGCCTTTATACAATAAAGAATAATTGTTATTATCGAAGATTAGGCCTCGTATTTACGATTCTATCGATTGTATATCATTTTTCTTTATTTGCTTTTGATTTTGACACGAAAAGTGTCGTGTACATATTTTCTACTGTGAATAAGATAAGAGAGAAGATACATACTAGAGTACACCAGTTATTCGTCAGTACAAAAAAGGTATAAATCATATTGTTATAACACGATAAACTAAGTTTGTAAAATAAATAAAAAATTCATTCTTCTATTTTGTATATTCGTTTGTACGTACATAACTAAATTAAAACATAAAAAAATTATGTTATATATGATTATGTATACCCTAGTAAAGTTAACTATACGAGTAGATATTATTTATGATTTTATCGATAATTTTTTGAAGTATAATTTTTCAGTTCACTGACATGATTCTGTCAATGTTTATATACGTATTATATAATTTAAGATTTTTAACGACAATACACCAAAACGAAATTATCTTTATCAACAAGCGACGTACATATAAATAAGACATTTAGATTGTAAACGAATGAAGAAACGAAATTAAATTGTTATAACAGTTACCAATTTAGTTTTTTGAGGATTTTATCGGTTCAAAAAATTTTTAGTTTGCTAAGATTACTGACCCCAAAAAATATTTTTGAACTTGAGGCGGGTTCTTTTGCTTGATGGTTATAAGTATAGCTTACATGACAGGATACTCCATTTTCACAAAATATCAGGCAAGAAACAATTTTTATTTGGTTTAGATAAAAATTTTACATTTACCACATTAAAATAAGCCAAATATTTTTAAATTAATTTCAATGCTATTTATGTCACTGTCAGAATATGAAAGAATGTTGCTTACATAAAATATTATTATTATCTAGATTAAAAAAGTGTTGTTACGTCTGCAGCCGAAAATGTTAGTTATTCGAAATATGTATTTATTGTCAAAAAACGTGTCTGAGCGACAATTGACTTTTTCGTAAGATCATAAATTTTATTTATAGTTATGACTATCGCAATTACCCACAACGAAACCGAGACGTTTTATTTTATAATAATATTCCGACCAGACTTCATTTAAGAAGTACATATGGCAAACCGCCAGATATTGATATTTTTTACATAATTATGCAAAAACTATAACAAACAATTGATTAGGGGTGAAAGTAAAATGTTTGATATCATATATTGGCATACTACCAAAATACGTGTACAACTATAAACAAAATGAGGTGCTATACTATTTACATGCAGGCAGAATAATATTTGGTTTTTTCAAATCAATAAGATGAATAATTTTACTTTAGCGAAATAAAGAAGTAACAATCCCAAATTAATGTTATATGAAATGACAATTATTTGCATCAAAGGTATTTATCATAAGCTTAGTATAATTTATATACAAATTAAGCTCTATGGTTTATTATTAAAGATGTTACGCTTATTGCAAAGTAGAATAGTGATTTATTTATAAAGCGCGTGCGTAATTTTGGACACGTAAATCGTATGTGTCTATATAAATATTAGCTTAGCATAGATTCATTAATATATAATGAATATAAAAAATCGTGCATTTTATGCTCACTTGAGCCATGTATACATCATTTTAGGTTATTAACACGTTTAGATTGTTAGTGTAGTTAATTCAAGCATTAAAACGGTACTATAAGCGCATTGTCTATTGTCTTAAACCAAACAGATTATAGATTTAGAGGTTAAATATATGGCTACTGTAGCACGTACTATTGAGGATTAGCGACTATATAATAGACTAGGTTAGTTATTCTCCGTTAGGATGATAATATAAGACTTATAGATACTAAGCATATCATAATGTACACATATCGTGCGTGTTACGAAGCAAATATCCAATTGTCCAATTATAATATTTTTGTCATTCCTATAAATTCTTTGGAAAAATAATATAATATTTAATTTAATATTTTGGTTGTTGAAAGGCAATAAAATTAAAAAATTGAATAAAATACGTGACCATTTTTAATTTTACAGCATTAAAAAAAATTTTTGTTTTTGTTCGATATAAAAAAATTTATTAAATTAATTAATTTTTATAATACATTTTATGATTATTAAAAGCTTGAAAGATTCTAAGATAATAAAAATTGTGTACTCGTACGAGAATGTTTTGTTATTCTGTGAAGCATCCTTAACACAGTTTTTGATAAAATAATTTTTTATACAGTTTTACACTGTAGGATGAGCGTGAGTCAGATTTATGTATATTGGGAATGAGTAATATCGATACCAGTATGCGAGTAAGCGATTTCTGAATTCATCTTATAGTGATCACTTTTCTCAATTCAATGATCACTTTTCTTGTATGGGGAGCTATAACATTAAGTCATAAAAACTAATTTTTTAAATTTTATATTTACTATTTCATACTTGCACAATATTTCACAAAACTGTGGGCAGGATGAAACAATTTATTGATCCTCAATAATATAAAGCCTATATATGAGTTAGAACATTAGTAAAAACCTCGAATCAAATAAATTAAAAATTCCAAAAACTTTTATTTTTTTATCTGTACTGTAATAAAAACGAACTTTAACATAAAAACAAAAAATTATAAATATAAAAATATACGAAAGTTTATATATTAAAATATAGTATTTTTATAACTATTTTTTCTATTTTGTAAAGTAGTTTTTTGTTTGTAAAAAAAAATTATCAAAATTGAGCCAAAATTTTGCTGCAAAATGTTTACATGCCTTTGGACACTGTGGGATTGGTAAGGAAACTATTTAAAAAAATGAAAAACTATGTGAAATACAAATATAATCGTTTTTATGTGTTGTGTGTGTGTGTTTGTTATTTTTATTTTTTTGACTTGCATAGCATGTATATATATATTATATATTTTATTTTATGTTTTGTTTGAGGTCGAAAACATTATGGATATGATTTAAAAACGTTTTTATCGAAACGAACTGTCACATATTTGACATGTAGATCATGAATTGTGTTTTGACCTTAAAGCATGTAACGTTTTTATTTTATTTTTATATGTACAAACTTTAATGTTTGTTTTGATTTTTTAATTGTGATAAAACTAATTAAATTATTGCTATGTAAGGTTTTTTTAAAAATAAAACATATAATAGACATAGTATGACAATTATTTTACACATGATGCATCGAAATTAAAATAAATTAAAAGTTTTACGTCCAATAAAATAAATAAGTATTAAATTATTGTCCTGTGTGGAACTTGATTTTTCAATTGTAAGAAATACTAAAAGTTCACTTTGTAAATATTTTGAGTACGTTCCGTCCGCTTCATTTTGTTGGAACCGTCAATTTATAAATAAGAGACGGAAAAGTGTACACAATGAACGGATCGGACATTAAACCTGAATTTAGACATTTAAACCTTAACTTTTAATTAGGTATTTATATAATAGTTTTACAGAAATCTTCAATTTGGTTCTTTTTAATTTAAAGTATAAAGTCTCAGTATAATATATCAGCAGTTCAAATTTGGTAGACACTTCATTCTGGCATTATGGATGTCTAAAATATTATTTTGATAATAATCAAAGGTAATATATGTGCTTTCCCTTTATTATTTACACAAATGTTGCAAAAAATTACCAAGGCTTCGTTTGTAAGGTTTCTAGTAAACCTTACAAACGAAGCCTTGGTAATTTTGTAGAACACTTGTGCGTTTTAAGCTTTGCAGAGTTTACAGTTTTAATCCATTTAAAGCAACGTTTCTTTTAAATTTGATTCGAATTGCCAATCATGCAGTTAAACATGTTCATATAAGTCCATATATTAGCTCATCACCTATTGTAAACATCACCTATTGTTCATTTTGCCATAAAAATCTAATGTAGTACTAAATACATTCGTTATATGTATAATTTCCCACTACTTTCTTGCTCTACGAACGATTAAATATAAATTTCTTCAGTATAAGACAAATCCACCTTGATAGCATAAAATATACCTTTAAACCATATATGACCTGTAAAATTTGGTTTGAACCAATTTCAGTTTCGTAATTAATTAATTAGTGAATAGGTTACTAGCCGAAACAAAATTAAATGAATTATTATAATTCTCATACGATACGTAAGTACTTAAAATACATATTTTATGTATTTATATATATAACATCATGCAATCTGTAATACATACAATCACATTTGTATAATTTAAAATAAAAAATTGCATAACATGCATGAGAATATAATGAATGAATTGTAATATAATGAATTGAAACAAAATATGTATAATAATGGCAATGTACGTATGTATGTACGTGTATATAACAATAAAAAAAAATCAGTAATAAACTGTTGACCTATCTTTGGTATTACATATGACAAAATACGTGGATGCTTCTAGCTAGACATTTTTTAAGTGTATTAAAATTTTTATCATGTTGCATGTTTAACCTATTTTAGTTCATATATGTTTTTATTTTGATGTCGTGATAATTAGAAAGTCTAGTTTTAGATATAAAAATAGCAAAAATTATAATTTTCCAATTTTATTTTGTTTCAGGTTAGATCCTCCTCCTTTATTTACAACAACCACGATGGAGAGCAAAAAACTACAGCAAATGCAGCAAGCTAACACACATTTAGCACCGCAACAAATGCCTCAACAAAAACAAGCGCCATATCATCCAACAACCGGCGAGTATCGACCATCCCATTCGCCAGTGTTTCAAAGTTATCCACAATACCAGAGTATACAATCAAATTTTGCACAAATCAATTTGACAACATACCGTCAAAATGAGCAATCCACATCACAGACACAACATAAATCGCCCTCACCACCAAAAGCATATCAACAGTCGCCTCCATCGTCGCATTCATCACACACGCTACAATCACCAACGTCACCGCAACACCAACAAATGCAGGAGCAGAAGCGACCACAAAAACAGCCACAGCAGGCGATGCAACAATCACAAAATCAAAATAAATCGCCTCCTGACCAACGACAACAACAACAACAACAGCAGCAGCAACGTGACCTTGCTGTACCGATGGTACAGTCTCCATCGGCACCAAATTCAGCTACTCAAAGTTTTGCGGCGTCCTTCCAATTTGTACAATTTCCTCTTAAACATGCAACACAGCCTCCAGTTGATGTAACATCATATCAAGGCGAACAAATCTATCAAACAGGTAATCGCGAGAAAATGTATCAAGCATCAAATCGAAATCATTTTCATCCAAATAATACACATTCACATCCTACACCTCAATCTGTGCCACCACCACAACAACAGTACCAGAAACCAGATAAAACACAAATCGAACCACATAAACCTAAAACTGAAGCCTTATTAAAACAACAACAGTCATATGCACTACGTGACCATTTTAACTCGCCTGTTGCACAACAACAACAGTCTCACTATCATATAAATCAGGGTGATCCTAATTCGGCGGGATTTCAACTCCAAAATTCTTCTGCAGGTTCTCAACCCCAGAGAAATAATGTACCACCATCAAGTTTAAATATAACAAATCAATATCAACCATCAGATGGAACACAACCTGCTCAACCGCAACAACAGCCTAATGATTCAAATTATGGTAGTAATGGTCAACCTTCTTCAGCTATGCCGCAACAACAACAGCCGCCACAGCAACAAAATCCAGCATTTCAACAAATGGTAATGCATCGACATCCACCACCTATTCAACAGCAACAGCAAGCTCCCCCACCGCCACCACACCAGCATCCACATCAACCGCCGCCGAATCAACAACAACCAACCACACCACAAGACTGGCAAAATCAAATCATAATCCATCAAAATCATCCGAATTTAGTTGTAAACCAAGCATGCCAAACACAACTCTCGGGTACTGCGAATAAACTTAAAAGTCCTAGTGAGAATTCCAGCTCAAGTCCACAAACTCCTACATCGGCCACACATCCGCCACTAGAAAAGAAAAAATCATCAGGTCAAATACAAACACTAAAATCGCCAATTACAAAACGACCTCAAACCGCACCCATAACACTATCCGGTTGGTTGTATAAACAGGGATCGGATGGTTTAAAAGTGTGGCGAAAACGATGGTTTGTTCTATCTGAATACATATTGTATTATTACAAGTCGCAAGAAGAAGAAAAATTATTGGGTTCTATTTTGCTGCCTTCGTACAAAGTAGCAGCATGCACGCCTGACGATAAAATTTATCGTAAATTTGCATTTAAATGTGAGCACGCAAATATGCGGACATACTGGTTAGCAGCAGAAAATGCAGAATTAATGGGGCAATGGGTGAGAGCATTGACCGCTGCGACCATGATGCAGGGCAGCAGGTAAGATTATGTCAATTCGAAGAAATTTACTATAACTAATATTCTATCTTACTAACCACCTCAAACGATCTATCCACCATACTCTATATGTATACACTAAATTAATTTTTGAAACATTTCGAAATTTTAAAAACGATTCCGATTCATTTCAGTGAATCCGATCAAGTATCGCAACCGAGCGTCTCATCATTAAATCACAGTGGTGAAAATAGTGATTCGGGCATTCATACATATCAATCCCAGCAAAGTAAATTAAGTGTATTGGGCCCGCTAACGCCAGTGTCGGATAGTGGCGGTGGTAGTGGTGGAGGTCCACAACCACTTTACGCAAATGCCCCGCCTAAACCTCGACGGGCAAATGATGGCGGTTATTCCTCTCCTAGTCCTGAGAATTCGATCGATCGGTAAATTTTGTGGCATTACAAATCGATTTACTTTCAAAATTTTAATAAAATTGTTTATTTAATTTCAGCTACGAAAATAATTACGATTCATTTAGTAGACCACATCATGATCCTTCCACCCCGATCGGAAGGAGAAATGATGTCAAATCACCAATATTACCAAACACAAATTATGGACCAAGTTTGCGTGAGATAAATAGTATGCAACTGATAAAAACAAATGAGGCACTCTTGCGAATGCATCAGCTACGAATTGAGAGTAATAAATCACCGACAGCTACGCTTCGGTCACAAATTCATTCACCATTTCAACATGAGCCGACTACCCCACAACCCTATCCGATGTCTTATAGCAGTGAAATTCTTGACGAGCTGTATAACGCTAATGGAGATAATATTATTCGGGCACCACAAAGCTTTAACGATGATTACAATAGTCAATACTATACGGAGCAACAAGAGCGTGAACTTTATTTACAACATCTTTTGCGACAAAAACAACATTTACAACAACAACAGATGAAGTATGTAAATCAAATTGCGGCGAATAATCTAAACCAAATGTATTCAAATGCGGAACGAAGAACTCCAGATACGTATGGACGGTCGAGAGCTGGATATATACAGCAAATGCAACAACAACAGCAGCAGCAGCAGCAACAACAACAACAACAAATGGCACAACAACAACAGTTTTATGATCAATATCAGGGAAGACATTTTTCAGATTACGAGGATATATATAATTTAGCCCAAAATGCAAATATTAATCAGGTAGGACCAGGTTGTGCTGAGTTAGGGGCATATAGAAGACCAATGAGTCCAATTGGTTATGATCATAGAACGGGACACATTCCGAATATGCCACTTCGCTACACACCTAATTATCTAGAGGTTTATGCGATTAAATATGTTAATCGTATGGTAAGCAGAAGACTAATATTTTTTTTTGTTTTATCTCATTGTTTAGCCGGCCGCTATGCAACATGTTCAAATGAGGGCTCGACCTGTTCAGGCCGCAATGGTACCTAGGCCACATTCTGCCGATTTTCTGGAGTACGAAGCACGTAATCAAGAAAACTTCCACTTCCAGCCTGAAGTTATTCGGGCCCCACGACCAAAATCAAGTTTGGATATAAATCGAACGCCCGATAGCTATTACTATTCGGAAGAAAGCTATGCGGAAAAAATGCGACAAAGTGCATTGTATTTACAAAAGCATCCATCGGGGAAATCATCGGGTGGTAATAATTACAATAATAATTATCAAATATCATCTCCCGAGATCGATGATACGCCTATATCACAAAATGAATCTAATACAATGCCTCGTGAATCAGATTATGAGCGCGCATTAAGACTTGGTCTAACGGTCGATTATCCACCAAATCAAGTTGCAAGTGTACCGCGAGTTCATCGATCTAACAACAAAGGCGGATACTCATATCAAAACGATCAATTTTTACGATCGGCAAGTGCTCGATTACCACGCAAAGATGAGGAATTAAATGGTCGCGATGGTGAGCGCAAACGAGAGGAATCAATGAAAAGATTACTCGAATGGAAACAACGTATGTTACAATCACCGCTCACACGTAAAGGAGCACCACTCACTATACCAAATACAGTGGCCAAAACGCCAGTGCAAGTTGAAAAGGATACTTTACCAGTGAGTTTGCAACGAAGTCGTTCGGAAACCAATGCCAATGCTGGTTATAATAGTTACTCGTCAGATGATGAAGGTAAGACTTATGTTTTTAATTTGTTCGTATATGAAATCATTACTGTCTATCTATGTGTATTATTAGAGTAGATACTTAAAGTTGTAGAGGTTAGATAAAACACATACATCTAATCGATAAAGAATATTAGAAAACTTAACCATCAAAATATTTATATTTGGCAAAAATTATTCTTCATCGATTCGATCATATCGAAACGACAAAGCATTTGAGTAAGGAAAACGCTTTTCCTCCTTAACTGATATTAATTTAAACAAAAAAAAATAAATAAATTGGTTATGGTTTTTCTGTTGCTTGAAAATAAGTTTTCTTTTGAATGTTGTGTAACTTTTATTTTATTTATTTTAGAATTTTTCTAGACGTGCTGATGAGTTTTGTATCTATTTTTCTTTCATTTTTGGTTTTTTTTTTAAATAATTCTATTGATTTTTTTCATCCATTAAAAATAACAACAAATCATTTAATTAAATAACAATTTTCGCGATTTGGATAATTTTCTTTTTTTTGATATCTTCCAAAATAAAGTTTTATTTAGATAAGATTGTATACATAAAATACTTATATACAATTTTATTTATGTATTACAAACAAAATCAAATTTGAATTTTAACTATACAAAATTTTTATTTTTAATTTAATAACGAGAGTATAAATAATCCGACCACCTTCCTGCCCGAAAGTACTTAATAATTATTAAAAGTAATTATATAAACTCGTTTCGTTCAGTAAACAACTAATGTGGTGTCCATAAAGTTATACGTACTTATATAAAAGACTACAAAACAATTTTTATTTATTTGTTTTTAAATTATTATTATTTTTTATTACAATTTATTATCATCTTTAAATTAACGATTTTTAAGGTTTATGAATTAAATACATAGGTAGTTAATAAAACCAAAACCAATTGGATTTGATTTTCTAGAGAATTAAACATTTTTTCTGCAGCTACAAATTCTGCGCTTCTACATACGTTAAAATATTTATTGGAGAGTCACAACAGTATTTATCCTTCATTAGAGTTAGTGGTTACCGCTAAATGGTAATTTCCGACTGGATCAGGTTTAGGTGTTAAATTAAGGTGTTAAGTTACGACAGTAGCTATTCAGTTTCAAAGTTTAAAAAAACAATGTCTTTATCTATATGAATTTATAAAGATAAAATATTTTTGTTGATTAATTAAATATAAAATACAAGTAATAACCACACCAGAATACTGCTTTCAATACAAAGAATTTACCAAGTGACTAAAGTAATAATTTTGAAGTCTTAGAAAGACCTAGAGTCGTCAAATACAATTCTCTAGAAAATTAACATTTATATAACTGAACAATAATTTAATAAAAGAATAATAATAATTTAAAAAATTAAATATATCGCGGGATGCTGCATGATTTGAATATTGCATTGAACGACTGACACAACTTTTTTAAAGATGATAAATTTTAAAGAAGAAACATAATATTCGAACTTTACGATTTACATAACTGTCAAGTTGTTCTTTGAAATTCAATGTCTGATAAAAAGATGTTATCATTAAGTTCAATGAATATATGTCTAGAATCTAAATTAAAAATTATTAATAATAAATAAATAATTAAAAAACGGTCACGGTTGTGGGGGTAAATTTCTTATAAAATATTTTGTTTTTGTTTAATTTATTTTTTTATTTTATATCACGCGCAAATATTTTAATTATTTATTTTGTAAATGATTTATTTATTTATTATTCTTTTATTAAACCTTAAAAAAAAACTTAGAATTCGCGTGATGTAATTTCAAAAAATAAATTATAAACAATTAAGAGATTATTCTTAAAAATAAATATGGTTGGTTTTATGATTTTAAAATTTATTATCTCTAGAGTAAAAGTAAAATAATCATAATAACAATAATAATAATGATAATAAGAATAATAATAATTTGAAAAAATAATAATTATAAGTATGACGCAAACCAAAAAATCTTTGTATATTATTATCCGTTAGATGGGCCACAAAATACGCCGGCAGGAAGGTCATCCGCGTCGACTTCTCAATCATCACCCAATAACAATTCCTCCGGTAATACTTTGGTGAAAGAAACTGAATCCGCGACAGATAAAACACCTTCGGAAAATTCTTTTATTATTTCTAATCTAGAATCTCAAAGCACCCCTTTAACATATACACCGGTTTATGCACAAAATATTTTAAAAACATCGACTATTTCGTTGGCAATTCCGACCCAATTATTGTCCGATGATGAGACTGATAATAAATTAATAATATCAAGTGACAATGATAATTGTAAAATTGATGATGTTTCTAATGAGCAAGCTAATATTAGTAATAATTGTGATACAAAATCAGAAGAAGACGATGAAGATAATGAAACGATGTTTGAGTACACCGACGACGATATAAACGAAGCATTAGAGGCTGATGGAGACGCACCCAAATTGGATAATGTTACGAAAATTCCATCGATTAATGTTACCCCTGTACAACAAGAACATCCGTATGAGTTTTATGAAGGGCATTATATGCCAATGACGCCAAAAAAATCAATTTTAAATCCCAGTTTTTCTGAAACAAATCTATTTATTAATATACACAATGTACCTGAAGAAAATTACTATGTCGAAATGACGCAAAATAATACAAAATCAATTCTTGCGAATAGTTCGACCTCGCTTAATTTTTCACAACATGATGATGCCATATCGAGCTCAAATAGAAGCAGTATCAATAATACAAGCGATGCGCTTTCTAATTACGAACCAGTCACTATAAATAATCAATTGAACGATACAGATTCTGAACCACTTTACATGGAACTATCAACATTGCAATACATGAAACATAATAACGACGATGATATTAATGAGGCTGACGAAAGTGTTAAAAATTTGTTGAATAATGGAAAATCGACGATTAAGAAAAGTACCTTAAAAAAATATAACGCTGAAAAATTGACAAATCGTAAATCGCGTAAAATGGATCGAGGTAATTTACCCGATATATTGAAACAAAATGTCGAAAAGCTTATAAATAGCGCGGGTGACAGTAGTGACGAGGAAGAAGAGGCTATGAAACAATTAAATAATGTAAAATTAAAGTCACGAAATCGATTTAGTTTGTCGGATACATTCCGACCGGCTTCGTACTATTTAGGCGCCAGTAGTAGTGGCAACAATACACTTGCCGAATGTATCGATAGTTCAGATAGTGAAATTGTTTCACCACCACCGATACCAAATACTCCACCATCTCTTGATGATTTTACATCGAGTTTTTCGTCAGAAACCTATAATACTATTATTAAACGGGATAAACATTCAACAAGTAATCCAATTTTAAATTTACATCAACATAAATACGAGGGTCATAATTCAAGCCGATTAAGCCTACCAGATCAATTACATAAATATAAATCGAAAAATGCACCATTTGAAACCGAATATATGTCGTTGAGTAAATATAAAATCGAAAATGAATCAAACTATAGTTTTAATACAGATGATGGTTCAAATACATCATCCGATTATGATTTGTACAATAAAATTAAACTCGAATCGCCCTCGTTTAGTGATATTATGATTAAAGGGCACTATCAGATTGGACCGCAAACGGACAGCGAATCGGACATTGAGTTGCGACATAAAAGTCAAATGGATGAAGTTGAACGACAAAAACGAAGACGGCCACTAAGCGAAGATAGTTTTAGTGAAATTGAATCATTGGGAAGTAATTTTGATGATCCGATGGGCTCAAATTTAGACCAATTTTTAAATAATCTGCAGTCGAACGACAGTTATGTCGGATATACCGACCAGACGAGCTGGATTAATGACAGCATTTCAAAAATTGGCTATATAAAACCACCGAAAGTATTTTGTAATGATAATGAGGCAGATACGATCGAGGAAGAAGAGGAACCTATTATTGAAACGAAACCGGATGCATGTGATACGAATGAACTAGTTTCGGTTCCCGATAATAGTATTTCGAACGCATTTTATGATTCACTTGAAGATAAAACTGGAAACACTAATCTCCTATATACAGTATCACCATTAAAAGAGCAAAATTTATCGTTGCATGATGCCGCCTGTGAATCGGAAGATTTAAAAGCAGCGTTGAAATTAGATTTACACACCAGTATTATATCGTCGAGTAAATCTGAAATGGATCAACAAAGTACATGTACGGCATTCGATTTAACACAATCCGTTGCTCCCATTCATAGTCGTAGCAATAGTAATGATCAATCGGCCCCATATTATTATTCGGATCTGATTTCTCGTAACTCCAACTCATCGAATAATGATCTCTCGAGTACCGGTTCATTAAATCATCACCATCACCAGAAACTAAATAACCAACGCGATGTCAGTTTAAAGCGCAATAGTGGTATACATCATATACATAATCCGATCAATCGTTCGAATAAAGACGAAACGAATGCGTTAAAATATGATAATTTAGAAACAGGAGGACGTTCGATTTCAATGGAAATGCTAAGCGAAAAGAAAATTCATAATTTAGACCATAAAAATTTAATTAAGAATAATATTAAATTTAATTATCATCATAATAGTAATAATACAACCATTAAAAATTTAACGTCATCCACATTGCAGCACCGCAATAATAATAACAATAGTAATAATAATATTCATAATAATAATAATATTAAAACGACAGCGGTTGAAAATTTAATCTATTCATCAAACATTCTATTAGAAAATGCTAACAATCCTCATAATACTAGTTTTAGTAGTAATTGTAGTAATAGTAGTAATAATGCAAAAATTACAGATGCGTCGTCGGGCGACCAACAATGGGAAGAAGATACAATATGGCGCGAAAGTTTACGGCGTGTATCACATCGACACGCCAAATCATTAGACGATTTGGATCGTATCGGTCCATCATCGCCCAAATCAAATGCCAAAAATGTAAGCAAGAAAATTGAAAAATGTGACAAAGAGTGGGGCATAAATCAAAAACAAGCATTGCCATCACCACCGAAACTAAATCGAGATTATACCTATGTCAACGACGAATTAAATACGTTGCGAAAAAATTACAATAAAATGAATGTACACGTTGTTGATGATGATAATGATGTATATGTTCAACTTGCTGTCGACGATAGTAATGATATTTATGAAGTGTTACGTGAAACCGATCCGGGTACAATGCCAAATTTTAAAATTGATCGAGAAAATTTGCGTCATTGGGACTCAATGTCAACGGGATTATTAAAATACAATAC
The DNA here is from genome assembly GCA_963932295.1 of Tipula lateralis. Lineage (NCBI taxonomy): Eukaryota > Metazoa > Arthropoda > Insecta > Diptera > Tipulidae > Tipula > Tipula lateralis. The sequence continues at coordinate 1,975,155 of OZ010736.1, read as the reverse complement.
AAATAATAATAACAATCATAATAATAATAATAATAGTAATAGTGGTGCTTTAGGGATTTTAGATAAAAATAATAAACGGATAATAGGTAATGGAATAAAAGATGGTGGTACATCAAGTACTATTACTACTAGTCCTGTAACCACTTCTACTAAACACAATATGGGTAGCACAATCACTTCATCCACATCAAAGTCGTATCATATCAAATAGAAAAACGATTATGTTATAAATGTTGTTGTAAATTTCACACAAACACACACCAATTTTAATTTAAAAAAAAAAAACTTTAATTTTATTAAATTATAAATATTTTTTATGGTTTTTTGTTTTTGTTTATATGATGGGTAAGGATTTTATTTATATTTTTAATTTTTCAATTTTATCCAAATCACGAATATTTTTATTGTTTTTTTTTTTTATTATTTAATTATATTAAGTTTTTATTGCAAAAATTAATTGAATTTTGATTTTTTTTTTTTTGGATGCTGTATATACAAATTTGTGTAACGCTTCTTTTTGTTTTTATACATATATGTTATTGTTATTTTATGCATGTTATAAATATATACCATAGTGTAGGACACATTACGAAAGAAACTGCTGAGAACGGTTTGTTGAAAGTGGAATGAGATAACTTTGATCAACTCAATTTTTAAAGTGGTAATAAGAATTCTGAATTTTTAAACTTGATATTATGATGCAACTACTATTTTTGGTTTTCTAATACCATCAAACTTAAATCATCAAACCCAATTTGCTATATGATGCCATATAAGATTAAATTGTTTATAAAATAGCGTGTATTCCACCAATACGATAAAATTCTCTATTTGATTTGTATTAAAACTTTCGAAAAGTATATAAAGCATACCCAATCCAAGCACAACAATCGTCTCATGTATGACTTATAAAATACTTTTTGAAATTATTTATGGTTTAAATTTATTGACTTTTGTTCTGACATTGTACCTATTTATTGCAGTAACTTAGAAATGTGAGATTGAGTTTAAAATTTACATGGTTTTTTGTGTACCAAACCTTTATTTCTAAATTTGAATTTAGGCTGTTTTCGATACCGATACTTATTTAAAACTTATTTACGCACAATAACCGCCATCATAAATAAGTAAGCAAAACCATTCGAATTAATTTCAGTTGTATTTTGACAGAAAATTATGACAATCAATTTTGATTGGCTACAGTCCCAAATACGACTAGATCAAAAAATATTTAATTTAGAAATTTTGACAATCAATTAAGAATTTTTGCAAGAAAGAGATACGAAACTTATCACCTCGCCAGGATACTTATTGATATAAGTTACACAAATAAGGATTCATTTCGAAAACAGCATTTAGTTCTTTTCGAAACGAATACTTATTTGTGTAAGGATACGCAAATAGATATCCTGGCAAGTTTACTTATTTTCTATCACTATCTTGCAAAAAATTCTAAATTTACTGTCAAAATTTATGAATAAAATATTTTTTGATCTAGTCGTATTTGCGACTGTAGCCAATAATTGTTTGTCATAATTGTTTGACTGTATCTGTTAAAATAAAACTTCTGTCAAAATAAGTAAGTGAAATCAATTCGACTGGTTTAGCTTACTTATTTAAGATGGAAGTCCATAAGTAAATAGGTAAGTTTCAAATAAGTATCGGTTTCAAATAGCTTAAAATTGGAATTTATTCTATAATACACTCACTTTTTGAATAATAATAAAATACTCAGTGAATGAAAAGCTACTGGCATATTGTAAAAAATTTGAAGCTTCGCAGAACAAAATACTGTAACTGTTGTTTGAGAACCTTAAATTCCTTTAATTTGATCCGTTTTAGCCATGGAAAGCTTACATGTATAGTCAGTTTACAAGCCTGTGTAAGGTTTATTATTATGTTATATATAGATTGGACCATCTTGTTATCTGAATCGCTAGGCCCGAAAATTTTTTGAAACTAAAATTCAATTAATTTTTGCTGAAATAAAAATAATCAAGTATTAGAGTGAAATAAGGACGATAAAATAAAATATGTTTTAATTCTACTTTCAGCCTCAATATCAGTTCGAAATGTTCGTAATATACCAAAATCGAATTTGACCGTAGTACCAGATCCATCGGATCGTTTAACCGCAACAAAAAATGAACTAAACAATTCGTTAACATCATATTATCAAAATCAACATCATCATCAATCGCAAAACAGTAATGATAACAACAATGCAAATTCAAATAAATTTTTAAAATCAGGACTTAGTAGCAATTATAATAGCAATAGTAATATTAATTTAAGTAATAGTAATAGCCATTTAGACCAAATAGAACATCAACATCATCAACAACAGCAACAGCCATCAAGTCGCCGAGAATCGGCTGTAGATATTTATGGTATGCATATGAATAAACCGATGGATAATAGTTTTGATAGCCAACCATTTAGTCCGTCGACTCAGTGGATGATGATGCGAAGCGAAAGTCAACGTGATTTGGATATATTTGAAAGTGAACGTGATTTATTTCGGGTAAGAGCAATATTTTTTTTTTCAAATACAAATAGTTTTACACTTGATCCACGTGTGTTTTTTATGCTTGTTTTATGATTTTTTAATTTAATTATCACAACAATTTTGTTTTTTTTTTTGTGTACACACAAATAGAATTTAGATGTGTCAGCTGGAGATTTGTTAAGTCGCACACACGAAGAGTTGGTATTATTATTGATTCAATTAAGGCGACAGAATAGTGCAACTGCTCGTGCTATTGAACAATGCTGCACTGATATACACGATATACAGGTTAATTTTATGATTTTTGGTAGTTAGTCTTTTTTTGCTCTACAACCATTGATAATAGTATATACTAACATAAGAAATATCAGAAAATACAGTTTTGTCTTATTTTAATTAAATTTTTATATATCTAGCTTTAGTAACATTATGTCATATTATGTCATATTTATAGATTAGAACTGTTTTAGATCAAGTTCTATATAAGTTGCGTCTCATAAACTTCATTGGGAATCATCAATCTAATGAGGTTTAGAAAGCACCACTTCTTCTATAATACATCTCGACACTTATATATTAATTTGAAACTGATAACGTTATAATTTATTCTGAATGACCTAACATTACTCTTTTTATTACATCATGGTCTATCATAATCTTTCGACATTTTATTCATACAAAACTGCATTATGCTTCATTTTCATCTAGATTTTTATTTACAAAAACTAAATCAATAATCATAACACAATATCTAACTCTTGGCCCATTGCCAATGATAGTTATGCAAAAACCACTAACAAAAAAAATATATTTTTCAAATTTTTATTGTTCTCGTCTCATTTCATCATTAATTCTTGTTAGAATCGCATCCGAAAAACAGACGGCCCCGCTCGGATGGAGAATATCGCCAAATTAGATTCGGTTAAACAGCATCTGGTTGACCTCGAAAAACAATACGAAAAAAGTAAACCACTCGTGAATTTAGTGGATAATATGGTGAAATTAGGTTCGTTGTATCGAGGTGGACCCGAAATTATAAATCGTCAAATACATCCGGAATCGGTGACACTCGATCGTTTGGAATTTAACCAACGAATACAAGAACGTCGATTACTGCAAGAGGAACGTAAACATTGGGACCGTTTGAGCCCCAATCATTTGGAATTAAAAGTAAATTATATATTTAAAATAAATAGCTTGCATTTATTATTTTTATTTTATTATTTGTTTATTGATTTGGTTTATTTATTTATTTTTTTATTATTTTCAAAAATAAAATTTTCGATTTGCTTAGACAAAGGTGCAACAGCTTTATCAATTAGATCAATTATTACAACAGGAATCTGGTACATTGCAAAGTTTACAGCGCGACAAAGAGGATATAGAACGTGCGCTGGGTGGTTTACGAGCTCGTTTACAAAATGGGAATGATCCGCCGATAGCCTTAGAAGCGGCAAGAAAACAGCAACACGCATTGGAAAAAGAATTATCTCGAGTACATCAGTTGCTTGCTGAAAATTCTAAGGTAGACCAGGTGCCTAGTAGATTGTTAGTTTTTTCTAAATTATAGAAAGCAAAGAAACAAAAGTTTTGTTTTTAAACGAAAAAGTTATATGGAAAAATTAAATATTTATGTGTGATTGCGTATTTTGCTTCTTAGAAAACTCATTCATCTACTAACACCGAATAAATTCGATCACAAAGCCCGAATCATTCAATTCATTTTTTATCATTACATAACGCTTTTTTAATATATTTAGTCGTACTAACCGTATTTTATTTATTTGATTAACTTATTTTGATGTGGGATGATCACAATAGAAATTAGAACAAACTGTAGCTGGAAATGCTCGATTGGAACAGGAATTGTTGGTATTACGGCAAAAACTACAAGCATCACGGATGTCACGCGGTTCACAAAGTGGACTGAGTAATGGAAGCCAAAGTGGAGCTCCAGATAGTATTCCCTATACAGGTGGTACAACAGCAGTACTTGAATCTGAATTGCGTCGCGTTCAACAGTTGGTTGGCGATATGCAGAGACAACGGCAAGAATTAAGCCAAGCTGTGCGCCAGTTGACAGAAAATTCAAATAATTTATACAAACAAATTAAGCCTAATGAATATTGTTAGTACGCCAAAATTATATATTTTTGTTTTTCTAATAATAATTTGTATATTATTTATACTAGCCTCTCACATTAAAAAACGTTCGTCGAGCATCGGCTGGACAGAAACCGATTTAGATTCAATGTCTACTACCAAATATTCATCAAACACCTCAATGTCGTCGGACACAAATACTGGAAATTTAAATCAATCAACAACGCCATTATACATCGATACAGGTTCTGCCAATTCTAGTGTTAGTATTTTAAATTTATCAACATCAAGTCGTCTATCGAACGATAATGATTTAGGTCATCTCAATAAGAAATATTCTCATAAGCATCATGATAGCGATGGAATTGAATCGAGTGGTATGGAAAGTGAAAATGATTTGTTGGAAGATTCAAATTTTTCAAATTTATCGAACCAGGAAAAGCAGGAAATTAAAACCGTGCGAATTGTAAAACGTGAATCGCAACAGCGGCAACGAGATCGAGAACGTAACATCACATCGATATCAAATCAAAATTTAGATCATATGATGGAAGAGCATAATCCACATCACATTCAACAGATGCACGACGATTACAATAATTATACGCGATCTAAATCATTGCCACGCACTTATATGGATCAGGATTTATACCAGGTTGATAATAAAATGCTTCAAGAGAGTTTATTTAATCCACGATACAATTCATCAATTCCGATGCGTTACTCAGACTACTATAGTAATTTAGTTAATCAATATCCAGTTTCAATGACGGATAAACAGCATATTATAACATCGACACAAGTACACGAGCCTAATCAGCCAAAATATTCACAGGTGAATAAAGCGCATAAAACTAATCATCATACAAATAATCACAACAACAATAGTTACCAAGAATATTCTGGCTTAAAAAATAAAACTGAGTCAATTCAAAGTCTAACAAAAGTTGTCGGCGAACTAAGTCCAGTATTTCAAAGTGAAGCAGCCAAACAAATAATTATTGAGATGAGTGGCAATACATCGGAGGAGAATAGTGAAAAGGTTCCGGTTGCAGCAAAACATCGACGAGCTGTTCCGATCGAGAAGCGAAGACATTATACCGCGCCGCATAATTCTATCCCAAAGGCTTTGCAGTCGGCGAAACAAGAAAATGAATTAAATCGCAATGTATGAATAGTTATAAAAATTATTAGTTATTAGATTATTTATAAGTATATTTGTAGAGCGCAAATTGGAGAGCACGTGACGATTTGGATATGGAGGTTGCATTACGTCCTCGTATTAATGCGCCTGATGTTGTGCGTTCTGCCATTGGTCCAAGAGAAAAGATATCGGAGAATACGATCGATAAGCTTTTAGCTGCACCTAGTAAAATTTTGATACCGGAACGTTACATCCCAGAACAAGTAAGTACTCTACAATTAGGAAATGTTAATAAATACCTATATAAAATAATTTGATACCATTAGGCGCCTGAACTGTCACCGGAGGAGAAAAAACGTCGACAAGAAAAAGTAGAAGCTATCAAAAAAATGCTATCTGAAGCACCAATAAATACATCAAACGTTAGTAATTTATAAACTTATAATATAATAATACTTTATTATATATATTTGCCCAATTTTATAGGACCAACCGAGTCTCCCTCCTAGTCAAATAAGCGCCGAAAAGAAACAACGCGAACATCTTCTCCAGCTAAATCAGTTACTAGCCCAGCAAGTTATGCAAATGAGCAAAATGGTTGCCGGTAAGTCCAAACTTTATATTTGAAAATTTAAATTTTAAATTGTAGTGGTTTTTAATTGAAAGAAAAACAAATTAATTAACTGGTTTTTATATTTTTGTTTTATAACCGTTTTTATTATAACTTAAATAAATGAATATTGCTGACATGAGTTTGAAAATTATTTAAGAATTTGTATTTTTATTATTTTTATTTCACTCATTCAACAACTCATATTTCTATGATAAAAAAAAAACATGCTATTTAAATTCATTTCGGTCTCGTGTGTCACTAAGTTTCGGAACGGGCGATAATAATTTTTAAAATGTTATATTTATACAATATTTTACAATAACCTGTTTATATATTTTTATTAAATTATGTACGTTTTCAAAATTAAGAAAATAATCTATTGTTTCTGTTTGGATCTCTGCCGAAACTATTTGGAATTTCTGTTTAAAATTTCATTCTATCTGAAGAACCATTCAATTGCTTTCCGATTTTTTCACTCGATATCAAGAACTAAAATATGCAGGCTTTTGGAATCCTGGTGTGTTAAGAGAGTCAAAAGTGTTTCTATTATTTAGTTGTTTATATGCATGAATTAGGATATAATTTATAATAATTAAGATTTAATTTGAGTAAAATATTCTCTTGTCTATTCTTTTAAATATTGAATATAATAATAGTATTCGCAGAGATCCATATATGTATAAAACATGTTGGAACTTCCAAAAATTAAACTATGACTCATTTTAAAACCTATCGCCTCGTTTCCACGTATCATAAAACATCATACATTTTAATTCTTAGTTATGTTTGGATTTTATGTTTTTCTTGGTACTAAATATAAATCGCTAGATATTCTCGTATTCAATTTGAATATTAATTGATTTTATTTCATTGTTTTTTTTTATTTTTTACGACAAAAACTAAAAATCAGAAATAATTTATATCAGCTTTTATTATTTTATATAACATATTTTATATATTTATTTTAATAATTAATAATAATAGAAAGAACACTAAATTAATATCTATGTGATGATAATTGATTTCAGAGGACTGAATTATGTTTAAAAAAATATAAGAAAAAAATTTAAATCTTGTAAAAAACAAGGATTAGGTAAACAGAATTAAGGTAAAAAATGTACTGGATATTTCAAAGGGATACCAATAACAACTAATAAATAATACATGAAAATTTAGAACTAAATATTTTTTAATCACGCGAAGGATTTATTAAATAGCAAGCACATTAATTAGTAACAAAATATTTTATATCTACATATGTATTTCTAAAATCATGTAAGCTGTTTAAATTATCAAAACATAAAACATCTTTTTGATTTGCTAACATTTCTATATGCCAATAAATTATATACATAAATAGAAACGCATGTAGAACGATAAAAAAAAAAATAAAACATAAAATATACTATGCACGTTGTTGTTCGGGTGCAGTTTTTTTTATATACAAGCAACTTTCAATCTATATCCAATCCAAAAATAAAAGCGAGTTTTATGTATTTCCAAATACTGAGTTGGTCGATAGAATTATGATGTCGAGAAATCACCTGATTATCTTGTTCTAATTTGTAAAGTATAGATATGTATTTAAACCTTACTCGCTAAACCTCCATTCCAGGATATATAAAGTTTGCTTGAGCCATATACTATTCTAGTCAACCTTTAACTAATGCCTTTGTATTAATTCCCCAAAAATATAAGTAGACATTTATACTTTGAACCTATTCCAACCATCCAATTACTGATTTAACTGCGGCAGGCATCCTTTTTCGTTATCTTTTAGTAAAATTAACTAATTAAACATCAAAATAAATATATAAAATCTAAAATGGTGGCTTATTTCAATTTAAATAAAACTAAATGTTTAAAATTTAAACTAATAATTTAATTAATTTTTATTGTGTACTTTCATTTATTTTGTTCTACTACTATCATGTTTTGCTTGTGTTTTTTTTTGTTTTGTTTAGGAACTCCTAGCCAGTATACGCAAAAGTAGTGATTGATGGATGTTCTGCTATTATATATAAAATATATATTTTATGTATAGAAATATAATTAGAACATTATAATTTAAATTATAATATGCAAATTATAATTATGGCTGAAAAAAATTATTATATATAACACTTTAAGGTTTGTTTGAATGATTTTTTTTTAAATTGTTTTATGGTTTATTGTTAAAAAGTGCAACTTTTGAATTTTTGTTTGATTTTCAAATGGCTAAATTATATAGTATAATCATTTAAATGCTCATGTTGCACGTTAAATATATACAATTGTATTTTTATTAAATGTTTAAATTAGTGAGAGTATAACATTTTCAGTGCTTTCAGGAAAAATGCTGTTAAATTATGTACGCCATATATTAATAGCATAAAATGTGCCGCATAGCAATCTGTAAGAAATAAATCTGCACCGATGTAAATAAATAAATATTTGTAAATTGTTATTTAGAACAAAATAATTTAAACTCACTTTCAGGAACGGATTTTTAGTAAGGTAGAGTAACATTTTTTAAAATTTGGATTTACTGTACCGAAGAAAAACAACATTTTTTAAAATCAAATTTCTCGATGTTTTAATAAATTAAATGTATAAATATATAAGACTCGACGTTAATGCCATATCAGTTCTTATTCAGTTCTTATTTAACAATAACAACTGCATCTTACAAAATTGAAACTTGTTGAATATGCAAGGAAAGTATGAGACAGCCAAAATTATGGTGTGTTTTATCATCACGAAACTTTACACTTAACACTACGCTCTTACTTGCGAAGAAAATTATTAGTAAATTAAACGTTGGTGGAATAACTATAAATCAATAAATTAGAGCACGAGAAGTGGTTGTGGTGGATCTAAAAAAGGCAAGTAGTGTTGTCTAAACGAACTACCAATATTACATTGTGTGGCATAGATTCACATAGTATGGCAGAAGTTAGCGCAGTGTGTACTTATTTTTTAACACATGCTTTGATTCTAAACTATAATTATTTGAATATACAAAATATAGTTCGGAGTTTTCAGAAAATAAATCAATACCCTATACAATTAGTAACTATTTCCTATTCATGTTCCAGATTTCAAAAATAAAGACAGTGGATTTATATATTTATAATAAATAGTTTTATTTAAGTTTATAATTTAAATATTGCTGAGTAAATAAATCATTGCTGGTGCTATAAAAAAGCTTTTCACATAGTCATTGTTCTGCACACAATTGGTTCAATATTAGTTAATATGTGATATTATTATACACTCTAGAACAGATTTTCATTGGTAAATGAAAGAAATTTTATGGAATCAAGTTAACATTTCAAACTCATGTCGGAGTTCTTGAAATATGCTTAAGACCCGTGATTTTGTTTTATTTTCAGAAAAGAATTCTGGACCATCTAACATGGATGACGTATAAAAAACTCGGTAAATTATCCAGCTATTCTTGCAGATTGCTATATTGATTGCCATTTCATTAAATCAAAACACTTGAAAATATTGTACAAATCTCACTTAACAAACAAGTTAAAATTTTAAACATAAAATAATTTTTATTTTTTTAATTTTACCTTAAAATTTAGAAAAGGCAATGGCCACACTACCATCGAAGGTAAATGAAATGACAAGTCATGGTTCTGATGATGATCATTCGCCTGTAACAGAGCTACCAATTTATCAACAACGTGAAAATTATTTTAGTTAAGTAAAGACATAAACCGTACACATACATAACTGAACCAATATTTTGAATTATACTGCATCTGTGAATAATAAATACTCTACAAATACCTTAAAAACTATTTTGATTATTTTTTTATTCCGTCCAGTTATTAACTTTTTTTTACTACACAATTAATGTAAATAACTATTGTTTATTTGTCTTCATTGCAAATTTAACTTTTATAATTTTACACTACTACGTAAAATCCATCATATCATACTGCAACAGTAACATATTATTATAGTACGATGACGCTTTAAAAAATAAATAAATAACAAAATCTATGAATTGGACAGAAAATTAAATAAATCATATATTATATTGTTAATTAATTAAATACTATAAATAGAATAATAATAATAAATAAATAAAAGTATTAAATGTAGTTGTTACAAAGAACAAAACAAAAATCCTAAAATTATTGTATTTAAAATTATACTATCTCGACGTGCCCTTTTGGTTTTAACGCAAAAGATCGCAAACTATAAAAGAAAACTATTTACAAAATATATTATAAACAAATAATAAATATATTGAATATTTATTCGTACATAGACTGAGTGAAAGTTTTATAAATAATTTAGTAAACAATTTTTTGAAATGAAGCGAGCGATTTAACACAATCAAGTTTCTTTTGTATTTAACACAACAAATACATTTTCCGGTTAATTTTTTATTTTATAATTTATTATAAAACAAAAAAGATCTTGTCAATTTAATTAATTATATATTATACAATCCTAAAGTATGTTTAGCTGTACTTTGTCATTTAAACAGGGAAAATAATTATTAAACTTTGTTTTGTCAATTTAATATCTAAAAAAAAACTATAAAGAAAAAAATTTAAATATTTGCAATATACTTAAAAAAACAAAATTAAATATTATGAGCTTTTAATGATATATATATAAATAAAAGTGTTAATTGTTTTTATTTTTTGAAAATATGAAATAATTAAAGTTTAAGTTAATATAAATATAAAAATTAATCAATCGCCTATGCGCTACTTAAAAATATATACAATTATTATATAAAGTAAATTTAAAAATAAATAATACATAATAGTACAATATTAATATAAATAATTAACACATAACTGTCTATTCAAATCTCGTTGTATGTAATTCATTTTAATTATATTTTATTTTACTATAATTTTAAATATATACATTATTACAATTAATGAAATTATTATAACCCTTCAAAATGCAGCTTAATAAATCAAATGAATATTATTTTATTTTATAAAATTATTATTAACAAAAGAATAATAATATACATACATATTTATATATTATAATATCGTGAATGCATAAAAAATAAATAAATAAATAAAATATCCAAAGAATTGTATTATATAAAAAAATTATTAAAATTAAATAAATTTATTTATTTAATTGTATAAAAATTTTAACAACACCAAAAAACGATAAATAAATAATTTCATTAATCGCCATATAAATAATTTTATTTGTATTAATTTTACTGTAAATATTCTATATTTTCTATTTTAATTTTTATTTTATATTTAGTTTCTGGTGCTATATAAAATTATTATTTTATTTTAGTTGTATAATTTTAAAAAATTTACCTAGTTATAATAACAATAAATTTACATTTACATATTGTAATAAAATATTGATTTTCATTAAATTTAATAAAATAAAATAGGTTTTATGTTTAAAAATATGTATTTGTTATATTAAATTTAAAAGAAAAGTATTACGAAAATTGATATTACTAATATAAATAAAATAAATTGAAAATGAATATTTTTTAATTAATTATAAATGATTTAAAAATGCATGGTTTTTATTTATTAAAACACCATAATATTATATTATATTTTAAGATTGTTAAAAAAATTAAAAAAAATATTGAAAAAAATGTGTTAGTTAATGATTATTTACTTTAAATAAATATATATTATTTATATATTAATATAAAATTAAAGGATACAATTAAAACAGAAAATGATAATTAAATTTAAAGAATAAATATTATTAAAAAAATGATTGAATTTAATTAATATGGACAAATTGATCCTTAACTGATGTGTTCACCAATCGCACTTGAATTTTGTAATACACCTACCTTTTGAACCTTTTGACTTGTACATCAAAATCAGCTATTTTTCTCGTACACCTTGTAAAACGTAAATACAATTTGTTTTAAATAGTTTGATGTATTTCACAAAACAAAAAACAAACTCAAATATAAAAATATCAATTCTATTCATTTCTAAAACAATTATAGTTGTCATTTCAATTCATCCATCAATTTTAAATCTCGCCCTGGAGTCAAACTAATACGTGACTGATATGAATTACCCGATATGCCAGATTGGCGAGAAACGGATTGACTTTTCATTGGACGTTGAATTTTCGTGTTACCACGACATTTTATAACGAATCGGAATTCTTTGAGTAACTCGCGGCGGAATGGTTCCTTGTAGTATTTAGCACGTTTACGTATATTGCACACCCACTCGATACATCCAAATATTGTTGAAAGCAAGCTACCGATCAGCAAAACAAGGAATACACCACCTACGTTTCCCATGTCTAATTCTTCAGCTGAATCTGCTGCTTTGTTATTCTGGAATATATATATAATTATTTATACATATACAATTATTAAAACCCATTTATCATTATAAATTACGCTGCACTGGCCACCGCCTCGTTTTTCTTTCCACCACTTGTTTTTCATTGTAGTTAATTCACCTTGTTGCGTCAATAATAGGATTGCTTCACTCAGGTGACCACGATATTTTGATTGTTTCTTCATTGCAATTCCGTAATCTTTATCGTCCAAATTTGCACCAACTTGTCGAACTTCACAATTACGCTCGGTCATGTATTCAATCGAGGTTGATTCCATCAAAAAAGCATAATCCTTTGTCTTCACCATTTTTAAGCCTTCTTCGTTTGAGTTAGTTAACAGATTATCGTGTGCTATCATATAGTCATACATTTTACTGTACATAGGTATATCGGCATCTCTAAAAAAATTGATTGTACTTCCTCCTCGTTTGGCCCCATACTTTACTGTTCCTTTTGCATGATACAAATCGTCGACGCTATTGATTTGCGAATTAATTGTATCGATGGTGAGAAAAGCAGCTAGTTTGGCGGTATACGATGAAACCATAATTAATGTGAAAAACCACCATATTGAAGCGATTGTTCGAGACGAAGGTGATCTTGGAGCAATTTCTGTACCTTGTTGCAATAATGCCCCAATTGTAAACCACATTGCATTTCGAAAACTAAATTGATTTTCTAGTTCTTCCGGCTCCTCGATACACGGATACGGATTATCCCATTCGTCCGGAGAAATACGTCCTAATATAAACAAACAAATCGACACACCAAAGTATGCGATACCTAAATAGAGCCAAACTTCATTTGAAAACGGTGACATGAACGAGAAAAATGCTGGTGCTTGTTTCTGTGGCTTTCGATACAATATTGATATACCTAAATTCATAAAGGGTACGGTAAAATCGACGGCTTGCTCTCTTTCAGACGTAATAGTTAAATCTGTAATGGCCAAGTCAGCCCGACCAGCAATTATTTCGCCCAACATTCCATTCCATTGCTTAGTTACTGGATCTAATGATCCATAAGCTCCATCTTCTTGCAAAATAAACGTATAGTTAAATCCCAACATATCACCAAGTTTCTCGATTAGTTCAATGGCAAATCCTTCAAATCGATCATTGCCACTCAATGCAGCTGAATCAGCTTTTAACATGCCATAGGGTGCACTCTAGGAAAATAAAATAAAACCAAATTATGTACTAAAAATATATCTAAGATCCAAACCATTTAATTGTATGTTACAGTGAACCATACCAGTTACTTACAATGGCAATTAGTACGCGTAGCGTCACATTTTTCATCGACGATTCATGTTTCTTTCTGATATCATCCTCTTCGCTGGTCAAATTAATAACCTGTCGTGCTACATTAAGGAAATGTGTATCATTCCATCTGCCAATAGATTGAATGCCAATTGATGTTAGCTCGACCACATCTAAATCAACTTCTGTGCGAAATCCTTCGTTGTCAAATTTGATATAATTTGTTAGACCTTTTACAACTGGCTAAATATTTTGAAATTTAATAAATTATATTTAAAATTACAATCTCTGTAAGTGTAATTACCATTCGCATCAAATTTGAAACCGTATAACCGTGTTTCCATGCATTTGTATTATCACAGCTCAATTGTTCTGGTTCGAAATCTTCGATTTCTCTTAATTTTGTATGTGCATCGATATACAATAAAATACCATCATAAATCATAGCTGTTGATGTTTTCATTCCGGCAACCGACAATCCATTTCTTATTTTGTCTCTTCGTTTCATTTCAGCCTCATCCAAATGATCGTAGTTATCATTTTGATCTTTGAGCTCCTTTTCGAAGCGCTCAAGCCAATAGGCACTAATATCTTGTACTAATTTATCTTTGGCATCAACAATTCGAATTCCAGTTATATTGGTTTCAACATATTGGTATGGTGTCAAATCGATCGTATGGAAATCCAAATTTGTTATAATAAATTGATGTTCATCCGACAAAAGACCAACTTGAAGTGCTTGTTTTAGAACATCAGGTAGTATTTCAACGGAACAATCAATTACAATGTTGCGATCATTCGATGATTTAACACGCTTCAATACCGGTCGATAATTATTATTTATTTCCAAACTAATTTGGCGCACCGTCACCGTATAACCTTTAGCATCGTACAGTTTAAGTAAATTTGCAACACGCGGCAACCATTGCGCAGATTGATATAAAATTGTGAACGATTTCCATTGAAAATGTTTGATGATATCTAAAATTGCGGTTGATGTTGATTCCGGATGCGGATATAGATTGACAAATGTTTGTGATTCCATATTTTGATTCCATGTCGCTTGGATTAGAGGAATTTCTTTTTCGTCGCACAAACTTTGTACAAAACTGGATGTGTCTTGCGAGATTGGACCAATTATGGCTGCTACACCGTTCTACAGGTAAAAATAAAAGTTTTACTTATCGTTACATATTGCATTCAGTATACTTTTTTTATTTACGTCAATAAATTCACATAGCTGTTTCGAGGCTGGATATTCATCGCCAAATGGAATAATTGCTGATATTCCTTCAATTTCATCCGCATCATATTTGTTGTTCTTTAGTATGGCATCGAGTGAGTATTTAAATGCATATTGATTTATTTCACCATCCTCGTCGAACAAACCACCTATTGAACAACGAGTTAAGAAATTTTACTTTATCAATTCTGGCTATATAATGGGATATATTGAGTATAGAAGCTATCGCTCGTGATTGGCAAAATTATTATTTATTGCGGAAACAAGGATCAACGGAATAACAAAAGAGATTTCTCATATTATGACATTCTATTGGAGTGCCCATGGGTTTTATCATTTTCTACTATACAGTGTACTATGGAGAAATTAGAATAACTGTTCTAAATAATATAATGCAAACATATCTCAACGAAATGTTTACACGATGCTCTTAACGTGGATCGTTGTAAATTTTGTTCAAATTTAACAAACAATCACTCATTTTTGACAAATCAATTCATCAAACGCATTCCAAAGTTATACCAAATATGTTGTACTTCTCGCGATATTTTCACAAATAAGTATCTTCATGAGCCTAACACTAATAATTTTATAATAATTCCTTTGAAATATGTATTTAAAAATAAATTTCAAAAAATGCAATTTCAAACGACACTTGGCTGAAAAAATACCCATAAATATCAGAATACATAAAACTCCAATGACACATACTTCACGATATAATTATTATACAACCGAATAGCAAAAGTCATAAATTGAGATCGCAAAACTCAGCGGTTAATGAATGCGACACACCAAATTATTCCATTCATTTGAAATGAAAGTCAACAAAAATTCCACTATACGGACATCTGTT
Organism: Tipula lateralis; assembly: GCA_963932295.1. NCBI lineage: Eukaryota > Metazoa > Arthropoda > Insecta > Diptera > Tipulidae > Tipula > Tipula lateralis. Next base: position 1,959,104 of record OZ010736.1, on the reverse strand, counting down.
CGTCGCGCTACTTTACACAGACACACGCTTATAATTTTCTTCTCTAAAAATATTATTTTGTTTTTATTTCATATATACACTATAAATATTTTCCAACCCATCATATTCTTAAAAATTTCGTGAAAATATTTTTAAATGCAATTTTCCGAAACTTCGTCGCTTTTTTACCTAATTTCAAACAATTTGATAAATTACATAAACATAAAATATTTAGAATTAAAATTAATAAAATTTTTAACATCTTGCACATTTTAACATTATTTCGATACTTTATAATTCGCTAATTATATAAATTTATCACACACGAGTCGTGAAAATCGACTTGTTTCGCGTTCAAATTTTTTAAATTGACTGAGTTTTTCTTGTGTTTTGGCATAAGATTATTTTTAAATCTATCTCTCGACGAAAAATGATCGTCGATCACGAAAATTCGATTGTTTTTTGTGTACGCATTTTCTTTAATGAATTTTCACTTTATAGTGTAAAAGCAACAAAACGAAATTAGACAAAGTGGAAATTTATATTTTGTTTATACGAATTGATTGAAAATTTTAATGTTTATGGCATTTGTTTATATGTCTGACAGACTAATGGAGCATTATAAATCTGTCGAGGAAGACGTTAACGATATGAGGGCACGTTGTATTGAGGTGCGATCACAAGAAGGCACGAAGATTATTAATTGGAATTTCCCCAATTTTGTCAAGTCTTTGCACTTGGAGTGAAACTAAATAACAAATACATTCGTTATTTACAAATATTTTCGAAAAAACCCCTCCACCAATACGCTCTGCTATATAGAGAGACGAGCGTACCAAAAATAAATATTTTTTGTCGTTCGGCTATCATCTTCGAAAACATTCAAGTCGGTCAGTTATAAAATTTTCCTTCATTAAATTAGTCGCGCAAAGTAGTTTTTGGGCTGGGAAATTTTTTTTGTCATATTTTTCTTGTATAAAAATGTTATAAAAATGTTATTAAAATATATTTTATTAATATTCATGATCAAATTTTCAAATGGTTTGCGATTAGGTGAGATTGGACAAACATTTTTCTTAATCATAAATTTAATCGGGATGTCTACAATCTACATCCATTATGTAGTGTTCTTTATAATGATATGATGTGTGATATTTTCGTCATAATTTTTTTTCTCGAAAAATTTAAAAATCTTAAACATATGTGCATGTATATGTGTGTGTGCGTTATGATGTAAAGTTATTTCCGACGGAAAATTCACATAAAGTAGAAGAAAATTTCTAGTGACACACTTTGTTTTGATTACATAGAGCATTGTGTCGGTGGATCGACGAGACACAATTTTCGCAAATGTTTTATTGTTTTGTTTATTTTTCGTAGGTGGACTATTCGACCAAGATAATGATTTTACCGACTTGGTTGATCTCAATATATTTAATTATTCTGTTGATTTTATTAATATGGTTTATGTGAATGAACGAAGGAAGGATGACAGAATTCCAAAACTCGAAGGTCTACCGAAGCAGATACCGTATGCAGATGAATTTTTTGCTTCGCGCATGATGTGCGAATTACTTGATGTGAGTACACAATTAAATAATTTTAATTATTGAAAGTGTTTAACACATAATAGAATTAAAGCTTTTGAATTTCTAACACAAGATCAAAAATAACAAAGATCCGAGTCATAAATCAAGGTGAACGATTTCGTTTAATTGTATCTATATATATTTTAGGCTGGAGTAGCTGCTGTCGTTGGTCCTACTTCACCTGATTCCAGTCAATACATCCAAAGCGTTTGCGATGAAAAAGAAATTCCCTTCATTCAATCGATTTGGGATCCGCACAAAGATCATGCTGCATTCGTAAATCTATATCCACATCCGGATTCAGTCGAAGCTGTAGTCTTAGATCTGGTCCGCGCCTTTGAATGGACTACGTTCACTATTATTTATGAATCAGCACAATGGTTACCGCGTGCCTCAAACCTATTAAAAATGTACGATTCCAAAGGTTATACTATTACCGTGCGTCAATTACGTGCACAACGCCTCAACGATTATCGTAGCGTACTTAAACGTGTTAAGAAATCGGAAGATAAAAAAATTATAATCGATTGTTCGATCGATGCGCTTGATGATGTCCTCGAACAGGCACAGCAAGTTGGCTTGTTGACCGACCAGCATCAAATTATAATTACAAATTTGGATATGCATACAATTGATTTGAAACCATATTCGCACAGTGGAACAAATATAACGGGCATACGAATGATCGATCCGAATGATAAATATGTGCAAAAGGTAACATCATTTTGGCGGGAGCAATATATAAAAGAATATCGTCCGGATATGTTGAATAGACATGTTGATGATCGTGATGAAGCAGATAATAGCCACGAAGGGCATGAAGAAGTGGAGTCCAGTGAGGAGGAAGACGACGAAGAAATTCAATTATTAAATGATATGTATGGTATGACGGCAGAAACGTTACGGATTAGTTCGGCACTTATATTTGATAGCATATTAATTTTTGCTGAAGCATTGCGGTCGATGAAAGGTATAAAAAAATTAAAACCGAGTAAATTGACATGTGATGGATCCGATTCATGGAAGCACGGTTATAGTATTTCGAATTATATGAGAACAACACCGGTACAAGGATTAACGAAACGGATCATATTTGATTCAAGTGGATTTCGTAACGATTTTGATTTGGATGTTATCGAGCTCACAACAGCTGGCATTAAAAAAGTGGGCATATGGAATGAAACACACCATCTAACATTTATTCGAGAGCCACCTGCAGCGTCGTTTGGTGGTTTCGATAATTCGTTGCGAAATCGCACTTTACGAGTTTTGACAGCAATAAGTCCTCCGTATGGTATGTTAAAAGAAGACTCGTCAGCTTTGTCGGGAAATGATCGTTTTGAAGGATTTGGAATTGAGCTCATCGAACAATTAGGTGAAATGCTGGGATTCAATTATGTGTTTATATTGCAAGACGACGGCCAGTACGGGAGTAAGGACCCGGTTACAAAACAATGGAATGGTATGTTGGGTGAATTGTTGGCCAATCGGGCGGATTTAGCCATAACCGATTTAACAATTACGTCAGATCGAGAAAGTGTGGTCGACTTTACAATGCCATTCATGAACCTAGGAATTTCGATTTTGTACCGCAAACCATCAAAACAGGCACCCGCATTCTTTTCGTTTATGTCACCGTTTTCGAATGAGGTTTGGTTATATTTGGGCGCCGCTTATTTAGGAGTGTCTGTCTGTTTATTTATTCTCGGTCGCATTTCACCAAACGAATGGGATAATCCATATCCATGTATCGAAGAGCCGGAAGAGTTAGAAAATCAATTTAGTTTTCGTAACGCGATGTGGTTTACAATTGGTGCTCTACTGCAACAAGGTACTGAACTTGCTCCTCGAACGCCATCTACGCGGACAATTGCGTCAATATGGTGGTTTTTTACGTTAATTATGGTTTCATCCTATACGGCCAATTTGGCTGCTTTTCTAACGGTTGACACAATTACCTCACCGATCAGCAGTGCTCGAGATTTGGCCAATTTAAATGGTGAAATTATGTATGGTGCTAAAACTAACGGGAGTACATTAAACTTTTTTAGGGATGCTGACGTGGACATTTACCAGAAAATGTACGATTATATGATGCAGCATCCTGATTTGTTGACTAAAAGTAATGATGACGGACTCAAAATGGTGAAAACGAAAAATTACGCGTTTTTAATGGAATCGACATCAATCGAATATATCACAGAACGATCGTGTGAAGTGACGCAGGTCGGTGGCTTGTTGGACGATAAAGGATATGGCATTGCAATGAGAAAAGATTCAGAATTTCGTGGCATATTAAGCGAATCGGTGCTTCGACTCCAGGAGCAAGGTAAACTCACCGAAATGAAAATAAAATGGTGGAAAGAGAAACGGGGCGGTGGATTGTGTGCGGTAAGTTAAAAATTTGATCTATTTGAATTTATTTTATATTTTTATATGACAACTCGCACGTAACATACATACAAAGGATTCAGCGGGTGAAGGTGGTGCAGTTCCTTTGGAAATAGCAAACGTGCTCGGTGTTTTTGTACTTTTGATTATTGGTATGGTTGCGGCTTTTCTGATCAATGTAATCTGTTCTGTGTTTACGATCGCACATAATGCACGCGACAAACAGGTTGGTCGACAACCCTACCTACAATATCGCCAAGTTTATATGTTGAATCCCATAAGATTTCATTTTAGATATTTGTTAACAAATATAAAAATTTTAATTTTTTCAAATTATTTAATATTTAATTTAAATTAATTGTTATATTTATTGACATTAAAAATTGTGTTGTATATATTTTTTAACCCTTTACCAACGTGTATATACATTTTATTCATCAACTACACCTACCTGCCAAAACGCTTATCCAATATAACCAAATCTATTCAAAATAATTGTATGCATATAGAGTAAAGCTCAAGCAGATTCAGCCACAGAATTAGATATGGGAAATGTCGGAGGAGTATTTCTGGTTTTACTAGTTGGATGTTCAATTTCATCTTTCATTGGTTGTCTGAGATGGGTTAATTGTATAAGACGACGAGCAAAATTCAGTAAGGTAATCCTATTAATATTGTTCTGTATTACTAACGTAAATTGTTAATGATTGTTTCATCTTGTAAATTTCATCCTCCAAGTGTTAAACATCTTATTTATCGGTGACAATAATATCATTTATAATTGTTAGGTACCATTCAAAGAAGAGTTCCTTGAAGAGTTTAAATTTGTGATAAAATGCCATGGTAATACCAAAACGGTGAAACAGAGCAAAAGTGCATCAACTGATTCAAGGCAATCTGGTATTTCGGGTACATCATTGCGTTCACGTGATAGTTCATCAGGACGAGAAAATATTATAAAAAAGCCCGACTCCTATGGATTCAAATCGCCCAACGGAAAACCAAGAAAGGAAGATCTAGATTTTGAACCAATCTAATTTATAATAGTTAGATGATAGCTCAATCGAGTATAAATAAATGATTTGATATTTTTTATTTGTGTTTTGATTAGTACAAGCCATAAATATGACTTATAAATATGACATAGCCCTACATATTAATCAAAACAGCAAGCAGGTAAATTGGATACTTAGCAAGTGGGTGGTCACTAACAGTAAAAATGTTTTGTATATCATTATTCATTATCATACAAATAAATGATCAACATTAAAGTGGAAAAAGTTAGGATTAAAGGTTGCTAGTGTAAACGTTTTCTACGAACTAAATAAGCAGATCATTGTATAAAGTGTAAAGACACTGTCTGAATAATAGTAGTATGTGAACGAATGTCGTTTTCTCTCATGACTACGGCCAACTGAATAAAGGAAAACAAGGAAGGGAACTATATACTCACCAGTACGTCAGTGAGATTTCTGCCCGCTATGAGCTAATGAAGATATTTCGTTCTGGTTTAATGTGTCTCACAAAATTGTTTAATCGTTTAATTTCGAATCCAAATAATCATCAATCGTACATACATATACCATAAACAGTGTTCAGACCGATTATATACATACTGGATAAACACCTTTAATAAGTTACAGTAGGACTAAGTCGAGTTTTGTCATAGTCAAAGACATAAATGTGTGGTGAAATTAAAGATCCAGTGATTTTACCACAGTGATGTATTGGATGTGGGGTTGTTTCTGACAAATAATGTTTACTACTAAGATATACCTAGTGTTTCGGATCTGTTAGATAGGCCAACAAAAAATAATTTCTAAACTTTTATATTTTTTTAATTTTGTTTATTAAATTTCTCATTATTACAAATAAATAATTGAACTAAAAAATATGAAATAAATAAAACCCAAAATTAGTGATACACAAATATTCGAAATTGATTTCTCCTTAATCTTAATTATTGTTGTTATTTCAATACTTCTTCTTCTTTAGACTTAAAATTTTAATTTATATTAGTAATTATTCTTCTCAATTTTCTTACAAATCTAATTTATAATTTGTTTTATGTAAATTATTATTTGGTTTATTTATTGAAAATTTCATTATTTTTATAGTAGTTTTATAATTACAATTTTATTATTAATTAAGAATATAAAGAAAATTAATTTTCTTATTTTTAGTATGTAGTAGTAGTAGTAGTAGTTTAGTAGATAAAAATTTTAAGAAATAGTATATGCGCAGATTAACAAGTTGCCGAGAGATACTAAGACAGTATAATAAAAAAATAAATCTTTTCGTTTGATTTAAATTTTTTGTTGTAAACAAATCATAAAAAAATTCTTAATTATTTTCCGAATTGTGTTAATTATAAATAAAACAAAATTAAAACGTTTTCATTATATGAAGTCGATTAAACTCATTTGTTTATAAACTAAACTATATGCTTTTTTGATTTAATTAATTCATTCGAAATTGAATTAATCAATTTAACGTACTCTCGTGTGCTGTTATTAAATTTAAATTGGTTCTTTATTATCGAAATCGTATTGCGAATATGGTGGTACGAGCGAATGGAATCGATTATCGGAATTTTCTGAATTTCGATCGATTGATGAACGATTTTTTTTATTACGTTTACGTTCGCTACGCTCGTCGGCACTACAATTGAACGCAAAACGTAGTTCGGATGCCATTTCAGAACACAATGAGATCTGGAAGAAATGAGTGTAAAGTGAATTATTTTATATATAGATTAAATATTATAAGCATTTGAGTTTTACCTTTACATCCTGCCAATTCCGTAATATTAAATATTTGTTTATATGAAAAATGGAATATGTTATGGTTTTTTATGTGAATGCAGCATTAAAATGAAAATAGAAATGCCACAAACAATATATATGTCTTCAAAATCAAATCCATTTTAACAAAGTGTGGTATGATCTAGAAACTGACTTAAGGGGTTTTGGTATCTACAATAGAACACAATTTTATTACATTGCTGTAAAATTTAAAAAAACCAATTAATTATCTCCTAATGAAGCAGGGACCTATACGATTTCTGTCTTTACGACTCATTCCATAATTTTAAGGATGCTCAAATCAAGCTTTCTAGATCATACCGCAATATTGTTGTATGTAGTTAGTTTATTTATCGAACTATATAACAAAACGAAAAACTAAAGCATATTGGGAAGTTTTATTTAAAATTATTACATTTTGGTCTTATTATTTATAACTATTATTCGTTGTTAATGTTAAAAACATAAAATTTTGTCTGTCACAACCAGTTATTTTAGTGTTTATTTCTATTAATTAATATAGAAAAAATAAATAGAAAAATCAAATCCAATTAAATAAATTATTTTTAAAAACAATCCAATTTATATTTATTTATAAATTTATCTTTATATAACTTAAATGTATATTCTTAAAATTATTTATTATTTTTTGATTCTTAAAATTTATATTCATTTGGCTAAAATGACGAATTGGTCCTTTGACATAATTCCTACAAATAAATGTTTTGTTTTTTTGTGGTTTATACATACAATCAAAAATTTTCACAAAATAATAATAATAATAACAATAAAAATTTATTAATTCAAAAATGATTTCCTAATCGTTAATTTATTAATTTTTTTTTTTTTTGGATATTGGCAACGGAAACAAAACAATACAAAAACGTAACACTAATCTATAATTTTTAAATCAAAATGTAACTTATTTTCTTACCCTTTCTTCAACGGCCACTTTTCGTGATTTCCAAACAAATTCACATACGGCTATGACACAAGCGACACCCATGCCGCCCATTAGTACTACGAATACACCACCGACGTTCCCTAGACCCAATTCGTTTGCAGCTGAACTTGATTTTGATGTGTCGTCCTGAAAGACAGTCAAACGTGATTATTTTTTTCGGAAGGTTATACAGTAGTCGTTGATTTTTTGTGTAATATACAAAAATAGCAAAGAAAACAGACGGTTCGTATCCCTAATATAATGTAATGATCGTACATTTGTCATTTTCAAATGGTTCTTCAAAACAATTTGCATTTCTTGTCAGTATTCACACTCTGACTGGAGCGACAGGCATGGTATGTATACAGATTGTTCAAATGTATAAAGATTGTTAACGATTGTTTTTATGTAAGTTTTACGGATTGACATTAATTTTGAAGTATGAAGCACGGCAACAAAAGGTAAGTGTACATATTTATATTTTTTATTTACATTTTTTATGTCTGATTACTTTTGATTCTACCAATAAAGTGTACTTTATAGTATGTATCGTTGTACAACCCTTGTCTTATTATTATCCAAATAATGTAAAGTTCACACATGATTTGAGTCAAGTATTTAAAGATGACATGTCAGACCCTATTATTAAAACCTCCCAGAAATATTTTAGTTTTCTTACCCTGCACGATCCGCCACCTCGTTTTTCCTTCCACCATTTGGTTTTAAGAAGATGTAGTTTTCCTTCCTCCTGTAATTTTAACACAGCGCCACTAATGGCTGTACGGAATGGAGAATCTAAGAATGTGGAATAAGTAGATTTTAATAAGATGATTTTGTCATTATATATACCAGCTGTATTCTTACTCGGAGGCATTGCAATTCCATAACCTTTTGAATCGAGCATGCCGCCAACCTGCGTCAATTCACAATTCCTTTCAATCACATATTCGATCGATGTTGATTCCATTAGAAATGCATAATTTCCTTTGCCCTTAACGACACGCTCCACACCCTCAATATTGCTCGACGTAAAAACGGTAGGCCGTTGCGATTCCATAAACGACCACATACGTTGGTATGTCGAAAAATTGGAATCTCGGAAAAATGACACAGTACTTCCACCGCGTAGTGCACCATATTTAATTTTTGTCTGCTTGGCTAAATCTTCGGCACTCTCGATTGGCGAATCCATGCGTTCGACAGTTAAAAATGCGGCTAAATTAGCAGTATACGATGAAATCATAATTAATGTGAAAAACCACCACATGCCAGCAACCATTCGTGTTGAAACAGCTCTTTTGGTTGATAGAATAGAAATAAACATTTAAAATTTAATATTCCGAATTCTAAATTATGCCGAAATATTATATGAAAATTTATCAATCAAACGTGCTTCTGGTATTTTAGTAATGGTTTTATTTTTAAGTGGATTTAGTAGTTTTGTGCAATTTTAAACATACAATATTGGAAGGATTCAATAAACGAACCTATACAATTACATATAGGGATCTATAGTCACGAATTACTAAAACTAATATTAAATTTAAGTGTTACCATATATGTTATGATTTTGTTGCCAATATATAATTTTTTTAAATTCTGTCTAAAACTTGCAAATCACAGTGGTATTTTTGTATGTACAAATTAAATTGCAATTTCGTATTTCAACTGACTGTTTTAAACATAAATATAATGAAATAAAAAAAATCTTTCATTTATTATAAAAAAAAACTTACTTTGGTGCTATATCAGAGCCCTGTTGCATTAGAGATCCAATTGTAAACCAAAGGGAATTGAGAAGAGTGAATTGATTTTCCAATACGGTAGCATCTCTATTACATGGATGTGGATTATCCCACTCATAGGGTGAGAACCTAAATTGAGAATGGAAAATAACGAGTTTTTTGGCATTTTTATTTAACTGTTAAATTGGCTGAATGGTAATAAAAAAATTGTTTGTTGTTTTAATAAAATAGCGACATTATATAGGATTTTGTTTGACGTTTACTTCCGAAGCACATTTGACAAATAAATCTGAGTACGTTTTTTTTTTATAAAAATTATGTTCGCCTTACTTTGGTAGAAAATCACATCCTTGTTGCATTAACGAACCAATTGCAAACCACATACAATTCATTAAGGTAAACTGTGTTTCTAATTTTTCGGGATGTGGATCGCATGGTGATGGTGTTGGCCATTCATATGGCGTAAATCTAATTTTTGCATTATGTTACATTATATTTACATAACGAATAAATGTACAATTATGTAATTATATACATGATATAATTATTTAACATAGATCGATGTTTATAAATAGTTAAGTGCTTTGCAATTTTATACTTACCGTGCCAAAATAAAAAGTAAAACTGAGACACCCAAATAGGCTGTTGCCATATATATCCAAACGTCGAGTGATAGTGGTGATAAAAATGAGAATAGGTTCGGGCGTTGTTTGATTGGTTTTCGATACAGGACCGATATACCCAAATTCATGAATGGCATTGTGAAGTCAACCACCTGTAATCATGGAAAAAACATATAATTGGTTTGTAGTTTTTTATATTGAATTTTCACTAAACGAAATCTTTATTGATATGCACTGTCAAATTACATTAAATAAAGATTGTGATATCCCCATCAATACTTTTAATAACAAAAGATATTTTAAAGAGCACTATCTTCAAAAGTCTAATCGAACCAAGTGTCTATATCCTAATACAATTAATAAAAAATATCGTATGTAGCAGGTGTTTTCTCTCGGAAAAATGGTTAGTGAACCACGCAGATTTACATTTATCTTAAATCAAAACTGTACTTAGCAAACGTTATGTATCGGCAGCTGATCCTATATTTTTCGACCAGTTATTAAAATTTGATACTGATTCCTTAGATAACGTCCAATTATATTTTTTTCTAAAAAGCTCTATTCATAGGTACTTATACAAATATGTAAATCGAAAGAATCTTTAAACACTATCATCATGACCAAATCCAATTAAAATCTTGAACACAATACCTATCCTTTATATATAGTAATAACCAAAACTATACTGTCTGTGAAATAATAACATCAGTGATAAATTCGGATGCCACCAAACAATATCTAATAAATGTCTAATAAATTACAAAAATTGGATTTTTATTTTCTATTTTCCGACAACGAAAAAGCTCATAACAATAAACAGTGAAAATATGCGCTTAAAAAAATATTTGTTCGTTATGTATATGTACGGTACTTAAAGAACAGATTAAGCAATATGTTTTAATTTTATTGGAAACTAGAGATGTAATTTAATTTAATATTTAATGAGAAAATACAGTTTTCACGTTGACAAAAAAATAAATTAAAACATTTCCTGTGTTTTCGTATCGTCGATGTATAGGGAACGAGACGTGCTGGATAGAAATTAAATCTATCGTAATTCACTGGATAAACAAATTATTAGGTTTCAACCCAACCGTAAATGAAATTCCTAATCCGTACCTAAATTTTTATTCCATCCTCGTCTCGTACCTACATATCTATAATTCTAACAATTTTGGTTAAATTTAATGAAAAGCCACATAATTACGCGACCCAAAATTGTAATAAAATTATCGACCTCCATTTCAATATAGATTAATTACGAAATTATTAAAAAAATAAAATGTAATTAAGTTCGCGTTAATAATTACATATTTGTCGTTGTAAATGTTTTTTTTTGTTTCGTTTGTCGTTGGGTGGCATCAAGAGGGATGATAATTAATACCACATATATGAATATGTGTATATATACATATTTTTTTTGTGAGATTATTATTTCGAAAAAATATTGGATTCGAAATAGATTTATTTAGATTTTTGACTGTATATTTTTGAATAATTTAATTTACATGAATAAATTAAAATTGTCTTCTTCCTTCCTCGATTTTGTTGCGGATAAAAATGTGAAACATTTTTTTTTATTAAAAATCAACATCACTTGAATTTTAATATATTGCGGCATATACAATACTACATAATTGTAGGTTTATATAAAAAGTATTAGTACTAGTACGCTTCGTAGAATGTGGTGTCTAGAGGGAATTTTATGACTGTTTAGCACATTAGATCTAGATTTCTTTCGCTGTAAGAATATGTGGAAAATATCAGGTGATAATATAATACAATAATTATGGTCGCTAGTTGCTCACAGTTACCATATATTATCAAACCTAGATTTTCCGATCGATTTTTGAAACATATAAAATTGAAAAAATTGTCTGAAACCTAAAACTGTACGAAAAAGTGTTATACGTAGTATTCCTGTATATGAACATATATTAAAAAATCCTTGAGCTTTCATGAAGGCAAAATAGACATGCAGTACAAATAAAATAGAAGAAAATTTATAGCTAGGATAGTCTTTATGGTGAATGTGTGGGTGAGAACGGAGAAAGATTTTTATGTTTGTTGAAAATATGTGACAGGTTTTGCGTGAAATTTAATATTAAATGGTTAAGCTTCACACCAAGTAGGATATAAAGGTTAAGGGTGAGAAAATGATATTGTGTAAATACTAAGATTACACGTGTTTATAATATATCCAAATATGAATAATGAAATATTAATTCTATTTGATCTACTTCCCCTACATATGTTATGCTTTTAATATCGAGATATACTTTTTTTTCAAAACCGTTCTTACATAGATCATTGTTTATTTTGTAGAATTTTTAGCTTGAATTGAACTTCATATACTTAAACATATACTGAAAATCTACTTCCCTAGATAGGCAAAGTATTTATGGTACTATTAAGAGGAAAATGGGTCTACTAAATCTTTGTCGGTGGTATATGTAAACATTCCATCTTAAAATTTCGTTTTAAATTAAAACTGTGTTTTACCGTTTGCCTAGATAATTGACTCTATGTACACTTAAACATAGTTGCTATATATCTATGAACCAAATAATTTCGTATACATATTTTATATCTAATGTTCATATGCGGTACAAAAAACATAAAAGTTTCAGCTTTTTTTTTATAAGAAAACAAAAGAATAATATTTTCAACAATTTATCATTGTTGTTAACCGTGTGTAATCCTTGGAACTACAGCAATAAGGATATACGTAGGAAAGAAAAGTACAATTAAATTTGTAACTATGTGCACAAATGTTATATTCTATAAACGATATAGTACGACAATAGAGAACAATCAAATTAATGCAGTTCTATATAGTTTCACAACGTAATAAAGTTCCACTCACCTGTTCTCGTTCAAATGTTATTGTTAAATCACCAATTGCCAAGTCAGCTCGTTGTTCTAGTAATTCTCGTACCATACCATCCCACTCACTACATAATACAGAGTACATAATATATCAAAATAAAAAATAAAATAAAATATTTATGAATATATATATATATATATATATATATATATATATATATATATATATATATATATATATATATATATATATATATATATATATATATATATATATATATATAAATGAAAATAAAGTTTATTACCCCGTTTCCTTGTTATAACTACCATAACGACCATCAGGTGCCAATCTAAATGTATAGTTAAAGCCTAGCAAACGTGAAATTTCGTGTATTAAATCGACCCCATAACCTTCGAACTGATCGTTGCCGGTTAATTTTTCGGGCGAATCTTTTCGCATACAGTACGGTGGACTTAGTATTGCTGTCACGATCAAAGTTTTGTTTTGCAAAATTTCAACAATCTCCTTTTGTTGTTCGCCATACGATCGCGTAAAATTGACACCTTGTGTTGAATTCCATGTACCCACTTTACGTAAACCAGTTTGTCCCAATTCGATGATGTCGAGTACAAAATCGGTTCGAAAACCTTGATGATCAAACTTTATGACATCGGTTAGTCCTCTCATTTCAACAATTTTCATGTAATTTATGAGACTGTAACCATGGGGCCAGGTATCGGTATCGTCGCATGACAATGGATGGATGTCGATTTGTTGACTTGTGTCCAAATCGTGTAACGCTTTGGCAAACAAATGTACTGCATCGTACATGAGGGCGGTTTCTGCTTTTATATTCGTTGTATTATCGGCATTTATGATTTCAATCCGTTTACCGAATTTTGCCTCATCGATGGTCCAATTGCGTACGATGTTTTGGAAGTATGGATTTTCGGGATCAACTAAGCGGAATGCGGTTACATTTGTACCGCCATATTTAAATTCTTCCAAATCGACCGTATGCAGATCCTGCAAAACGCATATATAATATTTTGTTGCTAATTGTTAAATATAAGAAATTATTAAACTTACTAGCGACGTTATCAAGTAACTGTGATAGTCACTCATCATTCCAATTTGTTGTGCTTGTTTTAAAATTTCATAAATTTTCTCGGTTGTACAATCGAGCACGATATGCGATTCGGCCGAATTTTTGATTTGTTTGAGTAATGGTCGATAATCGCCTGAATCGCTCAATTGTCGGACTGCAATCGGAAACTCGGATGGTCCATGAGCTTTAAGTAATTCTTGCAACCGCACCAAACCTTCATTTGTTTCGTAGATAATTGTAAAAGATTTCCATCCCCATGCCCGCACCAAATCAACGTATGCCTATGTACACATATAGGGGATGCAAAAAGATATTTTTTATTTTATTTTCAAGTTGAATAACTCAAGAGCAAAGAATTATTATTTTTTAAGATGTAAATTTTAACTCGTATTATGTACACATAACATACACATTTAACTATACATAAAACGACTCTCAAAACATAATGTTTTGGAATATGTACAATAAATATAAAAAAAAATTTAATTTGAATAAAATTTCCATAAAATTTATGTTAATTACCTTTGATAATGTACTTGGATGGGGATAGAGATTAACTAAACAGCTTTCCCTTTTTAATCTGAAATCCCATCGTGTTTCTAAATGGGGTATCTATACATGGATACACAAATTTACGGGAAGTATAAATTTTCGATATGATATATATGCACATACATATGTATCAAAAAACGGATAATTCTTACCTCCATTGTATCGCATATACTTTGTACATGACTTGCGGTTTGTGATGATTGAGGACCAAAAATTGCTGCAACACCACTGCTTAGTATATTACAAACTGCAAATAATAAACAACACAAAATGGACGATAAACTTAATGATGGATCAGATTTAACGTTTTTATTTGTATATTTTGTATTTTGGTGTTGCGAAGAGATAACGCACTTTAGGCAAACGAATTCATGATATGGAAAATGACGCATGTATTCCAAAAATGGTTTAGATGCCGACATGAATAATTCAAATATTAAACCGTAATCTATAACTAGTATCACACCAAGCAATGTGATGTTAAAGATATTATTGTACAATATTATGAAGTCGTGAGTAATCTAAGTTATGCATCTTTAAAATATTCTGAATCCTTGCTTGCGTGTATATATAAGTGAACCTTTCGTCGCTATATGTAAACTCACCAAACAAAAATATATTAGAATCTACAACAAAAATAATTAAATATTTTTGTATTCAAGATGGTTTGCAGCAATGAATAAAATCTGCATAATATATAACGTTTCACGTTTTATGTGTCTATATATAATATTACTGATTGATTATGGCAGCTGAATCAATAAAAATTTAATAAAAAACTGTATGAGTTAACAAGTTTTGAGATTAACGATAGTGATTTGTATCACTGTCATCGAAAATACGATTCACAAGCTGCGTTTTGCAACCATCGCTGAGTTTCATAGCAGAAGGACGTTAAAATGGGACATACTTGTACCAAGTGAACTTTATTTAAAATTAAAACTTTAAGCAGTTAGTATAGGTTTCTCAGATAATGCTTATTAACTTATAATGAGCATTATCATTCCATGAACATATGTATATGAAATTCTTACATGATGTTATATTAATCGGAAATATATAGAACGTAAAGCATCCACGCTGAAACGTTGGTACACAAAAAATCATTTTTAATATCTAAATAATAAAGGTACTTACCTCGTTTCGATGCATGAAAACTATCTTGCGGCGATATTTTTTCTACTTGTGGTGTTAATTTTGATCGTGGCAATATAGTTCGATCATGATTTATTTTATCGATTGCATTACGAAAGGCTATTTCTTGGTGGTCATCGCCCGGATGAAATAATCCACCTAGGAAATTGTAATTAAAATAAATTTGAATTAATGATTGTCCAGTGTGATTTAAACATGCGGTTATTTATATTATCGTTTCAAAAACACTATTAATCCACTCAAAACACTCATAATGTATGTATATATATATATATATATATATATATATATATATATATATATATATATATATATATATATATATATATATATATATAAATATATATATATATATATATATATATATATATATATATATATATATATATATATATATATATACATTTGTGTGTGTGCTTATTCCGCATCAATGGTCCATACATTAATTAGTTCAATCAATTCTGATTAATGCTACTTTGGTTGAAAAATAATTAATCACTTTTTGTCGATTTTCAATCGATAAAAAAACATAGCGTGTGTGTACGCGAGATAAAATAAACTAACAAACCGTAATAAATTTACAATTAGCACTGTATAGAGGGGTAGAAAAGATTTTGGATAAATAGGAAAATGATACCTGTAGCTAGGTATGGTCTTTTGTTTCAACTCAAGTCAAATGGAATCATTACTCGCATCACCTTCTGTGTATCACGATATATATACACATAAACGTAACTTTATATGTACATTTAAGAATATATATATATATATATATATATATATATATATATATATATATATATATATATATATATATATATATATATATATATATATATATATATATATATATGTATAAATTTATATATATATATTTTTATATATATATATATATATATATATATATATATATATATATATATATATATATATATATATATATATATATATATATATATATATATATATATATACTTACGTAAAATGTAAAACTCGTTATGTTTACTCTCAATTAACCTTTTACTCAACTAATCCTTCATAACAGCAACAACGTATAAATAAATGGGAAATAAAAATTGTTCTTAAGAAAAGGCGCAGGTGTTTTCTTCTGTATATTGTGAAAACCAATAACAAACGACAGGAAAAAGTACCAAAACTAACATACGAAAATAATAGATAAGATAATGATCCATCTTCTCTGTATAAGTAAAATATAATTGACATTATTAGATAAAATGCTTAATTTTTTTTATCATTATTTATTTAGAAGACATTAGATAAAAATGACATAAATAAAATACTTTCTTATTCATCGTACTAAGTCTTTATCTTCTAAGACATTCAAATTAAATTTATTATCAGAAACATGAAACTATCTTCTTGTTGACTATATATACGTTTCTATAGTGTGGTTGTATCTATAGATATTTGGGTAAATATATAGAGAGAAAAAGCCAACCAAGATTAATTGTGATTGGATGGACAAAAGAATGAGGTTTAGAAGAAAATTTGGGTTTAAGTTCGCATACGTAAGTGCAAAGCTTTTTGTTCGAATTTTATAGATTTTGAAGAGTAAAAAATGGTTTTAATGCGTCGAATTACAGTGAGTTATACATTTCAGACGGTTAAAGGCCAACGAATAAAATAATGTAATCCATTTGTTGTATTGTCCACCACATGTGATCAATTTGTACATGTCTAGTCGAACATTAGTATATCTATATGTTGAATTCGTATGTACCACAACACGTAAAATTCAATTTATCTGAAAGATTTGTCAAATTAGTTAGGATAATACATTTATTGTAATTGGATTAGAAGTAAAGTTCTCTATGAGTCTTGCCCAAGACTTTATTTATTGAATATATATACAATATTCAGTCCATTGTAGACCCATACTGTTTCGCATACTGTTATAAACGATTATAATATGCCCATCGATGTCATGCATGTATTGAAGGGATCTTTTCAACTACACGATATTTGTATTAAATTCTGATGATGTAACTATATGCATATCACACGCATGATAGCAATGATTACAAACCATCTGTCATACTCATTCGACAAGGTCTAACTCTCACATCCATACATGGTAACACTATAATTTCAATTAATACTTGGTCACACGGTCTCAAACTAAGCACGAAGAACTTGCGAGGATGTATTTGGTAGTCACCAATATTTTCTTACCGTACCAGTTTTCGTATTTTAAACAATCGTTCTGTTTTTAGGTGAACGATTTCTTCTAAACTTAACTTTTCGATAACTGCTTGTAATCTTCATTAACATTTGTTTTTTGGCCACCAAACTACACTAAAGTTAAACATAGTGACATGACAAGTAGTTTAATTCAACTTGTTTGTATATTATTTAAGTTAAGTGAACTATATTTGTTTTTTATAAACTATAATAAATAGTATTTTAATCACATAACAAAAGTGACCTGATTTATTTATACATGCAGTGGTACATAAACAAATATGTGCTACCTGCCGTAAAAAATATATAGGATGCTGTCGAATGACCAAAAAAACTAAACATATAAAACAACACTAACCACACAAATGTCAATCATTATTTTATTTCCGTTATGCAAGTACCTATCTATTTTCCGTTCCTATTTTCCAAATAAAATTATGATTTTCCCGTATGTATATGTACTGTATAGATAAAAGGTAACATGACATGCCATAAATATAATTTGTCCTCGTATAATATATAACTAAATAGAACATAGATTATTTTTTTATGAACATATCAACACAAAAATGAAAAATCCCAAACAATAAAAAATTGTTTTTATATAATTGTCAGCTAAATGTATATTTTTGTTCTTTTAAAGCACATCCAAACTAAAACTAAACAAAAAGCGACATCCCAAAGTTTTTAAATTGAATTGTTAAAAAGAACGTTATTTATTGTTTATTTTATTCGATTAAAACTATTTATCTTATTGTTCGTATAAATTCCCATTCTATCTAAGCCAAGTATTTTATAAAAATTATACTATTGTACGAGTATGTCCCAATTTATACTCGGTACAGATACACAATTTTTCAACATGAACTGTTTATACATACAACTATGAGTACATAATATACACACTCATGTACCAGTTTCTTCATTATTTTACAAATGAATCAATAACAAATACTATAGAATGAATATAAGTTGCACAAAAAGAATGAACGAACAAAGAGAATCGTAAAAGCTCAATAAAAGTTTTATGATTTTTCCAAAATGTTTCCTTTGAACAGTAACAACAATATAGATTTTTCTCGTTGTACAATTGTATATATGTATTATGTGGTACGTTCATATATACAATAGATGTTAATAACAAGAAAAACAAAAGAAAAATTAAAATAAAACAAAAAAGTTAAAAACATGGTACACAGATGAACAGAAATGTTTTTTCTATTTTCCAATTTTTCCGATTTTAACAATTCATGAATTTAGAATGTTTCCAAATGAAGATACATATATACATTGTATATAATATGTACAGTGTATTATGTACTATTCAGGTAGCTATACTTTAGTATGAATAATTTTATTTTTGGAAAATTAGAAGAATCTGTATATTCGAGTACATGAACGAAAATTGGTATTTTTAATTAGTTTAATCTTTTATCAGATTGTATAATAGCAAAATTCTATATTTTTTCATATAATATAATACATTCGCTAACTTGCTGAATAACAAAACGATGGAAACAGCTAATGGTACTGTCAGTGCTGTTGAAAAGCCTCTGACATTCGGCTGAATAAGACCCTTCTCCTTTTTTGACTTTCAATTCGATTGTATTGTTTCCAAAAATTTAATTGTATGTTGTTCACAACATTTAATATATACACAGAATTGGATTTTCATGAATTTCAAAATTTTTTACAAGAATGTAACTGATCAAAATGGATTGAACTTGCTGATGAAAGCTTTGTAGGGACAAACAGGAAAAATTGTGTAGTTCATTTACTAAATAAAAATTGAAACTGAAATTCTGAAAATTATATGCAATAAACTGATCTAGAAAGGGAACAAAAAGCAAGAGTAAAATAGAACCACTCATCCTAAAGTATACACGAAAGTATTTTTAAATCCATCACAGGAAATTAAATTTATGATTTATCTCCATACGTCAGTCAGTGTTTCCATCAAATTCGTTAAACCAAAAAAAAAACGACACACAAAAACCAAATGAAAAACTCCATGATCCTCAGGTTAAATTGTTAAAAATAAAAACTTTTGATTTTTAGGACTGGGAATAGGTATGTACACAACATGAACAAACATATACATGTGATATCAAATATAATTTTCTTTGTATAAAATAATATTCTGCACAAAATTCTTTTCATCCTTAAGTTATCAAAAAAAGTAAAATCCAAAAAAAAAAAATCTAATAAAAGCTTTGAAAAGTTCTTGTCTTTTGAATACATATATTATATTGCGAATATATATACATGAAGATGGAGCAAAATAAGATTTTCATGTATCCTTATACGTATACACGTTAGTCTTGAGTCTTGACATCATTCATCAAGATCCTTTTTTTTTTATTTCTTAAAAATGAATGAACATTTTTAAGAAAAATAATGGTTGCTGGTTATCTTTATATGAAATTGTTATTGTGCGAATAATAGTTTTGCAAATAATTTCAGACGAAATTAAATCAGATGAATGGGCTAAATATTTTCAGACGTTTTCAGTTTTGCCATTTTGATGGATGACATGAAACTGCCGTTTAACTTTTTTAAAGATTAGGAACTGGAAACTTCTACTTCTTGTATAAAAAGGCAAAAGACGTGATGTATAACGATGATGATGTGATTTAAGGCAAAAAATATTTTGTAAACAGTAACTTATAATTGTGTTAAAGACTTAAATGATTTTTCAATCCATATTGTATTGTTAAGTGGTTGGCATAATAAAAACACTATATATGGCTGAGTGCGCAAAATATGACATTTGTAGGGTCAGCAGTTCATAATAAATGTGTGTTAGTAATTTCTATAGAAATATGATATATGAAATTAGGCATGTAAAAGATTTATTGCGAACATATATTTCGTTCTGAGAAATCAGGACTGAAGTCGATTGATTTTGCTCAATTATATTCATAAAAATATTTTACAATTTTAAGTATATGTAAAATGAGATAACAAAACAGAAAGTTGACCCAATGCAAAGTCCCAACGGAAAGTCTCTTATATAATCTTTTATGCTATATTTCACGAGGTAATAGAATTATATGAATTCTCCCTCAAATAGTTGTTAAGTACTCTTAAACATTCGAATATTCGTTTTTCAAATAGTCTAAGATTAATGCTCGATTATAACATTTCGAAGAGAATCTAAACTTAAATTGCGAGTCAGTGTGAACTGGTGAATTTTATTATCTGAAAGCTTTGATGAATCCTAATAATTATTTTCCTTTGTTAATGAACTGTATATAGATTAAACATTGATACAAATTTATGACATCGACAAAATTATCTATTTTTGATGTCGTTTAGAGCTTTTTTTAATGTACACATCCAAAGTCGAAACGATTTAATAGAGAGTTCACGATGTATTAGGCAAGACATCCACTATCTTCATTGATTATACCGAAATATGAACCAAATCGTTTTTTGTTTTGGGATAATCGCCGCGAACATTATTTTATTTCCCATTCTTCGCGAGGACAATGATGGTGCGGATTACTCTTATATAAATTATTGAATAGGAGACTAATAACCAAAAAAAACAGTTTTACAAGAATCATGATGAACGAGTATAAACATCTTCGTTTTTATAACCATGCTGTGTTTTGTATCGAAAAAAAACCCCACAGACTTTTCGTTTCATTTATATTTTGGTGTAGTAAAAAATGTGCTTCGTTAATTTAAAATTCGTAAGCCGCCTAAATTTTTTTGTGTTTACATCATGATGATGACGATATTGTTGTCTGATAATTTTATGCTATTATGTAAATGCTATGAAACCATAAAAGCTTTTCTTGTAGAAATTGATGAAAATTAAATTTAATTGGATTTTTTTTCACAGTACGGTTCATCTTGATGCTATTTTTAGTTCATGCAAATCATTTAATATGATTAAATCTGGTATATATACAGACATAGATTTGGTACAACATATTATATACTAATAAACTAAGTAGATAGAAAAACATGTAGCTTATGAAGCAATGGACCAAATTTTCATCGATGCTCTTAATACATAGTTTTGCTTACTAGAGACATAATCCATTGGTATATAATGTTATAACGTTATACCTACATATAACTAGCGTATGTATATTGGATCTGTAGTAAAAACAGATTCTCATCGTTATATTAATATTACAACATAAACGTAGACCTTCCACTCTTGGTTATAAAGCACAAAAATTCAAATTTACCAAATTAGATTTTTTGTTTGTTGCTGCTTTATGAAAATATTTGTTATTTGTGGCTTCCTTACATTTACATATGTAGTACATACATACATATAGGCTTACTATCTACCATTTATTTGAGAATACTATGACACTAATAACTCGTAATATGAGTATAGAGAAATGAAAATATGACATGAGCAAAATTAGTATTTTGGAAAATGTAGTATAGTATTATATGTTATGTTTAGATTTATAAAAATGTGCTGATTTTTCCTTTAGCACACACAATGTATATATATAGAGCATAACAATGAGCTGTATTGTTTGGGTTCGCAAAGATGTGACATGATGGAGGATGACAAATTTTCTACTATTTTCTCATCCCGCCTTAATTATATAGTATTTTTATGGTGATTTCCACTGATTATCGTAGACATAGATATGTAAATATGAGCGTGGGAAATAGTATTTTGGGTGTGTTTATGCAAACAGAAATTAATTTATCAGAATATTTCAGTTGTGGTAAATTATATTACATTTCCATTTGTCTAAAAGCAATAAACAGTGACGTGGCGTTATAGAACCTCGATAGTTTTTATTAGTAAAGGAAAGTCAAAAATATAAATTGGTAACACTTATCGACTCGTTGCTGAAGTATCTTAACTCCATTAAAGAGACGTACTGATTACAAAACAGTAATTTTTGGGTGCCACTGAATAAAAAGTAATTGATAAAATATTACCATCAGTGACACCCTATCGGAAGAAACTCTCTGAATTAAGTGAATAAATTACAAAACCCGGATTAACTAACAAAGTGACCCTATCCTTCAACGCCAGAAATATATAGAATCTTATCACAGATTGAATATAGAAAAGCAGCAAATATAATAAATCATGTATGTATATAGTTCCTTTTAAATCGGTGATTAGCATAATTCATATATTTTATTACAATCTTCAAATTATTCTCAAAATATAATCGATATATGTTTATAAATCCATGTATACTTCTCGATTATCGTGCCAAATTTTTATATATGCATTCTCAAACTCGTTTATAATTCGTGATTATAAATATTATGGTTATACAAATATAATTTATTCGTATAAATATTATCAGTATTGAAACACACAGAGATTTGGATAAACTATTGACTTCATTGTCATTCTTGTGTATCATCATTAATACAATTTATATATGATAGTTTCTAGTATTGTTTTCGCAAATCATTATTTTATTATTTCACAAACTTAACCAATTGAGTTAATATCAGTATGTTCTAAATTTATAAATACAATGTATTAAAATAAATAAGTTAAAAGTTGCCCCAGACTGTCTCCCTATAAAGTGAGTACAGTATAAAACTATATACTCATAAACAGCAAAACTTTTGTTTTTGTTTTGGAATTATTTTAATTAATTTTATAAAGAAAATTAAGAAAAATGGAAAATTAATTTTTCTATATCTTTACTCGACTGAGTTTTATACTTGCTGCGATCTTATTAAGTTTTATGCTTTTATTACAATTAAGTGAAACTATTACAGTAACCACATAGAAGAATCTTATTTGGAATCGTTGGCTGTCGTTAACCACAAAAGAATCAATTAAAAAAATTTTATGGATATAAGTTAAATTAATTAAAAACTTTATTATTTAAGTAGTTAAACTGAAACTGGTAGCTTTGTATGCATGTATATATATATATATATATATTTGAACTTTTGTATATATTATGTATATATATAGATATATATATTTATATATATAAATATATATATATATATATATATATATATATATATATATATATATATATATATATATATATATATATATATATATATATATATATATATATATATATATAAGAGTAATTAAATTACTTTTTTTTACTTTGTAATTTGTAATTGTAATTTAAATTACTTGATTTCAGTGTAATCGTATTTGTTATTTTAATTACTCTTTTCCCCGGTATTTTGTAAAATATTTAAATTACATACAACCAAAATTATTTAATTACTTTGAAAATTTTCATTTTTTATTTATTTTACTTTCCCACACTTATGAACCTCTCACGCAAACCTAAATTAGCGGAAATAGTTATAAGGAAGCTTTAATATACCAACTAATGTTTTCTTGTACAACGCGATGGAACTCGGTGTTTGATGCAATTCGACAACTGATTAAATATAAAAAAACACTCAATATAGTCCTGGATAAATTAAACATTTCTATATTTAAACAAATTGAGTTTGAATATTTGGAAAAATTCATTAAAGTTAAGACACCAATCGCTATTGCATGAGATGGTCTACAGGGACAAAACTACACTTACTACGGACAGTTGCTTCTGATGCTTTTCTCTTTAAGAATACGATTGCAAAAAATTCCAAATGAAACGGGTTTCAAACTTCAAGTTCTATGGTTCAAACATACCAGAACTATTAATTAGCCATGCATTGATTGCTATTTGTTTACATCCTTTATTTAAATTGAGATGGCTTACCGAATTTATCAGAAATAAACGAAATAAAAAGTAGAATACAAAAATTATGCATTCGAAAAATTCAGGCATTAAATAACGAACAATAAAGCCCGGAAGCAAATGAATCTAGTAGTGTCGCAATTATTGATGATAGAGAAGATTCTTACATTTTAAGATCAAATCTAGGCTCTTCTATGAATCAATCGGAATTAGAACTTGAAATAATTATTTTTCTGATAAAAACACAAACAAATATCAACCTTTAATGGGCTTAAACAGGCTTTTATTAAATTCAACGCAAGGCTTTGCTCTTCAAAACCAGTTGAGAGGTTTTTCACTCTATCTCCTACAAGAGCATCATTGTCTAATGATAATTTTGAAACATTTATGTTTTTAAAACGAAACGAGAGTTTTTTGAAACTTTATTGAATATTGAGTTTCTGTAAATTGAAATTTATAATATGTGTACTTCTTTACGAATACAATAAGGCCTAAGTATATGATTTTAAAAATTTTGAAATTATAATTAAATAAATTTTAATTTGTAATTATTTATGTAATTAAATTGAATTTTTTTAGATATAATTTTTAGATATTTATATTTTAATTTCTTGAAACACATGTAATTTGTAATTGGTATGTAAATAAATGGGTATATATATATATATATATATATATATATATATATATATATATATATATATATATATATATATATATATATATATATATATATATATATATATATATATATATATATATATATATATATATATATATATATATATATATATATATATATATATATATATATATATATATATATATATATATATATATAAACTATGGTATTCATCCGAAATGCAGATTATACTATGGATATTCAATGACTTACCTTGTGCTTTGCCAAGTTAATATACTAGTATTAATGAAACAATTTCACACATTATGTGACAACAAATTGATGAACTTCACGCGTCTATAAATTATACTCTACCGTAGCAACACGCTAACAATCATTAATGTCGTAAATTACATTTGATTTAATTAAAATAATTGGGCGAATTTTTTTTATTTTGTTGTCGTTTTAATAAATCTACGAATGACTTAAGGTCATTACTGTGTGTAAAGGATACGATGAGAAGGTTGAACAATGAATAAAATAAAAGCTCTGCAGATGTATATAGACCAATTACTTGCTCGAGGCACCATAATTCAACGTGGATTATGGTTTATGTACCACCAAGATATTATAGTTTGGTGGTTTCATAAATTTGTTGATTATAAATAATTATCTAATCTCGTGGTTAATTAATTAGACTGTAAATAGAAACTTTAACGTTGTTTTATAATAGAAATAGTATTTGGTTCAGTGTTCTTTTACTAATATGCCATATTGCATAAAGCATCAAAACCGTAAATAAGGAAGTTTTATGTTTTTATTTATTTACATGTGTAGTAAATAAAACAGTTTCAGCTTTTTAGAAATTAAAGATCAAGATTATTGCAATTATTAGTTAAATTTGGCCAAACTAATTCTAATCATGCAAACATTTAACCTTCAATTATACCATAAAATGATTACAACCAAAAGACATAGTGCCTCTCTCTAGACTAATTTAAATGTTTGGTCGTATTGAAAACCATTTTGAAGTATTTAATTTTAAAACTATAACTTTGTTGTAATAGTTTACAATCATTATCGGCCAAATCAACTAACCTTAATCTGCTACTAGCAATATACATATAAAGTAAACATTTTGATCGATTAGTGTTTAGATTAGGTTAGTGAGATAATTTATGTTTGATTTAAATTGTAAATAAATTAATAAAATCGAAGTGGAAAGCGATAACATTACAGTTACAAAATCAGAAAACTATGCGAGATAACTGATGGTCGTTTTTATAAATAATAAGTTTTGTTTCACCCACTTAAGTAATAAGAAAAGATTTTTACAAATTCTCAACGATAACGTCAATCTAATCACTTCATAAACGCATAAATAATAAACACTCAGCTTAAATTTTTAATCACCTCTTGACTTATTCAAGTAGATTATTGTGTTCCGTTATCTTTAAATATACGATTAAGTTGTGCAGTATGAACCTCACGTGATTTATATAGTTTTTAAATATCATGTTATATATTTTATTTTTTTCGGATATCTCCAAACCTTAATGATTGGATTTAGCATGGATCGAACGACGAGTTTTGTTTTAATCTTGTCTTATTACTATAAGTTTAAAGATCTTTCCATTTTTAAGTTAGTAATAAACAGATAAAATTAATCGATTGCAATATAAAATTTGGTTGGTGCTAAAAACTCTGTTTGGTTGAAATTATGAAGAAATATATTATACTATCTTAATATAATGCAATAACAAAATATAATAAAAAAAGGTTAAACTAATAAATACTTCAAAACAAATTTAATTGTCTTATCGTAGATCTAAAATAAAAACAGCTCACTAAACTTTGTTTAATATACCGTCGTCGATTTATCGAAAATTAAACTTTCATATATGTACTGATCCAAATTAATCGAGCAACCTCAACCGTAAAGTGTAATCGAATACGTGCACGTTTTTAATAAACGCAGATAGACAACATTTTTCCAATAAATTTAATTATTTAGGATCACATTATTATATTTTCATTAAAAAAATAAATATGTATAATAATTTTTATTTAAACCAAACGAAAACGACCACACAGCTCATGTACCGGCGAGGCAGGTATACGGCGATTTAAAATGTATAGATAGACCCAAAATAAAAACAATGCGATCCCAAAACGTGACAAATCAACCAATCACAATTCAAGCCACGTACACCGGTGTGTTATTATTTTAAATTTAAACTGTCATTTTTAACACATTATTGTACATCGACTATAGCAATCATCGAATAAATTCGATTGAAAAAATTGTGTCGATGAATAAATCGCTTCTAGCACTATGTGCCAAATCAACAAGCCAAATCAATGATGTGCAAACCAAGTTAAAAATCATAGAACAAAAATCTAATTGACTATTTAGTTTCCTTTCACATCATCATCAATCGTCATCATGCTGTACACCAGTATTAGAAAATAGAAATGGAAAATATTTATTTTACCTAAATTGAATTTTCTCTCTAATCATTACATTCGAAGCACAACATGACAGCAAAAAAGTTTTCTAATTTTATTTAACTTATTATCTCGCTGAGTTACTATATATACATATATGTATAGAAAGATACTCATTCATAAGAGTATTCGGTTTGGGGTTAGAGCTGGAGTACTTATATATGAGATACATATTTTTTTTTTTAAGTAGTATACTCAACTCTTCGCAATTTGGATTTCAAGTGTATTATTTATTTCTATTTCAATTTTCTTGTTTAATATTTACTCTCTGTGTATGTGTGAGGTGGAATACAGGATATTGTGTCGGAAATATTCAATCCATAAAATTTTTGTAATTAATTTTACGAGCACCCCCTTACATTGTGTTTAATGAAGATGTTTTATGTTTTTATATTTATGTAGTTTCTTGAGCGTTCCTTTACTTGGGGAAACATAAAATGTCATAACCTCAATTGTCTTCTTCATAAAAGGTATTATATATATATATATATATATATATATATATATATATATATATATATATATATATATATATATATATATATATATATATATATATATATATATATATACATGTCACCAAATCTATTTTACAATTTACGACTACTGTAAAACTTACCAATTCGAATAATATCAGGTAATGCATGTATCGTTGGTGTTATAAAACACAAATTTATCAAAGAATTAAGAATTATAGGCCAAAATTGATGCATTTTTGACAACAAAAACAAATTCACTAGCACACATTAATAAAAAATTCTGGCACAAAGAAACTTCATTTATTATTTTTATTTTGAAGATATTTTGACATCCAGAAACTACACCATCCTTTGGACCACTAATAGTTTTTAAACTACACAATTATATTCTAAAATAATAACGAATTTGTATACAAAAACTAAAAGTTTATTTAAACAATTCAATTCCAGTAAATTTAAAAAAAAAATATTTTAATTTTCACTTAAAAATGTTTCTTTTCAGTAATGGATGCTGCGCTTGTTTTCCACTGTTTGATTAAAGAATTTTTATTTCAACAGAGTTATATGTACTAACAGATAAGAAAAAAATCATGTGGGGAATATATTTGGTACTAAAAATTGGCGCCGCCGTAATGCTGCGACAAAGAAATATGGGGAACACGGTATGTCTGTTGTAAATATAATGTTTATACAAATGTGATGTAGGACCAATCCATCGTTTTGTTTTGATTCAATTCAAAATAAAATAAAAACAAATTTAAGAAATTTCAACTTAAAGTTTATCAATATAATTGTTTTGTTATTTTATGAAAACAAAGCTTTTCTAATTAAAAGTTGTTACGAAGAAAAAAAAATAGGCAGCTTATCATAATGTTTTTCATCGTATTATTATTATTATTTTAAAAGATTATACATATTTTAAAATTATTTGCTATGAACCGATACATTATAATATAAGAATGTATGTGATTTAAAGATTAAAAAATCATTACGATTAAAATAAATTCTGAATACAGTTTGCCTTAAAAGTGACTGCTAGAAATGCCGATCCGACAAATGAAACCTTACAACTGTCTCAACCAAGCACTGTGTAGCCATCGTGTATCGGTTATATCATCGTGTATCATTCAAGCCATTGGTACCATTCCATAAAATAAAAAGTGAACTTTTAAGATGTACATGATCTTTTGTGATTTTCAACTATCGAGATTTAAATGAAGATTCTGGCACAAATTTTCAAATTTGCTATGAAGTACTTGTCAAATACAGATTTAATTGGGTTACTTTAAAAATCGTGATGTAACTTCTAGTAGGCAAATTTAAATTTTAAGCTCCGACGAGATCATAATTATGAAATTTTATTTGCTGTTAAGACATTTGAATCGTGTTAAAATCCTACTATTCGTTAAGTATTCATGTTTTCAATATGATACTGTTTAAACTTGGAAAACTATAACATTCATATATTGACTCGAGGCAGTATCGCGAACCTTAGTGTCTTTTGGTTTTGTTGGAAGGTGTAGCTTTTTAACAAAGTTTCTAAACTCTCCTAAAATAAGATCTGTGCAATATCATATCAAATTCCTGTTCAAAAAGTTAAACGGATCGGTCGTATCTTACACCGTTCAACATTGGCACATATTATTTTTGAGAATGACCTCAATGTAGGTTATTGACCCTCACACATGCAATAAAAGAAGTATATAATGGATTTTGAGTTTTATTATTATTATAAACTAATCATAATTCAAATAAATCTGAAATTTACATAAATTAATTAAAATTAAATAAATTAATGTAGATTAAATGAAACAATTGTTTATGGTCCAAGGAAGATAATTAAAGTTTCTAATTAAACTAAATTCTATAATAAAACATCTAAAACCAAATTTTATGTCAGTTAAAATAAGTAAATTCCAAATCAAATCGTACAACCATATTTATGGACAATGTAAACTATATACGTGAGAGAAAAATTCAAACTTAATTAATTTAATTTACGATTATGATACCAACGCTTAAAAAAATAGTTAATTTTTCCATTAAATACGACACAGACCAAGAACATTTGAAATCCTTGAGATGGTGCTGATATTGCAAATAAATATGAAAAAATCAAATGAACCCAACAGTTTTCTACATAATACACAATTACTGCAAACAGCCATGTGATCGATAAAATACTAAAAATGTACACATACGTCTGACACTTTTCTTTGACTCGTGAAACATTGGTTATTACGGAATCTGGATTTTTATTCGTTTTGACCACAATCCAAATAAATATAACGATATGCAATATAACAATTATACCGATCGGAATATGAATCGCATATAGAAGTAATTCTTCGACTGGATAACATATTGAACTATGATCATTAAATATATCGATTGGTAAATATAATTCGTTATCAAATTTAAAATCGCAAAATACACAAATAAATACGATTACGATCGGCAGTATCCATCCAAAAATAAACACTTTAATTTTGAAAGTTGTTGTAATCAGCTGATTCGAACCAATAACATACGCTCGAATTAAATGATCAGTTGCAAATAAACTGATGAAAAAACCAACTAGTGTTATATAGTGTAGAACGGCTCCAGTCGCCAAACAAAATTCTTCAATCATTTCATGTCCATAAACACTAAACAATTTGAACTCAACAAATAAGATATAAATAACGATTTGTAAGCCATTTGTAAATGCCTGGATTAATATCAATGGCGTTGTGTCATTTGCTGCGAAGACTGGTATTGTTAGAGCGGCTCCAAAAATAAGTATTACACTAATAACTGATAATGTAGACATGACAATCGTTATCCATTTAATTGTGTCCGCATGTGATGCTACATCACAATCAATTAGCTGATCATTTCCAATCATCTGAACATAACCAGAAAATGCTGTGTGTTTTACTTGACAGCTAACATGTTTTTGATCTAAATTCTCATGTCCCTGAAAATTTCGATTCCATCCTCGTTCGTGTGTACCCGTCTGCCAATTCGAGCAGCCACCACCATTTCTATTTTGTCGATTACGAGTTGTTTTTAAAATTGAGTAAAAACCATCGAGCAGTTCTTCATTCGGATGCTCGGGTATGAAAACCCCTATTATTTTACTTTTTGATTCGACGACGTCTATTGATTGTCGATCTTCCATAAACCACGAGTCTTTATAGAAAACACTAAGGACAATTCGAAATGTTTTGTGGGTTTGTTTGAGTTTGTTGATAGTATCATAATGAATATTTATTCCAGCCTCAAGTCGTCGATCAATTATTTCTTTTATTGTTTCATTTTTGTGATGAAATTTAACTTTGAATCCGATGAAATTCTTTTCTTTGTCACGCAAACGATTTTTATGAATCGACATACCACTGAAGGTGGTCAAAAATGGATCAATCACTACCAATATAATGTTCGGTTCATGTATGAGATATGTTCCATTATGACTGCTATTCAAATTTGTTTTGGATACATTTGTATTTAAATATGTTTCAATCAGTTTCTTGTAGCTTGTAACAAGATTCGATGAAATGTTTTCTACCACTTGTTTATTTTTCACTAGATTATCAGTTGTTTCTAATACATTGTCATATGTTTTCACAAGTTTAGCAAATGGATGGTCTTCTAATGATTTATTGGTTTCAAGGTCAAATATAGTGTTAGGTTTATTTAGTAGTTCGTCAATTATTTTGCTACTATATTCCAATGTCTCAATCGAATTCTCGGTTTTTGATGCGTTTACAAGTGTATTGATTATGTCAACTGTATTCAGAGTTGATATGTTTTGATACACGTCCTTGAGTACTCGCCCGCTATTACACTTTAAAATTCTTAAGTTGATATCGTTTTTCCAATACGCTCCTACAACCGAATCTCCTATACATTTTAGTAATGGATGATCACCATTTGGCAGGTGGCAATTTTGATTCATACTATTTTCGCCTATTTTTGCATCGGGAAAATTTATATACTGCCCACTTTTACCGATACATGTGTCTATGTGTCGCAAATATTTAATGTGGTATGGTAAGTCTCTTAATAGATTGGGTAATGTTACAAATACACTTTGAATTCCTAATGATGATTTTTTCACTAGCAAGTGAAGTGAAAACTTTGTTGTTTTAGATTTGATATCGATATCTATAATTTTTCTAAACTGGATTATACAATTTTTCACTTTCGAAAATTTGATCCAAGTTTTTACTAGTCGCGATTCGTGTATAAAATCACATTTCTCACATTTTTTGTGTAATATAATGACAAATATTTCATATTGCAACGTTTTGGCACTCCATGCTTCGATAGTTGGTGATTTAATCAGAGTTAGTGTTTTCATTGTAAATCGTTCACATCGAAAATACTTGCGGCCAACACCAAGCTCCTCTATATTGCTTATTAGATCATCGTTTATAAAACATGATTGAGTGAAAAAAGGTATTCTGTTGTTGACATTGTTTACTTTCAATTTGTGGGTTGTTTTGTTAAATTCAATTGTAAACGATGGATCTCCAATTATATCGATTTCTTTGACTTGTATTGAGTTTTTTATTGTTTGAGGATCATAAACTAAATGCCATTTTCCATTTTTTATGGCTGTATACGGCTCTAAATAAATGAGTTGTGAATGTTGGAAACTATAATCCCAATTTGTAAACGTGTTGGCACGTCTACCGTTTTTCCAATTTGTTAGATTAAATTTTCGTCCAACCGTAACTTTAATTTCACGTGACTGGACTGGCATAATATCGACCAGAACATAAGGTTCGCATCTATTAGTAAACTTTTCCGATTTATTTTCATTAAATGATTCATTTTTCATGTTAAAACTTGCATTTTTAAAACTGGACCATTGCGATTGTCTCCGATAAGAATATTCAAATGTAACACAAGATTCGGATTCATCCTTTGAATGAGTTTTGTTGATATCATTGGTAATCGATATTAAGGCATCGGCCAAAAATTGATCTTGCTCACTCTTAATTATTAATGGATACAGTAATGGCTTTGATGCATCAAATTGCATCATTTTATAACACTGATTATGGTATTCAGGATTAAATGTTGTATACGATTCGGGTGAGCAGTGATATCTAGATAGATTAAAATATTTATTAATATCAATTAAACATACCACGTGGTTAAGATTATGGCAATTAGATAGATAAAATTGATTATTGGTCGAAGAATATCTCAAACAATTTCCATTAGTTGATTCCGAAATAAGCGATTCGTCGAATTTTACATTATATCGAGTAACTATTCTATACTTAACGTGATCAAGCCTATTGGCACGCCGAATTGGTAGCCAATATTGTCTATTGCCATAACCAAGAATTTTATGTATAATTGAATTATTTTGAAAATATGATGGATCGGCTTCTGTCGACTGTAAACACAATTCTGACCATTTTTGTGGTTTACTAATCAAAATACATAACGACGTATTTGATATCCTTGTATAGTTTGGTGGACAAAAGGTTTCTTTCCAATCCTCCTTTTGTTTGTATTCACATTCTATGTTACTAGCGCTGGGAATCCATAAATGATTGATACATTTTCTTGTAACTGGAAGATAATTTTTATCCAAGCATATCGGGCTTGATGTTGTTTCATTGAGAATTAGATTCATCCACACATATCCATCAATTTGTTCCAATGGACACATCTTAAATAATTAATTAACGATACATGGTTAATAAATGTTAATTACAGATTTATGTAACTTACTGGTTGACACGGGTGTGAAAATAATGGCCAAGCAAACAATAAAATAAGTTTGCGTATATTCATAACTGTTGTATATATTCGTTCAACTCAAACAGAACAAATACGTTTGTTCAATTTATAATTTACATTAAATACAATATCAAATATCGCTTCAAATACTAAAAATAGTAAATATTCCGACTTCATTTGAAAATGATTAGTATTATTTAGTTAGAAAACCGTAATCATATATTTAAGTATTGTTGAGTAAACGAATTCTTAATTAATTAAAGTGTATGCTAAACAGCGATTGTAGCTTAATGGTGAAGAGCGGACTCGAGTTCGATTCGGAAAAGCGATGGCATGTTAAAGCATTTTTTGGGAGGGCTTGGCCTGACCAACGTCAGTGTCTTCTATTCACTAATGGTTCTCAGTTGAGACGATTAAATTTTAATTATTATAAAAATGCAAATTTAATTATTTTATTTTATTTAATAAAAAAAATATTTAAATAATAATTTTCTAAAGGAATTAATATACTGTGTCTGTGACTGTGCTTCAGAATCAAAAGGTAAATTTTCTATTATGATACCGACGCTTAACATAATACTGAACAGGTCCATTAAATACCACACAAACCAAGAACATAAGAAACCCTTGAGATGGTGCTGATATTGCAAATAAATATGAAAAAATCAAATGAACCCAACAGTTTTCTGCATAATACACAATTACAGCAAACAGCCATGTGATCGATAAAATACTAAAAATGTACACATACGTCTGACACTTTTCTTTGACTCGTGAAACATTGGTTATTACGGAATCTGGATTTTTATTCGTTTTGACCACAACCCAAATAAAGATGACTATGTGCAATAAAACAATTATACCGATCGGAATATGAATCGAGATGAATAATAATTCTTCGACTGGATAACATATTGAACTATGATCATTAAATATATCGATCGACAAATATAATTCAGTATCGAATGTATAATCGTAACATACAGATGCAACAACAATGACGATCGGTAGTATCCATCCAAAAATAAACACTTTAATTTTGAAAGTTGTTGTAATCAGCTGATTCGAACCAATAACATACGCTCGAATTAAATGATCGGTTGCAAATAAACTGATGAAAAAACCAACTAGTGTTATATAGTGTAGTACGGCTCCAGTTGCTAAACAAAATTCTTCAATCATTTCATTGCCATCAGCATTAAACAATTTGAATTCCACAAATAAAACATAAACAAAAATATGTAACCCGTTTGTAAATGCCTGGATTAATATCAATGGCGTTGTTTCATTTGCTGCGAAGACAGGTATTGTTAGAGCGGCCCCAAAAATAAGTATTGCACTAATAACTGATAATGTAGACATGACAATCGTTATCCATTTAATTATGTCCGCATGTGATGCTACATCACAATCAATTAGCTGATCATTTCCAATCATCTGAACATAACCAGAAAATGCTGTGTGTTTTATTGGACAGCTAACATGTTTTTGATCTAAATTCTCATGTCCCTGAAAATTTCGATTCCATCCTCGTTCGTGTGTACCCGTCTGCCAATTAGAACAGCCACCACCGTTTCTATTTTGTTGATTACGAGTTGTTTTTAAAATTGAGTAAAAACCATCGAGCAGTTCTTCATTCGGATACTCGGGTATAAAAACCCCTATTATTTTACTTTTCGATTCGACGACGTCTGACTGTTGACTTGACTGTTGATCTTCCATAAACCACGAGTCTTTATAGAAAACACTAAGGACAATTCGAAATGTTTTGTGGGTTTGTTTTAGTTTATTGATAGTATCATAATGAATATTTATTCCAGCCTCAAGTCGTCGATCGATGCAATCTTTTATAGATGTATTACCGAGGTGAATGTTAACTGTGAATCCATTAAAATTCTGTTCTTTACGACGAAGCCGTTTTATGTGAATCGACATACCAGTGGCGGATCCTATAAATGGATCAATCACTAGCAAAACTATATTCTGTTCCTGAATTAAGTATATCCCATCTGGACTATTTTTTAAATTTTTTGTGGCTGCTTTTGTACTCAGATACGTTTCAATCATCCTTCTGTAACTTGCTATAAACTTGGACGAAACATTTTCTGCCACAAAAGAATTATGCTCAATACTCATTTCTAGTACATTATCGTATGTTTTAACAAGATTGGCAAAAGGACGCTCCATCTCTGGTTTATCATCGTCTAGATCAAATAATCCTGTTGTTATTGACTCTCTTATTAGCTCATCAAGGATTTTACTAGCATAATCTAATGATTCTATTGTAATATTGGTTCGAGTTATTGACAGAAGACCTTGAATTATATCAACAGGATTTAAATTCGATATATTTTGATAAATTTTGAATAGTAATTGGTCATAATCACATACTACACTAGAAATAAAAATATCACTTTCCCAATACGCTCCTACATCTGAATCGCCTGTACATTTTAATGTTGGTCGCTCTCCGTTGTGGTAACGGCAATAGTTATTCATACTTATTTCACCTATTTGCACATCAGGAAAAGTTAAATGTTGATCAGTGCTGCCGAGACATGTGTCGATATGACGCAAATGTATGTTATATGGTAAATCTCGCGCCAATTCGGACAACATTCTTGTTATTGTCAATGATGATTTCTCAACCAGTAAATGGAGTGAAAATGTTGTTATTCTTGCTCGATTATCAATATCAATGATTTTTCGAAATTGAACTTCTTTCACCATTTTATTCATTGACAATAGATCATTTTGCAGAAGACGTGATTGGTATATAAAATCACATTTTGTACACGTTTTTTTAAGAATAACAACAAATATTTCATATTTCAATGTCTCGTCACTCCAAATTTCGATGGTCTGAGATCTAATCAGTTTTAATGTTTTCATTGTAAATCCCTCGCAGTGAAAATTTTTACGGCCGATTTGTAATAATGGTATGTAATCTGTTATTAGATTATCATTTAGGAAACAAGAATGTACGAAAAACTTTAAAGCTTCGTGGGGGTTGTTAACTTGTAGCTTGCGTGATGTTTTGTTAAAATTTATTTCAAAAACTGGATCGACATTTGAATCCAACTTTTCGACTTGTATAGCATATTGGATTGATTGTTTATCAAAAACTAATTGCCATCTGTCATTTTTGATTGTGGTATATGGTTCAAATTTATAACGCCATGAATTACGATAGGTTGAATCCCAATTTGTAAATTGTTTATGACGTATACTTTTTATCCAATAATTGCGATTAAAATTATGCATAACAGTACGTTTATTACTGTTCGAGTCGACTGCTGGCATGATATCGACCAGAACATATGAGCTCCGAAAATCGTTACCAGTTGTTATAAACTGATCTGCCAAAAACTGGTCCTCTTTACTATTAATCAATAATGGGTCGATTAGTTGCTCATTATATTGCACCATACGATAACACCAATTGTGATATTGAGGATTGAATGTTGTAAAGGAGCCAGGCGAACAATGATAATTGGAAAATTTAAAATATTTTTCGATATCAATTAAACAGATCATACTATAGCGATTATCGCAATTCGATAGATAAAATTTCTTGTCGAACGATGAATACATCAAACAATTCCCATTGATTGGTTCCGAAATAAGAGATTCATTGAATTTGTCATTATATCTGGTAACGATTTTATACTTCACATGATCTAATCGATTATCACGTCGAATTGGTAACCAATATTTGCCATTTTCGTGATCTTGTAACAGTTTCTGTATAATCAAATTATATTGAAAATAATATTGATCCGAATCTGTAGATTGTAAACACAAATCATTCGACCATTTTTGTTGATTACTGATGGAAATACATAATGATGTATTAGGTACCCGTTTGTAGTTTATCGGGCAAAATGTATCTTTCCAATTATCATTTTGTTTATATTCACATTTTATCTTATCAGCATTTGGAATCCATATATTATTGACACATTTTCGGGTTACCGGAAGGTGGTTTATATTCAAACACAATGGTTTCGATGTTTTTTCATCTTGTGTAGCAAATGTACTGTGCCAGATAAATTCACCAATTTGTTCTTGTGGACACGTCTACAAAATATATAATTATTAATCAAATTAATTAATTTAAGTTGAGATCGGCAGACTCTGAACTTACAGTTTCACATAGTGGGAGAAATATTACCCAAATATTATAAAATAATATTTGTAGTACAATTAAGTTTATTGTCATTATTACATTAACTAAAACATAAATTTAATTTCAATTTTGAACTAAAAATATTATCTCTTTAAAATTATTAAAAATAAACACAAAGTAAATTCTCATTAATGCTGATATATTATTATCACTCGAACGATCACCATTCAAAATATAATTAATGTCATCACTAGCAAAACTATATTCAGTTCCTAAATTAAATATGTTTCATCTCGACTGTTTTTTAAATTGATTGGGGATGCTTTTATACCCAGATATGTATCGATCATTCTTCTATAGTTTGCTTTAAGGTTGGACCACATATATTCACCCACAAAATAATCATGTTTAAAATAATGACTTGTTCCAAATGTGTTGTCGACAATCCTCATAAGCTTGGCAAATGGATGCTCTTCTATCGGTTTCGATCAAATAATTTGTCTCTGTCGATTTGTTTAGTATCGCGTCAATAATTATGGTGGAATTTTTCAATGATCCAACACATTATATATTTAGATACAAAAACATCTATTCTATATCAAAATATTGATTAATTTATAATCCACCTCTTTAATTTGCATATATCAAAATTCCAACAACGCAGTTAAAAATTTAAATTTGGATTTTACGTGTTTGATATTTATGTTATTCACCAAATAAGTTTATACCGATAAATGGGTTAAACAGATGAACTCTGTTTTAGATGCGGAATAAGCGGACATTTGAATTAGGAAATTTCGTTTTTAAAGGCTTAAGTATAGAGTACAGATTGGTTTAACTTTGATCATGTTATGGATTCCAATACGAAAATCTCAGTCGAGGTATCGGTAAATGATGTTAACTAATTCCATGACACATTCTCGAGTTTCTGGAAGATTGCTTCATTAACCAAAAGATTGGTTAAAAAATAAGAAACTTCTGATTCATGCTAAGATTAGGTAAATAGTTTAAGCCCTTAGAAGTGTTTCGAAAGTCGATGGCCAAATTTCTTAGATTTTTACTACTTATATTCAATTAATATCCTCCATAGCCATCCCTCATCAATATTACAGCTAGATGTCGTCCGATTGGTTGGAAAATACCTTCTTTGGTTATTGAATATACTATGTATCAACTATAAATCATTGTAAGCAAATCATTATACCAACATTGCTAGCTAGATGACCTTATGGCTTATATTACTTAAATGGTACTTCTTCTACTATTGTATTTCAGTTTCATCTTTACACTACTTTAATTGACATACATAACTGATATTTTAAGGTCTAAAATTATGTGCACCTATTTTCCAAACATAGTTCGGACTATATATAAATAAATAATCTGGAAATTTTAATGAATCATATAAAAATATTTTTAGCGAAGATAATAATAAAACTGAATCCACTTTATTTGTAATGCATTGGCATGTTTGACACCAATACCTATCATATATGTATTCTACATTTTAAGTGCACAGCTGTAATTGCCACACAATAGAACTGATTACACCCAGCTGATGTCATTTACATCGTATGAATGGCACAAATATAGTTCGCGCCATTTCGGTATTTTTAAATCATATACACGGATTAGGAGTGACTTTATGGGAGTACGATTACTGTACACAAAAATTGTAACATGACGCACGTTTATTTCTAATCTATTTACGCTGTACTCAGTCATTATACATAATTTATCTTAAATAAAATGTATAAACATCCAATGCATGTATACCATTTAGTAACGAGTATACCATGAATCGCGTCCAATCAACTAAAATATTGAAATTTAATTTTTTCAATTTTGTTGTTTTAGTGACGGTTAATATCGCGAGCTTAGTTGATGCCAACGACAATGTTAATTCACATAACTGTACAGCACTAGTGACAAATTCATTGGATGTAATTGATAGGATCAAGACCATTGATGAAACACTAAAATATTGTAATGATTTTGCTGCATTGGAGATTGCTAACCAAGCAATTGATGAAATTATGCGAAATTCAATCGATTTAAAACTGTTTGAGTTTGGGCAGCGGACAAAGGGCAACGAATCACAAATTAATAGATTTATCGGTCTGTTCGATACGGTTTTAAAGCAATCTGAATTGTACGAAAATAATATCACAAGTATATCGTCAAATTACTTGATTAAATTCAAATGGGTGATTGAAACATATGCCAATAGTTCGGATGTTACTTTCGATTTGATGGAACAAGATAATTCTATACATATTATTCGTCGAGATAATATAATAGTGATGGTGATTAATCCATACAATAGTAGCGTTACCGGATTTTCTATTCATAAAAAGCAATTGCTCAAACCAGAAAAAAGCTTCCATGATTTTGAAATCGAATTACTATATGGGAATGATAATGCAATTGATATAATAGACCGAAAATTTGAGGCAGGTGTTAATATACCGAAGCACGCAATGAAAAATTTAACCTCTTCCTTCAATAACATTCGAATTGTTTTAAGTATTTTCTATAAAGATTCGTGGTTCCTTGAATCGCCGAAAATTAGTTCGAAAACCATTGCTAAAGTTAAAAGTAAAACAATTGCCATAACGATCCCTCAAATTCCAGATATAAAGCTGCCTGATGGGGTATACATGGTATTCAAACGTGACGTAAAATTTCGCAATCGTTTTGCAGCATTAAAAGAGGGTTGCTCGAATTGGATTATTTCGAACAATACCAAGAAAGGCGAATGGAATAAAGATTTTCAAGAATTTAACGAATTAGACCAGGATTCATTGTCATGTGATATAAAACAAGCAACATTCGCCGGATATGTTCAACTTATTGGAAATGATAAAGCTATTTTGTCGTTATGCGATACACGGTTACACGAGAAAATGGTGAATGTAATATCAATTATAATGTGTGTCATATCAATCATATGTATCATTCTGATATTTGTGTTAGCTTGGAAAATCGAGTCATGGCGACAATCAGACACAACACCTTTAATAATACATTTAGCATATGCACATGGACTTCAAATGCTGTTTTTCATTCTTATAATTGAACTCAAACTATTCGATTCAAACACGAGTGATGAATTTAGTACAGTTTACTGTTTTGCTAGTGGTGCCGTTCTACATTATTTAACTTTAACTGGGTTTTCGTTGAGCCTCTTCTCCACCGACCATCTCATTCGGACCTACATCATTGGCACACCACAACCATTAACAGAACAATTTAAAACCAAAGTGCTTACAATTGGATGGTTAATGCCGATGATTATAATAAGCATTTGTGTTACGTTCGATATATATTCCGAATACGAAATGTATTTACCAACCGATATATTACACGAAAAAAGTTCGGTGTGCTATCCAGCCGGAGATTTTTTAATACTAGCCGTCCACACACCAATCGCTACGGCAATTTTCTTGCATATAATAATATTCATATGGATTATAGTTCGTACGAATCAAAAACAAGAAAACTTGATAACGAATATAAAACGGTTGAATGAAAAGTGCGGTACATATATGTATGCGTTTAGTATACTGTCGATTACGTGGCTATCCGCTATTATTGTTTATTATACGAATAATTGTTGGATTCGTATAATATTTTCATATTTATTTGTAACAACGGCAACCTCGCAAGGTTTATTAATGTTTGTATCGTGTGTTGTATTCAATGGATCAATTCGACGTTATTTTAAACGAACCTATTGTAATTATTTTAATTAATACTGAATATTTTGTAAAATAAATTAAAAAGAATTCCAATAAAATTGTTTCTATTTTTACAAATAACCTAATAAATATAATTGTTGCAAGTGAATAAATTCTATTATTCATCTTGATCACGTCTCAAGTTACATTACAACTTGTGATGACCGAAGTACTCAAACTTTTTTCACATTTTCATTAAAGATTCAATATTGCTGCACATAAGCTACAATCGGCATCTAGAGCTAGCCAAATTAGGGATATATAGCAATATATATATATATATATATATATATATATATATATATATATATATATATATATATATATATATATATATATATATATATATATATATATATATCAGGATTACATTTATTTTTATATTTTACTGATAAGACAAATATGCAGCAGAACCTACTGAAATCGAACAATACTAATTAAGATAACTGGGTGACAAAATTTAAGCGGAAATTTTACGTATATACCATATACATAGCTACAAATAGCTATATAAACATTAATTTAAATCATAAATTCTCAGTTTAGTTTATTCGTAGCCGCACGTACACACAATCCAAATATTATTAGTTCTGAATGATGTTAAAATTATTATTTAAATTAGCCATAGCGTTAATATTTATACCATTTCACTTAATGGTTGGTTTCGTTTTGCTTTATATGGTTTTAGAATAGTATAATAAAACAAACTTTACAAAATTATTTTAGAAGTGTCCACAACAACAAATCGAAGATTTCATATGGGGAGGTCCTACAAATATATCGAATCCATTATGTTTAAACAAATATCGGCTTCCAGTTACACGGAAATGTGTTAAAAGTCAATGGGAACCAGTTGCAAATAAAATAAATTGTGTACACAAACAAATTAATAATTGGCAAAGTAAATATTGCCCATCCAATTATAAACGAGTGCCAAATACCGCACTTTGTATTCTAATAAGTGCACCACAAAAATGGTCAGAACTGTGTTT
This sequence comes from Tipula lateralis, assembly GCA_963932295.1. NCBI lineage: Eukaryota > Metazoa > Arthropoda > Insecta > Diptera > Tipulidae > Tipula > Tipula lateralis. The sequence continues at coordinate 1,916,294 of OZ010736.1, read as the reverse complement.
AAAATCAACTGAATCGGACTATATGAATAATTCAAATGTATTAAAATATTTGCGTGAACACGATAACAGTCCATATTGGCTACCTATTCGACGAGATAATTATCTTGAATCCATAAAATATAAAATTGTTACACGGTATAATATCAATTTCGAATTACATATAACAAAACCAATTAAGGGTAACTGTATAAGTCTCAATTATTCAGGATCAAAATGGATATTTCAACTATCAAACTGTAAAAATCACTTCAAGATGATATGCTTAATTGATATTGATAAATATTTTAAATTTTCTAAACACCATTGTCCAAATCAATATTCTACAACTTTCAACCCACTGAATCAAAATCACTGTTATCGGCTGGTTCCATTCAACGAAATAAACACTTTTAAAATACCAATCGTAGATGGAAATGGTACACAATTTTTGATAAATAAATTTATTGAAAATCAAAATAAAAGTTCGTTTAATGTTCTTATTGACGTTATGCCAGTTGTTATGAATAATAGTAATCAGATTGTTTCAAGAAGAGGGAATTTTAATTTATCAAAATGGAAAGAGGGCAATAAACTGATAAATTTTACAAATTGGAATTATAATTTTAACTACTCGGTACTTTATCATTCTGTGATATATACAACACAAAAAAATCAACAGTGGTTTCTAATAACTGATAAAAATAGTATAAAATATGTCATGCAAATGGAACCAGTAATTTCAAATGTGGATCCATACATTGATATTGTATTCAATAAAACGACTCATTCAATTAGCGTTACAAAAAAATCGTTAAGTAGTTTTTTAACACATTCATGTTTTTTAAATGATGTCTTTAAAAGTGAATATCAGATTCATTTTATCTCCGATCTTGGTCGATTCTACTTTTGGTGTGAAGGATTAAAGGTGGGCACGTTAAATTTTATAAAAACACCAATGATCGAAGTATGGAATGATGAAACTTCACAATATCATATTTTTGTTATAATATTGGAGAAGGATTGTGTTGAGTGTGATTTTATATATGAAGTACAAACGCTTGAACATCTAACAAAATGGAACAATTTGTCACAGCAAATTTTCAGAATCGAATATCTAAGCATTAAACCAATTATACAATTTAAAAAAATCATCGATATAAATAAAAAAAATCGAAAAACTAAATTCTCACTATACATTCTAGTGCGGAAGGAGTTACATTTTAAAACTTTATACGAAATAATAGACGATGTAAATGATAAATGGCCATACAAAGTAATTGATCTTCGTAACATAGACATTTGTATTGGTGGAAGAGGCAAATATTTTAACTATGCAGATGCTAAAATCAACGAGATTAGTACAAATAAAATATGTCGACAGTCGAATGGTAGTCATCCAATTTTAAAGTGTGTGGGCAATTTAAATATAGGCGCCTATTGGGAAAATGATGATAGTATTATAAAGGATTTAAAGTGTGACTATGGGAAATTACTGCAAGAGGTGAATAAAAATGTAACCGACCGAAATCCAGTCGAGGTAATTGACATGTTACAATCAGTTTCACATATTTCTACTGACATTGAATCAATCACTTTTAACAATATTATAAACGAACTGCTGAAAGATGCGCATCGATCTAAATTATTTGACCGTGATCAGGAAGTGTCAATAGGTAAACAACCATTTGACAAATTCGTGAAAATATTTGATAATACTATGCAGAGTAATTTCTACAACGAAAATACTAAAATTACAACAGATGCTAAGCCATCAGAATTTTTAAGTAATTATAAAAATCTCATCGAAATCTACTTCCAAAGTATTGCATCCAAAAACGCATTAAGACAAAGTGAGGATGGGACTCATACTATTAAAGAACGAAATATAATTATGCTGGTGATTGATCCGTTTTTGAGTAATGTTAGTGGAATGGCGATTTATAAAAATCGATTACGTCAAAAAGAGATAAACTTTAATGAATTTTCGATGCTAAAGCTATATAGTAATCAAAGTGCTAAACAAATTATTAATCGACGTTTGGAGGCAGGAATAAATATACCTCAATATATCATCGATAGTCTGAAACAAAACTTTACAAATTTTCGTATTGTTCTAACCGTGTTCTATAAAAAATCATGGTTATCAAGTGTTTCCTATAACGACTCATCAGTTATTACATCGAAAAGTAAAATAATCGGTGTTTTCCTACCAGAGTATCCATACATTGAATTACCAAATGGTATTTTTTCTATTTTGCGGACATCACATAATAAACGGTCGATAAATGTGGATGGTTGCTCAAATTGGCAAATGGGAACAAGTGAGCTCGGATGGAATACAAATTTTCATACATACGATGAATTAGATCGTGGTTTAAAAAATTGTCCAATTAGTCAGACTGGTTTCTCTGGTTATGTTCAACTAATCGGAAATGATAAAATAATTAATTGTGATATAGATTACCATGCCAACATAATTAAATTTATAACAGTCACACTGTCGGCCATATCAGCTGTGAGTATAATACTCATATTTGTGACCGCCTTAAAAATTGAAGTTTTTCGCGTACACGAAACAACACAACTAATACTATTTCAAGCACTTGCGAGTGGATTACAAATTATCATTTTTATTATATTCGTTGAACTTGAGCTTTTCAATGCTGGTGGTAGCGAAATGATAGAAAATTTGTGTATCGCTACCGGAGCAACTCTACAACTTTTAACGTTGATTGGATTTTTCCTAAGTTTGTTTATGACTGATTATTTAATACGCGTGTATATCATTGAAATAAATCAACCTGCCCCAGTTTCATTCAGAAGTAAAGTTGGATTATTTGGATGGATATTTCCAGTTTTTATTATTGGTTTAAGTTTGTTCATCGAGATAATTTTCGAAACAGAATATTATTTACCAATTGATATATCTAACGAGCAGAGTTCGGTATGTTATCCCGTAGGCGAATTACTATTATTTTCGATTCATATTCCGATTGCTACAATAGTATCGATACATATCATTATTTTCATTTGGATTCTGATCAAAACGAATCGGCAACCAAAAGCTCTAATAACGGTTATTTCACGGATCAAGGAAAAGTTTCGAATATACTTGAACATTTTTAGTATATTATCGATAACATGGATGTTTGCTCTAATTGTTTATTATACTGAAAATTGTTGGATACACCTGATTTTTTCGTATTTATTTACGATAGCAGCACCATCTCAGGGATTTCAGATTTTTTTGGTTAGTGTAGTATTTAATAGACAAGTGCAAGATTATATCAACCGATGGTATCTTAATCGTAAAATTTAATAAAATAATTAATAAACATTTTTAATTTTTAACAAGGTTTTAATTTGATGAGAATTCCTATACATGAGAAAAAAGTCAAGTACACATTGGGGCATTGTTTAATGATTAAATTTTCAACCCATATCTTCTCGTGTGTTACATTACATTCCACTAAACCAACTCCTTTTGTTTGAATTAACATTTAATTTAATTCAAACAGATTAAAATAATTGTACTCTAATACGATGTATCTAAATTGAACAGCGAAGATTAACAAAATAAAATTTTTCTAAATTTATATTTTTCAAAGCAACTAATTAGATTCCTTGGATTGAGATCAGGCGAGCTAAACATCTTCCTTTCAAAACTATGCTCGTAAAGCTGTAGATTGTGCATTGTTGGTGGTTTGGGTCGGAACCCTTTTATCCTAAAGTGAAAACGTGCTGGCACAGAAGTGATACATTGCCTACGGTTCCAGTGCATTTGAATAAACTTTCTGTAGATAGCAAATGGGGTTAAATTTGACGTTCTGTCGACGAACAGTAAAGAGGGCTTTCCCGATTAGATTATCATGCAGACTAATTTTTTCAACCATGACAACCAAGTGTTAAGAAATTGGTAGTGGTTTAAGTTTTAATGGAGAAACATTCTTTAGTTACTTCACCATTAATTTTGCAAAACACGAACTGCGCAATAGGTTTAAAGGTTGTTCTTCTCTGTTTTGAATAAAAATGTTTATAATAAACGTTCAACAATTGCTTTGTTTTATTTATTATTATTATACAATTACACCATTGGGCAACGAAATCATAAAACAGTTTACTGACTTAGCATAAAATATACCATAAGCTGTTGCAAAAATTATAGTCAGACAACATAGTTCAGAGCGAAACATTCATTGCAGTCAGTTCAGTTGTATCGAAATGAAATTCTCATTAATTTTGGTGATTTTTTTAATAAATATTTTGTGTGAGACTCACGGTGAATTAAAAGAGTTCTATCGATGGAAACAAATGACGTATGCTAATTTACCACCACACGTTATGACAAATATACCAAATGGAATCAATTTGGAAGAGATACCCGATGTAACAAGTTACATTCCTTATCATAATGTTCCGATCGGTGTCAGTCATTGGAATGGTAAACTATTTATAAGTGTCGCTCGACGTAATTATGGTGTACCGTCAACATTAAATGTGATTGATACTGATAGAGTTCCCCAAGGAATGACGAGCCCAAGCTTAACTGCCTATCCGAATTATATAATAAATGCATTACCCGTGAGTAAAGTTAATTTAAGCCTTTCAGTCCAATACTATAATTTATGAACATTTTACAATTTAAAGGCAGGTTTGCAGAAAAATACCGATCGCATTATATCCGTATATCGTACCAGAGTTGATGCATGTAATCGATTGTGGTTTGTCGATACCGGAACTTTGGAATATCCTAATAATCTTATACAAGTGCAGCCACCATCGATTTGGGTAATCGATTTAAAAACAAATCGACGTATTCGTCGATTTGAAATAGCTGAAAGTGTTGCTAAATTAGGTGATGGATTTATAAGTATAACGGTCGATGTGGATCCAAATTCGTGTGAAACGGCATACGCGTATTTACCTAATTTACGTACGTATACGTTATCAGTGTATAGGTAAAAATTCATTCGATCGAACAAAAACAATTTGTTTATGATCAATTAACAAGTATCTGACACAATTTTAGTTTTAAAACGAATAAGCTGTGGACATTTGGTCATAACTATTTCTATTTGGAACCGCACAATGGCAATTTTAATTTGAACGGTGTAAAATGGCGTTGGAACGATGGTATATTTTCAGTTGCACTTAGCCCATATCAATCGGATGGGTATCGCACCGCATTTATACACGCATTTGCTAGCCTTAGTGAATATTCGGTTTCAACAGCGATTCTTCAGAATTCATCATTGGCCACCGACTCCTATCAGCACGACGATTTTCAAGTAAGTTTAAAATGTGACACAATATGATATAATATATACATATATACGTGATCATTTATAGTACTTAGGCTATAGGGGTAAAAATATGCAATGTGCTGTACATGATATTGACATAAACAATGGCATTATGTTTTTTGCTGAAAATCAAAAGAATGCAGTCGGTTGTTGGAATATCAATAAACCGTTTCACCAATCGAATTTCGACGAAATTGGAAGAAATGATGTCACCATGGTGTATCCGAGTGATGTGAAAATCGATCAATATAGCCAAGCATGGGTCCTAACAAATCAAATGCCAATCTATGTGTATAGCAAGTTGAATGTATCCGAATATAATTATCGAATTTGGACGAATAATGTGCTAGTCGCTGTTACTGGCACTAAATGTCAACCAGAATTCGTTTATGTTTGAAATATAGATATTTGATACGTAATTAAAAAGTGGTTTAAATTTTTATTTCATTTTTAAAGATAATTATACAAAATTGACCACAACAAACATGTTTTAATGAAACACTGATTACAGAAACAAACAAGCGTTACCGAAATCATATTTGGTTATGGGAGATAATAATATAATATGTTGTAGAAATACGAATGTACATCGTCTTTATACACCATTATATACTTACATACATCAACAGTAGCGAATGAGGGATATTTAATAACAAATTCCCGATGGTCAACTATTCTTTGTTAGTTTAAAATTCTACCAACGATTGATGTATATTTTTACGATGTGAACTCTCCGCACCTTAATTGATAATACATATTCAATACTCTTCAAGGTCTCTACTTTCTTAATGTTTTCAAAAGCCGGACAAATTTTTTGTATTTTTTTTTTGTATATTTTAAATTATGGAAACCGAAATAATCTCAGTTCATGTTTGATATTTGATTAGCAAACATCTCAATATGAAGTTGTTGTGTCTAGTGTTTGTGCTGTGTTGTGCATCGTCAATTAGTGGCAAATTAAATGAATTATATCGTTGGAAACAACTGTACTACGATCAATTACCAGATTACGGTAAATTTAAATAGAAAATAAATTAAAGCTTTCACATTATAAAATAATAAATAAAACACCTCTTACATATATAGTTATTCAAAATATTCCGAGTGGTGCCAATTTAGCTGAATATGGCGACAAAACAACATATATTCCATACAATAGTCTTCCGCTTGGCGTAAGCCATTGGAAAGGTAAGTTATTCATTAGTGTGCCCAGACGTGATCATGGCGTTCCAGCTACAGTAAATGTGATTGACACCAGTTTAGTGCCGGCCGACGAAAAAAGTCCGAAAATGGTTGGATATCCAAGTTATGAACTAAATGCTATACCAGTAAGTAGAAAAACACGTAATATTTTCAAAACAATAATGTAATTATTACATGTGTTAATAATTAGGTTGGACTACGTCCCGATCCAGATCGGATAATATCTGTTTATCGTACACGAGTTGATGTATGTGATCGTTTATGGGTGCTGGATACCGGATTGTTGGAATATCCAACAGGTCAAGTACAAGTTCAACGTCCTGCAGTTTGGGTAATCGATTTGAATACAAATCAACGAGTTCGCCGATTTGATATTCCGTCAAGTTTTATTGATCGTGGTGACGGTTTCATTAGTATCCAAGTTGATGTTGATAAATCAGCCTGTGACAAGGCATACGCTTATATTCCGAATATAAGAAATCATAGATTAGCTGTTTATAGTTTTGAAGAAGATAAGCTATGGACATTCGGACACAACTATTTCGTAATTGAGCCAAGAAACGGGGACTTTTTAATACAAGGATTTAAATTCCGCTGGAGTAATGGTATTTTTTCATTGGCGTTAGGAGCAAGAAATCCCGATGGATATCGTCCTGTATATTTGCATGCATTCGCTAGTTTAAGCGAATATGTTGTTTCCAACCAAATTCTACAAAATGCATCGCTTGCGTCTGGACTATATCAAGGTGATGATTTTCAATACGTTGGGTATCGTGGCGAAAATATGCAATCTGCCATGCACGATATTGACGTTCAAAGTGGTATTATGATATTTGCAATAAATCAGGAAAATGCTGTTGGTTGTTGGGATACACAGAGCCGTTTTATACCACAACATTTGCATATAATTGAGAAAAATGATGAAACTATGATTTTCCCGAGTGATGTTAAGGTCGACGAGGATAGTAATATTTGGGTATTGTCAAATAAAATACCACAGTATCTTTATAGTCGTGTGGACGAAAACGATTATAACTATCGTATATTTACGAATACAGTACAAAATGCAATCGTAGGTACTCGGTGTGGATCTAATGGTAAACCTCATTCAAGACCTTATACCAGATTTAATGCAAGGCATTGAAGTTTCTTGTTTTATATTTAAACTAAATTGTTTTTTTTAACTACAATGAATAAATATTAAAGACTCTAATCTTTTTTAATTACTTTTTTAACCTGTAATACAATCCGTATATGAAATATATTCATATGTTCCAAACAATTTGGACAGATTAGCTCCATACAAACTGCGTCCATCATATATTATCATTAAATGTCGGCGAGGTCAAATTAATAATTAAATCACAAAATTAAGAAAAACATTTTACGATTAGCTAAGTTGTGAAATAAACAATTTTGATTGCGTTAAAATCAGTTGCTCTAGCATAAATTAGAACAATAACTTCGGGTTTGACACTTGCTTTGAAGAAATTAAATATGAACACCGGAAATAAAACTTCCTATCATAATGAAGTTGGAAATATAAAACTAAAATGGAATTTTAACGAATATTAGAGATCTATAGCATATTTGGATTTTTACATATGAACGATCTGTGATGTTCACCTCTATGACCCCCTGTTAGAGTGCAGAAATTATGAACCGACCGATATTCCATAGGCTTTTATTGTGCAAATGGTTCTATGTTAATTAGACCTATAGTTATACGTCCTTGATTTGGCTATTATGGGGTAAGGTAGAACGTAAATAAGTGAATAGCGAAAGAGGTGGGTGTGCTTTGAGCCCCCCCAAAAAAAAAGATTGCAAATGATTAAAAAGAAGCAACGTGCAATTCCTATAATTAATGCTCACAGTTTATTAGAATGAATTATGGCGTTTTTAACCGCTCTAGTTCGAAACATCCTTACAACACCTGTTTCTGCCTGAATGACTTTATTCCTGATCATTTCCTGCTTGGACAACTCATCAGATCTAATCAAATCTTACAAACTTAATTGAATAGGTTTGGTACCTTTTACTAGATTGATTGAATCTATATATATAGTGTCTTTAGCATGGTCGATTTAAAATATTTTATATTAATTTGATAAAAAATGTGAATAGCTAATTATGCTTATTCAGTGAAGATGAGAAAACATACTTGTAATGATAAGTTATTTGCACCACTTGGTTTTAGTTCTGTTGACTATAGTCAATTTGAACTTACATTACCTCGCATATATACAAGACATTCACCTTGAAAGACATTATACCTGTTAGTACTATGTATTAACGTATTTTATATAACTTAAGAGTCGGTTATTGTGTATAACAAGCTGATATGGCGAGACAAATAAACAACAAATACCATAATAACAGTTATGATCTACTATGTGTATAACAATTCTATTAGTTTATTGTTTATCATATAAACAATAGTGATAGCTTATATGAATATTTGTTGTCAATACTAATTGCAAGTGCACTTTGTCCTCATAGATACATAAAACAGCCCACATAAAATTTCAATATAGTCCATACTAGTTTCAGTTGATGGTCGATCGGGAATTTAAGATGAAGTGTATAATACTGCTTTTGTGTATTTCGTCTATTAGTGGGCGACTTACCGAACTGTATCGATGGAAACAGTTGGATTATGATGAACTACCTAAATATATAATTCGAGATATACCTAGTGGATCCAATTTATCCGAATATATAAAGACGACAACTTATATTCCATATAATAATCTTCCATTTGGAGTTAGTCATTGGAAAGGTAAATTATTTATGAGTGTGCCCAGACGTGATCATGGTGTTCCTGCAACATTAAACATCATTGATATGAAATTAGTGCCAGCTAACGATAAAAGTCCTAAACTGAATGGATATCCAAGTTATGAACTAAATGCTATACCAGTAAGTAGGAACACACGCATTATTTGCGAAACCATGCGAATTAATAACAATATTGTATATGCATATATTATTAGGTTGAACTACATCCAGATCCAGATCGGATAATTTCTGTATATCGTACACGAGTTGATGTATGTGATCGTTTATGGGTGATGGATACTGGATTGTTGGAATATCCAACAGGCCAAATACAAATTCAACGTCCCGCAGTTTGGGTAATCGATTTGAATACAAATGAACGTGTACGCCGATTTGAAATTCCGACAAGTGTCGCCGCAAATGGAGATGGATTTGTAAGCATTCAAGTCGATACTTATAAATCAGAATGCGATCGAGCATATGCATATATACCAAATATTAGGAACTATAAATTATCTGTTTATAGTTTTGAGCAAGATAAATTATGGACGTTTGGACATAATTATTTCGTAATCGAACCACCGAATGGTGATTTTTTGATACATGGGTTAAAATTTAGATGGAGTAACGGAATTTTTTCGGTAGCTCTCGGACCCCGAAATCCGGATGAGTATCGCACGGCATATTTTCATGCGTTCGGAAGTTTAAGTGAATATACGGTATCGACACAAATCCTTCAAAACTCGTCGCTCGCCTCCAATTTATATCAAGGCGATGAATTCAAGTATCTCGGACATCGAGGTGAAAATATGCAGTCGTCAATGCATGACATTGATGTACCAAGTGGAATAATGTTTTTTGCAATAAATCAAAAGAATTCAGTCGGCTGCTGGAATTCGAAAACATATTTTAGAAAACCGTTTTTAGATGAAATTGAACAAAATAACGAAACAATGATATTCCCCAGCGATGTGAAAGTTGATGAGGAAAGTAAAGTGTGGGTTTTGACAAACAGGGTTCCAATATATTTGTACAGTCGGCTCAACGAGGATGACTTCAACTATCGTATACTAACGAATAGTGTTAAGAACGCTATCAAATATACCCGATGTCGATATGCCGGCCCCAAAAATAAGATTTAAAACTTTAAAAATAGTTTCATATATGTTATTTTATAGCAAACAATAAACTATATGTATCACATTTATTTTATGGGTTTTTTATAGTTTATTTGGAAAATTGTCAACAACATCGTATTTATAGATATCACCAAATCACAAAATAATTCTTGATAACCTTCGCAAGGTCAATTAATATACTGCAGATAAATTATAGTATATATATGTAAGTTTCAAAAGAGTAACAATTTCATAAAGTTGAAATAGTTTTACGATCTTGAATGACATACAAAAAAAATTAAATCCACCATAAATGTTTTAAAATGGGATGTTGATTTTTAAGTTATAAAACAATATAGCAACAAATCTGGTGGTACAAATGACTAAATACAAGACAGATACGTCTCGTACCAGAATTTTACATAATATTCGACTCCATAAACTGATAATTTTTTTGTTACATTTCTTATCGCACATCACATAAGAATTCTTTTCAAAATTTAAAAACGAAACAATTTAAAAAATCCATTAACATATTTGCATACATATACGTAAACTATATAAAGATCGTCGTTAAAATAAATTTCAAGTTTAGTTAACATTTCAGTGTGATCGAGTATTGTTGGTCTTTTATAAAGACGTGACTCAAAATGAAATACTTTTTAAAATCTTTGCTAATTATTTTGGCATGTCATTCGTATCAAGCCGAATTAAATGAATTTTATCGGTGGAAACAAATGACGTATGCTAATTTACCGGATTATGGTAAACAAGAATACAGCTTTCTTAAACTATTGCGCATACTAAATATAATTATATTTTTGTTAAAATATTTCAGTGTTACAAAACATATCACCGGGCACAAATTTAGCCACCATTGTAAACGAAACAAGTTATATACCATATAATAATCTTCCCATTGGAGTCACGCACTGGAATGGAAAGTTATTCATAAGCGTCGCTCGACGAAATTATGGTGTACCATCAACACTTAACGTAATTGATATCGCATCTGTGCCACAAGGAGAACAAAGTCCCAGTCTAACCGGATATCCTAGCTATGAAATAAATGCTATTCCGGTAAGTTGAAAATAATGCTCGCTATGTAAACTCAGTGATATCAATGTATATATAGTAATTATGTGTGTTAAAACTTTCAAGGCCGGACTTCAACCTAACCCAAATCGCATCATATCAGTATACCGTACTCGTGTGGATGCATGTAATAGGCTGTGGTTTGTTGACACTGGTTTTATAGAATATCCAGGAGCCCGACAACAAGTGCAACGACCTTCTATTTGGGTAATTGATTTGATGACTAATCAACCCGTTCGTCGATTTGAAATCCCTGAAAGTGTAGCTGCCCTTGGTGATGGATTCATCAGTATAACAGTCGATGTTGATGCAAATGCTTGTAATAACGCATTTGCATATCTGCCCAATCTTCGAACATACACGATTTCAGTTTATAGTTTCGAATCAAATAGTTTATGGACATTTGGCCATAACTATTTCTATTTAGAACCGAGAGGTGGAGATTTTAATATCAATGGTATTAAATTTCGTTGGAGCGATGGACCATTTTCGATAGCGTTAGGTCCTAGAGTTTCTGGATATCGTAAAGCCTATATTCATGCTTTTGCAAGTGTAAGTGAATATGTTGTGTCGACTCATATTTTACAGAACGCCTCATTGGCAAGTCGTTCATATCAACGGGACGATTTTGAATACTTAGGCAACCGCGGTGAAAACATGCAAAGTGCAATGCACGACATCGATCAGCAAAGTGGTGTTATGATTTTCAGCGCAAACCAAAAAAATGCCGTTGGATGTTGGAATTTACGTAATCGTTTCCGTTCACCATTTATCGATGTAATCGATCGTAACGATGAAAAAATGGTCTATCCAAGTGACTTAAAAGTCGATAGCCAGAGTAATATTTGGGTGTTGACAAATCAAATACCGGTATTTGTGTACAGTCGATTAAATGTAAACGATTACAACTATCGTATTTGGCATAATAGTGTGAGCGATGCCGTTCGTAATACCAGATGTCGTTCAATGGGATCGAGATATTAAACAGAATCATATTATATGTGTGGTTTTTGTATATTTAAATAATAATAAAATTTACAAAATTTATTACCTGTTTTTAAACATATTGCATATTTCATCATGCAGTTTAATTAACATAGTTTTATGAAATCATCATGCGTCAATTAAGGTTTCACTAAAATGAGATCAAAATTCGTGACAACACCAAATAAATTAAGTAAAGTATATTAACTGGGCAACGAACCTATGTGAAATCGAAAATATTTTATTATTACATATTGCTGACAGTCTTAAATGGTGTTAAGTAATTTTAAAAATTTCATCTGTATTTTTTTTAAACACATAATAATAATGTAACGCCTGATAGTTAAATTTTTTTTATCATATTCAAGAAATCGCCAAACATCAAAAAGCCTAAATCTAGGTGTTTTACTCTTGTTACATTCGATTATCACAATAACCATAAAATAAATTTAAATATATAAAACTGCAGTGTATCGAAGGTCAAACCAAATCTTCCAAAATTGTATGTATCGTAAACATTAATTGTAATTCTTATCTCAATACAAATACAGGCACTTTTTAACCAGTTCAAGACTAAAGATTAACTTCGAATTGTTAACGGTTTCATGAAAATGGATCTGCTGTTATATGACTTAGCAATATATACTTATATATGTATGTATATAATATGAAGAATAAAAACGAACACTCTGAGTTCTTTCACCATTTTTCCTTCTATTAGTTTCTTACATCTTTAAAAACATTAAATAATAAACAAATTTTTATTAAGCTGAGCTGATTTTAAATACTAATTAGCGCATTTAAGACCTTGTATAGCTTCTTGAGTATTAACACGCCAAATTCTAAAGTTATATTCGTCCGGATCTAATACGTCGTATACGAACCGTGGTAATGTATTCGTTACAACCCACAAGTTTGACTCTGCATCAATCGATAAATCACTTGGATAAATCATGGTTTCGTCATTTTTTGCAACTGTATCTACATTTTTGGGAGACAGAACCGATTTTAAATTCCAACAGCCGATTGCATTACGGCCTACTTCAGCATAAAAAATCACTCCAGTTACCGGATCAAATCGGGCCATTGTAGATTGGCGACCTTCTCCACGATCTCCTAAGTACTAGAAATTTAAAACGTATCAACATCCCGCATAGTTATAAATACTTTTATAGCTACCACAAAATCTTCACCATGATATCCACGATTGGCTAAACTTTCGTTTTGCAATACTTGTGTTGAAACCATAAACTGACTTGTACTAGCCATGGAATGAAAATATGCTGGTCGATAACCACTCGAGTCTTTACTGCCCAAAGTAACGGAAAATATACCATCATTCCATTGGAATTGATGACCACCAACATCGAAATTACCCCGTAATGGGTCATACGAAAAATAATTATGTCTAAATGTCCATAGTCGATCATCTCGGTAACTATATACCGATAATTGATAAGCAGCCAAATCAGGAATATATGCAAAAGCATCATTACAATGTCCATTATCTACATCGACCGTAATACTAGCATAACCATTGCCAAATTCTGCTACACTCTCGGATATTTCGAATCGTCGGAGGCGCTGTTTTCGTTCTAAGTCAAATACCCAAATCGAAGGACGTTGTATTTGAGTTCGATTATCTATAAAAACATAAATGTTTAACAAAATAACAAGATGATTAGTTCTATCATACAATACCTGGTATTTCAAGCAATCCTGTATCAATAAACCACATTCGGCCACATGCATCAATATCCGTTCGATATACAGATACCAAACGTTCTGGATTTCGCATTAAATTACTTTGAACGGTATTCGTTTCGAGATTTGGATACGGTCTTAATGTTGGGCTTCGATTCGATGATGTAACCTCATTCAAATCGATATAATTTAGTGTTGCGGGAATACCCCACCTTCGACGTGGCACCGTTAAATATAAACGACCTTTGTAATGATTTACACCCATAAGAAGATTATTTTCAGATATAACTAAAGGTGATGTAGAGTTATAAAGAAGGTCATCGGCAGGAAATATCAAGTCGGTTTTTGCTAAAATAAAATGAATAAATTATAATCGATACAGAATACTATATATAACTAATATATGCTCGTAATGCACTGAAGGTTATCGAGATAAACTTGTGTCATTGGTTATACAAAGATCAAATTAAAAATAATTATTAATCATTATTGATTTTTAAAAAAAATTCTAGGATGTAACACATAACAAAATATTTTATCAGTCCTACCTTTATCTGGTAAATCATTGTACGCCAACTGTCTCCATCGATATACTTCATGTATAACACTATGAACATTAGTACAATACACCGAGATGATTGAAAATATTAATAATTTTGTATTAGCCATCCTGCTACCTCGATTCAATTCACATTACTAAAAGACGTTTTCTGTGCTCAAGCTAATAGAGTTATTTCAAAGATGATCTTTCATCTTTCTCGGTCGGAAATCATTGACGATTTGCATATATGCAATCTCGTTTACTACCAGATTATAAATCTGACAAAATTGTTCTAAGCATATTTATATATTTTTTAATTCAATAATTAGAAGGCTACAGAGGGATCTTATATATACATATAATAAGATTCACTAGTTTTAGTTATTTGAACAAAATTGCAAGATCATTTATTTTATTGTAAACGAAATTGAGTAATATATGACTTCAAGGTTTATTATAAGAAAATGTTTAAATTTAGAACATAATTATGTGTAATTTGTAAGTGCAAATCAAATATAAACAATATCATCGACAACCTATGTACTTCATAAAAGTTTTAAATAATATAAATTCCAATATTAGTTATAGTAAAAGTATAACAAGATTCAATGAAACTTCTTATCTGTGACTAGAAGAACCTATGATCGATTATTCAAGGTCCCACTTATAATAACTACTAAGATTACTGCATTTTATTGTATGCAATCAATCGGCTTATGATGAAACATACTTACTTAGAATTCACGAATATAATGTAAATATAACTTTAAATGTTAAGGTTTTAGTAAATCAAGGCAACACTGCTGTTACTGCTTGTTGCTACCACATAATTTCAAAAATTCATTTTCCACCATACAACTTGAAATTCACTCTCAATCAATTGGTAACCTTATTAAGTGAAAATAATAACGATCAAGAATATAAAAATATAAGATGATGTACCATATGCTTATTGTAATAAACACGCAAGTAACTCTCCTGGACACTGGATAATATAAAAGCAGGTGAGCCAATTCATAATCTTTCTGGGGTAATGTTGAACACTATAAACGAGATAATCAATTAGTATCAAAAATACTATATATTCGGTGACGGAACACTTTATATAAAAATTCAAATAAATAAATGTTTTATAGCAGACAAATGTAATTTTATTAAACTAATCTTTTACATTCAAAACATTATTATATTATTATATATAAAAAGGAATTTGATTATAAGTTGTCGCATTTTAAACCGCGTATAGCTTCTTGAGTATTTACTGTCCAAACTCTAAAATTATAATTATTCGGATTTAATTCGCCATACACGAAGTGTGGTAGTGTATTTGTTACAACCCATAAATTTGATTCGGCATCTATTACTAAATCACTTGGATATATCATATTATCTGCATCTTGTGCAACTGTATCCATGTTTTGAGGTGTTAAATCTGATTTTAAATTCCAACAACCTATTGCATTACGCCCAATCTCTGCATAAAACATAACCCCGGTTGCTGGATCAAAACGGGCCATTGTAGTTTGGCGTCCACTACCACGATCTCCCAGATACTACAAATGTAAAATTATTTATTCTAATATGAAAATGAATAAATTTAATGTTGCTTTAATTACCACAAAATCATCACCATGATATCCACGATTGGCGAAACTTTCATTTTGCAATACTTGTGTTGAAACTACAAACTGACTTGTGCTGGCCATAGAAAGGAAATAAGCTGGTCGATAACCATTCGATTCTTTATTTCCTAACGTAACGGAAAATATACCATCGTTCCATTGAAATTGATGACCACCAATATTGAAATTACCCCGTAAAGGATCATACGAAAAGTAATTATGTTGAAATGTCCATATGCGATCTTCTCGGTAGCTATATACCGATAGTTGGTATAAAACTAAATCAGGAATATATGCAAATGCATCATTACAACGATCTACATCTACATCGACTGTAATACTAGCATAACCATTTCCATACTTTGCTACACTCTCGGGGATTTCAAACCGTCGAATACGTTGATTTGTTTCTAAGTCCATAACCCAAATTGACGGGCGTTGAACTTGGGTTCGATTGCCTAAAAATTAATTGATACAATTAAATTTTACTTTAAAATCTATAATTAATATTTGCTCTTCGTCCACGGTATGTATTCTAATCTTAATACCTCAACGTCAACGAAATTTTACAACATTATACCTAACGACGTATCACTTTAGTGTTTACCTCGTATTTCTAGTAATCCTGTATCAATAAACCACATTCGACCACATGCATCAATATCCATTCGATAGACAGATATTAACCGTTCAGGATTTGGTTTCAAATCAGCTGGCACTGTATTCGTTTCGTAATTTGGATATGCTCGAAGTGCTGGACTGCGATTTGATAATGTAACTTTACTCAAATTGATATAATTTAAAGTAGAGGGAATTCCCCATTTTCTTCGTGGTACCGTTAAAAATAATCGACCTTTGTAATAATTCACCCCCATTAGAAGATTGTTTTCCGGAAGATATATTGATGACGTAGAACCTGCAATTAGGTCATCTTCAGGAAATGCTACGTCGGTTATAACTATAAAAAATAATATAGAAAAATAAAACTATTCGGTTTAGGCATATGTTTGAATGATAAGACTGCTTATATTGAAAATTACCAGTTTCTGGCAAATCATTATACGCTAATTGCTTCCATCGGTACACTTCCCGTATACCACACTTAACACTTGCACAATATACTGAGATAATTAAAATTATTATAAACTGTAATTTAGCCATATTCTCGTCTTATTAGTTCGAGGTAGTTCACAGTACTGAAACTTTTGGTGTATTCTAAATAATCTAATCATACTCAGATGATATGGGTTATCTCGTGTACTGTCAAAAATTTGAACTTCATTTACATAATATAATTCTACAAATAAATGCAATCTAAATCTGGTTTCTTTCAGTTTAGATTATTTCCTTCTTCAGTATGTTATTTCAGGTTTTATAATAACACCAAATAATATAAGCTGAATCATGACCGATAAGAGTTAATGGGAATCTCGTGTGAAACCTAGAAAAAGATAACATAATTCTAAAATTATAGATTAGTTTGTTGATATTCTTCTTCAACTCTTAGCTTTTATAGAAATTATAACATAAACATATGGGACTGTGTATTACAATGTAGGTAAATATATACAATGTCCTATTTTCCAACGGATTGGTAATAATAACCAAATATTTCTACAAAATAATGTTATTTTGCCATTCTACTTTGCCGGTTTGTAAATTTCAACCTCTGAAATAAATCTGTTCTCCAAAAGTATCTTTCTTAACTAATGTTTATTTCTTCTAAAAGTATGGTTTAGAGCTTTTTATCGTCGATCAATCCTCGAAGAATAATCAATTTTAACTTCCCATAATTTATTATTAGTTCAACTTATATTTCTTATAGTTAAAGGGTTTGTTGTATTGTGTAATCTTTTTTACTACACCCACCAAATCCAGAATAAATGGGTAATTTGAATTATTATCATTCTACTAAAATCGAATACTTTTTGCATCATTTAAACTTAGTATGTATACTGTAAAATTAACCCCAAGTTATAGTTTGAGCTTAATAGGTGCTCAATGTGCTTTTTTGAATATCCTTGGTGTAGTAATTAGATTAATAATTTATGGCGTAGGGGTCGTACCGCGTTTCAACTGCGACCTTACCAATCATTTCAACGTATTGGTCCACATTGTAGGTGGTCAGCCCAACGAATGTTTTTACACAATCGTTTTTTTGTGTCATCCGGTGCATGTGCAATTTTTGGTACGCGACGAACGAGAGAGTCAAACTCGAAACTGCGATGTGATTACCATTAGATGGTATTACGACATAGAGCTGTTTTGATTTTTTTGTGGAATTAATTGTTTTTATAAACCATTTATTATTTTGTATATTAATTAAATGTACAGTTTTTATAAAATTTAATCCAGCTAAATAAATAAATAGAATTTATGTCAATAATTTATTAATATCAATATTCAGGTTTTATTCAATTGGTTATTGGTATAATACAATTCTTATATACGCATATTATGTATTCATTTTTTACATTATTATTATATTACTTGTTTTAGTTTTGAAATATGTAAACTATACCTATACAGCCATATTATTGATTGTAAGTATTAAAATTAGGTATTATTTATATTTTTAAAAAAAGTTGTAAGTAGATTTATATAAAAAATATTTCGTTCTTTTTTAATTACAGTACATAATTTTTATTTATCAAAATAATATCATTAATAGTTTTGTGATATATAAAATAAAAATATGATTAAATATGCTATATAATTGCGCGATTACTAGTATATATTAAGTTTGTAATATAGATAGGTGGTAGAAGAGAAGTCTGTTCATTTTTATTATTTGCTTGTACCGTAAATTCAGTTAAAATTCGTTTCATTTTTTAAGTTATTTTAACTATTATCTTGAATGATGAACCAAAACGTTGAATAACCTAAACGGCCAATAAATTAATTATAAATTTTAAATCCAATATTTGAATCATATCATAAAACTAACATTCATGGCTTATTTGCTTTTGTCTGATTTGTTTCCGAAATAATTGTTCTTTTTATTTTACAAATTATTCATAGTTGTTTCTTGCTTTTATCTCCGATTAAGCTCTTCCAAACTGTTTATGGTTTTCTTCAAATTTTGCCAAATTTGGGTCGAAAGGTAAAAGATGCAATTTACAAATTGTAAATATTCAAATTGAAAAGGTTTTCGTATTTTTAATTTAATTTAAATTTATAAACCAATTAATATGAATAATAAATCTTAAAATTCATGAATAAAAATTAACATAAACAGTAAACAAAATTGTAAAGTGAAATACAAACAAATTTTTTTATGTAGTTCGAGAGTGGTTGTAACTCTTTCTAATACCCTTCATTCAATATAAATATTATATATGCTTACATAATTCACAATTGCAACGAATCAAACAATTTTAGCCAATTTTTAGTCAGAAAATAAAACAAATTAAACGTAAACTATAAGATGCTTTAAAACTATAAAATATAGTTCTATTTGTATTTAGCTGCACTACAAGTCATTTTTTATAAGATATATAAAATTAAAAAATTGTATATGGCATCAAAGTGGGCACCCTTTTTTCAATCTAAATTTTAAGGCACCAAGAAAAACCGCAACCTAACTGATTTGTATATAAAACAAGATTTACAAGTAAAAAAATCTATTAAATACAATTATATAAAACAAAACCTATTATCACTTGAGATTATTGCAAAATTTTCCTAAAACTTTCAAACAAATTTTTTGTACACCTAAACTTGACTTGATATAATATTTTTGTATCACGATTTTCAAAATTAATTAATTAAATAAATAAATTATAATAAAAAATGTTTACGATTTTTTTTTATTATTATTGCACAATAAAATCTTTATGATTTCTTAAAGATTTTAATTGTTTTTTCAATTTGGTTACCAAATCAGATGGTTGAACTAATATTGAGATATCACGACCGATTGCATTTAATCTATCACTAACTTCGTTATCTTTAAAAAATAAATTCAACGGTCTACCATTTATTTCGGTTAGGACCCAAAATGTCAACGACAAACCATCACATGATTTTGCCTTTGGAGGTAAACCATGTCTTGCTGCTAAGCTATTCGGCACAATATCGACTATTGTTGCAGTATTACCGTCGCGTATAAAACCTAAACATTGTCCATCGAGTTCGCGACGAATTGCATATACACGCCCAAATGGTATACGACGTATTGTTAATTCGATCTGAAAATGAATAAATTTTTTAATTCTTCTTAAAATAAGTGTTAACGAAAGATTTATAATAGAATCACTTACGTATAAACTTTGCGACGACCTAATAATTTTATTGGCTTCTGCTGCCGAACTTACTGCTATAGCCCCTATTGAGATAAGCTGATCACCTATATGCAGGGCATTATATAAAATGGGATGTTCTTTTTGTTTCCAACCCGCAATCCTAGGAACAAAATTAATTACTATTGTGCTACAATATTCCTTATAATTGGCAGAATAACTTACCAAACAGCACCAAACGCATCAACTAGTGCTATAGAGCCTATACATTCTTTTCGTCGAAGTTGATATCGAACCCCACCAGGATGCATAATTTCTTTGCGTAAATGTAATACTTGTTGCTCCCGTAAGGTTAATCTGGAAATAGGATGTTGGGCTTCTAGTGGCCTAACGTGAGGTGAAATTGGTGACATATGATGATTTTCTATAAACAAAACATTAAGGTCGTTTAACTACTCTTCTTAATGTAATATGTTTTAATCTAATTCAATCTATTATTTTGGATTCATGAAACTTCGCTTACCTCGTCCATTTCGCGTTTCGGACGCAGAAGAACTACGTCGCCTCTGTTCAAACGATTCTTTCCGTAATTTTTCTATGGCTGCCTTCATATCATTCGTTGCTTTTTGTTTTTCTTCTGCGGTTAGTGTTTTTTTATGATCACCTCGATCAAGTCGGCTCGATCGATTTATATTGAGTTCGGTGAGACCACGAGTTAAGAAGTGTCTACTTTTTGTTTCGAGTCTTGATTTATTCCGTTGTTCCACAACAGCATTCATGAGCGCAGCTGATGAAGTAGATGGAGTTGCAGCCTGTGGTGTGTGTTTATTTAAATACGATGGTGATTTAATACCTACATTTTGATTTGTTACAACGATTGGTTTTTCAGTTATGTCTCTCACCGATTTCGTATCGGAGTGACCAAGAGAGTGATGCCGTGATATTCCATTTGACGAATTTATTTCAACCAAGGAGTGAGTTTCATTTTCCGGCTTTACACGACTCGTCGATGCACTTAATTGAAGTGGTGAAAGTGGTGGTACAGAATTGGTAAAGAAAACGGCTTCATAATCTTGACCTGTATTGATAATATTGTTACTATAACCGACTGATATGTTTGTAATACCCGTAAAATTCGGCAAAGGTTTTGGAAGAATCACAATTTTTTTAACATCTTTCTCTGGTACGGGATTAACTTTACCATAACCCGAAAAATTATTCACAGTTGTATTATTGTTCACTTGAACTTTTGTTGTCGTCTGAGAGTCATTTGCGATCTTTATTATACTATTCGAACTATTCGGAATTTCCGAATCTATATTTGATGATGAAGAAGAATGATCACTATTGGACGGAATGATATGTACATTAAATGTATCAGATTCTTCTTTTTTTGTAGACGTTTCAAATAAACTTGGTACTAACTCTTCAATTGGATCCGGATTTGTTAGTTGTATAATTGTGATATTCGTCGAACCAGTCGACTCGTCTAATAAATTTGTATCTGTAGATACATTTGATTTTGGAGTGATTTTTTTTTCGGTCGATTTCGATGTCTGAGGTCTGGGAATTTTAAGTAGATTGGCTGCAAATGTCGATGAAGTAGGCTCTTCAATTTCGACGGTAATTTCAGTATCAGATAAATCCGATTGAGCATTTTCAGGAAATTCAATAAATGAATTTTCAAATGATTTGTTGAAATCGATACGATTCGATTGGATTGTGGACGATGATGATGACGATGAGGTTGAAGAGTGGTTTTGTGAATCAGAATAGGATTTTTGGCTATTTTGTGCACTATACGCTTGTATTGGGTTTGACAATAGATTCATAATGCTGCGTGATGTTGTGTTTGATAGTGGTGGTGAATTAAGAACAAACGGATGCACATCTCCAGATTCAGATGAGTCTGATGTGTTATCAGCAGATGAATGAATTTCTAAATTAGTATAAGAAGTTACCGAATTGCTTTGTGTAATTCCGGTTGACGTAGATTGAACATTTGTTAAAACTAACGATGAAGTAGCTGCCGAAGATGTGCTGACTGTTGTAATAACTTCCACTCCAGGAACTAATGCTGGTATAGCCGAGGGGGGTGGTGGAAGTGGTGATGTTGGGTCTCGAGTGGGAAGTAATGGTAATCGTGTCTCGGGAAGTTTACTATAAACATTTTCTCGTGGTGATATGATTTTCATTTCGCGTAATTTTGATCGAAGTGTTTCCACCCACTCTTTCATGCAATCCCAAGAAGCAGCCGCGAATCTGAACACTTCATTCGGTGATGTTATCACAAATTCAAAATCTTGTTCCAAACCTACCAGGGCATGTGAAATGTGCATTGTATTTTGCAGTGATATGGTCCATTCAGGCGCATGGGATGGTGCAATACGAGGTTCTAAATACCCTTCCAGTAGTGCTTCACAATCATCATGAACACAAAATACAACCCAATATCGATCATTACGCTGCTTAAATTAGATAAAAATGAAAGAAAGTAATTAATTGAAATCGAATAATGGTTCACTACTCGTTTGTGGGATCAACCATCAAATTTAACCTACTTTACTATGTCCGACCGAGATTTTCTTTCCCTCATGCGACAAACGTCTAAGCCATGTATTTTTATGAATCTCACGAAATATAGGTGCCCGATTTTCCATTTCAAACTTATTAGAATTTGAAAATTATAGTTCTAATATAAAATTACGGAAAAAAAATTTCTTTTGTTCACGCAACTAGTAAAATTTATATTTTAGGTAAATAAATTAACTTTTATGTGATATGTTATTTATGTATTGTAGCAAAAACATTATTTTAAGCGATAATGAGCAACAAATTATATTTATTATTAATTATAAAAAAATAATGAAAAAATTAAATTAAATTAAAATAACGAAATCAACTTTTTTCTAACAAATTTGCCATTTTTATGCAGCTGTCAATTTATTTTATTTTGACAAGACAGTTTGAAACATATATTGTAGGTTGGATGAATATATTTTGAAATATGCATACACTGTTAATCCGGTTTTGAAATATGATTTCTGTTTCAAATAATTTACGAAACTGTTATTGTTGTTGTCTAACAATTATTTAAAAATTTACAATTAAAACATATAGATTTTAATAGGTTTAATCATTATTCAATTAAATAAAATTTCAAATTGTGATGTTCCTTGCAAATTAATTTTTAAATTCCACCGCTACTGACTGTTGTACGTTCGTAAACATATAAATAAAAAATCAATATTCTCAGTTCTATTACGAATAGTACCATACACAAAAAATCATTGCACCTTCAATAAAACTTATATCTTTCGTTTGTTATAAAAAATAAAAATACTGTCAAAGTTGACGTTTGTGTGGCCTTGTGCAAAAAACTAAAAAAAATTGAACAAAAATAATAAATTAATGGGTGTGTTAAATAAAAATTTCTTAAAATAAATTAAACAACCGAAAATAATATTATTTAACATAAAGATTTGCAATAAAAATGAGTGATAAACATTTCAACACAATGGGTAATTATAAATAAATATTTTTATATAATTATATTTTATCTAATTTCTATCGTTTGTGTTTTCTTTCCTGTGTGCATAGAAAATTATGAAATGCTTAAGGCCTTATATGATTTTCAAGCAGTTTATCCGAAAACTATCAGCTTTGATGAAGGAGAATACTTCATACTACATCAAACGAGTGCACGACAGCGTAATTGGTGGCAAGTAGTCAGTATGAAGGGAAATATTGGATTTGTTCCGTCAAATTATGTAACGAAATTAAAGGTAGGTGACAATCAGGATAGAGTTGGAATGAGTTGGAGGGTTAGTTAGGGAGAATATGTTGAGGGGACAGTAAGTTATATATGTCAAGTTCACAATACATATAAAAAAAATCGGAATTCATAGAAAAAGGATTAAAGGCAAATCAATAATCTTGACTCATTAAATATAATTTTCTCTATCTCGTTATTAGGTCGAACCAGAATTTTTAGTGGGATTTCTAGATTCAAGCATTGAATCATTAAAATTATCGAAAGAAATAGAAATCAATGGAATTATCTCGCGAGACGAACTAATTCAAAAACTAGAAGAGAAAAAGGATTTAATGCAAGCTTCACTTTGTCCACCTGTCCATTTGCCAACTGAAGAACTACCAAAAACACCCGTCGCGAAAGAAAGTCGAGATAAAGTAGCAAATGGTAGTATTAAAAACACAGAATCTCGAGTGCTAGAAAATTGTGGTAAGTCATAATCATGAAGTATTGGGTATTGATTTTATTTTACGTTTTACAAATTTAAGTTCCAACACGGGATGAAAATCACACTTCGCATTCTAATCATAAGCCAGAATTTACCAAAAAATCCATGTCTAGTCCTGCAGTGGCTACTCAAATGCCACAACTTGTTACCGAAAGTCCAAGTATGAGTGTTCTTGCAACAAAATTAGATCAAGAACCACCAATCACAACTAAAACACCAATACCATTGGTAACAACACCAACAATTTGCTCACATCAAGTGACACACTATGATAACAGTATTACCTCTGAACCATCAGATAATACAACCACAACGACGACTAGCGATGAAATTACAACAGTGTCAAAATGTGACATAACCGAGAAAATGAACGAAAATGATGAAACAAATGATTCAATAATCGAATTAAAATCCCCAGACACGTCGATAAAAGAGGTGATCGATTTAAAAACTGAAAAAAATGATTCATTATCATCACACAGTGCAGTTGGTGGAGCTGGTGGCGATGACGGTAGCACTGGACAGTTGGATAATGATTTGTCTAGTAAAGCATTTAAAATTGATGATCACGATGTATACCAAATAATCGATGCCGTACGACAAAATACAAATTTAAGTCATGAGCTATCCTGTGTTGCTCTTCGAATTGTACTATCGGAATTAGAAACAATTCTACCAAATGAAGTGCTTCCATATTTTGAATCGGTTGCATCACATCTAACAGGACCATTGTCTGCCCCAGATAATATGTTGGGCCAAACACACGATGCTCAACGATTACGAATTATATTTGCAGACTTAGCAGAATGTAAAAATGATACGGAACAGCGTTCGTGGATGTTATACGAAGACGAAGATGATATAAGTCGTTTTATAAAAGATTTAATTGCTATATTAACTCTTGCTGATCCAAAAATATGTCGTCATGAAATGATTTATGATCAATACCAAAGTACAACAAATTTAGTGTTGTATTATCAAATGGAAACGCGATGGACAATAAGGAAAATGATTTTAGATGCTTTAACAGCAATGTGTCATTTGGACTTTACGGCGGTTAATATTATTTTAAATTCTGTTTTGCCGATTGAATTGGTTGAAGATATGAAAGTAAGCATTACGAAAGTGATGCGACTAAAAGAATTGGCAACAGTTTTGACTATTATTTTTTCGATTGGCCAGAAAATGCCTATAACACACGAAGGTAAATGGCTTTCACTTTAGATTAGTTTATATTAATTTGATCAATTAATTTTAATTTTTTTTTACAGAGAATTTGGGTACTGATTTTGTACTATTCTTGTTAACTATAATCGAAACCCCTCCAGATGAGGATACTATGGGAATACTACCGGATGTTATGATTAATTTATTGTTATCATTTAATTTACAATTTGATGATTTTGCCAATAACATTGTTTTGGAGGCTTTGAAAAAAATTAGCGATGCGAAAAATTTTACAGAGAAAATTTTATTATTGGTTAATCGAGAAGGTACGACTATATTTTAAATAATCTAAAAGGTACTTTGTTATTTTATTTAAAAATATTATCTTTTATCTTTTTAGAAGATCCAATTCAAATATTAAGTCATACATCACCACCAGTTAATTCCGTATTAAAAATGCTTGTTGATTTATTTAGTACAAAAGAAACCGCAGGATTGTTCTATATGAATGACAACAAAGTTTTAATTGATATTCTAGTTCGACAACTATCCGATTTATCACCTGGTGATAAAGTAATTAAATTTTTGATTTTATATATAATATTGTTAAATATATATGATTTTCCTTTTTGAACTTTCAGCTTAGAAAATGGTATCTAGAATTATGTCGACGAATACTACGAAATACTGATTACACGGAGCATACACATCGAAAACAAGATCTAATGAAAATATTTACTCGAATTTTCTGCGAAGAAACGGAGTGTAGTGCAAAAGATCAACAGCTGGTACGAGAAATTGCCAATGAATTTCCTCAAATTTTTAAAGCATAAACGTTGCATTTGCTTAAATTATAGTAAACAAAAATTGAGAGTTAAATTAATTTTCGTTTTAAATTTAAGAAAAATATAATCGATGTTATGTGTTCAAACAGAAAACTGTGTTTAACACATGTTAGGATTTATAGAAACTGTTACCAGATATATTTCTTTATCTAACTTTCTCGAATTAGAAGACTGTATATTTTATGAGTTCGTTTTCGTGTTTACGGTTTCGTTTGTTATCGATAACATTTTGTTTGAATTTATCTATTTTGAGGATATATAAATTGGAAATAATTATTGCTCATTATTTAAAAATTTACTGTCTAATATTATGTTTAAGATTTTTGCCAATTTCACATTTTATTTGGACTACGTAGGAAACATATCGCTATCTTAAATTATTTTCTAAGTTTCTTTCACACTACTAGCTCTATAATTAAAATTATAAAATCTATGCCAAAGAGCCATAAGTATTAATTTCAGTGAAATATTATTTATAATTTATTTTTTAATGCTGTGATATGTCGATGCACTTGTTTTTATCTTTCGGATATATTATGTACAATACAAATGTCTACAATCACACAACTTACTGCACACAACTTACCGCATTAACGCACATTTGATATATGAAATACAATTTTTTTTTAAATTAATTGAACAGGCCTAGAATGTTGATTGCTTTATTCGTATTATCGTTGTTTTTGAAGATTTTGTTGTCTTTACTTTTGAACAGAAATATCACAAAAAGGGACGAAATTTCTTTCCTAAATACACGTGATGGTAAAGTGATTAATAGATTTAACATATTATGAGCTCCAGAAAGTATAACAATGCGATTTATTCGTAACTTCGACCGGACTGTAGTCTGGCACATTATCTTTAATCTTATGTGAAATGTTTAATTAAAGCCACGCACTAAGCAGAAAAATTGAATAAATTTTAATTATAATGAATTTTGACAATTTGTTGAGACATTTTCGAATGAAAAGATAATCAAAATACTCATGCCAAGTTCTGTACAACGTCAAAAGCAACATTTTTTTAATGTAGGCTCGATAGTTAAAATCTGTTCATATTACAATAATTCTTGTAATATATTGGTTAAAATTAGAAAATATAAATCTTTTTTGTCTAATTCTAACTAGGATCACATTGTCTTTATAAATAATATTCACAGTTTTAATATTTATTACTTAATACTATTCGATCATTAGGCACATTCCAAAGAACTACCAAATTTAATAAAAATTATCTGTTGGCAGATACAATTTTAAAATCAATTAAGTTTTTTGAATTGTTTTTTTTATAAAAATGTATCGTCAGTTTATTTGATAACAATTTATTTAGAATAATTATATTTATTAATCAGTATTATATTTTTTTCGATAATTTTAATTTTTAGTAATTTGTCTTCCAAAACAAAAAGTATCGAAAAATAAAAATTTGTTTGCTCTGTTATTTTTGCTCCATACACAATACGATAAGATACAATTACATAATGTTAAATCTTTAGAAAACAAAACACCAAGAATTTAAAACAACAAAAAGTATATACATTACACTTATAATACAACAATTTTTCGGTATTTTAACATAATAAAGTACTTTTTTTCAAAATATTTGTATAAACTAAAATTCTGAATTAGTTAGAAACAATTGTCTTGCATGCCGACTTTTGACGTTTATCTATATATTAGTTTTTAAAAATATTTTTAATTTATTTTAAATAATGAAAAGTAACTACGCTTCTTAAAAACGATCTCTAATTGTGGTGCATTTATATTAAAAAAAAAAATACAGAATTAATATTGCACAATATACAAATAATATTCTATATATATATACTCGTATGTATATAGTTATAAAAGTACCCTGTTAAATTATTTACGTTTGGATCCTCAGGAAATATAAATACATATTGTATGATTTTATTGTCATTGAAGGTTGGGTAAAAATTAAGTAATTTAATTATTTTCAATAGATTAAAACTCAATCTTCTATAATCTACAATATTTACTATAACATTATTTATATTTAAAAATATTAAAAAATATTTTTTAATTTTATTATTAAATGTTTTATTAAAATAATCATTATTATTATTATTATATATGTATTATATAAAATATATATATATATATATATATATATATATATATATATATATATATATATATATATATATATATATATATATATATATATATATTTATATATATATTATATATATATATATATATATATATATATATATATATATATATATATATATATATATATATTTATATATATATATATATATATATATATATATATATATATATATATATATATATATATATATATATATATTTATATATATATATATATATATATATATATATATATATATATATATATATATATATATATATATATATATATATTTATATACACTAAATTAAATGTAATAAACTAATTTCTAGAGAATAAACATCAAAAAATTAACTGAATTCGTTAGAACATTTTTATTCTATTTAATTATAAATCTTATAAATTTAGAACAAAAATACTGTATATTTAGAAATATATTTACATTTATATTTTAAAAAATACTGTTATATATATATATATTATACATACAATTATAAATAAAAGTAAATTATGTATTTGCTATAATAATGGTGCCACAATTTATTCCGATTAAAAATATGAAACTTTAAAAAACATAAATTTATTGTTCAATTCAAATAAATAAAATCTGATATTCCACGTAATATAATCATTATCGCAATGGCAATCACAACATTTCACCAAATAAACCTTTTAAGGCCAAAATATATTAATAACTATTATATATTTATATATATATATATATATATATATATATATATATATATATATATATATATATACATATATATATATATATATATATATATATATATATATATATATATATATATATATATATATATATATATATATATATATATATATATATATATATATATATATATATATATTGATATATTGATTGATGATTGAAATAAAATATTTAATTATAATTACTATATTTTATTGTTAATTATAATAAAATTATAATGACTAATATAATAATTTAAATTAATTGAAAATAGTATATATACATAAATTCTATATAACTTATTTAAAAAATCGATTGGTTTTATTTATTGAGATATTTTATTATAAAATTTGTTCTGCAGTACATCCCGTGGCCGAAGTGAGATAGGTATGGATATAAAATTGAAACCTTCAATCAATCGGTGTGATTAAGCGGTTAATCTATCTAAAACTGTTTTTTTAAATATCTCATCAATAAATGTAAAGTGTCCAAATCAGCAGTTATTTTCTATCGTGATGCAAAATAATTTGAATTCAATAATATATTCGACGAAAGTTTTGTAAAGATAATAACTATATACTTAAAACTAAAGTCATGAATGAATTTAAACAAAGATAAATTTAGATTTAGTTCTTTATTTATTTAAGTATTTAAATAAAACCATGTTCAATCGCTCCTCGTAACAGTCCACCCATCCGTTTTCGAAACTCGCTATTAATATCACCTTTAATAAATTGTTTTTTCTCTTTGTAATTGTCTGCCAAATCTTCCATATCTAGCCCACCGATTGTGAGCACAGCAATCGCAAATATTGACATTCCCAATCCATGAGGACCAATTCGCTTCAATTGATTTTTTAGTGCAATAAATGGAAATACATCTTCCGGATTTTCTCCTAAAAGTTGTATTAAGTTTGAGAATTCGGTATAATAAGCATCGATAAGATCATCATAATGATTTTGCCACAGTTCATAGTCAGTCGAACAAAATAGATATAAAATTAAATCAATTGCTGGTGATGCATAACTAATGAACTGCCAATCAAACAAGTTTATTTCCTCGACAGCACCATGTGCATTATATTTAAACATAACGTTGTTCATCCAACAATCAGAATGTATCATAATTGCATATGGCCCGGCTGTATCGGAATGCACACACTCAGTCATTATATCCCAGACCACTTTATAAAATTTACTAAATTTTTCAATAATTTCATTATCTTCGGGAACATTTAAAATTTGTTTAATTTTCTCATAATTTTCATTCATTACCACATCCATCATATCGCTTTTCATTGTTTTTACATGGCAATCGGTTAACTGTTTGAATCGTTCGAAAAGTTCCGGCCTTTGAATTTTCATTCCAAATGATACAGCATGAAATTTTCCCAATTCTTGAAACACTTTTTTCGTTTGGCAAAACGTCGACGTCAAATGTTTAGGCGTCATAATCAAACCCTTATCACATAGATCTTCCATTAATATACAACTTTGATAATTTGTCGCATCGTAATGTGCATAATAACATTTAGGAAAAGTCCACCATCCCGGACCTTGGGGAGTTAATCCTTTTTCCAATTGATACTTTTCGAATTCTGTAATTACACTTGAGTAAGCGATCACTTCACGTTCAAATGCAGGCATTGCTCCAATTTTTTCACATCGCGTTTTATTTGATGGGGGAAACTTACAAATCATATGAAAATGATCTGGTTTCGAGTTACGCATACCGATAATTTTAATGCGTGCAATTATTGCCACAAACCCTTCACCATCTTGTGAACCCTGACTAACATTATATGTAAAATCAGTAAAACCTTGTTCTTTTGCTACTTTTGTAATTATTGGTATTACAAATTCAGGTATAGGTTCCATTTTATATTCAACTTATGTTTCACTGTCAAACTTTTACAGATAGAGATAACTATATAAGACGTTTACGTTATCTTTTATAGTAGTTGTTAATAAATTGTCTCTGAAAGTAATAAAATGTATATTATTACATACAATTAAGTTCCGTGTGTGAAGTTCAATTGACTTATCAAGTTAAGAGAGGAATTTTTACATACACATATGAATGAATGGAGTTCGATCGAATATTAGAAATTTTATTTTTGTTCTCTTAATCTTATGTCATTAATAAACCAAGTGAGGTTAGAACAGAAATATAAAATCAGAGACAATTTACGATAGATTTGTTATTTCATACAAATCGTATATTTTATTGCATAACCTGTACAAAAATTAGTATAAATATATCATTTAGAATAATTAGAATATAATTTCCATTAGAATATATTATTCAATTCAAAGATTTAATAAGACCATCAATTACATAAAGAAATTAAAACTCCACGGCATTATTGCAATTGTTATGTTTGGTAAAACTTTTTAAAATTATTACAATTAGGGTAACAACCATAGAAATATATTAATTATATAGAATGAACATAAGCAAACGTCAAGCGTTCCAAATTTGGAGAAGAAAAGAGAAAGGTAGAAAAATGCCATAGGCGTACTAAAAATTCTAAAAGGGGTATTTGAAATGAAGTTGCCGATTTTAACTAGATTTGAAATTTACAACCGTTTATTATTATTATTATATATACGAATTTTTTTATTTATATATATATGTATATATATTATATATATATATATATATATATATATATATATATATATATATATATATATATATATATATATGTATGTATATATATATATATATGTATGTATATATATATATATATATATATATATATATATATATATATATATATATATATATATATATATATATATATACATAATGTACTCGTTTCCACACCTCCCAAGAGGAAGAGTACTTGGTGCGTTTTTTTTATAGTGGTGTCCCCGGTAGGCCTAATCCACAAAACGTAGAGCTAAGTTGTTACATTCCTTGAAAATTTACATCCTTTTACATCCTTTGGATTCTTTGGAATATTTACATCCTTTGGATCAACATTTTCACAATTGTTCTCATAGCATAAGGTGGGAACGGCTGACATCTTTAAAATTCTGCGTTTCTTTGCGTCCTTCCGTGGTAAAAAACACGTTTCATCAAAATGTGCTGAACATACAAGCGTCCGTTTATGTATTTGATTTTTCGGTTCTGCATCTAAAATGGTTAACCATTTTTCTTGCATTTGCTTGCATTTTGGTAATCTAAAAAAATAGAATAAAAATTAAAATTATTATTATTGTTTCACTATCAATATACAATCTTAAGGCTATTAAATGTAACTTTATTGTATTTAATTGTAAATTCGCTTAATCAAAAATGTCAATTTAAAACACAGCACTAAATTATATTTGGAAGACACGCGCGCCATTTTGGGTGGACATATTATTTACTAACTCTGGAAATATTAACTCTACTGCACTGGTAAAAATAAATGTTTATATTCTCGAAACCCGAAAACAAATACCGTACATTTCGAACAAAATTATTTTGTTAAATTATAAATGAAAAATAACTATTTTTTGTGATTGATTAATATATATGCACGATGAGGTTAGTTATGACTCATAAAATAGAAGCGTAAACTTACTTATGAAACGAAATTCCCAATTTTTTTTTTCCCTGGTAATTTCCACAGTTTTTAGCTATACACTTCATTATTTATTTTAATATCACTATTAAAAACAACACTACGTAAAGTTTATCAATTTTTTAATAAAAATTAATCTAACAATTATTTTTTTATTCGTTAGTAAAAATTTTATAATCACTTTGATACTGACTTGTCCGTAACAATCATCAAACTGACAGCACATTGTTTTCGGGTTTCGATGGTAAGAAAGATCCGCCATACTGGATTTTTATATACACCTCTCACTCATACTGATAACGCTTGAAACAAAAGATTTTGTATGGAAAAACAACAACAATTTTGCTTATGTTCATTCTATATAGTATTATATATTTCTATGGTAACAACTATTTTCGATTCCTGAAATCAAGTATCAAAAAATATGACTCATAATGATAGTGAGAAAATTTGTAGGTAATTTTGTTAATCACAATCCAGGAATTGATTACGAACCAATGAAGGTCTTTATTCCGGGTGTAAATCGGTGGACGTGTAAGAAAATATTCCTATTAAAAATTCGTACTATGGATATTTGAAAAAAGAATCACAAAATAGTTGATTTTGATGTTTACGTTACTTAAAGTACTGTCCATGTTATCAATTCAATTTGATCATCAATGGTTTGTTTAAAATTTAGTTCTTAAAGATAAGAACATAACCCTAGAAAGTGATTTGATACTGTTATTCGATATTGTTACTGCTATGATAATTTCATTAACATAACGTTTCAAGGAAAAGTGTACTTTCCTGTACTCAATAACTTACTATAAAACATGTTCTACTTTAACATGGTCTAATACAACATTTTTATAGCTCCTCGCATAATACATAAATGTATACTAGTAATTTAATTACAAAGGTAATAAACTTAAAATTGCATTTTAATTAATTCCATAAAATATATTCACACTTAACCTTATGGGGTATTTACATTAAACTTGAATAAGAAATCCAAGTCAATCAAAACCAGTACCTCTTATCTGATACGTACATTAAGATAATCATCTCTTAATATAATAAAATGACAAAATTATTTAAGAAATTAATAAAAATATATTTGTTGTGTATATGGTTACTACAACATAAATTGGCAAAATGATTGAAGATTTATTTAATCGTTTTAACATGTTGTGTGTACAATAATCTTTTTCTAAGATCGACTTATATAACCGGGTGCTGAATGGGTTAAGAATAAATATTATCTATAATGTAAAATCGTTGAGGAAAAATTAATCGGTAATAAGACTACAACAATTAGCCTACGCAATTTTATTTTTATTGAAAGATGATAATATTTTGTTATGACCACCACCTGTGAGTTTTCAGTTTCTTTTGTATCTATTATCTGTTTAATGTTTTTTTATTCGTGGTTAAGTAAAGAAAACTATTTTCTATTCTCGGTTGTTTTTATAAAAAATACAAAATAAAAATGATGATAAGATCTTTCATATAAGAAGTACACATATCATAGTTTTATTATTCTTTACCGTTTTGTTGTTATTATTATTGTTGAAAAAATAGTGTTTTCATTTATAATTTTTTGATAGGTTAAGAACTAAAATTAAATAATCGGACAACTGGGTTTCATTTAGTACATGTTTATTACTCGGTTATATCAGATTTTTCTAAACATTTCTACACGTGTAAACGTGTGAATATATCCATCTATATACACTGCCTTATTACTGTGTTATAAAAACAATAGACTACACCAACATAATTATCTTGAACATAGGATTAATATATACTTCAGCTCTCTATAATAAAACAGTGATAAGAAACTTTTTAGCTAAATTCACAGATAACGTAGAAAATCTAGCGCCTGTGTACATATATACATATACGTGTACTTATAATCTTATTATCTATTTTGGAATAAGTTAAATACTCGTATATTTGTTAAGAAATTTGTTTTGTTTTAAATAAATATACATACATCCATTATTTAACTTATATGTACATATAGTAGAAGAGGTATAGAATAGACTAAAAATCTCATATCTACACTATCTGATACAATTTAGTTATTTTAGTCTCAAGACAGTAACAATTTGAATTAATTTGAAAGATTTCTTATTTAAATACTCAGGCAGATTCTGTGTTTCTTAAATTATTTATACTCGTATGTATGTACGGTATTATTTTGTTAAGTCACAACAAAATGCTGGAAAATTAGAATACTATTATTTAGTACCAGTTTTATTTTGACTCAAACGAGTTGAACGTGTGAATGTTGAATCTGTATATTTATATACCGCTTTTCAGAAATTAAACTTCTTATGAACACTTGTAATTTGATTATCAAGAGAATAAAAAATTGTCTAATTATTTCAACGGAAATACCGAAAAAAGTTGAAAACGTCAAAAGTTTTCTCAAAGTCAAAACCGCACATATACTAGAAATAAAACAAAATAAGAAACCACTTACTTAAAAAATAACTTTTCTTTTACTTTTTAGTCCTGTTACCATACCATAATGTTTTTTTTTCTTCTATTTGATAGCATTAAATTATATCAAGTTAATTTTTTTGCTACTCATCAATCATTCTTTATCACAAAAACAAAAAATAAACTGTTGTTTATGTTTGTACATACAATATACATATAAAAATACTAGAAATGTTATAAAGAAAAAGTTCAGCAAATTTATCCACAGCTTCTCGTACCACACATGGAATGTATATACATATAATATATAATCATAGTTGAACCTATTTTCGTTCATCTCGTCCTTAATCATCGGATATGTATATATAATTTGGGATGAAAGACATTAAAAAATATTTATTATCAGGGCAAAAAGTACGGAATCAACAGAAATTTCTTATTATAATATCATAAGTTACCCAAACGACATTCTAATTTGTAGTGTGGAGAATATTAAGTATGATGTCGTGCCGTGGTTATTCATACTCGTTTACGGTTACCTGATTCTTGAAAGGCATAAGGTGTTTTATGGTTACTTTACTCTATGATGTACGTGATCAGATTTTCGATAATCTTATAATTGGTGTAGATTATCAATCTATAAAACACTTTGAATTATAATCGTTATCTTGAAAAATTACATGATATAGTTGATTTTCTCTTAATTTTCGACCCTTATTTATCATTATCAGTTTATGAATATGTATGTGCTAGGTCTGATTTATGTGTACACTTGAGCATTTTCAGCCCCGTGGAAGCCTTTGAGTACATGTTTATATTATTCACTCTTATATAAGAATTTGTCTAAAGCTTAAAGTTGCTGTTTTATGCGAAGAAACATAACTAGCCAGACAGGTTGTATTTTACAACATGGTTTGCTACACCTTTCGCGAATGTGTGTAACCACGGCTTATAATCACATCGTTATTATTAATCACAATTCCCGGAAGATCGAATTATAGATTTATTTCAATGACATGTGCGTTAATGTGATTGTGTAGTGTAGATATAAGAATTATAATCTCGCAACGATTTAATTAAATTGCTTTATCTTTTTAAGGGAAATGTATTTAGTTTCTAACATATTTAAGAAAACAAAGTCAATCACCTAAGACAAATGTGATTATGTTACATATTATATTTATTATTTTAGAAGTGAAAAATAAAACAAAAAATCTCTAATGTTGAATTTTATATTAAAAACGGATAGGTGGTATATACACACACATATATGTACTATTGTTTGTCTTTCATCTTCAACCTAAAACATGAACAACGTATAGAGATGTAAAAAAATTTTAAGAAATAGAAAATTTAAGAAATTAATCCGTAAGCACGTAAAATACACACGAAATCTTTATAAATTCTGTCAAAAACGAACAAAAAAAATCTTTTTTGTTTGATTTAGAAACAAGATGAATATGTGAAACAGCATAAATTTATTAAATAATCATAAACCATCAGATATATGTATAAAATAATTTCCTTTTATCTTACATGTATGTGCTCGCATTATGAATGATCGACAATTTCAATATCACGTCCATATCTAGAATAGAACATATATATGAGATTTCCGATTTCGGGTTTTTGTTCTTTAATATAATATATATACATAACACATGTATACATATATACCATATGTACTGGATATAGTCGAATAAATCTCATTAGATTCGGAAATGTGTACAACAAAAGTTAATAATGTTTATTTATATAATTCGACCTCCAATAGTCCTTATAGCTACATGGAGATCAAATACAAATATAAGGCCGCACAAGCGTCAAAATATCACATAAAGCAATTGATTTAAAAAATAAATTTAATTTAATTTAATTTAATTATAAAATTTTTATTTCACAAGAAAATTATTGTGATCGTTTTATTTTCAATTTAAACGGTTTTTGTTTTATCACAGCACGTTCTTAAGCGATACAGTGCGGCGATAAAATAAATATATGTAAGAAATATAAAATGATGTGTATACGAAATGAGATTGGATTTTTTTAATCTTTAAATTTAAAATAAATACAAAAAAAAATTGATTGTTAATTTTATAAGTCTCGCAATTTTCAACACTTTTGATTTCTTTTCTTATGTATGTTTTTGGTTTTCGTGTTCTCGAATGGATAAAATTAGATATCCAACTGTTAAAATAAACAGGAAATTCAAAAATCTCACAAAAAGTTATTATCGTGTATCTGTACTTCATAGCTTCATACATGTGTGTGATCTCTGTGCAGGAACGATAATATTTAGGTAATGCATTTATAAAATCGTTGGTGTACGTGGTATATGTTAAACAAGGAAGTAGCTTGGGTCGCAAATTCGTCTTATTGTTAGTTGTGACCTTCTGGATTGTTCGGAGTTTATGTATTTGGACGGTGTTATTGAGACAGAACTTCGAAAATTACGAACCAATACATTAGTCGATACTACTTGAAAGGGTTAATAATCTTAAAATATATATTATAAACAAAACGGTGAATAACACAATATCAATCGAAAAATAATATAACTAAATCAATTTCCTCCGATTAAACGAAAAAACACTTTCACTAAGTCATTCTCGATTATGTACAGAGTATATATGTCTATAAAAATGTCAAATTCTTTATATACATCTTCATCTTCATACATAAATACCGATTTTATTTTTATCGAAAAATAAGGATCAATTTTAAGATAAATCTTCCGTGAAATTATTTTTTCTCGTTATACAGTTGAGTATATCATCTTTTTATGGGATAATATGGAAGGAAAATATTTACTTACACTGTGTATATAAATATATAGAATATGTCTTAATCATATAAGAAGACGCGCGGAATAATCGCGTATATGCCAAGTAAAATATACAGTAGAAATTTTGCTTATACACGATTTTGTGTTATAGGATCCTTTTCTTGATATCATCCTCTTGCTGATTGATGGCAAATGCTTAAAAATTGTCTTATCGCCCAATCGCGCACAAATCTCAATCGTTTATAAGTTTTTTATGGGGTGGCTCACACACAAATTTTGTTTATAAAGCTATTAAGTTATTATCCATTTAAAAGGTTATAATTAAGAATTTTGTATTTAATTTCTTATTTTTTATAAACTTTTAACGAGGTAGATGAGGTAAATATTTGCTTTATCTATATACTCCGGTATACGAGCACACATTATATACATGTTGTGAAGAAAATGAAAATTATATGTTTCACTGCAACTTATTGGTTATATGGTATGACCTCAGAAAGGTTATCCTACATTATAAAAAGCTGAGATGGTACGTACATGTAATTTATATTAAATTGTTTATTGTTTGTTTTGTGTATATCTTATTTGTTGTGTAAAAAGAAACTAAAATGTATCTTTTTATTGTTTTGGTACGAAGAGATAATTTTTAATTTATATGAAACAAGGTTAGAATATAAGTTCTTATTTTTGTAGGTTAATCTTTGTAATTGAATCAGGGTTATCGTTCAATGATGTTGATGGTAATTTATAATATATAATGTGTGGTAAATATGTCTGATGTGAATAAGACAATTTAATATTAATTTGGGAACACATTTTTATCATTATATCTAACAGCAGATTTGTGTTCCGAGACTTAATTATTTCTTGAACGGAAGTGAAATTTAAGTAATTAACACAACTATAGTTTATTAACGAAATAGTCATTAAGTTACCAAATCGATTAACTCTCTTATCAACATATAATTAATAATATTAAATACATGATATATGATATTGACTTTTCGTTATTAAAATTAAATATTAATTTGCGCAATAAATTTAAATGAAAGATTAGTTTTTACTTAATTTATCAGCTCGTCGTAAAATATTTAAATCTGTTTAAGTCATGATTTTATTTGATAAAATTAATAACTATAATCTTAGATTCAAATCTTAAATTAAGTATAATCAAAAAAACCGCTACTGCATATATTTAGATAGATATATTTATACATACAACGTATACATGCTCGCATATCCTAACTGTCAACTAAATTATGTATAATATACCATATATTTATTTATTTAGACATAAAATTTACAAAAGAACTATAATTTCCACCTTAATCCGCAATAAAAATTAATTAATCAAATTCTAAACATTAGATAGAGAAAGAGAGAGAGGAAATTTTAAAAATTAGGTATAAATTAGATAGACATGAAACACTACAAAGTTGAAGAAAACCAAAAGTTTATAATATCCGATATAAATCTACTATTTATGAGATTTTGATTAATTTATCACATCTATATCTGCTTATGTATATCGTACTTAATTAATAGATATACATTTTTAAGATATTTTCAAGATAACAACAAAAACAAAAATTTAAGGTTATTTCTTAATTAATTTGATTAATTGATTTCATATCATTTTGATTTATTTCTAAAACTACTAACCATATAAAAATGTTCTTGTTGGAATTAGAAATTACATTTTAAAAAAATATTTAAATTTGATGAATGTAAAAGTTATACGGGGTGACAGGTGGGTATATGTCACGTGAACCAAATTTCTTTGTTTGTTTATTATTTGGTTGGCGTTAATGCGACCCAAAATGCTGTTGATCATTTTTTAATATTGCACGATATGACAGTGTTTTGATTGAATCGTTGGAAACAAGAAAATACTTTTACTTATATGTATGTCTTTTTTTTGATCGACATTTTAAAAAGAACACAAGTCAATTATTTTTAGTATTTAAGACAGTTTATAAATTAAAAACAAGTTATAGAAGAGTCGAACTTTATTAAAATTTATCATATTACCAATCATGATGTACTACCATCATGTATCAAGTGTGCTCAAACAATTCATTATAGCTAGCACTAGTGTACTACCACTGTTAGCCTACAACACGTTTGGTTAAAGTGATCAATTATTAAAATGCAATCAAGTTTGATAGTTTTTTTTTATGTATTATATGAGATCAAAACAAACATTACAAATTCATCAACAGTTTAACTTCATATTATTAAATATTATAAAATTTAAATAAATTGTATCCAGCAAAAAAAAGGCATAATTTAATTTTCAGCATCGGTGGTGCCGGTGCTACATTAAAATCGAAACCGTAACACAAAATAAAACCTGTTTAAAATAAATTTCACTATACAATCCAGAAACATTAATACACCTCGGGCAATAATCATTCTTCATTACTAGAAACACACAGATTGTTTTGTTCCATCAAATTTTTCCTGGTCTGGTTGTGCGTAAAACCAACGTTTAACAATTCAAAGCTCTTTTTATATATGGACGAGGAGCATATACAGTGGATTTTAATTATAGGGCTGATATCGAAAAAAACATATTGAAAGCAGTATACATAATAATATTTTTGGTTTACTTTTTATTGTTGTATATGATGTGTCCATCAGATCGCGTTTATGCGATATGCCGCCGTAATGTTATGTTTGTTTAGTTCACTCAATAGATTGGGATTTATGTATATACATACTCGTACGAACCTATATCAAATTGGAGTAAAACGATGTTACTGTCTGTAGCTTAAAATTAAAATATCAATTTCAGTTTATCGTAATATAAAATTGGTTATTTATGTTATTTTAATATGTTGTGCAGGGTCATGACAACTAGGTGGGCAACATAAATTATATATCAATTTGGTTTATTATATACTGAGTCCGGTAATTAAAGAGTTCGGATTATGTAGATGGAAATGGCAATTTAGAAGGTCTTTATACTATCAGGTCCAATTTGTTTGCTTGTATCACAATATTTTGTTTTAAGGGATTGAGCATTTTAGATACATTTGTCTGATTTGTTCGATAATACAGTTGAACATAAAACTTAAGCCTGGCTAATGTTTATTTAAAAATATTGTATAATATTACAAGTTCATAAATCACTCAAGTTATAATACTCCAGAATTCTAACGCATCATCACACAATTCGACGATACCTCTAATTATTAGAAACCAAAAACATTCTTAAAATCGATAAGTTTTTGTTTTATATATTTACATAACATTTCAATCATTCACTTTGCTCTTAATTATTTACTAATTTCTATATATTATATACGTGCTCTGTACATATCAGTTATTTGTATGTACGAGTAAACTAACGAAAAACGGTTTTCTGTTTGAAAAGTAAGAAAATATTTCACGTTGATTAGGTGGAAAGTGAAATTTTGTATTTTGTTTGATGGTACCTTGCTTAATGGATGGATTCGAATACACTGTAATATCGTTATGCGTTGATTGAGATTCCGATTTCTAAATGGTTTTTAAAACAATATTTACACAGTAAACCTACGCAATCTATAGTGTAGAGACAGATAAAAAAAAATATATAATAACCAAGATATAAAGGTATCTGTGAAGTGTGGCATTTCTTGTGTAAGTTATAGATTTTATATATATAAACTGTTAACTCGATAATGT
This sequence comes from Tipula lateralis, assembly GCA_963932295.1. Taxonomy (NCBI): domain Eukaryota; kingdom Metazoa; phylum Arthropoda; class Insecta; order Diptera; family Tipulidae; genus Tipula; species Tipula lateralis. The sequence goes on along the minus strand of OZ010736.1, from coordinate 1,874,164 downwards.
TCTGGGTTTTGCACTAAACACCTTTTTTATAAATGCATATTGGAGTCGAACATAATAAATTAACATCGTAAAAATTATATGTATAGATAAGGTTAAACTGGACATTAACTCTAAAACGCCAACGGATATTGGGTTTTTGCTGGATATTTATTTTTCATTTCACAACAGATAACACAAATTTTTATTACTTCTGTATATGATGTTCGGTTGTGTTTAAAGAATCCAAAATGGGACTAAATATATGTATATATGTACACAGAAATGGCAAAACTTGTGTGTTGGTTGATGTTAAATTACTGAAATTATAGTATAAGATGAAGATTTTGCAAAACTAAGAATCTTAATGATCCAGTAATTTCAATTTTATATTGTTGCTTTGCATAAAAAGGAATATTATGTATGTCTAAATGATTTCTTATCACCAATATTATATTTTCGATCTTTGGGATCGACGTTGATAAAAAATTAGTTATAATTCAATTGGGATCTCAGTTTGTATACATACAGTATTATCAATTTTCATTTTCAATTTTACATAAGGTCAGGGAGGATCATCAAGCTAGTGGATATTATTTAAATTATGATATATGTATTTGATTATTTTATAATGCATTCGAATTGTGTGCTACTGGTTTCTTCTACATTTCGAAAACTAATCGTAGATTTGTATTCGATTGGAGATAAAATATTTCAGAAAATTAACAATTTCGTTAACATACAAAAAAAATAAAATATTTTTCAATTAAGATAATCAACTTTTCTATACAGAATTAATATCTCGGAAAATATTTACGTGAAAATTTAAGTTCACTTCATAAATTTTGGGTCGCTTTGTTACCAAGTCGACCTTATTTCGGTATACAGCATTTTAATGGTTAACTGAAGGTCGTTTATATAAAAAATATTATTTTTACCAAAATCATACCTGGCATTTTAATTATCGGAAAACTTGATTAACACAGTTTTTTCACAAGAACGAAAATTCAACAATTACATGAAATCGCAGAATCTTAATTTATTCTCAGAAATTTTAAGTGAAATAAGATTTTTTCGTAAAAAATAAAATTTGGCTGTATATTTTTTTTATTTTTTTTTTATATATAAAATGTTCAATGGAATTCTGAATGATACAAATCATGTGTGTACCTAAAAAAATTAACCTACGCGCGAAAAAAAGAAATATATTTTTTTAATTTATTATTTCGCGGTGAAATTACAATAAATTGGAAATTAACATGATTCCTATTGTTGTTATTATTCGTTTGTGCTTAAACGGTTTATGTCTTAAAAAAACACGATGGTGTGGTGATGATTATATTAGATATGTGGTTTGTAAATCTTTTATATTATATATATGTAAAAGCGGTAGGTGTTTTAATTTTTTAAATTTATCGATTATGACAAAGGTATTTGGTAATGTTTAGATCATTTTAAAACGTCAAATCGGTTCAATATACAAATAAATCTGTTGTAATGTTTGCGATATTCTCATATTTGGACAATAAACACAGTTTTAATCTGCGTTTATTACAATGGCCTCTCATTAATTATAGGTTATCTCGATAGTGGTTGGCCGTAGGTGTTTCAGTGTTAAGTGTTCGTTCGTAATGCTATTTTTATACAAATCATATTTATTTATTTATAAATTGGGTGAAGAATTAAATCTGCCTAATCCATCAACATTTCAGAGCGAGCATCATAATATTGAAAAAAATATTATGTTTGCATTTTTACACATAATCCATCAACAGTTTTAATATAAAAATATTTTTCTAGAAATCTATTTTATATATTTGTGTTTCAATATACAAGAAAAAGCTTTTAAAGCAATTATTGTTATTTGAAGAACATAGAAATTATAATAAGGACAAGAGAAAAGGATTTCGGATATACAGAGAACATGTGTTTGGAGATTGAATAATTTTGGTGAATTGAAAATATTTGCCTTTTTGGGATATTTATTATCGGCTTGAATTATGTTTATAGCTTTTCTACGAGATATGTTAAAATAAGTACATATAGCGTCTCAGACACGTGTAGCGTGTTATATTTTAGAATTTTCCAGCCAAATGATGTAACACAAACTTTTTTAACAAACCGATTTCGAAAATACGATGCATCCTACAATATTGATTATACTATTTATATTGATTGATTGTACGTTTAATTTACCACGATTCATCACTATATCAATATACTGAATATTTCTTAAATGGAGCACTATAGCAATGTTGCACCCTATAGTTGATTTATACGTGCTAGGAAGTATTTTCATTTGTTATTTCTATTTTAGTGAATTACTCCATACATCAAATTGACAGTGGTTTTATCCGTTTAAAATACATTATATAATATAGATTGGTTATAAGTTTGCCGTTTTTGACTTGAAGTCATACTACCTAGAAGATTGTGGTTTATGGGCATCATGTTAACCGAGACTATTTCAAATTTTGCATTGACACTATCGGAAAAAAATCTCTATCAAAAAGCAGTCCTTCTACCTAGTGAAACGGTAAATAATCACAAATAGTATTTTCAGTTACTAATATAACAGTAACATTGTTTTTGTGTTAATCGTTCAAAACGGCGGTAAAATGGAAAAATTCACACAATGAAATATTAAGTTGCACTTTTACCCATTAAGTTAAGTTAAGTTGTTGTGGCTCCTATCGCACACTTAGACCAATTTGATCCGTTGTGATACCACTCTATACGGCTATAGGTCCGAGTCTTTTTCGTGGAACCATCTGCGCATTGCATAGCTCCATGTCAGGCCTATAGTACTAACATGGAAGATGGGTCGGCCCAAGGATTCTAAACACGACAGAGGATTCAGATATGTTCATTTTTCACCACCGATCGCACCGCCCAAATGATCGAAGGTGAAAACCCCATTTTGCATCCTGCCTCGAATCGGATTCGAACCCGGTACCTCCCGCTCCAACTGCCGCAGCTTTAACCACTGCGCCACCTGGGCGGTACTTTTAACCATTTTTAATAACAAAAAAGTTACACAGCATTGGAAGACCGACATCACCATAACCTAAACCATTACCTACTAAATCTCGTCCTATTTAGTCCAATCATTGTTTTCGAGTGGTATTTGATAATTTTTTTCATAAATTGAAATCTGGGAATGCACGTATAAAATGGAGTTTCATCATTCGGTGTGATACCATAATTTATAACTTTATTAACACTCTATAGTAGATCCTCGATTTGGGTTTCGAGGTGACATTTTTGATATTTATTTATTTTGTGCCAATATGAATCACTATAAACATTCGCTTTATGTAAACACCACCGATCTTTAACTGTATATTTATACTCATATTTCCATCAAACTAGTCTAGCCGATTTAAACCAAAACTAAAATTAAATCACACACCAATGTCATAAATTATGGAAATTTAATTTAATTTTCTTATAAAGAGGAAATCATACCAAAAACCAAAATATAAATTAGCAAGAAAATGTTTAATTTTCTATTTTGATTACTGTACTAATTTACTACATATACATATATGTGTTTGGCAAATTAGCGAATAAGAAAAATTAAATTGTTAAATTAATCTACCATTTGTATAAATCTTACATCTTAATTTATATTCAAAATTGAGTGATTTATCATCCCGCTAAATACCACAAGAGAGTATAAAAATACTCGCGTTCTTTTGTGAAGTAATGTTCGAGATATCGTGTGCACCTGTTTTTGCCAGATAATTAGAAAAATAACTGAGTTTAAACATGTGTGCGGTGGCCGGAAATAAAGATTGCTGCATATAGCAAAAATTTATAGATTCACACAGCAATAAAATATACATACATTATGTACATATTTGGAATGTAAACGAAACTTGTGTATTTGTATTTAGCACTAAATAATAAAGAAACCAAATAATTACTTTACCTGAATATATGTATATACTCGTATATGAATAAGAAATGCGCGCGAGTTCAGTACAAAGTGCCATGAATAGATTTTAACACATTTATGTATTGTAAATTGTAAATAAGAAATTACAATAAAAATAAATATTAATAAAATCAATTCACACATTTCAAAAATAATTAAATATAAAGGTATATATGCAGATATAATAAAACTTGCGACGACTCAGACAAGGCAGACAGCGCGGATCACAATAATTAAAAAACGCTTTATAATCCGCTTTATTATTATGTGTTTATATGCAGATATGGGTATACGAGGTTGGCGTATTCAAGATCTTAAAGTCATGTTAGTAAATTAATCGATACAGTGATATCCGGTCGGACAAATCATTGTTAAATTAAATCGGACAAATTGAATATAAATACAATATTGTTGTAATCTTTAAGAGGTTAACATAATCTTACTCGAATATAAAAGAATACAAAACAAACGAGCAGTCAAATGACGGATTAAATATAAAAATAAAACATAAATGATGTAATTTGAATTCATTAATAATCTGGTTCTGGGTTACCAGCTTCTGTGATTATAATACATATATACGTATATGTTCCATTATACTAATGTGTATGATCAATTTAATAAAATCTAACTACATATTCAAAGTCATTAATTACACCGATTTGACAGCTATGTTATTTCGCTGTTTTGTCTGTTCGCGCACTGGTCTTGGACGAGAATGAACATACAAATTATGGTTATGGTATTTTTATAAAGTACAAAATGTTACACATTTGTAATAATGCTGGGATCATTGATTGTGATATGATTGTTTGACCAAATTCTTACTAAATATGGTCGGATGCATGACATAATTGCACGACAGAAGTGGTGCTTACCAAAGTTTATAATATAAATATGACATACGCACCGGATGGAATAAAAGTATAATTTACAGTAAAACTATTTATTACATCATATCCAATCGATTACCTGCCGTTCAATTTGTCATAACCTAACACAAATCAGTCTATTAATATTCCATTTTATGTTGTTTGCCATTTCGAAAGTTTACAACACATTTCATTTTCATCAAACATAAATTTAGCAACTGGTGAACACAACATGAGATTCTGCTGATTCATAAATTTATCAGCATAAATAAGTTAAATTATTACATTTTTTTTGTTGTTTGTTATTTTGGTGGATTGCGGAAAATTAATTTAACGTATAATGGTTGCGCAGCTTGAGATACCTAAACTACGTAAATAGTACTTTTGTTTTGGAAAATTTAGCTGGTATAATAAAATATTTATACAGATTCTGTTATTATCTGAATGTGGAGTTGATGGTTTTTTGAGATTAACCTGAAACATAATATAGGGTGTAGCCCATAACCTAATTTGACCCCTTTTCCCTGTTTTTTTGTACAGACAACATTTTGAATAAAGAGTTTAATCCAAATATTTCAAAATAAATACTCGTATATACAAACCATTTAAATGCAATAATAATGTTAAAATATTTTCGCCATCATCATATTAAGATAAACTTGTATAGTATACATAGAACCGTTTACATCTTCAGAGAATATGTTATGTGTATTCAAATTAATGTTATAAAATTAAAATACTAAACCATATTTGCACACAAATATAGCGATTTATACGACAACGACAATACTATATTCAACAGCATTCAAGCGACAGAAATTTTCTTTTTTTTCCCAAGTCGTGATATCCATATAGTCGTTGCGACAATATTAATGTACTTAGATTGTTAAAAAAATCTTTGCAATTTTTTGTACCATTTCAATATATTGTTCCCATATCGCAAAGACATGAAGGGAAAACATAACAGAAATTACTTGAGACAATATTTCATAATAAAAAAAATCTCGAATCTCTATTGTCTTAAAGATTTATTTTTTCCAATAATTTTTTTTTAAACAATATATTATACAAAACAAAATCTTTACTTTTTAAAGTGAATATTGATGGTTTCGCAAAATAACATTATTTATTCATTTTTATTGGACATATATTTACATGCCCTCAGCGGACACCGAAAAGGATCGTAATCCAGTATCAAGGAAGAGAATTTCTCCGATATTATATAAACTGGAACAAATATATTAAAGGTTCATGTCCCTTATATTCTTATATAATATAATACATACATTTCGATCAAGAACTTCGAAAATTGTATTTATGAAGATGATAAAGATTACTTTTTTATGTATAAGACGAAAGAAAAATGAAACTTGATGATAAAAAGAAAATGTGAAGTGAGATACCTACTTCAAAAGAATTCATTTCTTTTTTCTCGATAATATTTTTAAGGTAAGACAACAAAAGTTCATGTATTTTTATATCATGCTACATTATTATATTGTATTGTATACGTTTTTGATTTGATTGTAATAAAAATGGTCTGATTGTTGCAAATACGGTGATGGATATCAATAATTTTATTTATAAAAAATTGAGCAATAAAAATTACTCGGGGAATAAGATCGAAGGCGGAAATTGTATTTGGACAGTTTTTAATTTTGGCAGAACGCTTTTAAAACTGAACTGATTACATCATTTTAAAGCTAATCTTAACGAACTATATATGAAATGATCCATTGAACTATCTTAATTTACAACACACAGTATGGCTTAATTTTACTAGTTTTTAAAAATTTAAATTTTTCATAAAAGACAATTTTGGATTTGTGGATCTCAATATTATAAATAAAACCAATGCAAACACTGGACTGTTATAATGAATCGCCAAATCAAAATCAAAGATTGAAATATCTCATCTTGTATAAACTTTTCCATATACCCAGTGAGTCAGGCAGATTAGAAGTTCTTCTGCAGAAATGATGCTATTCTAACCAATAGCGATTTTACCATGGTAATTATACGACCCTACACTACACAGTTTCATTACTATACATCCGTAATATTCCTTCAGAAATTCAATAATAAACGCTCTTTCATAATTTCATAAAAACTCACCAATACACTTTCTATATACAATAACATGTATAATAAATTCTTTTTGCAAACTTGTTTGAACTTATTCCCTTCACAAAAGCACACAATTTTCACAAATTCGTCAAACCAAAATATTTTTCCTTATATTCGCGTATTTCCCACAATAAATTTCATAATTCATCACCGTTACAATAAAATACAGAGACAAAAATGTATCAATATTCCACCGTATACGGTGTATATACATATATATAAATATATATATACAATATAAAAATATTTGGCGGAAACATCTTATTGATCCCAATTCCACGTTATCTTACATCCCAATCACGTAATCAATAAAAAATGATAAAAAAAATCGGAGAAGAAAAATCCGAACCAATAAAATTCAAATTAAATTTTTTTCCAAAAAAAGCAATACAACATAAAAAAAAATTACGAATTCTTGATGATTACAAATTGATATCGCGATTTTTTTCGCGAACGAAGAGACATCCACTTTTCCTTTTTATGGTTATAATGTCAAGCAAAATATAAACAACAACACACTCTTTATTCGTATAAAACGAAAATTCTAAAATTACAGCTTTTTGTGCTGTGTTGTTGTTGTCATAATTACGATAAATAAGAAAAAAAAATCGCGTTTGCTTGAAATGTTACTTTTTGGCTTTTGTAACAAGAAGATGAATTTGCTGGTAAAAGACAATCCGAAAATTTAAGGTAAGCAACATAAATTCTCGTGAGAATTTTCGTAAGTTCTTACTCTCTGTTGTTTTATCATTAGTGAAATTTCCCCTCATTTTCATGTGTCATTTACTCATTTTATTCAAATCAAAAGTGAGATGGTGTTGTTTTCTCTCATGTATTTGTTGAATGAAGAGAGAAGGTTATATATTCAAAATATTTATACAATATTTATCCAATTGGAGTATTGGACCAAATGAGACTGAGAATAGAGTAAATGATAGAGAGCGTGTGAGAATTTTGGTAATATTGTTTTGTTTCTTAATTTTTTTTTGTGAATCTTCGAAGACAAGAATATTTTTAGTTGCGTTTCGATATTCGGTCGTGAATGATATATTCTGTCGCGTATTCAAATCGTGTATTTTATATTTTATTGTGTATGTTTAAAAGAAATATTCTTTTATTTAAATAATAATAATTTATCAATTTGCATCGTAAAATTTCATTTAACAAATTCATTGTAGTAATAAAACGAACGACATTAATTTCGTCTCGGTATATTTATATCGTGTGTAGGTTTTTAAGGAGTGCAGGAAAAATGTGCGATTTTCTTTAAGAGACGTTCGGTCGCCAAAATTACGGTCAATCAATTTATTATATTTTTTATTGTTGTTATTTATTTAAAGTGTAATTTGTGTGTTGAATTAATTATTTATCTCAGTGAGTTGTATTATAAGAAAAATATAAAGTTCTCATTTTAGTATGTATTAATCGATATAAGAAAGTGTTGAAAATTTCCAAGATGAATTAAGAAGCATTTATAAGAAAAATATAAAATTTGTGCAAAGTGTTGAGTGGTTTGTGAGATCAGAAGAAAAAATTGATATCGCACAACAAGATTTAAAGTGTGCAAAACGTACAGTAGCAAAATGAAAATTAATTTACTTTTAAATGTGGTCGCGGCAATTTTTGTGGTCATTTTGCTGGTACCGCTTTCGGAAGCAGGTGCCGGGGGTGGTGGACAATTACATCAGGACATAAATTATATGCGAATGTTTTCAGTTCAACTGCCTTCTGATCCATGCTACGATGAAGATCGTCCTCGTCGTTGCATTCCGGAATTTGTAAATGCGGCTTTTGGCCAACCCATTCAAGCGTCCAGTACGTGCGGCGCAAAAGAACCCACACGTTACTGTGATTTGGGTGATAGTAATTCAAATATACCATCTTCTTGTCATGTTTGCGACGCAACAAATCCGCGTAAAAGTTTCACTCCGAAAGGGCTTACCGATTTGAATAATCCGAATAATGTAACATGTTGGCGGTCACAACCGATGCCTGCCCCATATGGGCCCAATGCTCCTCCTGACAATGTCACGCTCACATTGTCGCTAGGAAAAAAATACGAACTTACCTATGTGAGTTTACAATTTTGTCCGCGCTCTATTAAACCCGATTCGATTGCCATATATAAAAGTGCTGATTATGGCAAAACCTGGTTACCGTTTCAATTCTATAGTTCACAATGTCGAAAAGTATATGGTCGTCCAAATCGTGCCACTATAACCAAGTCGAATGAGCAAGAAGCTCGTTGCACCGATTCTCATCGTCATAATGGCGATAGCACAGGTTTATCAGGTGCCCGAATCGCATTCAGTACACTAGAAGGTCGTCCGTCTGCCCAAGATTTCGATTCGTCGCCAGTACTACAAGATTGGGTGACCGCTACCGATATTCGTGTAATCTTCCACCGCCTACAAATGCCGCAAGATAGCCAAGACGATTTTATAATGCTGAACTCACCGTCAACACAGTTAAAATATTCAGATGAAACGATTGGCGTAAATGTTATCGAAAGTTTAACAACTTCAACATCGACAACAACCTCGACACACCATTATGCAGTATCGGATTTTGCCGTTGGCGGACGATGTAAATGTAATGGCCATTCAACCAAATGTATTATGGATCGTGATGGCCAGCTAAGTTGTGATTGTAAACACAATACGGCAGGGCGAGATTGTGAACGGTGTAAACCATTCCATTTCGATAGACCATGGGGACGTGCTAACGCGAGGGATGCCAATGAGTGTAAAGGTAAGTGATTTTTATTAAATTAACTCCCCACAAACTCTTAGCTCGCGGTCTCGCATCGTTAACATTTTTATTTTTATTTTTTTCGGAAAAGTGTAATGGGAAAATTCTTTTAATAAATACAAATTTTCCGCACCCTTAAAATTTGTTGAATTGAAAAATTTTAATTTGATTTTTCTGCAATCCATCATCGTCTCATACCATAGCCAGTATATTGTAAATATACGACTGTGTATATATATATATTCGTATTTGGTTGTTGTGTTTTTCGAATATTGTTTGTGTTTTGTGTATAAACACTTCGTCCAATTTACCAAGTTTTTCTTTCTCGTAGTTTTTCTAATGAAAATACATTAACGGGAAAATTGATTTTCTTCCTTGATAATTGTTTATTACTTGTGACATATATACGTACATAAACGAAAGACGCGCTCAATAAATGGATACATCTATTAAGACGTTGCAATTTATGCCAGTGACGAATTGATTTTTACCGTATATATATGTAGTAGCTACTTTTATGGTTTGGTTATTTCGGAAATCTTAATAAAAAATTATATATATATTATTTTTAATAAAAGAAAATATACAGTAAATTTAATTTCTTATTTTGGCTTTGCAATAAAATATTCGCGTTCTTTTATATAAAAAACATTAACGTTGCTGCAAGTAAGAAACAAAAGGAATTTATTTTGTCGTTTCTTGTAATTTTGTATAAATATTCTTTTGTATTATGGAATAAGATGTAGTTTGGATATTAAGATGAGACCATAGTAAGAAATTATTATAATTTTATTGTTAAATGTCGCCATAGTAATGATAGATTCAATAATAATCTGGTTTTACGGAATAGCCATATGTTATCAACACTATGTTATCCAAATGCTTGCATATAATTGAAAAATTCCGTAGATAACTTCCTTCAGCTTCCGGGTATAGTAATAGGTAGCATTGTGTCCGGAAAAATTATGCTTTTTATCAATTATACCCTTGTTTAGAAGAATTTAATAACTATATATGTATAATAAAAAGACTGGAACTCATTAACTCAAGATATATAGAATCCTTTGTGGAAACAGTAACCTTTATGAAAACGCTTTAAGTATACTATTTTTTAATAGAATGTAACTTACGGAACAACATCGTAGTCCAAATCTTTCGTTTCGTTTAACCAGTTAACAATGTTAAAAAATAAACAATGTTAAAAAATTGTAAAATTGCAAAAATTACATGATGTCGATTCATTTCAAAAGAAACCATCTTTGTTTGATAAAAATTAATTCACGCATAGAATTAGCAAAATTATATAAAAGTATGACAATACTTTTATATCATTGTGGACGCAAATAATTTAGTTTGAATTGAAAATAAACCTGGTTCAGTCCGACGGAAAACAATATTAATCGAAATGGTCGCATAAAAAACTACACATATACATTATGACACAGCTATAGACAGTTCAACATGGTAAGAGATCGCTATACGTGGTGGAAAAAGGAAAGATTTATGTATAAGCATCAATACTTTTTTATTCATATAAAGTTCAGATTCACGCACGCACTGATCGTACTCGTGAAATTTTCTATGTACTATCTTGTATAATTGCAATTAAATTTTGTTGCAGTTTTGTATTTTAAACTTAATTTGAAATTATTTTGTACGAACATTTCTACCGAAAGCTCTCGTTGTTATTTTAAATTATTTGCATAAGTTCATAAGATCATTAATGAGACCGTTAATTAAAATTGGTAAAATAAATTCTATAGTAGAAATTTTTCAATCTTCAATGCAATTTATCTCTTAATTTATTTTAAAGACATGATAGAAATACTTTAAGCTGAATTCATACTTCAATTTCTTCGTTCATTCATTCAATCAAACAAATTTTTCGGCCAATCGTAGTAATCTAAAATGACAATTTTTGTTCCTTAATTTTGTCGCAAGAGATAGTTTAAATTATTGAAATTAATATTGAGAATTTCTCATATGTGTGACTTATTCCACTTTTAAATTCAATCAAATAAAAATTTGATATTTTTAGTTCAAAAATATTCCTTATAGCGGAATTTTTATTTTTTATATTATAAATATATTTCGGCAATCAAGTTGCCATCTTCAGTATTTATCATGAACTAAAAAATAAATTTTATTTCTCTGCCTTTTTATACTTTTTCCAGGGTAGAGTGTTTTAGTTTTCAAGGTATAATACTTTGTGACGTACTTTTCAAAACTAGTTCGTAAAGTTTGTTCGTCATAGTATTAATTTTGTTGTTAAGTAGAAATTTATTTTTGCGATTTTTATATATTACAAATTCTTCTAGCCTGGTCATTTGGTCGCTTTTTTCATCTTGTACAGAATTTTAGGTTTGTATCCATATTTGTGTAGTTGTGTTGTGTTTCATTGATATGGAGAGCAAATCTTGATTCAGTTCTCATTTTACCGATGTCCTTTATATGTTCATTAAATCTTAGTTTAAAAGATCTACCGGTTTGTCCTATGTAAAATGATGGACAGTCTGAACATGTTAATTTATAAATTCCGCAGTAATGTTACTGTTTGGTCTAATTTGTTGTTTTATATGGAACTTTATATCCAAAGTTTGTGAATATTTGCTGGATATGTTGGCTAGTGTTTTTATTATAATCCACAATAACGTATTTTTCTTGGGTATTATTATCAAATTGTAACGTAGTATTCTGTCGGTAATTGGTTCTGAATATATATTTTTGATTTATCTCGACATCGGGATCTTATTTACTCGGTTTATCATATGATTATATGCGGCTATTTTATGCTGGTATGGGTGGTTTGAGTTTTTATGTATAGTTTGGTCCGTTTGCGTGGGTTTTCTAAATATTTTGAATGTGTGCTTGTTATTGATGTTTTTAATTGTTAGATCCAAAAAGTTAATTGCATTATTTTGTTCTAATTATAACGTGAATTTTATGCTTTTGTATGTATATTATTTATATATAATAGTTTTGCATTTGGTCCAGTTGTCTAGATGTACGTAAACAATATTAGTTTGTCATCTACATATCTGTGCCAGTATTTAATGTTCTTTAAATATTTGTTTCTATTATTTAAAATGTAATTATTTTCAAAATGATTTAAATATATATTGGCTAGCGTTCCAGATCGAGGACTTCCCATTGGTACCATCATTTTTAGAGTAGAATTTTCCATTATATATAAAGTCATTTTGACTTGTAATTTCTTCTAATAGTTTTGTTATTTCTTCGACGGTGTAAATGTTAGTTCCGTTTTTTATTAAAATGTTCTTGGTTATGATCAACGTTTCTTTTACTGGTATATTCGAATACATGTTTGTGACATCGAAGGAAGCGAGTTTTGCATTATTTGGTATATTAATTTTCTCAATATATTGCTGAAATATATTTATAATATAAAAAATAAAAATTCCACTATAAGGAATATTTTTGAACTAAAATATCAAATTTTTATTTGATTGAAGATAGTTTAACTTTAACTTTTTGTCTGAACGAACTAAAGTAAAAGAGACAATATGACACCAAAAAGAAAAAGAAGCAATTAACACCAATTGCTATTCGGAAACAAAATATGTACATATAATGTGTACGTGCGTGTCAATAGGACTAATTTATTTTAGTTACAGACAAATCGTTCGAGAATCGTTCTGAAATTTACGCATAGTATGAATCTACGAAACAAAATTGCCGAATGAACGAATGAATGAACGAAGAAATCGAAGTATGAACTCAGCTTTAAGTGAAGACAATTTTTGTTTCAATATTACTCTTATATAAACATATATTAGAACGATTGAACTTATCTAGGCAAGCTAAGTTAAATAAGTTTCAAAATAGTTTCCAGGAATTCATACGTTATAGATAACTTTTATTGATTTCATAATTTAAAGTTCGATTATTAGAGCTTTTTCTTAAAAATTTACATTCATATAAAATATATACCTACTTACTACGTTAGATAAAGTTTCTATAAGTGTTATTAAAAATGATAGTTAATTAGACAGATAGTTGAAAACATTATTATTTGAAAAGTTTAAAAGCCGGAATTATTGTATCTAAAATAAGTTACTCGTACTTGTTAACAAGTTAGCATAAACAATTTATCGAAAAATCTTTGAATAAAATAATAAAAGTTTTAAATCTAAATTGTTATTGCACTTTGTAAATACATACCCTTTATTTAATGCAAATTCCTGATATGGTGCATGAAATCAAAGGACTGTACGCTGGCTCGGTCACGTTCTGCGTACTGATCCGAACCGAATGATACAGCGATCTTTGAAGGGAGAGCCGCCTTTCGGTTAGCGAAGAGGTCGCTCTCGGCGACGATGGCTCCACGGCGTAGAGAGCGATGTGGTATCTTCTGGTTGCTGGCAACATTTTGAAAAGCTGGCTCGTGATCGAAACCGATAGAGTCAGATTGTTGACACGGTACGGGCCAATAATGGCATGTAAAAGCCGTAAAAAAAATACATAGCCTGAACCGAAAAACGTTTATATTTGATCATACATGTAGTTGAAATTAATCTTTTTAATTTAGTAGTATAAACATATTTAATTAATTTGTTTAAAATTATAAATACGGTAGTCACCAAACACATAATTTTCCAAACATGAGAATACCACATAATTTTTAGGATGCATTCTGTACAAATATAACCAACCACTTGGTGATTAATCATCCATACCATGTTTATTTACATTTTGGTTTTATAAATAATTAATCTACCATACCAATTAAGATAAAACAAAAAATTCTCACAATCTCATCTGAAAAAGTAACATCGCGCATCTAAAGATTAAATATATAAATATATGTATATATAGTACTGAGTATACTATACCTTCTTCAAGTCGAATAAACAACCAAGAATCGAATTAAAATAAACATAAAACCAAAAACGCTTATATTTATTTTTCAATTGACAACTTATAATAAATAAATAAATTACAAAAAAATATTTTAATTTATGGATTTTATTACAAATAACATGAAATATACGAAAAACGGCTGTAAATTACGTTTGGTTGTTAATGTTCTTACATTTTGTCTTAAAAAGTTGAAATATAAAAAACCAAATATCTGAACGAACGATGACAACAACATGGAAACATGGTTCACAGATGTTATGTGTGTGTTATACACAGATTTGCATTTTTTGTCAATATTATGTTTTTTGTACTGAAACAATTTATAAAACGGGTGAGGACACCATTAAAAATTTTATTAGTAAAAGTGTTCCACACTAATTGGGACACAATATTTTTTAATGCTACTTAGGAAAATCCCATATACACTTAAAGACAACTTGTAATAATAAATCATTTCTGAGAAATAAGGATACACGATGTCGAAGTTTACTGATTTGTGTTGTGTTGTAGCATATTCTTTAAAAAGGTTCTATATTAGATTTAATTTTGGTACAAATTGATTGGTATAATGAATATTAGATTAAAAAAGATGTGTGATTTGTATTACATAACATAATGTCTTGGAAAAGTGATTTTATATGTTTTTGGGATATAAGTACCTATATTGGAAATTGATATGTTGACCTTTTTGTAAACTATTTACTTTTGAATTTTGCTTCAAAAGGCCATTACAAATATTATTTTGGGATAGACATATTTTATATAAGTATGTATACATAAAATAGGTGACAAAAATCCTTAGTAATCTTAAAACAAATTTAAATCGACCAAAATGGTGATATTATACTGACGTACTTAATTATTTAAAATTATGTAAGGAGTTTATACTTATATTGAGAATTTGTTTGTTGATTTGTTATATTTTTAAGTAATCGTTGTATAAGTGTGATTCTTAAGCCAAACCCTCTGAATGAATACCGCGATATTTTCCTAGTAGTTAATTAGTTCAAACCTAACCTCACAGTGACTATTAATAATCTAACGAACAAAAATCGTATTTTACCGTGACCTATTATTGCCTCATTTGTAAAATGAACCCTGGTATAATAAATGCAAATACAAACATATTTATATTGCAAAGTTCAACATCTGCCTGCCATCGGACTGACATAGAGAGATGGGTCATACCAGGGGGTCATAAATGGGCTTGTTACCTTCATTGATTGTTTCCAGATAATATACAAACAATTTTTGCATCCTCAAGTTTAACCAAATTTAAGATATTGCTTACAGTTTACAGGCTTTAGTCGCTGAATTGGTAGTAGCAGCTTTCAATAGTGGAAGAAGATTTGGGATTAGTTAGCACAAAGAAGTCTGAAAACTAATTTATCTGATCCGATTGTTGCAATACCTATTACGACGGTCAATAAATAAATATTTAAAATTAAACATTAATTCTCTAAAATAAGTACACTACCAATAAGAATTTTATAGAATTAATTTTTTATACATATACACATAATATATTTATACGGTGGATAATATTAATGTAATAACTCATAAGCAACATAAATTTACAAAAATATAAAAATTTACATAATTCAACACCTCGCATAACATAATATACACAACTACCTGTTAATAGACCCACCGGTTCGGTTTCAAATTAAAAATTAATGATTTATTTGATAGAAAATTTAGTGGGCTGTACATGATCTACTAATAATTATGGTGGTTTATAAAGTCAACTTTCTTCATTATGAATTATGATAAGATATTATAAATCATCGAGTGTCTGTTATCTATTTCAATCGCAGTATAAATATAGTGAATAAAACATATTTATAGAATGCCCACTCAAGATATAGTGTCCGATAGAATCGCCGGATAATGGAGAAACTTTGTAAATAAGTATGTAGTCATGTCCAACATAAAAACCACAATACAATATTATTACCGCTGAGTTGAACTGCATTAACTCATAACCAAAAACAGATCAGTCGAATTGGATGATTGCCCAAACAGATGATGAATATTTAATATACGGATAAGAAAAGTGGAGGAACCATTAAATTTTGTGCCAAAACTAATATTTTCCCATAATTTAGCATGATACTATGTATATTATAATTATTTTGTTGAGTGGGATGATGCGATCTTAAAACAAAACAAAATTTATCAATGTTGTCTATAAAGTATTTTTGTTCAAACTGATGACACCTACTCATCATCGTAACCTACTGACAGCCAAACAAATAATTTCCGTTTCAAACCGAATAATATCGAAACCCTTTTTGCGAATAAAATATGTTGCTAATTTCGTCCATACAATAATTACCAATATTAAACTATATTGATAATACATGCGACCCCTAATATGTATTACTAAGCACCCTAGCATACGATAAACAATAGAGGTCCATAAACAGATGGCACCGAAGGGAAAAAATGAATCTATACACTACTATTTATCATTTACGGTACAACTACGAGAAACTAACCTTTTCTGTATTTAATTCAATTTAAATACATTATTGTGTGATACGTTTGACTATTGTGCTTTACAATATATACGTTTACGATTTATTCAGCAAACTAGCAAAAACAACATTTAACAATAAATAAAACTAGAAAAATAGTAAAAATAGGATTTCGAGATTTATATTTTTTCAAGATGAATGATTTCTAAAAACAATTTTAGTAGAATTTTGTTGCCGCAGCCTCTCTATTCATTCAATTTCATTCATCAGTTTTTCTACATATATATTTGTAGACAAATATGTTGAATAGAAAATTTATATAAACTAACAAAGTTGTTTTTTGGTATTTTTATGTTTAGAATAGAAAATCTAATACATTTTTTTGACAAGGCCATTTCAAAATATAATTTTTCAAGATAAATAAAATTTAAACTAATTTATTGGATATGATTTGGTTGTGTTGGTATACAACCACCCCTCAATCACTATAGTATATATATATATATATATATATATATATATATATATATATATATATATACATATATATATATATATATATATATATATATATATATATATATATATATATATATATATATATATATATATATATATATATATATATGGTACACAAAAAATTTAATTGTGATAATTAGTGTCACGGTATTTTGTTTATTAGTACACGATATATATATATATATATATATATATATATATATATATATATATATATATATATATATAATATATATACTAACTTTAGTTTTTTTCTATCGTATACCACCTAAAAAGGATAGCAAGTACAATACCAAGCGTCATGCTGATTTTATATGAGATTTTATACAAGTTTAAAGGTATCATATATGTATGTATATATACGTGTAGTTGATCTTTTGTTGTGCTTACTAACGTGTTTTTATTGATTGTCTGACAATTTTAATTGTAGGTGGCTAAATTGAAAGGAAGTTTATTGTGTAAATGATAGATGGGTCATAAAATAAATGCGTCTTATTTATGCGGTAATGGAAACTTTATTGTATAATATTTGACTTTGTTGTAACAATAAAAAGTTAAATTAATGTTCTGCAGCTGGAAAATTATAAGAAAATATGTCTTCTGAATTATGACAATGGTTTAGTTTTTCCTATATTCCTCCACAATTGTATGATCAATTTAAAATAGCCAGGATTATATTTTGTTTTAAACACATGCAGTTAGGTAGTTTAAATATAGATGTAGCAGAATAAAAAGTTTACTATAAGTATGCAGGCCCATAATATTGTTTACTATTAGCATGCAGGCCCATAATATTGTTTTTAATTGTCTATATTTATTAGGATTTGATCAGTCAAATTGTTAGTGTTTGGAAAGTATAATCGCCGTCATTGACGATAATTCTTTGTTAACGTGACCAACTACTAAATTCGTCTTTGGAAGAATTGTTACAATTTTATGGTCAAAATGTCTGTATATGCATATTCAACGTGACCACTTTTTACAAACAATGGCGAGTCCCAGACATATATTTCAAAGAAAATAGAAAATGTTCATGTATATAGTTGTCTATAAATTTAATTCAATAGAGTACCGTAGTATCTGTATGCTGTTGGTCGACGATCATTTGGTTTTGAAATGGTGTTTTATTGTTATGGACACTAATCGCACTATATATTAACGACAATTAATTCGTCTGCTAAAGTAAGTTACTCTAGTGTAAATGCATTGATTCGAAACCCCAATAAATTTAATTATATTTCATCGCATTGTTACTGTAATTACAATTGCCATTTAATCGACCATTTCAAAATAAAATTGCTAATATTTATCCTATCCAATCTCTCTTTAGCCATAGTAAAATTTAATTGATATCGTAACATTATTTAAACTTTAGTTGGATGTTATAAGCCATTTTAGAAACATATATGTATATATTGAAATGTTCATTGTTAGTTGTATAAATAAAAGTAAAAGAAAGAGTATAACAACTACCACCTCATTCAAAGACGAAAGTTCTCGAATAAATGACTAAACTACAAACCATCCAATTGACTAAATAATTAATTTGGCTATTTTGAATTTTAATACCTTCCGGTTATACTTTTATGTTATATACTCTCGTATGATGCTGTGCAACAAACAAGGGCCGTACATACAAATCTTTTTATTGAAAAAATTTCAAAATATAAAATCCTTTGAAACATATTCAAATATATGTACATAAAATACAAAGAGTGGAGGTCGATGATGATCACAATTTTAATATCATTTTATCGAAATGACCATAAAGTAAATATTTGTGCATGATATTACTTATATACTTGTATACGAGAACGTATATTAAAACCTACAAAAATATATTTTATTAAATTTTATTTGTATCTTGCATATGCATATGATTGTCAAAATTTTTATGATATCGTATTTGTATATCATCGAACAGAAATCATATATTTGAAAATAATAAAAATTGAAAATGAGATAAGACATACATGCAGTACATACAGAAGGTATACATAATACATATAAATTGTGTCTAAATATATATACATTGGATTTACAAACTAAAAACCACCATAGCACAGTAAAAATTCAGTAACTCAATTATACAAGAATTTTTAATGCTCACAAAAAATCCAATAAAATTCTGCGATAACGTGAAATTTTGGATTTATTTATTTGTAACAATACTACATGCCCAGTATATAGACGACCATTAGAAAAATTCATATATGGTGTGCATATGGAAGTAATATTATCATTGTTATAACAACGAACGTGGTACGAAATCGTTTTGTATATATACAATTTTCGTTTCCTTACTCATTTCACAATCGAGTTTGCCACCTTCAGTTTATATTGTGACTATCAAAAATTATAATTTAATTTGCATTCGTATATTTGATTGATTTTCACCTTTTGAAAAGTCGTTTGGAATGTGGTGTAAACGATATTGGCTTAATTCGATTTTAAAACTGGAAGTTTGGTGACTTCAGGAAATAGATAACTATTGGGATAGATATAGGGAGAGAGATTGCAAATATATAGAATAGTGACATCAGGTTTCAAATAAGTAGTTCTAGTTCGCTTCTAATGTCCTACATTAAGTTGAAGACAAATTGAGAACTTACGGTACAGGCTAGCTACATTGTTTCCCGATAGCGTATATAGTACTGATATGGAAGATGGCTGTGAAGCTATGTATTCCAACAGCATGTCGTAGATTAAATAAACCACTGCGCCGTTTGGCTGGTTCAATATATGGTTATGAATCTATTTCGAGTAAATTAAACTGAAATGTTAAATTATGTTTTGATAATTTACGGATGTTTTTTCTATTTTCATTTCAGGTAAGCACTGAATTTTATTCAAACTTATTTCACTGAACAACACTGTAGTAAGTTAAATTATCTTGATGAGAAACCATTTTTCATAAAACATTGTGTAAACCTAAACCCTCATAAAATATACGTATCTTTAATTAAATCTACCTTTGGGAATGTGTACATAGCAAACACATATACTTCTCGGCCCATATACCTGGTAGACCGAAAACTACTCAACCACCATTTGTTTGGTCTTCTACACAACACAAAAAAACAACAAATTTACAATAACGAAGCATATAAACCTGGCAACGTTCCAGCCTAGTCATTTTTCCATCCAATTAATTTTCAAACACTTCACACAAAAATGAAAATTTTAAACTACAAAAATTACTCAAAACAACATCATTTAATTATAAATTAATTTATATATGACATGAAAAAATGTCCCTGATTGTCCTTTTTCATTCTGCGTGCAATAAACACTGTACAACCGTATAGCGCTGAAAAACAAAAATTAAACCACCTTATAAAATCGTGTGTCTAAATTAAATATTTCCATCCATAATTTTCCAACACATCATCGCATACCAAACATACGTACTCAACATAAAATGTCACTTTGAATGTTTAGAATTTTTCGTCAATGATTTTTTTTTTGCTTGTTTCCAACATTTCCACCATCATCGTATATAGTCGTTATCATTTCAAAACTGAAAAGAGTATGGATATGGAAAACAAAACGTACCGGGAAATATAATGGAAGTGGTTGTTAGTTTGTTGTTATTGTTGTTGTCGCATCGTTTTGTGATTGTCGTCTGATTTTCTGGTTACGTATATATTTGTGTATACGAGTACATACTATAAACACACATAGAAAATATGTACAAAGCGGTGAAGAGCCAAGCGTACTCGTTATAGTATAGCATGTGGAAAATTTATTATCGTAGAATGATGTTACGTCGTCTCGTGTACACATATGTATCTCTTATTTAAATTTAATAAAATATGTATACATAAATGTGTCTATCTACATATATATATATGTATTATGTATTAAGACAAATTGTATATTATATATTGTTTGAATGTAATTATTTTCCACTAGTAAGGCGAACATAATATAGAGATAAAGATTTGATATTCGAAGGAGTTTGCTCATAAGGAGAGAAGGTTATGACATTGACGTGTGATACAGGAAAATTACATCTAGAATGAACGGAAAATAAAAACTTCTCTGCGTACACATTTATTTTTCATTTTATTTCCACATTATAAAAAAAGCGTTCATATACATATATATGTACCATATAGAACAAATACCAGAGAGAAGATTATAGATTTTATGTGTTTTTGGGATTTAAGATGTGACGTATGCGTATTTAAACATGTATATATATAAATTGTTAGAATAAAATTCACAATTTGTATTTGTTGTATATAGAGGAGTTATATTAACTGGAAGGGATCATGTAGAACACGTGCTTGTATTTGTTTTTGACATGCGAGAATTTATATTTTATTAACAATTCGATCAATTTCATACAAATTGAAGATTAAATTTTCTCATTTATTTTCTGTTTATATGCCCCAAATCACACGATTAAGTTAAATAAATATAATGTTGACCAGTGGCGTATATGTATATAAATACTGGCATTTATAGGTATTAATGTTATATGTGAGTTTACTAAATTCATAAAACAGTTATTGATGGGTTAACAGGAATAATGATCGACAATCGTCGAACGAACCATAACCTTACAACAAGTAATTTCGATAAGTTAACCAATTATATTATTGAGCTAATTATATTTATTAGCTTTAGATTATAATTGCCTGACTATTAAATATATTCGATCGAAAATTTGCGGTAATCCATTAAATAATTAAATATAAACTCCCTCAGTCTAAATATATGATTTTGATATTAATCCTACACCTATCCCTTCCATAAAAACGAAATATGGTTTTAAAATCTCGTCCGATAAAATTATAATAAAAGCAGAGATGATAGTACATCCTTTGAACTTTTGAGACAAAGATGACGACTGTATATATATATATAAATATATATATATATATATATATATATATATATATATATATATATTTATATATATATATATATATATATATATATATATATATATATATATATATATATATATATAATTATATTAATCCAATTAAAATCTCCTCCTATTTTGATTTCGGCAAAAAAGGAAAATTAAAAATCCCGGAAAATGTTCATGCTAAAACATTACATTTTTATTCAGTCAAATCGTATATAACGACAGCAATATCTACTTAGTATAAAATTTTGTATTTGTTTCCGTCAAAGACATCTTAAATTTGAAAACGTAAATGCGGTGAAAAGAAATAAGTCAATATTGTCATTGAAAAGAGGATTTTAAGTGTATTGACAGTGTATTTACGCTATTGGTTAAGATAATATATGATTCGTACAAATCAATCTTCGTGTTAATTATGAGTGCTTAAAGGTAGATATATGTGTAGGTTTATGATTCTATTGATAAAGCTAGATTTATCACAAAACAGTGCAAGACAGGAAAATGGCGCGTAACTTATTAAACTCGACTTTTTATTTATCTTAATGTATTTAAATAATTTATTATGATATTATTATTTTATTACTTCCTGGTTACATTATTGTACTTAATGAATTTTTGTTGTACAAATTATTTATTTATTCGTGTTCATATACAATTTTAATTTCTTCCTTTGGCATCAATTTATGAAAGCTTCTTTTTCAGCATTAGAAAACAGTGGTATGAAGTTAATAAACGAATGAGAGGATGGTGATTATAATCTTAAGTACAATTTGTTTTTTTATTAATGATTTTTCAACAAAACGTATCTGTATATGTACTCTACTACTATACATTAGTATATATATATATATTTAAATAATGTACAACTTTCAGTTTTTATACTTCACATCTTGTTGTTTTTCCTGGCAACTAAATTGTCGGGATGAAAGAGAATAATAGATTAAGGAAACGCAAAATAAAAAATTCTCCTGCAAAACAAGTTAAAGGGATTTAAACTGGAGAAAATATTAAAATAATTTTTTCCAGAAGAATGGGTGCTTTTGTAAACTTTTTTGTTGGATCTACAGATTTGTTTTGTCTTTCTTCCTTTGTTCGTTACAACAAGAATATTGAAATAAATTCCTTGAGTAATTCGTTTCCGCATATATACTCGTAACAAAGATTTTTGGATACCATACGGTTCAGTAGTTTTAGAGTTTAGTAGGATCATTGAAATTGTTTTAAAATTTGTTCGGGAGGAACAATACAGTTAGGGTGCTAAACTTTTATTTGAGTAGATTTCCATTCTCCCATGCTATAATAAAACTTTATGCTCGTTATTATTTCAATTTCGCAATTACATATTATATAAGTTTTACATTTTTTTATTTATATTTTCATATATTCACGTTTTTATTGTTGATTCAAAGTTTTAAAATAACATTTTACAATATTTTATTTTTAAATGTTAAGGTAATATTCAAAAAGCTTTAGAAACATTGAAAGATATACTGAAAAGAATTACTTGTCATATTTTTATACTAAAGTTAAACAATTCTTTTACTTAAATAACTTGGACTGTCCAAATGGTGAACTTATGTATGTTAAAGTTTAATGACGGTATTAAGTGAGAAATAATAAGATATTTAGCTCACACTAGAATTTGTTAGTAACAAATACTTCCGATTGCATATGAAAATAAACCATCGGTAGTAAGAGCTTTTTGCCTACAGTTGACAATACTAGCCTTTCATTTCACCTAGTGATCCAGGCCGGATCCAAATTTGATTTTGGAACAAACTGATTACATTAAAATTATGATTTGATCTTGATCACGTAGTGTTGTGAAATGGGGCTACTTTATTTATATAATTAAGTTTATCAACCGGTTCTGAAAAAACATTCTCTTAAAATGTATATTACTGCTTAAATACCGTATTTTGACTTCTGTTTGTCCTTCACTTCCACTTTTATCTACCAAAAGATGTAATTTGATATGTTGTTTGGCTATTTTGTTACGGGAAAAAAATCAAGATTTAGATGTTAGTGTTTGAGATATTTTGCATATTCAAAATGACAGGTGAATTTATTTCCATTGGGAATATTGTGATTACTATATTAGCCAAGAAATAACGTCGGGGTATCTAGTATTTTCGTCTTTTACTTTGTGTTACAGTAATATTAATGTTTATTGTTCCCCAAACAATATGTGATAACAGATACATTAAAATTAATTAACATTTTCCTAATTAAATTAAAAAAAAACTTAAATAAATTAACTTTGGGAAATGGAACAGATTTGTATAATCAAAATTTGAAAATTCTTTTTTCACACCCACCCACAATATATCAGTTCGAATGCTGATGAGATTTTAACATCATGAATGATTTTTAAAAATTGTGAAAATCATATAAATGTGCTAGTCGCTATGGGCGGGTAGGTTCAAAATATTTTCGATTATTAAGAATTTTTATTAACCGCGAAAATATAACTGTTTAAATGATTTATTGTACCCAATGGGATTCAGTATCAGGTATGCATATAAAATATGTTAATTAAAAACAACATTCACCAAATAATTAAATTAATTTACATGAAATTTATCGAATGTAAATGTGGTTGAGTCCAACAGAAAGGTGTTAATAGACCACCACCTATTAAACATATAAGCATTTATAAAATGCGGTGAATAAATTAAAATGTTATTGCCATTGGGTCATTGGTAAAGTAACAAAAAATGAAATGGTTCACCTGCGCTCCTAAAACACTGAAAATATAGTGACAGCCTTATACTCTTTTAATTAATTTTATATACACATTAATAGTGTTATCTAAACTATACTTAAATTATTTGAAACGGTGTAAATTTATGAGATCGAATGATTTTGAATTAATTAATTTTTTTCTAATCTAATGCTAATTCATTAAGAAACCTGTACCATTTCCATAAATTTATCATCATGATCTAACCGAAAAATGTCTTAACGATATAATCATCGCGCATTCTTATAATCAACCGCATGTGTATATAAACAAATAATAGACAGATTATTAATTTCACTTTCTTGTCTCTTGTGCGCTGACGGAAGATTTATGATTTTCATTTTTCTTATTTTTCAACATCGTCTATATACGTATAAAACCACATAAATATGTTACATTCTTAATTTTATAGTTTATGATTTATATATAAATAGATATGATTTTGATGAAAAGTTTATTTATCAATGAGTTGAAACTGAAATTTAACTGTAGCAAAATGTATGAACCTTAAAGTCGCCCGCTTAATAAATTATAGCTTACTCAGGTACGTTATATTAATTGGCTTCATTTTTTGCCAACATATCTCATTTCCCGACACTGAACTACCCTCGTTTTTAATTTGTCTTCATTTATCACATCAAAAAATCCAAACCATCGTCATCGTAAAAATTAAAATCCAACATTAAATCTATCTTGTCGCGCGTATCTATATACCAGCTATATACGAATGTGTACACAGTGGCAGTCATAAAAAAAAATATTTTGCAGGAAATGAGCATAAAGAAAAATCACCGCTTGTATATAGATAATTCGTTTCAATTTCCAAAATTGTGAATTAATTTCACCGCATTTGTTGAATTCACGATGGTTACTTTACACACACGTTCATATTATTTATCTAATGAAATTCATTAACCAAAACGACTAGCAGGGAAAGAGATTTTTTTATTTAGATAAGAACCCGAAACCAAAAAAATCTAATAAAATTAACTTTCTTATTGTTACCCATTTCTTATCTAATGTCGTAGATCTTTAACACTAATTTAAATAAATTGCCCATTTTACGTTGTTTTTTTTTGGTAGGTTTGCTCGCTCGTTCTGTTCAACTAAATACAAAATTAATTTAAATTGAAATTCGTCTTCATTTTATTACATCTCATCTAATTTTGACTAATGGACTTGCGGGTAAATATATTGTCGATGATGGTAATAGTATGTATAATATCGTATATAAATTATAGAGGTATCATTTTTCTTATAAACAAATACTACCGATATAAATGTATAAATGTGTTCCGGTGTGCTTCCAATTGAGCTTAAACGTGGAAAACAATAAATAATTTAATCAATTAATTAGCAATAAATGTGCAGAATAGCTGATGTTTACAAATATATGTGAAATAATGTAATAAAATCTTGTGCTATTTTATGAAGATAAAACGCAGTTGACCCTTCAAATCTGTTGAACAATTTTTCCATTCTTGATTATTGGAAATGATTTATTAAAGAAATGAGAATATTTTCCAGAGATACATTTTGATTGATTATAGTATAGTCATTCGAGATAAATAATTACCCTTAAATTTGATTTTTTTCTCCGTTTGAATATTGTGTTGAATATTGAATAAAAAAAAATAAAAATTACTTTATTCAACTATCTTTAGTTTTCTGCATATTAAATATTTCATTTTAGCACCAAGTAAACTGGAACGATTTGGTTATATCAAACCATCCTAAAATATACTATCACTCTAACGATTATTTTAAATCCAAATCATAAACTAAATAAATTTTATTTAAACGGACGAGCTTTTTATTTAAATTTGTAACAAAACTATATAACTTTATCAGTCAAGCTATAACTTTCATATCGACCGCATCAAATAAAGTGTTTTTAGTATTGAATTAGAAACGTAGACGATGTTACTTAAATTAAAATGATTCAATGTGGTTCGACGCACTTATAGTGAAATTGCTGCGAGACATGCGGTTCAATTTTAAATTTACATAATAAATATATTTTATTTTGCACATAACCTAATAAAACACCGAGTTTGGATGGCACTGCATTAAAATAATACATTTTCGCGAACACTTTCATAACTTTTCAATTTTAATGTTATATGTGAACATAAAAAAAGGATGAATCCTTTTATTTCTATCGTTACAAAAACTTTATCACTTTGTACTTAATGTCACTACACCCATTGTGCATAAAATAAACGTTTTTCAACTCGAGTATTTCATATATGAAAACTATAAAGTATATATTTATGTATGTGGGTATAGAAAAGTGGTGCTATATACATACACCATATATTAACAACTTCCATTAGTGTAACGATTTCTATACTCGTTCATTTTTAAAAGAAAATTAGCTTTCGTTTCAGTATATATTGAAAACTGCATTCAATAAAAGTTATTTGATTAATTTTGGGTTTTTTCTTCTTAAACATAAAAATTTCTCCATATAAACTTACGATAAAACCGGAGTTTATTTGCTTCGTTGAATTGTATAGTATAAGTATAATATGAAAGGTATATTATGTCACCTCAATATTGTTACTGTTTTCTGCCTACACACACGATCACCATATTGTTCACGACTATTTATTGTTATAACAAAATATAAATGTATCCAATTTTCGTTTTATTTTTCATCCAAAAAGTTAAAATTTTTTTTTTGCGAAAATAATAATACGAGTGTAACGTGTTCTCACCTATTCATATTTTCTTATTATTTTCTGCTGTATGTGAGATTTTAATGGTACACAAGAAAGCATATTTCAACCATAGCGTATTTGCCTTTCTGTTTATTTTGTAACCCTCTGTTTGAATAAGTTGTAGGAAAGAAACGACTCTTTAAATAATCATTGGTTTCTGTGGGTTGTTATTGTCTCTACGTCTTTACTTCAAAAATGATTAGATTTGTACACTATGTTTCGTAAGTGTTTTATCTGTACACTTGCATACTCGTTAATATTTTGGACATTCTCACATACACTTGAACGTCAAATGTATGTTTCATTTACAGTCTCGTATAAGTCGTACCTCAAGTAATTCTGTAATGTAATGCATTACAAAATCGAAATTGATAACCCGCGTATATTTAATAAACTCTCAAAACAAGGTGTGAATAACTAATAGGTATAAGTATTAATAAAAATAACTCCTATATCATGAAATGCCATAGGCCATCATGATTACGACGAAAAATTTGTTTAGAAATGATGATTTATCGTAATAAAAAAATTCGCCAAAAGCATTTGAACAAACTAACAGAAAATAAAGTCAAATCTGAGTTTTACTGACGTGCTAATTAACATAAATTTCAAGAATTTTGGTTTTAGCATATTTGTGGACTAAAAATCAATAATACATCTCAAATTACATTTGTATCAACGTGTTTAATATATGTGTATATACCGTAAACTAAAATCTTGAAAACAAGTGAAAGCGAAGGTCAATTAGGATCATAAATAAGCGCCACCAGTATTATAATAAAAGTTTTGTTTCGCAATTAATTAATATATTTATATGTATATATGAGTATAATATATAATAATATTTTCATGAATTGATCCAAAGACGCACACGTGTATACAATGTGCACCTTCAAAAAGATCAGTAATATTTATTATCTATACAGCCTACACCATCAAAACACTCATATATCACCTAAAACGGTAAACATCAATCACAGAGTATAATATATCGCTGTTAGGAACTCATTTGGGGGTTAGATTAATCAACTCTATCAAACAAATTTCGATGGTTTCATTCGAATCGAAAAACCGTGTGATCAATGTACAAACACAGTGTACACAAAAATTTTCGGTATTCGATATTTACATACATAAATAATCAATCAATTTTCACTTTTCATATTTTTGTTGTTTTTAGATGTTGTCTTGGAATAAAAGTATCGTATATATATATATATATATATATATATATATATATATATATATATATATATATATATATATATATATATATAATATTATATATATATATATAATCCATATCATGAATAGAGATAGAGATAACTATTTATACTAAAACTAAAATAAATATTGATATAAAATAATAAACAATCCATGGTATATCTTGTATATGTGTTATAAACTAATAAATGACAGTTTTTAAAAAACACTATTATTTATTTTTATTAAGTCAAAATTCTGATATGATTATATAGACATAAGAACGATGAATCCATGTCTCATCTAATTAAAGCCTTTCTTCATACAAAACCACTATATATGGTGATCCGAAATCATTTTCATATACATATATTTACTTTTCATTTCTTATACATAATAATTATCTCGGTATATATGTGTTCTTCTGTTTTTTTATCTTTAAATATTCTACTTTTATTGTAGGTGGGGTAATATTGTGATGAGAAGACGGTATGATGAATGGCCGATAGTATTGTATATACAATAACTTTACCAAAGTTATATTTTCAAAGACAATATCACTATCATCATGATATTCATATATGTTATCATTTTTTATTTATTATATTATGTTATTTATATATGCATAAATATGTATATTTACACACATACACAATATATACCTACCTAACAGAAGAAAATATATGTACATAAATAGATAGATTTCTTCTCGTTTACTTATTTTTACTTACCTTTTTCGTTATACTTATTATTTTCTTACAATAGAAATGTAATATCACTAAAAGGTAAATACATAACCGACTTTATATTTGTTAAGAAAATGTTGATAACATATAAGAAAAATTTATAACAATAACCCTTTGAAGGGTAGCCGACTGAAAGTTTGCTCAAAGTTTAAATAAATACAATAATGTTTGCAAAACCATACAAGAATGTTGTGAGCATCTAATAGCTATTTGGTTTTTTTTTAGAAATAATTTATTGATTTTTAAGTTGAGAATTGATTATATACTTAAAAGTTTATGGTTTGACATTGTCAATCTATTAATACGAATAGTAGTATACTACACGTGGTTAAGGGGCGAAACGCTTATGTTATCCAATTATTCGGCATAGACTATAATCCGACATCACTTCAAATTTGAATAATAATATATTGATATCTGAATTAAAGTTTGTTGCTATTATAATATATTTTCATTTGATTGAAATTCATTTTAATTCAATAAAATATGTCAATAGTCTTGAATTTTTAATGAATTCTGATTATTGTTCGATCATGAGCAAAAGTAATGTTTGGTTTCATCAAATAACGATCATATATTTATAGTGCATGCGATATAAAATAATTTCTTTAGTAAAGCTTCAAGCTGACTCGATATGGTTTATTGATTTTAATACGGATTTCAGTACGTCAAGATTACGCATATATAAGCATATATACAGTTAAAAGGAAAACCACATATAACCATAAATTAGTTTGTATTCACCACAGTTCAAAATGACTTTGATTTTAGTCAAGTGTTGAATTTTAATCAATTAATTCCCTCAAGAAAAACTCCAAGCTAATTCCGCTTTGTAGAATAAATTTATTCATCGCATTTTATAAATTTTCCTAATTTTCGACTATACAATTTAGAAAATTCCCATTTCCTACATGCATAGTCGTATATAACTTTAAAATCATTTCTAATTTTCAAATTCAAATAATTTGAGCACGTCCCGGTATAAACACAGAAGCTAACTTTTACATACAACAAATGTTCAGCCACGTAATAATTACACATTTCAGCACAACATTTTGCTTTTCCATCTTCAAAAAAACTTTTTACATCTTTTCTCTTTATCTTGCGATGTGTATAGTGTGACAAATTTTCACAATTTCCATATTCAATTTACTTTCCAACAAAACCAAAAAATATTATGTATAAAAAGCACAAAGCTCGTTTTTTACTTGTCGAGCGATACGAGATATAAAAAAAACTTAGTTTAGTAACGTAAGAGATAAGAAAAACTTGTATTCTCTAAAGGAAATAATGTTTTTGTTTTTTTTTTGTATTTTTGGAAAATTATTTATTTAATGAAAATGAAGATAAAAACCAAGTAAAAGAAGTAGAAAATAAAAGAAAAGATAAAACGGAAAAAAATGTTTTATTTAATTTTTCTTGTGTTGATTTGGAAAAACAAAAAAAAAAACTGTTTGTATATGATTGAGGCAAGGTTTAGAGCAGAAAAACATTTTTATCTTTGTCTATTAGATAAAAAAAATCTTTTTTTATGTTCTTAGAAAATTTAGTTTATTTTAAATATTTTGGTTTTTGATTTAGAACGAGATTGTAACCGTTTCGACAACCGCACACTGAATAAAATTATTCATTCAGCAACACTTGTGTGCGGATGTGACGTGTGAGAAAGACATATAACATTCTATGAATTTTAAATTTTTCCCACCCACTCACTCCACGATCTTCTATTACAAAATCATTTATGTATTCTCAAAATGCACTTTTCCGTTTTTCTACATTGTATGTATGTACTCTGCTCAGTACAAATATTTAGAGCACGTAAATATATTTTTAACAATTTTTTGCCTAGAAAGTTATTTTACTTTGTAATTGAATTTGGATAAACCTTTACATACACGAATTCGAAGAGTATTTTTCTCCCATATAAAATTTGAAGATAAACAATGCAATCTGGATGGAAAAAAAATTAAATTTTTATCTAAAATTGTTGATGTTTGTTTTGACTATTTTACTTCTTCGTTTTCCACATCACATCCATCCATCTAGTCTTAGATAAATATTTTTTATTATATGAATTTTTTTACGATATTTTATTTTATGTTATTTGAGCAACAACCCTTCGAATTATGTTTGTGTTTTATAATAATATCTATATGACTTTATTAGGAGCACTAACGAAAATAAAAACTGGATTTATGTTGCTATATATACTGTTGGATGATGATGATGTTATTTTGCTCCTTAGCGTCCGTTTTATGATTTATTGATTTCTTTTTTAAGTTTATGATAATTCTTTTATATGTAGTGGGTGGGGGTGAGATGTTTATTTATTTACCTAAGGGTAGTTTAAATTAAAATCTCAATTTAGACTGAGGCTATTTATTTATATTCTTGTACGTGTATAGATTGAAAATATAGCCACACAATATTGTAAAGGGGAGTTAAGCTTCGGTTTCTCTATTACTTTATACATTATAGAAATTGTTCATCATCTTAAAATGCAGTGGCGGTTAAATATAATACAAAACTTATTTGTACATAGAAATAGTGTTATACTGGTTTTGTTCCATCGAGAGCATTGATCTGTTTATTGTGAATACTATATAAATTTCAAATGTCTAAATAAACATATAAACCATTTATAGGTTTTACTTCCGCAAAAAATTTATTTGTTAGTATGTGGTGTGGAACATTATGTGTGCCTGTGGTGTTGTGATTCAAATTATTAACATTAATTAGCAAATTTTGGTTTGATTAGATTTCGAATATATATATATGAAACAATTAAATTTTAAATAATTTATAGCTTTCGAATAAAATAATTAAACTTGTACCACCTAACGCAATCACCACGAAATTCCCATATAAATCATTATACCGACAAATCGATATAATATATCACTACTATATAATCTTGTAACAACACCATTCGAGAAAATTATTTCTTAATACCAACATAGTTTTATAGATATTCGTAAATACAACTTTTAAATATTTGATAAAAAAAATATACATATTACGGTCAAACTTGACCAATAAATATAAAATCTACATTATCATTTCGATTAGTTAATCCGTTAAATGTTTTTTTCCACTCTTCTTATCTAAATCGTTTAATTTTCGAAATTTATTTTGGTATGTAAACACTCGTAATATGTATATTGTACCAATGTGGAATGAAATCTAACCAAGGATGGATTAAATATCGAGAAAAGTAACAAAAAAATAAAAAATAAATAAATTGTAAATTGCCGTAAATTTTGATTACAACAAATATTATAAAACATAAATTATATATTTATGTTATATACTTACCGCAGTACACATTACATATATGAGGAATAATATAATGTATAGTAAATAATCGGATTAAATATAAAAATTTAATAGTTTTTAGCAAATGAAACGAAAAAAAAGTAGAATAATTATTAAAATTGAGAAGTAAGTAGTTGATCTTACAAAATACATGCAAAAGACTTATTATTTTATTCAGTTATATGTCGGTTTTGATATCAAAAAGGGATTATTTTAATAAACAAATAAACTCAAGGTACTTAATTTTAAGCATCGGCTTATAACATAGTGGGTTACACGGTTTGATGCATACACAAAAGGATTTCAAATATAATATTTGGTTTCTATGTCGACCGACGATGACTGTGACAAAAGTATGCTGTCCTTTTATCATTCCAGTTTTACGGACAATATACACTGCATATAAATGTATACATAATGTATGAAAGGAATATGTTATATACTATATTACGAGTATATATAGTATATTTGTTTTAATGGTTCGTCGCTTTAATTATTTATATATTGATTTCGTTTAATTAATAACAGGGCAGTTGTTTATGTAGTTTTTGTTTATGTTTACAAGATTTTAATTTACGATTTTAATTGAATGTGAAATTTTTATTTTATTTTATAATAATATAGTTTTATGATTTTATTGTTGTTATTATTCTGTGTTTTTCCTAATTATTAACCTGTTAGCTTGTCTGCATAAGCGGAAGATCAAGATGTAATTAAATTGTTGGTATATACATATGTTTATCCCGACAAATTTAATTACAATGCGTAGGAGCAAATTGGAATACAGAAATCAGGTAGTAAAATCAATCCTGTTTTATAAATTATTTAACCAAAATAGGTTTTATATCAAGATATTATAATAAATATGATCTTTAAATATGCAATATGTGGAAACGATGTCGTTATATAATTGTTTTTTTAATTTTTTGAGTTTACTGAAGATTTAATTAATAAAACTAATGAACAATGTTTTAAAGCTTTAAGCTTTTGCAACCTGTTACTAAAGGGATAGCTTAGTATTTAATTTAACCACTATTAGATAATAATAATACTATATTTAACCATTCTGTTTAACACAACAACTTTTATTTTATATGTTGGATTTTACTTTATAAATATTATAGCAACTATATACTTTTCTTTTATTTTTTTATTTTATTGCTTATTTTATTATGAAAATAAACG
The DNA here is from genome assembly GCA_963932295.1 of Tipula lateralis. Taxonomy (NCBI): domain Eukaryota; kingdom Metazoa; phylum Arthropoda; class Insecta; order Diptera; family Tipulidae; genus Tipula; species Tipula lateralis. Next base: position 1,839,821 of record OZ010736.1, on the reverse strand, counting down.
TAATTCAGGTTTAGATTTTATTTTCTAAACTAATGTACCTTACGTCTATATTCATAGCCCTATCAAACTGTTAAACTAAACTAATCAAAAGCTTATAAGACATAATGAACTTGTATTGGTAATTTGAAAATTTTTAATAAATGGTACCAATCGACGGTCCGAGGAAATTTTTCGAAATTCGGAAAAGACACGTAGTAAAATTACTCCGCCAAAACTTCGATATAACATATACATATTATAGACATTAACACTGGCCGTTAATTTAATATGATTAGGATTCAAAGTTTCCCACAACAAAAACTAACGTTCTTGAAGAGCGATCAAATTAACTTCAAAATCTAATTTGCATAAATCCATAATTTTTTATGAGATATTTGTTTTCTTTCCAATATTTGAAAAATATTGTATTTCTTTATGAAACCATCACTAAATTATATAATAAAAATAAATTTGAAATGTTTACAGAAAATATCACGTAGAAAATTATAAAAAATAAATAAAAATAAAAAAAGTGTCACATTATTTGAACACAAGAAAAATTAGTTTATTTATACCAGCACTACACAGCAGGTTGTTGATTTTCGATTTTGTATAAAACTCTATATACGGTTGTGTCACACCATCGATGTGCATGAGCATTGAGACATGATCACCAACGTGTTAATAATTTTAATTTAATTTAGTCATATATCAGAAAATGTTCCAAATTACACCAATAAAAATATCATTGACAAAAACTCGATCTACTGTACATTTTGGAAACTTTTTAATTCCCAAAATTGTGTTGTTTGTTGTCTTGTTAATTTATAAAACATTGGAATGGAATTAAGATGCAGTTTCGATTAAAAACAGTTGCTTAATCAATCTTTAACTTTACGAGTGTACGTACAGACAACACAAAAAATTAATTCACTTTGCGCTTTGCAGTTTGCAGTTCGATTAATTATGTCCGAAACCCACTCCTACCAGTAATAAAAACTGCATGATAAATTAAATATGAATGCGTTATCTTAACTCGTTGTATGATTTCTATCTCAGAATCATTTACTAAAACTGTCGAAATTGACTGTGTACACTAAATTGCAAAGCATTTCTAGATACACGCTGTCTACATTAAATCGCGTCATTTTTATCTTATACATACAATACTTTCAATATATTATTAATTATGAATTTAAAGTAAATATTAGTGAGGTATACATATATACAGTATTGAGTAGACAATAAAACAAAACTTTGTTTAAATATGAAAATAAAGCAAATAAGATAAAATGTTTAAGAAAACAGCTGGAAGTATATTACCATCATGCTAAATAATGTGCGCAAGCAGAAAGGAGAGCTTTTCTTTATTTCTTAAGAGATCTTTCCATCTTTAATAAAAAAAATTGTTTTTGCACTTGTCTTGTGTATTTAAATTTCTTGTGTTTTGGGATTTTTTTTCGTTTGGTTTTCGGCTACTTTAAAATCAACATACAACAATAGCGTAAACAACAATTCTTGTTTATAACGTTTTTATATGTTTTTTACCCGTAAGAAATATATAATTGTAGTGTATGTTTGTGGTTTTAGGAACGAGATGTTTACAGAATTTTAGTAAGAACGCAACGTTTGAATGGAATATATATATTTTAGTGCCAAAAGTGATTAAATTTATGGCACGTACTTTTCAATAGGAACTTTTAAATTGATTTGTAAATAATGAAAGTCCGAATAAGATGGAGTGGGTTTTACCACTAATGTTGTATGTAATTTGCTTTACGCAATGACACATGTTTTAAGGTTGGTTTGTTTAGTGTTTGGTAGATAAATCATGTATCGATGTTTTAATTATTTTGCATCGTTAACGTTCATATTTTCAACATAACAGACTTATTATTAAAAAAATTCTTTCAATTTTGGATCTTTTTAATTTGTATACTAGACTAATAAAAAAACACCGATTTTGTTAAAACTACAAAACTTATTTCTGTTTAGTTTTTATTATTTCATTCGACATCCATCCTGTATTGTGTTTCCCACTTGCATTATTTTAAAACGAAAGTTTGCAACATTCTATTTACCATATTTGCTCTAATTGTAAACCACTATGATTTACACGTCCAGTTTGAAAGTACCAAGTAACAAATGTTGTATATTGAATTCATTTTGATCATAATTTACATTAATTTCTCTTTTATTTCAAAAAGTATATCTTTTTTAATTTTTCTTTATTGTTGTGTTTCTTCTTATATTCTAAGATGAACTTTCTGAGGTAGGTAGAATACGTGACAAAGCTATTTTGCTTATGGCAAGAAAATTATTACGCGTTTTTAGACATTTCAACTTAAGTCTTGTGGATTGGTTTATTATATATAAGAAAACACATAAATTTAATATTTTGCCAAACTCAAGTATAAAATGTAATATATAAACTTTATTGTTTGTTGTAGTCGGCATAAATTTATTATTCTATAAAAACATAATATTTATCACCCCTTATTAAAGTCACATGATACGAAAATGAAAACAAAATTCACATCTTATTAAACGTAATCGTATGAGTTATGTCTCCGTTATATTTTTCGTACGGTCATTTTTCATCATTTTCCGCACACGATATTGACCAATAATATACGTATGTAGATATGTCTTGTTATCTTACCGTGTTCTCATGGGACTATATAAAATATCACGAGCATGAGCATGAACGGAAAACATTTTTATTTTCTTTGTTGTTGCGTTTGTTAATCAAGAAAAATGAATAAATTTATGAACGAAACAAAAAATATTATGTATATGCTAGGCTATATCCGTCTTATACAGTTTATATACAGTAGCTTCATTATTTTCCAAGAAAATCAATTTATCTTTATTATATTATGTACTTTATGTATTATATATATATATATATATATATATATATATATATATATATATATATATATATATATATATATATATATATATATATATATATATATATATATATACGGGAAACTGAATGAAAAGGAAAATTTATTCATCTGATGAAATTTTATTATATTTTACATATATACACACGCCACCAGAAGCCCAGTAGTACTATTTCTCACAAAATCTGACAAATTTTATGGAATTTTAATGAACTGCTTCTTTGATCGATATATATATATATATATAACGTAGCGCTTTTTATAAGGATATATTATGCATACCTACATAATTCAAAAACAAATTTTTGTGTAATCACGACGTGTGTACTTGTATAATTTTGCTCCTGTTATAAAAATATTCATACATAGTGTTAATTATCCATCATGACATTGTCATTTCATTGATAAATTTGTTTGTTCTCGTTTCTTGAGAATAATACTGTAAATATACTAAGCCCCATATCTATAATGTTGTTCTATCTACTTTGTATTTTATTAATTTGTAATTTTATTTATTCAACTGGAAAAATGATGTTAATGTGAATCGGAAAATATTTATTTAATTCAATTCGTTTATTGTTCGAATATATTCCGTAAGTTGATTACTATAATAATTCGAGCAGAAAGAAAAGTCAGCTATTCGATGTGCAATTTTCTTGTTTGAATAGATGGAAGACTTGGTTTATTTGGGGTGAAAGCTGAATTTTTTTGTTTTGTGTATGTTTTTAGAATATAAATTCTAGTCGCACACCCCACAAAATTAAGGTTGTTTGTAAATTAAATTGAATTTTTTTGTGTGGTTGTACATGTATTGCAAGTTATTATAATATATGGTGAATGTAATCCTCGGGCAATTCTTCAATAGTACATTTTGTATTACTTTTAATTATTTAACGGAACAAAAAATCAGATTTACAAGTTTTATAGGTAAAATATGCAAAATTGGAATAAACCGGAAGAAGAAAAACATATAATATGTATAGAATGAATTTTCACTGTCTATAGATAGAACCATGTTAAAAAAGTACTAAATAGTCAAGCGATGCTCAGTGAATTAAGATTTAAAATTATATTTTAACTTCGGCCAATTAATGACATTTGTTCCGGTTTATACTTGAACTCTTACTATTGTTCTAAATTAGTTAAGAATTGTTATAACTTTCAAAACAAATATGCAAGAGCTTTTTAGAATTAAACACTCGTAGATAAGCGTACATGAATGATACGTATAAGTAGAAAAATTATTTCGAAAAAAAAGTTTACTTAAAATTACATTTTTAAAAATTTGTTTCGGTCTAAATTTTTTTCTCAGGATCTCTTGGAATTTGTATTGGTTTTGCTCTATTTCTTCTCGTAAAATGAGAAAATCGGTGTTAATGTTCGTCAAGGGTTTCAAAACTTTGAACTTGTGTACAGGAATTTATTCGATGTTCTTATAGAAAGCTTCATTGGGAGAACGTAAAATATTGAACTTTTTGTTCATTATCTCAAGTCTCAGTTAATTTGTTAGTAAAAATAGTTAATCTGTTAGACAACGAACTGCATTGGAGATTTAGAATAAAAAACAATAACTCTTATAATAAATATGAGCCTTTTTACCACTCAATTAGTTGATAGTAAAATAATATTTGTTTTTATAAAATTCCCATTCAAACATACCTCTCCTTCTGAACCCACAAAATTTTATAATAAATGATAATTTTACAATTTTTATTTTTCAATTAAAATTCATAACATTTTATGTATTTTCCAAGCAACACAAAAAAAATATACTTCAGTCGTATTGAAATTATAGTACACATTCTCTTACTTACACAGAACAAGTAATGAATTCATAGTGACATGATGAATAAATTATTACCGTATGTAAATTTATTACCCGTTTTTCTTTGCTCCAGTAAAGATAGATTTTTAAATCTTCGTGAAAACGTGAACAAATTGAATGAATTACATATCAGTGTACTGATAATAGAGAATATGATTTTGTTAAATCAACAATGAAAAAATTGGGAATAGTATGGATGTAGGTAAATGAGAAAAACAAAGAAAAAGTATGATAAATAACACGTGCAGACATGTATTTTCTATACAAATCGTTCAGTTTTCCAAATGATGATGATTTTTGATGTTCAGAATGTGACTCGAAGATAAACATCGTTTTGATTTGTGTACAGATTTCGTGTACTGAATGTATGATGAATTTATAAGCTTTCACGATTAAGGTCATTTTTGTGACACGCTTATATAAACTTACACCACAAATTTGCCATTTTTATTCGTGTACAAGACACAATTTAATTAATAGCCAATAAAATTTTAATACCTTCTTCAAGACACAAAACGAGCATAATAAAAAAAAGATGTTGTATATATAATCCAACAATTCTACCACCCACATGGAAAAAATAACCATTATTATGATTATTATTACTTTGGACTATTACTTTCATTGGGTATCAAAAGAAATTATCATTTGTTATGGCAAGAAGACAAAATATTTTCCACATAGAAAATCCAATTAAAATAAGAAAACAATAGGAACTCCCCATTGTGATGTTATTTTAATATTGCTGTTGTTAAAGAGACTTACATACTCTTGTACTGTATGGGTGATGTATGTAGTTATGTACATATATATGATCTCATGTTTATGTTAAATAAACATAAAAAATATAGAATTGGAAGAATATTATTCCAATTCCTTAAATATGCCATTCAATTGGTTATTGTAGTATAGTATTATACTTTGCTCGTATGTCGTTAAAAATGATATGAAAATATTTGTACAAGTTTTATTAAGTCCTTCTGGGAAATATTTATACGTATTGTAGATACTCGTATAAATAGATGGATAAATTGTGGGACAATAGACAAAAAATAAAATAAAACAAAATGATCCTATATAGTTATTGAAATGGGACACATGATATTCTATATAACATATAATAATATGTACTAGGAGCAAAAAATTGTTTTTTAAATGCTCACAGATCACATAAGAGGCCCTAGACATCGTTTTTATGTCGATAATGTTACAAGAAATACATGTCGTATCTAGAAATTTATTCTATAAATCTTTCATATATTTGTTCAACCTTTCAACCTATAATAAAAATTCATTTACTATTTATATTGTTGTTATGTCCTTATGTCCGCCCTAAGGTTGTTTAAACGAATTTACTTTTTCTTTATTTCCGTTTATTTTCCCCCTGCGACTTTGGCCACACTCTATTATGGACTAACTCAAAATCTATAAGGAATATGGAGCTATATTTTTCTCTTGTTTCATCCGTCGAGATGTTTGCTTACCGCTAATACTGATTGCTTATAATGTGATATTTTACCATTGTTCATATTATATATCAATTCAATTTATTTTCTCAATAAGTCAATAAGTATTCACTATCTGCTTATGTGTCCAATTTAAAGGTCTGATGAAATGATTGTACCACAAATATAGACATGTTAAATTCAGAAGTTCGTTAGTTTTCATAGTTAAGATTTGATAGCTAAATGTCAGTCAAATTTCATAAAGTATAAAATATATTAAGCACACTACCCTTTAAAAAAAGAAATAATCTTAAAATTAATGTGATCCATTTATATAATTTTTCGCCAGTTCAACATCAATATCAATAAATCTTATATAGCAACAAATTCCTAAAATATATTTACAAAAAAAGTTGTATTAAATTCTGCCACCCTGGAAAATCACATTTTTACACCTGTCAACACAAAATAATTAAAAATCTTTATACCGTAGAAAGTAATTCTCTCCCCCTTGTTCTTGAAAAATAAGTACGTCGTCCTACTTTAAACATGACTTTTGGTATTACACAAAACAAAATTTCCAATATAACACAAATAAATTAAAAAATCAATTAAATATTTTACAAAAACAGTAAACGTAATTCTCTAATTACTTAATAAACATTTTGTTAAAAAAAAAAAAAAAAAAAATAAAATAATAGAAATATTTTTAAGGTGTGAAATACTTTCAAAATATAAAACTTCTTAACTTCTTTAAGATGAAATCATTATTACTTTGTCTGATTGCTTTTTATTTCATTTAATTTCTTTTATTTTTTTAATTAAAATATAAATACAAGAAGCGAAAAATTCCATAAATTACAATTAAGTTTGTTTTACAATTTAATTGAATTTTATTTGTTAATAACGTACAAAAAAATTAATAATTGAAAAAATGGAAAATTAATTATCGTTTGGTTAATCCAAAACCAAACATGAATATATAATATTTGTATAAATTGGCCGCATTAAGTTTTGTTATTTGTATGTGATGTTTTGACACGATGATTTGAGTGATTGCTGTTTCGTATGCTGGAAGAAAGCTTCACAATTAAATTACATTATTATTATTTAACAATATGTTATACAGTTTTACGGTAAAAAGCTTCACAATAAGGTAGAAAATTTGGAAAAATTCCAAATGAACTAACGTTTTATAGATTAATTAATTTTAATGACACAACACAAAAAACTATGTAATTTAAGTTTAAAAATATGTGTCTGTATTGTCTTTCGTTGTTATCACAATACATTGCATGATATGTCACTTTATATTGTAGTGGGATCATGCCACTTGGGGATTGCCGTGTACAAACAAGAACATAACGAAAATTAATGAGAAATATATAAACATAACAAATTGAATGTATCCGATATCTCGCCATCGTCAAATTTTGTGTACTCGTACATACGACTATATGAGTGTGTATATCCTCGAAATTTGAATTTCATGCAAAAAGAAAATTTATCGTAATTCACACATTTTATTGATTTGGGATGACTTTTGTGGATGTGTGCTGTGTACATATACGTACATTTTATATACTGGATAGGATAAATATACAACAAATAATATTTAACGAGGCAACAAAACCAATATATTGGCACGCAATGTTCGTTTTTTTTGTTTCGAAAGCCAATTTGGCTTTAAATACGAAAAAATTGTAGCACAACAAAAAACTCAAAAGTTCGTGATAAATTTAATAAAAATTAATCGAGAATGTTATAAGAGGTTGTTGGGTTTTTGCGGATTTATATATATATATATGGTTGGTTATCATTACTTGTTGGTCGCTTTTCATACCACTAAACAAAATATCGATTTGTGGATTCATTGTTAAAAAAAATTTGTACCTATTAAGGTGGGATAGTCAATGTCACTTTATAAATTATATACGTGTTTACCTCACATATGCTTTTAGTTTATAAAATTAAGTTTTGACATATACATGATGTACTATCTCAAAGTCTTATTGTTGAAGAACGAATCGCCCCATTTTAGCACTGCTTATACATATGTACTGAATCATGCTCATATTTTAACCTGTCAAATCGCCTTGTACATTTGTTTTAATTATTTTTGTGTTTGATTATGCCAGGTTCCTGCTGTGAGTAGCACTAGTGTAATGTATTTTTATACAATCAACAATACTATAAAATTTCGTTTTAAATTAAATAAATATGGATGAAACAGGACTCGTTCAGTGTACATTTAAGAGCCGCAAAGATGAAAGTTACAATATGATAAATGTTAAGTAGTATAACACTGACTAATAATTCTCATGAATGAATACGAATAAAAGGATACCCTTATCCTTAAAACGGTCACATTATTAATCACACGTGACTATATAATAATGGAATCAAAACAAATAACCAAACACATATTTCTTCGTCTAACTCTTAAAGAATTAAATCTAATTCCACTTGACTGTTTATGTATAAATTGTTATCCCAAGGACCGCACACACAATCTTTAATAATATCAAAATAAAAATAAAAAAATACTATAAAGGATCCTATAAATAGATAATTATCCAATTTATCAACATTAACTTTTAAGACGAAGAAGAAGAAACACAAAAAAAATTTAAAACACAAAATTTTCTTGTTCTTAATCTGATTACAATACTCGATATACATACGAGTATATATGTACGAGCGTGAATGGATTGTGCGGGGGCGGAGGTTACTATACGATATAAATTTATCTATACAAAAATCCAAAATACCTTGTAGTTCCAAAGTCATTAAATCTCTCCTATATACATATATTGTCTTCTTATTCTTTTGCATTTTATATATTAAAATTGAATATTCCAACTTGCCGAGATCTTCAGAGATTTTCGTTTTTTTTTGATACATGACATAAACAAAAAATGGATTGATTTAATGTTCCTGGAGATAACAACAACAAAAAATAAATAAAGGATTTATATAATGATTATTGTTTTCGTTTGTTTTGGGTGTATCAATAGCTAGATAAAATTTTTGTTAAAAGGGAGAAGTTTTCCTCTGTGCTTTATATATTTAGACAGTAGATTTATATTGTTTGGATCTGTGTAATTTTTTATATATTTAATTTGGTTAGAGGGCTTAATACATTGTGCTTTGCCCGATTTTGTTTTATTTCCCGTAATGCAATCCAGCAGTATTTACATTTTAGTTACAAATATTAAAATTAAATTTTTTTTTGTGTTTTAGAATTTGTCATCGGTTCTTATATAGTACTTGTAAGGTGGAGGGAAATTATTTTTGGTTATGTAACGTATAGTATATATAGGGCGTTTTATTATAATATTGATGAATTTTCATTCATTATTATAGTTAGTTGAATGTTTAATGTTGTCTCGTCCCCTTTTTGGAAATTATAAGAATAGATTTGTTGCATAAGGCATAAAGTAAACTCTGTTCGTTTTATTCATTTATTGAGATATCAGCTTAAATTGATGTATTATCGTATATTGAAAAGATTATGACGCAACGGATGTTGATAGATTAACCAAATTTTAATTAAAAATAATTCCTGTTTAATCAGAAATCTCAATTTAAATTAATGATACCAACCCGATTTTTATGTTTTTGTCGTTTTGCCGATTGATTTTTTTACTTATTTGTAATTGAATATATGGTTTGTAATTATAATTATAATTATAATACAGTTGTGTTAATGTTTGTTATTAAACATTTATTACCCATCTATTTACTATAGCAATTGTATTGTTCTAGATAAATTTACATATACAGGTGTTCCAATTGAGTAACTTGTTCTGTTTTGAGATTTGAAAGAAAGCGTATTGCTTAATGTAAGTTTGAATGTGTTGTAAAATTCGAGTTGTTGCTTGCATCTTGTAATCCAATCCACTAGGCCGGTTTCGATCTGATGATGATGACGTCATTGAATGACCGTGTGATCGAAAAGATCAAATCCATCTCATCAGGCATATGATGTCGGACATTATGTACATACTGTGCGATTCGTATATATATGTTTAGTTGTGACGCTTACAGTACTAGTGAATTACAAGAACTTAATTCGAAATATTGATTTTATTAATTAATAATTGTGGCATGAGATAATTTAATTGTATTTGTTGGAGTTGCTCAGAACGCCACATAACTTCCCCGAAAGTGAATTCTCCCCTCCTAAAGATGATTATGGATATCTGTGTCGTAATGGTTGGGGTGCCTAAATGCACCCTCTTAGTAAGTAGGCTTGTTGCAACATGCAACGAACTTCCTGGAAATATCTATGCCTTGAACGCGAATCTAACTACACCACGTATTGAAAGAGAAAACCGGAAAATTCCACTGTGGGAAGTTCAACTTTTTTTGCTGTGTTAGGTTAGGCAGGAGGGTATAGGATGAAAATTAGCGGGTGGTTTGTGTCAGAAGATCTTGATGTCTAATGCCCTAAACGTCAAGTCGGGGTCACCAATGAAGAACGCGTATTGCTTTATGTGAATTTGAATGTGTTGTTTTGACGTGTAATGCCCTAAACATCACGTCGGGGTCACCAATGAAGAAAGCGTATTGTGTTGTAAAATCCGAGTTGTTGCTTGTATTTTGTTAATCCACTAGGCCGGTTTCGATCTGATGATGATGACGTCATTGAATGACCGTGTGATCGAAAAGATGAAATCCATTTCATCAGGCGTATGCTACCGGCCTTGATGTTCCTACTGTGCGATTCGTATATATATATACGTTTAGTTGAGACGCTACAGAACTAGTGAGTTATAAGAACTTTAATCGAAAAACTGATTTTATTAATTAATAATTGTGGCATGAGATAATTTAATTGTATTTGTTGGAGTTGCTCAGAACGCCACAGATTCATAATTTAATTTGTTTTCAATGTTCAATATAAGATTAATAACAAAACATTTGTTATGTTTTAATCAAAATAATCAATTGTTATAATTATAGTAAATATAATTTTCACTGAAGTCTACAATGCATGTTTCATTAAACTAGCTCAAAGGAATGGGGTGTTATATATACACTGAAAAAAAAACGTACCGAAATTTAATTAAAAACTGCATTAATCCAGTGAACTTTGTTAACGAGTTTGCGTCAATAAAGCCAGTGATTATCCCAATAAATGTGGGTTTATTAATTTATAAAACAAATTATAACTTTATAAATAATTAATGATTTTCATGTATATACATTTATTAATTTCGTTAACTGTTTAATTAAATAATCTATGTACAGTTGCATTGGATACATTAATATTCCTTATTAATTTCAAGAATCTTCGTTATTAGCTTGATGGACTTGGTTCATTACGTAAAGAAGTATCAAATGTAATATATTTATCCAAAATTTTCAGTTTGATAAATTTTATTTCTAGGATTGGTAAACTAACATAATAGAATCCATGCATGCATTTTGGTCCAGAATTGCATTTTTACTGTTATTTATAAGCGGACAAGTTTGTACTCTGTATTGTTGTCAGTAAGGTGGACGTCATTGTCTTATTAAACATAAGCTGTTGATAGGAAAGATCACCTTAAGTATATTCCTATTAGACTGATGTTCGAAGTTCGGATTGTCCAGTTTTTATATACTTGTGTTATCAACAGTACTCTAGCGAATTTTAATTTTAACATAAATTTTAAAGCACTTGTACTCCCACTTAACCAAAATTATTTGGTAATTTTAAAATTATGTATTAGGTTATAAGTTACTAACAAAAGTTAATTATAATCAAGTACTGACAAATTTGCAATGGTATTATGATCAGAAAAATTTGATGTAGCCCAAATTATAGTATTAATAAACTGGTTACAAACTCATAAAGCTAATTATTAAAAAATTCATAATATTAATTAAACATTTCATTGGTTCAATACAATTTTTATGTAAAAAAGTTGATAAATCGAGTACATTAAATTATTTTTTTCAGTGACTCTTTATCAAATTTATATCAGCCCTCACCAGCCAGACACAGTAGACAGTTTTGTAGTAGATATTTTTGGTGAAAGTTTAATATAAAATTAATTTTCGTTTGTGGAAAAAACAATTTCCCTATCAATACGAAGGTGGTTCGTGCATATATGTATAGATAAAAAGTAAACAACTTCCTTCTTATTTTTGTTTTGTATTTATATACGAAAAGCTCATCCTTAAATTTCAATAATAAACGTGTATACATATATATATATATATATATATATATATATATATTATATTGTCTGTATATCCCTCTGATCGAAAAATCTATCTGTTCTGCCTTCCATTTTATATATAAAATACCAACAACAGTGTGTATATTTTGTCTGTGCTTAATTTCTCAATATAATTCTTTCGATGTTTACGTTCTTTTTGGAAAACGAAATGGTTTCAATTTCACCCTAATTTAGCCAAAGGGTTTAAATATACGTACATACATATAGATTATTATGCACACATACATCCCATTAAGACGATAAAGAGTGTGAGAGTAGTTATTAGGTTTAGGTTAACATACTGTGATAATAAAATTGAAATTAACTCAGTTTTTGTACGCCACCCAGAATTGATGGAACGACGAACGAGACTGTTTCATCACAACACAATATAAGTGTTTCGATATTGCCTAAAGTTATATATACGAGTATAAATATTATCATATCCAACTGTGTATATAGATTATATATAAATATTTATATACCATGATAATTAAAATAAAATTATTTATCTTAAAGTTTTAATCTTATGCTGTTGTATTTTTTGGTTCCAGGTAAGGAAAATCAAGATGGATTTAGTGAATGGAATTTGCATAATAAAGGTGATAGTTATAATTCGTATAGACAATTTAAATTATTAAAAACACAATATACGGTAAGTGTTTCTTAACCTTTTACTACTTTGTCCACCCGTTAAAATTGAGTGTTTTAATTTAGTTTTTTTATACCACAGAAATCTACTTAACGATCATTTAGTTTTGTTTGGTTAACCTAGTGATTTGTGCCTGAATCTAAGCCTCATCTGCATTTTTTTTTTATATTTATTCACAATTACACAATACCAATATTTAGAGATAACTTACTGCTCAAGTGTAATATATTTGGAGTCCCCTTTGAACAAATAAACAATGTAACTATGATCACAAATACATAAATTATTTATTCAAGTTTAAAGTAAACGTTTAAAATTTGCAACCTGCACGCATTGCATTAGTATATTCCTCGGGATTGAAAACAGATAATGTTGGAAATGTTCTAAGTCTTTGCAACTCGAGTGTTGTACTCAATTGTAATATTTGAGCATGCTGCTCTTGTACCAATCGCACTAGATTAGCACGATCGACCAATGCCTGCATTCGTTGACGTCGTCCTTTTTCCTCGCGCTCTTCTAAAATTAAATCACGCGCCATTTGTCTTTCAGTTACCAGTACGTTAAGCTCCTGTATTTGATTGTCCAGTTTCTTATTCTCCTTGCGCTTTGCCTCCAATTTTTCTTGTAAATCATCGGATGTTTTACGTTGATCATTAAGCGCCCGTTCACATGATTTAATTGTTGAATCAATGCCGCGCTCCAACGCCTTTTCGCTTATATCCTCTGTCCAACCGTGCTCTTTATACTTCAACCATCGCTGAATCTCCTTAGTAATTTTACATTTATCGATTGTTTTAATATAGTCTTCTAAATCCTTAACTTTATTTCGTAAAAATCGATGTTCCCACTCTTTGTAGATAATTTTGCGGCGAAATTTCGCTGCATTTTGCATTGTGCGTAATTTTTTCATTCCTTCTTTTCGGATTATGGTATTTATTTTATTCACATCCGAATAATGTAACAATATTGAATTATTAAAATCGCTAAGATGTCCGTTTAAATCGATTTCAACCATGCCACGCTTAACTACCAGTTGTACATGGCGATCCAAAGAACCAGTCACTCTCTGTTCATTTAATTCTTCTATTTGACCATTAACGAACGTAATTTCATTTTTTCGGAATGCCAATTCCTTTACAAACGCACTGCAGGCATTTTCAGTTTCGGCCAATTGTAGTCCGCAAGCTTTTACTTTAAATTCACTTTCGATTTTGATGCGGCGCATTTTACAAATCAACTGCCATAAAGTATCATCTATAGTACTGGGTGCAGCTGTAGTGCTATCCATTTGGTGGAGCATTGTTAAAAAATCATAACAATCTGGTGGAAGTGGTGGTCCAGTACGACTGACATTTCTAGTGATCACACGTTTGGCCAAATCAAGAATAATCGCGCTTGTAGCCCATGCACGGATTTGCCATTTGGGACGTCTCTTAAATATTTTATTAACTTGATCAATTATCGATCGTGGAGCCGTTTCAACAAAATTAGATTTAAATTGCTTTTCCAGCAGGCGGTCTTTTGTCATCAATATGTCGTACTCATGCCGTAAATCTAACGCTTTTTGCTCTAATTCTCGGAGTATAGCATTTAATTTTGTAATTTGTCCATTTAATGAGAGCAGTTCTTCTCGAAGTAATTGATCTCGGCGATCGACTACAATTCGTTCATATTGTCGCCATGCTTTTCTGATCAATTTTAGCTCCTCTTGTTTGATTGCTGCATCCACTTTTATTTTGAGCAGTCGTGTTTGGCATACTTTAACATTAAATTTCATAATCTGACTGTCCAGATTTTGCTGTAAAACAGATTCCTCTTCCTCAAGCATCACTTGATAACGGTCACGTTCACCTCGAAGGAATGTTAGTTTTTCTTCGTATTCCTGAATTGATTTTAAATCAGCTTCATCATATGCTTTTGGATCTTTACCGGATGTAATACAATCTGGTTTTGGTGGGGATTTTTTAATTTCATCTTCCCATTTAATTTCCAGTACACCGTTCATCATAGCTTCAAGTGCGCGTTCTCGGAAATCATCAGCTAATAATGCTAATCTTTTACGTTCTTGTTCTTCGGCCTCTTCGTCCAAAATTTTTTGCCTACTTGGCGAAATGTATGGTGTAATTGGTATCTCAGAGTCTTGAATCGTTATAATAGTTTCGGGTATTTCTACAGACGAAAATACTGGATCTACAACTGATGTGTGAACATGGTCAGAACTATCTTTCAGTTTGAATAATATATTTAGTTCTCGATGGATCTCACGTTTTCTTTCGTTTCGCTGTTTCACCGTAGCGACCTCAAGCTTTTTAAGTTCTTGCAGTTCAATCACTTTTTTATTAAAATACTTTCTTAATTCTAAATTTTCATATCGTCCAAAAATCCGTTCCATGAAAATTTGATAAAATGTAACTATTTGAAGCTGAGGATAGCGAATGGAAAGCGGAGTAATATATTCACTGACACTGGTTCCTTCCAGACTATAGTTGATCTTTATTTTATTAGTATCATCCTCAATTTGCGCTTTTTCATATATTTGAGGACGTTGCATAACAGTGAGTTCAAGTTTCGATGCCGTTTGTGGCATCCATGGTTCGAATATATCATTGTAACTAACAAGTTGTTCGGACGCTCGTGCTTGTCGAATTTTTTTCATTTCTTTCTCGTAATATACATCACTTTGAAGTAGTGTGTAATTTTCTACGTTGAGATTAGAAAATATACCCCAAATTTGGGTTCCTTTCACAAACATTGTATCCCAACAGATTGATTTTATCCAATTGGACACTCGATTTTGTTCTGATATGAAATTTTGCATTTGATCATGTTCTTTTTGTCTCGTTTCTTCTGCCATTTCAATAAGATTTTGACTTGCCTCAGTATTTAAATTGAATTCTTGTATCGGAAGTTGTTCATTTTCTGGTGCAGTATGGTTGTTATTCAGTAAAACTTCCAATTTATCTCGCAATTCATTCAGTTGTTCTTTGATAATTTGACGCTTTTCTCGATAAAGTTTACTCTCTTTTTCTATTTCTTCATCCTTTTTAATTTCAGTCCATCGACTGTTTAAATCATCGGGTATAAAGCCGCTAATTTTATTTGTAAGTTTTAAAGTTGCTAAAAAATCGCGAAATTCTTGTGGCAGAACTGCAGAACGATAGTCCATAAAATTTTCATGAGTAACATTTTTTATTCTAACGCAGTGTAAATTTCCTGAGTGCCCAATCATTGTGACTACACTGCGATATGGATCAAAACGAGCTTTCTTTGTACCTAGCGTTCTTCGTTGATTACCTGAAAACGCTATTATATTTTTTTGTATTTCTGTATCGTAAACACCGATGAGTCCATCAAATCCCCAAGTAACTAAAAATCGATTGTCAGTAATATTGAAGCCGACATGTTTCAATTGATGAATAGTTCGGATGCTCTGCGCATGATTTATGTAAAAATATCGGTCTGATTCTACCAGCCGTAACACGTGTATATCGAACCCATTGTAATTAGTGGCATAGTAAAAACCATTGTCACCGAACGCTTCGATGCGACAATACTTTCCTGGTAATGCCAATTCATGTTTGGTGATTTTATCATTACCTTTTAAGCTCATAACCGTATAATTGATAAACACACCAGCAACAGCCGGCTTATCATCCTCAGTTACGCCAATCAGATATGACATTTTCACTTCATCTTCAGTGAAACGATTGACCGTTATATCAATAAATGTTTCTTTATTCGGAATTGTGGCAATGATATCCATTTTACCATTCATTAAACACTGAATTAAGTATGTTGAATTGTCGGCATCAACGCATAAAAGATGATCGCCAGTCTTAACAAATTTAATCAATTTGATCGCTTTGGGGCATATATAAAATTTTGCAATATCAATCGGCTTATGAATATCATGAAATGAAATGAATGTTATTATCCCTTTATCATCGCCTAATGCAACATATGGTAAAAATGGATGTTCCTCCATAACTCTAATTTCTCCAACGTACTTACAATACATCTGAAAAGAATTTAATTCACGAAATAAATTAAGTGATTAAAGTGATAAGAAAGAGGACATAATTATATTCTTACCAATGCCCCTGTTTCCGTTTTGAATAAACACAAATTATTATAAATATCGATTGTACAAATCACATCACAGATGGGTTTTATCATAGTAAAAGTTTTCACCGGTGTATTCCATTTATCAATCATTTTAATTATCTCGTTAGGATCGGTAGAATCCGGATTGATTTTTAAAATCGCAGCATTTTCTTGAACACCAATAACTATATCTTTGGTGAACGGGGTTCGCATAAACGTTATTCGCTCCTGTTGCATTATACTAAATATTTCCGTCCAAACTCCCGATTGACGTTTAAAATATTTTAAATGAGAATTAGGACCGATCATAAGAAGCCCTGATTTATAATTCGTTATAATTGGAACGCATCCTAATTGTTCCCCATTCCATTTTATAATTAACTTGCAGGATCCATTAACAGGTGATACTTGATAAATATTTCCATTACCTGTTACTAAATTTATGATCCCATCGTGACCGAAAACACAGAAAAACGGGCCATCGGACATCGTAAACGGTAATTTAATTTTTCGTTCGATAAGCCGTGTTAGGTCCATACTTCCATGCACTTCGTATACATTCAATTTCCCCGAATTTAGACCTAATTGTGCTATGGTGATCGGAAGTTGTGTGCTACACCGAATAATCTGATGATCGCTGTATATTTCCGAACTTATTTGATACTGTAATGTGCCCAAACGCCAAAACCATACTTGTATGAAAAAATCGGGCATACTGGTAAGTGCAATTAAATGTTCCGTTTCGGTAAAAGTAATTTGTAAATAACTTCTTGCTGTTCGATCGTGGCACGTTGAAATTATGTTAAAATTTGGATATGTAAGTATGAAAATTTTTGGCTGATAACATAATTCGGTAAACGCAAATACGGGTAGTGTTTTGTGGCCGGTTATCTCCGCAACACCATCAGCAGTATTTTCACCACTACATCGATGGTATTTTGATTCGCCAGTAATTAAATCGGTAAATGTTATGGTTGATCCATTACCGCTGATCATAATGTCTTGGTCGGAGAGGAAACATACACTGTTAACTCTTTGCTTTTGTGCCCATCTGTAAAATAAAATTCAAATTATTTAATTTTGTTTGATTTAAAATTAGTTTTTGTAAATTACAAAAATTCGATTTCTGTTACTGTCGCCATTGCTTCTTTTTTGATTTTACGTGATTTTGCGATTTTGTTTATCGGTTATAAATGCCAACGGTTGCTACGCGATAACGAAATCATAAGGTAAACAATGTAGTACCTGATTTAAGTAAAATACCTTATAAAGTTAGATGCAAGGAGGGAAATTTAATTTTATTTCTAGCTGATTGATGTCTTATGTCGCCTGTTGTAGCTTAATGGTAAAGAGAGTTTCTCATCACGCCACGGTCTCGAGTTCGATTCCCGCCGTTGACCAAAAAATTAACATATAACCGGATGACATAAAAACGCGTTTGTCTGTAAAAACATCCGTTGGACTGACTACCTACCTACAATGTGCACCAATCGTTAAAACTGGTTCGTAAGGTCTCAGTTGAGACGCGGTAAGGGCCGTTTACGGCTTCTAAGCCATCGATTATGTCTTACGTAAAAGTATTACAGTTAAGTGACATGATAGGATTTCTATCATCATATTATGAAGTGTTTCAATCGTAGCCGAGTAACCAGTTGGTATATTGAATTAAATAAAGTTTATTGAAATAAATTGAAATTAAGTTGGATTCAACTCGGCCACATTTTCATAATAACTAGAATCCTTATATTGATAACATTAGTGTATAAATTCAATTAGTTTTGGCGATCGAAAGTATAACGTGATGACTGATGAGGTATCGTTCTGTTTGGCGCTACGCATATAAAGTTATAATACGTGTTTCAATATTATTACAATATATGTTGTTCTATCGTTGTCCTGAGCCAAAAGTGATGCCATCAAGTGATTTATTTGTGTTATTGTTCGACTTCTTGGAAAATATCTAATGTAATAACGACGCTGACCCTTACAAAAATGCCGTTTTGAATCAAATGAATCAGTGTTTTGTAAGTTTAACCATCATTAATTTTGATTAATCGTATTTTATTTTTACGCGATCATTTTATTATTCACGACAGTTTATCATATACAAAACGTGTGGATATGTAAGTCAACCAAAAAATAATTTGTTATAACAAAATATATGTTTAAATAAATGACGCAGGCGCCCGATATACAAACACAAAACTGTTTTCAAATACATGATAATTTATTCGAGACCAGCATACATATACCACACTTACACTTTATGTGTTACACTTTATGTGAACAAACATCTTATAATAAATTCACCTTATAACGAATTTCTCAATATAATTTATCGTGATCTTTTAAACTTTTTACAAATTATTTATTAATTTTTATCATATTTGAACAAGTTTTTATTTATTTACTCGTTTATTTAAATTATTTTTTACATTTTTGGTTATTGCAATGAAATATTTGTGATGTCAATACACGGTGTTATGATGTGGGTGAATGAAATTTTGTATGAGCCGTCACTCAAGTATTTTGTTTGTTTTGCTACGAATTCCGATAAATCTTTCTTGTTTAACGAGATGTGTGCGTTCAAAAATAAAAAATTTCATTCAAGTTGCACAATAGAATGATCGGTTTGACAATTTACCTATATTTTCATCACCTAATTTTGATGAGTGGTGAAGTATGGAAATAACTATACATTTCTGATGGTATAAGGAACTGAGGGAGGAGAAGAACCTTTGTTCTGCATATACTTCAAAATTGTGGAATAGGATTCTGTAGAGTGAGCGTAGTTGAATGGTCGAATAGTTTGAATTAAAACGTAATAATGGATTAGTGTTCGAAGAACATTAAAACAATTGCTTTAAGCTTTACTGTTTATGATCAACTTGATTTAGATAATATCTATTGCTAATAAGTTTAATTGTCGCAGGCTTAAAATTTAAACTATTGTTCATATTACACTCAGCTTTTGCGTTTATTGATTGATAAATTTTATTCTGGTAGCTTAATTTCGTCAATATCAATTTCTTCGTTTGTATCATTAATATTTGTAATTTAATATGATACTTTATTGTAGTTGGTGTGTTGCCAAATTGAGATTTATACATTATTCCACTCCAATACATATTTTCACTCAGGGAGTTAACCACTGCGCCATTTGGTCGGTAATTCACTGAATGATTATGTCATATTTGCATTGTATTGGTAATTATGAATTAATTAAAAATTTATTGATCGCTATTTAAATTAATATGATATATTAAAATATGTATTTTGGTTAATATTTAAATATGTATACTACATATATTAAGAGTGGAGGAGTGGAACAGACCGTAACAAGCGAAACGAGATTAAATGTATTTTTGGAGGAAATAATTCGCTCAAGGCAATTAATAAATATTATA
Organism: Tipula lateralis; assembly: GCA_963932295.1. NCBI lineage: Eukaryota > Metazoa > Arthropoda > Insecta > Diptera > Tipulidae > Tipula > Tipula lateralis. The sequence goes on along the minus strand of OZ010736.1, from coordinate 1,819,285 downwards.
CTATAAAATAAATCGATTAATTAGAAAATATTTTTTTGTTATTTTAAATTAAATAAGTGTTATTTTGCGCGGTCTTGAATTTTAATTAAAAACAAAACAAAAATCTTGAATTATGTTTCGGTAAACTTGAAATAAACATTTTTAAGCTTCTCTCTTGCATATATATATATATATATATATATATATATATATATATATATATATATATATATATATATATATATATATATATATTCGTCTTATACGATTGTTATTTTAAATAAGGCGAGTGATATACAACAAAATATATAAAATACACTTTGCGCTTACCGATTACCATCATCATCATCATCAATTCGTTACAGTGGTGATTATCTAACTACAGACAATGTTCTCTTAAGATTTAAATTATCCGTGTACAAAGTCGTTATCGTCGCGTTTTGTTTTTGTTATGTTAATGCTTTTATGTTGATTTTTCACATATACATATAATTTAAGTTCATACGTACTACATTATGGTTCTTGACAAACATACCATTATAAGACACAACTACGACGACTAACAATAATATATATTTTTATGAAAAGTGTGAAATTTATCACAACATAAATCAAAATTAAGAGACAAATAAAAGTTAAGTACCTTGACATTAATATTATGGTATATAGCTTAGTATGCTATACATGTGTATGTGATAAGAAATGTTTGCTTGATAATGACTTTTATAATATGTTGGTTTTAATAATTTAATGTTGATCCCATTATCATCTGCAATTTTGTTGATTTTTTCCCCATTATTGTATTCGCTTTCACTTCACCAATGACATGGCTGATCAATAAATTAAAAATCATTAGGATTTTGTAGTTACGTTAATAGAAAACTATTACTTTCTCTTAATCAGTTGAACTTTCAAAGCTATATCACTGACTCTTTTGTCTATCGATCAGCAAATTCTTAGTGATCGGTTAAAAATATTCTTTTATTTTCTAAAGGAGATATCATTTGATACAAGAGTTAGCATATCGGCAGACTCTTATTGCTAGCTGGAAATCCGTTTGTATACTTTTGATTTGGTAACATAAGTTTGGTTACGTTTTGGAATATTAACCAGAAATAGTCTCAAAGTCTCAATCTTTATTTTGTTTTCTTGCTAAATCTTCTACATTATTTTTGATAGAAAACGTTATAACTAATTTATACTCATTTTACTAAGTGAAAAGCTAGTATCCTTTTCCAAATAGCAGAGTAGCCACGATCTTACTCACGATAAAAAAGCTTGAATGCATACAAAAAGAAAGATGATTTCGTATTACGTGGTCAAGTTAAACAACAGTTCAACTTTCCAGGTTTGACTGTATTTAGTTTTTTGTTACTAAAACTATAATACTTTATTAAAATAATATAAATCAATAGATTGATTTCTTTGATAACAAATTAAATTTATTAAAAAGGTTCATTGATATTATGAAAAAAGTATTTAACGAAATGCTGTGAGTTTATAATATCAAAATGGTGGGTCGAAGAATTCTCGACGCGTTTAATGCTGTCTTACTGCGATGGAATTAATCGAGATCGTATGACAGTGTTTATACAATTTAAAGTGGCGTTAGTACCCGCACGGGATTTAGTACCTCATACAATTGAGAATACATTATACCAGTTGTATATGTCATATTATACATATCCATATCGAAATTCAATGCACAGATACTTTTTTTTGGTTTATTGAATGATAGATTTATTGTCATGTATTATATTTGATTATTATCAACATATTTTTTTAATATATGTATATAATAAAAACTACTACGAGTACACATAATGCATTAAATGTATGTATCCATGTATATGGAGTACAAGCATTTTGAATGATGTGTAGACGTGGTATTATTATTATTATATTGTATATCATGTAATTTGATCTCTTGTTAAAAGTTATAAATTTGCAAACAATCTTTTTTGCTTGTTAGTTTATTGATTGTATAGTATGTTGTGTATACATACTCGTACATACATTTTGAAGATAATAGTTTTAAATCTGATGTGAGATTAAGTAATAATATTGGTTGTTATTGTAATTTTGTGGGTGGAATTTGTATATATGTATAATCCAGCAGCTGAAGATAAAACAAAATTCTTTTATAATAACGTCCTTACTATTAGGTATCAACCTATAATTAAATAAATCAAACTATCACTTTCATTTATATAAGTTATTGAGCTGTACAGCTGTTAAATTTTAATCTTAACAACATATTACGGTGGTCCATTACAAATTTATTTTGGTGTTGTTAATTTTTAACATGCTTGTGTTTCATTCTGATGACAATGATATAATACAAACGTGCAAAACCTCTTAATTATTTGTATGATAATTATGCTTTGAGTGGGCCACATATTACATTTAAAACTTCCTCCATATAGATTATAGAGGATTAACTAATTCGTAAATAAAATACATGTAACATATAAGCATAAAAATTATGGTGATCTAGAATTTAAATACTCATAAATTTTGATTGGTATATAGTAATACTATATAGCTAGACTTCAGTTTTATATATAGATAAATAATATTTCTCCACATAATATGAAATTGTATCTTCTATGTATTTTAGATAAATTCAATAAAATAAATAAAAATTTTTGTGTGTGGATGGATGTTTGTATATATAGATGGCCTTATCGATTTTAGAGATCAGTTTTTAATAATTTAATTTTTTTTCGTTATTAAATAATATGTTGAACTGCTTTTTGAAAATGGGCACCACTGTGGCAACTATAAGATATGATTTATTTTATTACCAGATATTTGTTTTGTATGTATATAGTGAAACTAAAGTATTTTGTTACATGAAATTTTAAGATGCGGTCACGATGATAGCACCGTGAAATTTTTTGTCGTAGTGTAACTGAAATTTTTTCTGTATTTGACCTGTTTCGATTTAATACATATCATTAATGTCAATTGTTGTCTTAAACTGTCTTAATCGGATCTAATTGATTATAAATTTCAAGATTAGGAGATAATTAAGAATATAAAAAATAATTTGGTATACCTATATGATTTTATTTTATTAAATTTTTACAATATACTGACACGAAATCATAAAACCGATTGATATATTTGACCATAATTCCATGAACTTTGACTATTTTATGTTATCTATAACTAAATCATTGAAATCGTTGTCCAAACCGATATGAAAGTTCAGTGATAGATTTAAAACGAAGTAATGACCTGTGCTTAAAACAGCACAAAATTTATAAAGGCAACGAAGTTTATGGGAAGAAGTATGTAGAAAATCAAAATTAATTTGTTTTTAAATATTAAAATTTATGTTTACCACCGAATAAAGCGCCATGCTAATTAATGGTATCCAAAAAAAACGAAAGAATAACATATTAAACAGCATCTAATTAAAATTAGTCTATAACCAGAAAAATAGTCGTATTTTAACGCTTCAACAAAAATGATGTTATATCAAGCATCATCTTTTAATGGTGCGCGCTCATTAACTTCGCATTTTTAAGCCAACAAACAAAATAAACCTTTTAAAAACTTAATTTTATCTAATTAAAGACAACCAATAACAACAACTCCAGTCTTTCAGAACAATCGAAACATATTTTATTAATTTCCTTTTTTTATCTTGTTTTTGTATTATTTTCCAACCATGAAAATATGCAAATTAATATTTATAACAAAACATAAAAAAATTAAATACCTGTCATCTAAATATTTTCTCTCTTTTGTTTTAAATGAGTTGGAAAAATTCATGAATCTGATTACAACAGGTAATAATTATGTTATATTACGACAAAAGAAATGAAAAATAATAGTAAAATGCATCTCGACTAATTTATAAATGCAGGTGAACGCAGTGCGGTCGATGTATTATGGTTTCGTCTCCATAGATATTTCGACGGGTTATGTACAAAATAAGCAGCCGGAACAACTATCAGATCTCCAAAAAATTAAAGATGAATGACCAATAAATTTCTCCTTTTATTAACAATTTAGGATTTTATCGCAAGGTAAGATCTTAAAAAGACAGCATTAAAACAGAAATTTTATCGATCTCTTAATCTAAGAAAATTGTTTTTTGTTTAGATTTTATTCATTTATGATAATATCAATTCTATCTTCATACATCCCGAGTCTGGTCACATCATTAGAATATATCAACAAAACATAATAGCAATAATTGTATCGTAATAATAATAACAATAATTTTTTGACAGACTATATGGTTTTTTGTCGAGTCGTTGAGAAAATTAATTTTTTTTGTTGTCACACAATATAAAATCTAAATTAATTTTCTCTGTTCGATTTGAGGAAGAATTACCGCAGCAAACAAAACTATTAAGATGTTGTTTTTTTAAACAAAAAAAAATTAATTCAAATGTGGCTATTATTTAAAATTAAACGTACAAAAATTGTATTTCTGAAGAAAAACCACTTAGCTTTATATTCATCGACATCGTCTAACTTAACAAAGAATTTGTTTTTATATTTTTTGGGTTTTTTTACTATCCATCTTTGTGTAGACGAGAATGTATATTGTAAAATGCAAATGAAATTGATGGAATTTTATAAAATAAACACTTGTTGTATAGGTTAGGTATATTATTAGGAGGTTAGTGAGATGTGAATAGATGTTAAGGAAATGTAAATTGGTGAAAGGTTAGTTTTTAACCTAAATAAAAAAATGAATTGTTACAGTACTTACTTTCCTTTTAAATCAAATTTTTGTAGTGTTTCGTGTTCATGGTTATGTCATTACTATTTAACCCCAACAATACCGAACAAATTATATTTAGGAGAGTCACAGTCTTCAGAATATATAGTATAAACGTAGATGTCGGCCGGATTTCCACAAAATAAAATTTAATATTTAAAGTTGACTAATTTTTTGATATTTTCTCGTTTCAGGTACATCATTAATTTTTACATTATAATAGTTGCAGAAATAGTGAGTATAATACCTACCTTTAGCCAGAATTGGTAATCGAATAATTTAAGTACATATTAGTATATGAGTAAGCTATTTGTGTTTTCATTTGTTCTATATATTATCAAACATCAAAGCACAATCTTGTTGAAATATACGTGCCATAAAAACTGTAGAACGTTTAAGAAAAAAAAAATTGAAAGAATTTATAAATTAATTAAAACAAATCCCCGAGAGATTATCTAGAACAATTTTAAATGGATTTAAAACAAAAATTAAAAAATTTGTCTCGATCACTCTTAAACTGTCACAACTGTGTTACCGTTAACTCTTCCAAATTATATGTGATCTTTAAAGTAAATTAAAATAAAATTATGATGCAATTCGCCGCCAAGATTTTATAAATCGCTTGACATTTTATTGAGCTACGATCATCTGGGTGTATAATTAAAGATCGTTAAATAATATTTATTCACACAAATGATCAGACTTGATCTTTATGTATATACATACATGAATGTATGTAACCTACACATATTGATATTTAGTTTATATTGTTTATGTAACCACACTCTCTTAACGTACATAATTGTAAATAATCATATAATATGTAATGTATATACTAGCATAATTCTATGATTTTTAACCGACAGTGCAGTATGTTTAATTCGTTTTCTTCGTTTATTTTTAAACGTATTAAAAATTAATCTTCATTTTATACATACTCGTACATATACATAATATGTGTTGCAATAATTTAACATAAAACATAAATTTATGTATATTCATCTCAACGAATTATGTTTGATTTTTTTACAACAAGTGTTTATTGTAATATTTGTATTATGAGATTTTGTACATTTCCACATGATGTGTGTATGCATGCTGCTGCTCTTCACTTTCATAATTACATGTTTTAGTTTATGTCTTAATGAAATTAAAATAATAATAATTTATTTATAATTTATTAATTATGCCGCAATACGCTGATATATAATTTAGGGCATAAATATTTTTTTAAAGGTTATCAAAAATCTGTTTGATCTGTCCGTTGTCAACTAAATTATTTTATTCAAAATCTATAATTTATTATCTCACAGGCTCGTAGAATATTGATGATATATAAATCAATCAAAAAAGTATTTTTTCTCTTAAGTTTTTGTGTGACAACAGCAGAAAAATCTGTTCAATTAACATGAGAATGTAACAAAATAATTATGATTGATTTTAGAAAAATGTTTTAATAATTTGTTTTTAGTTTGAAATGTAAAATTGTTCGAATACCAATTCCAATTGTTTCGTAATCATAAACATATTTATGAATGAGACACACCTCATCAATTAAATATAAATAATTTTGTATTTAAATCAAATTTTTTTTTGTATTTGCATATGAATTTAAATGTAGATATTAACCCTGGATAAAAAATAGAGAATGTACGCATTCTATATAGATTCCATAAATTAGGGCAATCAACAAGTTCTTAAAGAAATAGGAAGTCTTAAATAAAATGCTGTGATTTAAAAGTAATTTTTGAATAGATCAAATGTGTCAAATTATATTTTATTTGGTATTATGATGTTCCATTAACGCTTTACACTTTGTTTTAAACCAATACTAAATCCTAAAAATACTGATTGTGAACAATCTGATATAGTCAAAAGCGATCAACTTGCTTCCTGCTTTATCTATTTAACTTAAAATGGAGTAGATTGTGTAGGCATTACTTAAAACATGATTCTCATAAAATTTGAGATGGTTTTTAGATAAAATTATCAAGTTACAAAAACAAAGACATATATTACAAACTAATTAAGGAGCGAAAACAAAACCACAACAATAGATTTTGTAAAATTATATAATTCAATCACTGTCTTGATGAACATAAAACCAAATTTCTATTTAAACAAAATAAATAAGTAAATTTTTGTTGACAGAACATTTATTTATTTATTTATATTAATTTAAGAATAAAATCCTAAAACCAACAAAATCACTATAGTATATGTAAATATATATACATTCATGTATGAAAAAGAAAGACTTTTACCACAAAATGTTAAATAAATCGCGTTAAATGAATATGAAAATGAGTATTTTTGTTGGGAGGGATGAATTAAGAGGAGGTGGAAAATTGTTTATATAAATTTTCTTAAAAGCTCAACAAAAGGAACGAACAGAAAAATGTATAAACAAAAGTTAATTAACCCAAAAACTATATAAATCAAATAACAATGAACACAGTTAAATAAATGTTTCCCTCTCGAATACTGCACACCCTCCAATTTCGTGGAAACTAACCATTTTTCCATCCATAACAATCCTTTTTTATTCTGCTCTTCGTTGTCGCTTTCGTATATAATTCTGTACATATTCTAATTAACAACATTTGTCATCATCGTAATAATAAAAATAATAGCGTATATACAACACAGTGTGTGCTATATAAATATAGTCTGTGTACGTCGAGAGAAAAAACGGTTTTCATTTAAGATGTTGTTGGGAAGGAAAAAAAATATTCCGTATGTAGGACGACAGGATGGGATCTAACTATACAGAAGCATGTATATATTTTGTATTATTATATGAGTGTCACGTGTATTTTATGATTTTGTGTTATGTGGAAACAACGACAACGAAAAATGTCGTAAAACTGGAAAATTGAAAATTCTTGTACAACGGTCGGTATTTTTGTATGGTTTGCTTCTTTTTCGCACATATGACACAAAGCACAGAAATTATTGAATCTATGTGACTTGGGTCGATATGATTTCCGAGATTGTTATGGTCTAATGAATTTCATGACTAAATTTGTTCATGAATTCAATTTTGTATGCCATTGTATTCATGATCGTGATCATGACTTTGGTTGGTTTTGTGTTGTAGTTATTATTCCCGCGATTTAATTTTATTTTATTTTTCATGCATTTCTGTTTTGCCCTGTATAAACATACTTTCATATACAAAGTCAAACTTATAAATATACCTGAATGGTGTTTGCGCGATCGAATCATACAGGTGAAGATAATTAGAACAGGTCATATATATATATATAGTATAGTTAAATTGTGCTCGCATATTATGTATTATGAAATGGAATATATAGTCATCGGCTACGTATGAAACGAAAGTTATACAACGTACAATTTAATTGCCTTGAAGCAAACAAGAACTCCTTATAAATAAAAAAAAAACATCTTCGTTTAATAATATATAATATGTATAATAAAATGTATACGTACATAGATTACCATACCCATAAATTATGTATAAAATTTTCAATAATAACATGAATAAAAATAAGAAAACCAATAAATAAGATAGATAAATATGTTAATAATTGTCTTATTATTACCTATAATTTACAAACGAAAACGTCTTTATATTTCAACGTACAATAATTTAATTTAATAAGATTTGACGTTAATTTAATTTTATTAAACAACGTTTTCAACTCCTTCTCGATCCCACCTTACTATTCCCGTTTGTTTTCTTTTTTGTAACATTTTATTTACTACTAAACAATATACATACTCAATAATAAAATCGTAAATTTAAAATGGACATTTCGAAATTTGTTTGTGCTGTAAACAAAATTAAATATTTATACAATATTAAAATACAGTAGAATGTGGATGGCGATGAGCGGTACCATAACACCCTGAAAATCCATTTTCTTGTATTCACATTTAAATTTCCAGCGATAAATGTATTAAAAACGACGACAACAATTTTATTTTGTAAAGTACATGACATTGTCAATTATATCGTTGATTTGCTCTACTAATTTTCTAAATGAGTGATTTTATAATTGAATTTTATTTTATTGCTCCGAATCGTAAATCAATCTTGTATAATGATTTGTTTATATCGTCTTGGTAGATTGTTGCTGTATAGAAATGGTGGAATACGAAATAAATAATCAATTGATTAGATCATAGTGTAGTGTATGTGGTTGTAATGTAAAATATTTAAGAGTTTGGGCCAAATAATGGGCCATAACGAAACTTGTAAACTTGAAATGCTCTTTGAATTATAACACTATTTAAAAGTACCATTAACATAGACTCATATATATGTATGTATATACCAACATCACTTTCAATTTGTTTCGATCAATTACCCCAGAAACATTTTAGTTCAAGGACCTTTCGAAAAATAACACATTCTTTTCAGTATATCGTTACGAATATAGTTCATTGATGAAAATGCCTATATAACTAAAAATTACATATAAATACATACAATCTTTACAAATAAAAGGTATGTCGTAATAATACATTTCTCATTCTCAAGATGTTGATTTTTATCTCAATCAAATCATATAAAAACAACAAAATTTATCATTAATCCCACTTAACATACAAGGACATGAAAATCATATATCATATTATATGTATGTGAGATTATTATAAAGTTCTTATTTATTTCCCAAGAACCTCTTAAGCAAAATAATGTAGATATTCGACCCTAAAATCAATCAAATTATTTTTTATATTTAAATATGAGATATCTTAATACTTACTATACATACTTAGATATACGCAAATGATTATAAATTCTGAGAGTGTATCTAAATAATGAAGGTCAATTGTTTATGGCTTAGTAAACACATACGATATGTTGACAACAGTTCTTTATCACGGAGAACAAAAATCAAATTGAGACAACAATAACGATTAACATACAAAAGTCTTCAAATTGATATCTTTATGATTGCCTTATTACACGTACTGCGGCATCGTCGACTATATATGATGCGATGGATTTTTGTAATTTTCTACTTCCTACATTGTTTTACAAAAAGGTTTAAACAAATAAAATTGTTGTTTGTTAATTTGTGGTAGACATTGTCCGATAAAAGTCATAAATTTTAATTTTGTTTATAATAAATTTATTTCTTATTTTTTTTTATAATTTTCTTAAATAATAATAAATTTAAAATTAAAAATACCGGATATGATGACTGAGTGTGACTGATATGAAATTTCATGAGAAACCAATTTTTTTTTGTTTATACAATTCATAATAATATTTTAAAAATTATATTAGGTATGGGTGGGCGCTCGAGTGGTGTTCATCAATTGATCATTCCTTGCGATGATTTAATCAATCAAAACTTATTATGTAGGATTACAGACGACAAATTAAAGATCGAATAACTATTGCAGCGACAATAATTAAAAACATTTTTCAGAGACAAATAGTTGACAAAATATCGACCTCATAATTTTCTACCAACCTTACGCTATCTATCTATTTGTATATATTCTCAAAAAACACTATATCAATTTAAATGATTATTCATAACTTTAAAATTAAAATATAATAAAATTTAACGACAATAGCAACAACAACTGGATCAAACCAACCCCCATCAAATTATTCAATTTTTGTATGTTATCTCGTAATAAAATAAAAATTTACTTCCCCTAAACATAATTGTGTGTCAGCATGTCTACAAATAAAATTTAAAACAATATAATCTAGTCGAAATGAAAACCTATGAAAATTTAACTCATCCGGTAACATTTCCGTTGGAAAATTTGCTACTCCCGCCAAACCAAAATTAAAACAAAACAAAAAATATTATACGTGAAAAATATTTATAAACACAAAACAAAATTAATTAATTTAAATTTTTTTTTGTTCAACCTTACATCCCTCTATAAATATAAGATTTATCTATTTTATATAGAGAGACAAAAAGAACTAAACACTATATTCAATCCACTGTGAAATTATATACATACATACATACGTATAAAAAGTTTCCCCTTGTTATTTTTGTGCTTGACGCTATGAAAATGAGGCAACTATGTATATATACTCGTACATATACAAATATACGTTACTGAAGAGGATATGAGTGAAAAACCCTTATACGTATACGTTTTTTCCAAGACAGTGCTTTTTTAATTTGTCTAATTAAATGAGACAACAAAATGGTTTTATAATAATTGTCTAAGTACTATTATTGATTCTATGAATAAATTTTCTCTTTTTTGTTGGGTTTTCCTTTTTTGTTATATGTTTTAAAGCTCCTTCAAGCTTATAAATTGTATAATTTATTTATTTAAAAAACGAGTTATATGGTGGTTACATTAAATTGGTGGATCTTGAGTGTATTTGGGATAGTTTATTGCTGATGTGAAACATGTTGCTTACGTTACGTTATAACAATTGTTCATCGTGTTATTTTGTAAAATGTGAGGTTTAATAAATCTCTTTATAAGCAATTCATTGAAAAGTTTTTAATAATTTGGATATGTTAGAAATTCTGAAGAACTGATAAGAAATGATCCATTAATTTTCCTACATAATCCATTTCCAAATAACAAAAATCAAAGTACAATATACAAACCGCACAGCCAAAAACAAAAAAGTTTTGAACCAACTTTTTATTATTTGAGAACTTCTTCAAGTCGAAACACGAACGACCGATAAGAACATTAATAAATTACAGTATCAACTTTACATTTTTTACAACTTTTGTATATATTTTCTTATTTATTATATATACAGACCATCCCGCAATGCACAGTATACATATAGGTTTTATACCTTTCAAACTTAATGTTTGATTTATTTTCTTATTAAATTCATTAAAATGATATAAGTTTTAATTAAAATTTATAGATTTTAATTTTTATTTTTTGTTTGCTTGCATTATAATAGTGAGGTGTTACTACATACGACGTATATAAATATTTGTGCATACAAAACAGTATAAAACAATTTTCTTCAATTTAAATGAGAATTTAATGGATTTTTCCATTATATTTCCTCATCGCTCTCGTCTACATGTAACCGTCGTCGTCGGTAGTATCGTCGTCTGGAACTGTGATATGTGTGTACGGCTACGTATGTTACAAAAAATAATGTAGTTTTTTATATACACAAGTGAAAAATGTAAAATTTATGATTCTAAAATATTCTATACTCTACATCCATATTCTATATGTACTTATAGTCTTATACCTATATATGTTAATATATTTTCATCTAATGTATTTCGATGAAAATATATGTATGGTTTTATCTTTGTAAATTATTCGATTTGGAAAATCACATAAAAATCGTATTTAGGTAAATAGTAAGTTGGTTTTACTGTCATTATTATGGTGCAAGATTTTTGCCCAAACATTTCTCGTTTCTACTATAGTTTCACTATTATATCTCGAGATAATATTATAAGATATCCTGAAATGTTTATGAACTCATTATTCAAAAAAAGGTTATCAATAACGTGTTATCTTAATTGCATATATGTGTTCCGTATGGGTACGGCTATGTATTCTTTGTGCTATAAACTATATTTTATTTCTTTAAAATCAGTTTTTACTTTTTAAATACATTTGTCGAACATAAGCAGCTTAAAGTAATAACCGATTTGATGTGTGTAAATTTGACAATTTTTTTAATAAAATAACGATTCATCTGCTAGCTATGTAGGTGGAAAAGACGATTACACAGTTGCAAAAGTATTTTATGTCACATTGATGATTCAAGGCTTATCGATAACTTCATTACAGCGGAAACTACTATACACTAGTATTATATATGTATGTACAAGCAGTGGGTGAATTATCACCAAATGTTAACAATTATATAGAGACGCCAACCAAATATAAATTATTTAATTAAAAATCTAATAAATTATAACGGCTTAAACTTATATATTATGTCTTTATGGCTAGACTAAGAAGTTGTAAGTTAATTTTCAATTTACTTTTTTTTATATATTTTCCAAAACTTCTTATTAATATTTAAACTTTTTAATATTTGTTGTATTAAACTTTCCAAAACAGACATTTTACGGTATTTTAAGCTTCATAAGTATTAAAGAAGTAGAAGTGTATAGAAAATGTTTCTCTAGAAATGATAATAACAACATATTTTGTTCAGTATAGTATCTTCTTATCATCTCTTATTACAGAACATACGTATATATATATATATATATATATATATATATATATATATATATATATATATATATATAAATATATATATATATATATATATATATATATATATATATATATATACATAATATATATATATATATATATATATATATATATATATATATATATATATATATATATATATATATATATATATATATATACATTGTTAAATAGAAAAAATGTATTTAAGGGTTGATTTATGTCCTTACTTTACATATTCCATTCGTAACAATAACAACAAAATGGTTTGAAAAAACTTAAAATTTTTAATTTAATTTTTATGTTTTTTTGTGCTTTTCAATTTTTATCTTATAATTAAGTTTTAAAAATTTTTTATGTGTATGGTATATGAAGCTTCTCCTCTATAAGGGTATCATTTATGATGTGCCATGTACATACAACTACCATATAACTTAGCTACCCTTTTACCTTATTTTAGTGTTTTAATAGTGTGTTGAAAAATTTGAATATTAAAATAATAATATAAAAGAAATATTAATTGAACCCAAATTTCACAGCAATAATAATTTCATTAAATCATAACGTCACTGCAGATTTGTAATTTAATAAGTTTGTGTAATTAAATTGATTAAAATAGATGTTATCAATCGATTTTCTTGTTATTTATCATGACAACTTAAATATACAACCCGTCTTAGAGTGAGTAGCCTAGATATGATTTAACTGTTAATCGTAAACTTTGCATAAATTAATAATAACGAATAATGATTAAAATTTTGAGAATGATATTTTTTATCTACCATTTTTTGAATTACAATTTGTGCCGGTAATGTTTCAACTAGGAAAAGTATGCGACGGTGTTAACATTTCTCCAAATCCATCATGTAAAATATCACTAGCTAATATCATTTTCTACATAACAATTAAGGATGTAAATTAATAGTATGGAACAGGTGAATTGATATATGTTCTACGTCTTTGATGTCTAAAGACAATTACTTTTGGGTAATATTTATTTAATGGAACTCACATTATAAATTGTATATATATATATATATATATATATATATATATATATATATATATATATATATATATAAATATATATATATATATATATATATATATATATATATATATATATATATATATATATATATATATATATATATATATTGAGAGATTTATAATTCAAATTATAGACGAATCAAATTCGTACATAAAACATTTCGATGAAATATAATTTCCTACCTGTTTCAGGATGTTCCTTTATGTTTTGTTTTAGGAGTTCCTTTAAGCTAAAAGAACAATGAGAAGACTGCCAAAATTTCTAAAAATACGATTTCAAATCAAATATACAAAAAAAACAACCGGAAAATTTACGAAAAGCACAACTGACTGAGGCACGTAAATATAGAAAAAATGTCAACGAAAAAAAAGTTTATTAAAAGTTTATTTTATTGACATTTTCGTTTTTTTGTATGTATGTGTATGTGTTTGTGAAGATGATTATGATGATGCTCTCTGTATGCGAAAGCTTATTTTTTCGTTGTTTGATTGTTTTTTGTTTATATTTGGTGGGGTAAATTAAGGATGAGAGTATTAGTGATTTAAGAAAATTGGAACTTTTTTATGGTTTTTTGTGGTTTCTTCAGAGAATTTTTGGTCCAAGCTCGTATAATCAAATTTCAGTTTTGATGAATTTTTGAAGCTATTCGTTCATCTCTCATATAACAAAAATTAATAAAAACTTTTTTATGTTTATGTTTGCCTGTTTTATATGTGTAAAGGATTGAAAACGAAAATTTCATCACAACTCAACAAGTGAAGATATTTTGAATGAAAATATAAGCACAACACTATGATCATATATATTCACAGCATACATATACGTTTACAACAGATACATCTTCCTGAATATAATATAACGTATGTATTATAATGCTTTAGGGTTAAAAAATGTAAAACGGTATACATCGATCTACATAAGATACATAATTATATTCGTAAACTGCGTGAAAAACGTTTTGTGTTAATTGTTATGCGCGCAAATTTTAATAAAAGTAATAAAAACACATATTTTCCTACAAAAAGCTATAGATAAAAATCTTAAATAAGATTTATAAGAATTTTAATTGAATTCTTTTTTCCTGTTTTCGAACATAAACGAAATATGTTACATACCGTTAAATACGAGTATTATATAAATAAGTACTGTGTACAAATTTTTATTAATATTTTCGGTTGATTTGACATCGAATGGGAGGTTTTCCTTTTTCATATAAAATACATACAGTTTTCTTTGTATACACACACAGTGTATATATGATTATTATCACGCGCACATACTGCATATTATCATGTACACCCTAATTGTGTTAACTGATAATTATGTACACCATTTAAATGGAATGTTGTTTTTATGCTTTTTGGACGCATTGCTGTGTTACGGTATATACGCGCAAGGCGATTACAATAAAAAAAAACTTGCCATGGAAACATATGGAATAGATTCTTATTACTTTGATGATCGCATTTACAAACTTGTGTTCTACATTTTGTATTATACATACATGATTATAGGCTAATAACATTTGAATAAGAACTGTAAAAGGTTATAATCATTCTAGCAACTGTTCAAAACATAAGTAAGATTTTAAGGAAAAATGTATCTCATAATATTTAATTTGAGTGGATCATAATCACAAGACAAATAAAATCGTTTTTTTTTTGGAATTCGTTAGGTACTTTGATAATTGTATTTGGTATTCACATAGTTATAAAACTCTAAAAGTCCAAACAGGTTCGTTCCGTCCAATGTGTTTTAATCAGACGGTCACTGTGGATCTAATGGCAGGAATGGATACTTGAATCTTAAGTCAACTATGATACAATTTTGTAGTTTGAGTAAACGATTCGATATCGGCAACGCCTGTATATATATATATATATATGTATTCTGTTTGAGTTCTCTATTCGAAAGCGCCAATCTATTTGAGATTCCAATTAAAATACCATCGTACTAATTAAAATGTGTCTATATAATGAATACATGATATATCACCAAGTCTAGTCGTAACTTCTACACAGTTAACGAATGATCGCATCAAATGAACTCGTCATCTTATCTTCCTACTGTATACAATATATAATCCGCTATTAAAGAGTATCCCAAGTTTTCTTATTCTTGTCAATTTTCCTCTAACCATACATACTCGTACATAATATACACTCTTTCATTATCGAAAAGAAATAATTTTTTAATCATTTAAATTTTTAACAACAAAAGAGACATGAATTGAATTCCAAAGTTGTTTTTTATTTTATTTTTTGTTTAATAATAAATTGATTTTATTGAACATTTTTCGTCCACGCCTTTATTTTTTCCAATCTTATAGTTAGTTTCCCGCGTCTTAACGAAATATTTGTAAGTATGTGTGTGTGTGTGAATATCTGAACGCGTAAAGGTTTGTAAAGTCTTTAAGTGATTTATTATTGGAAAATAAATAAAAATTAATATAAATTTTATAACAGAACAAAAATTAAATTATTGTAGATAATGACAACAATTAAGAAGTTTATTTTGCTGATTGATTTGTATGGAGATTAATATTCTAGTTTTATTCATTTGTTCTTGTATTGAGAAAAAATGATCAAACAATTGAAGTGATATAGCTATATATTGACAGTTGACAGTTTTGACAAGTGTTAAATAAATATATGCAGTGAATAAAAAATAAATTCTATCAACCTTAATTTTGAATAAGTACTCCTATATATACTGCATCTAGAACAAAATGACGTTAAAAGCTTGATATATTATGCCAAATGCATATTGAAATGAGTGCATATATGATTCATATGCCAAAAACGCGATTAAAAAGAGATTTTTCAAACATAAATAAAATACAATTTTAAAATAGACTTACATTAGAAAACCGCGCAAATAATAAGAAGATAAATATATCATAAAAAGTAAGAAGAATACTAGAATTCACTATTTGTCTGTTTTATCTAATTTTTATGATCTGAATTTTTTTTTTAAATGAAATGAGAACTAAATTTAAAAGTATCGAAACTACTGTAAAACTATAAATAATGTTAAAATAATAACAACAAGTAAGAATCACACATCAGGCGAACAAAAAGATCACGAAAATGGATTATTGAATTAAATGTGTTTGGGCTAACCTAATTAGGGAGATTTTGATTTATCGCTCGCTTGTCTGCCTAATATCAAAATGTTATGTTGTTTTGATTTTTAAAATATTTAGAATTATAGTTTTTCGATTTTAAATAATTATATATCTTAATTTTAGCTTCGTTTTGGTGGTTCTAGTAACATAACGAAACATATTTTTTTTTAACATTGAGTGTATAGATAATTATCAGATAGTTTTATTTTAATTTTTGGTCATAATAATGTCAAGTTTTAAACAATGCTATAGCAAAACTTAAAGTTGACCCAAAATACACACGTGATTGTGCGTTAAAGGGAAATATTGACGAAATTATCTTTATGTATTGTATATATACTGTCTTCTCACGAATGGGTGCTGAAATATTCTTACAACCTCCGCTTTTTATTTGAATTTAACCGAATATAAGAAACACTTGAATTTTCACTGAGAAGTGACTTCCATTGAAATGAACGAATCAAATATAATTAAAATTTTGCCCCAAACTAAAACGGTTCTAATGATCTTAAAAAAAAATCTTAATATTATTAAGTTCGCCTCCGAGATATTCTTTACGCATAAACAATAAGAGAGAAATACAAAAACATAAAAAGGGTTATGATTTTCTGTAACCGCATTTAAGAGAAAAACTTTGATTGTTCCGCGATTTTTGTATCTACCGCGATTACACTGTTGTACTGTGTGTATAGCACAACATCCAGCCAAAAATTATTAATTAAATTTAATTGAAATTGATTGGATGTTAATGTATATATGTATAGTTTTACACTGGTCTGATTAGGGATTATTGGTTTTCTTATTTCTATATATTTGTATGTGCTTTGTATAATAATACATCGGCACGGAAGAATATAAATTGATAAGGGTAGATATCATTCGGTTGTCAGATTAAGAAGTAGTTTACTATTTCAGTTCACATTGTACATTGTGATCCAATATCAATAGTTTTTTCGTTTTGTTTATGTTCATTTCTTATCATTTCTGCCATATCTTTGTTGTTGTTGCAGGAAATGAGATTTTGCTTTCGATGGTAATTCCGGTTTCATGTTATTCAGGTGTATCACAAAATATGTACATATAATTTCAATCATTTACTGTCAAATTTGTTACGGTTTTATTTCAAACCGTTTTTCTAAATTTATAGAATCCTTATCAATCTAAGACATAAACATAGAATATGTATGTGTATGTATTGCGAAACATAATACAAAATTATGATTAAATGCCTTTTTGTGTAAATGGCATGAAAATTGAATGTCATAATATTTAGTAAATTGATATGAAAGGTTAATGGATTTTGTTTGTGAAATTTAAATAAGTTTTCCATTAAATTGAACCTATCGTGTGACCATCTAATAGTCAACACATTCCCATTTGAGATTAGAACTTTTTGTTACTAGTTCTTCTCAGCTCGTCTAATGATCTTGACATGATCACCGTGCCGCACACCATTTCTTAATTACTTTAAGTAAATATATTAATATCAACAATAACAAAAAATCTCTTATCCGTCATTAAGACACAAGAAGATAAGTATGTATATATATTTTTAGAAAAGATACAAAATGTTATTCATACACTCAGAGAAAAATACTATATAATTAATACGAATTCCTATTATATTAATAGTTTATTACTATTAATTTTAGTCAATAGTACATATAACTTTAAATTAATATTTTGCAAACTATTATAATAAAAGTAGTATCCACTATTACTTTAATAACGTGTTCGCTTTAGAATAATAGTATTATATATTTAAAATAATGGTATTTTACTATTAGAATAAAAGTACAACCGTATTATTATTTTAAAATTAAATTGTATGTACGATTAATTTAAAGAGGAAACTTTTCAATTAAATGTCACAAATCACATGAGAAAGGACTGTACCATTGTAGTCCTATACCTTCAAAATAAAATATTAAAATAAACTTACAACTTAAATTAATTTTCTATTTATATATTCATAAAAATATCATATATATGTACATAAAAATTCTTAAATTTTTCATCACTCCTCGGAAGATTGATGGGTTGTTAGCTCTTCACAAATGATGATCACAGCAAAAAAAGTGGAGCCGAATTATTGTTGTACAATTTTGATTGTAAACATCAATCTCGACCTAGAAAATTATGAGATATTAACATTAACAAAAACTTTGAAATATTTTTTACTGAAGTAAACTTATCTTACCAATGCATGACCACAGTTCATTTATAAATTGACCATTTTTTAATATATTCAGACCTCCTATAAATATTATGTTGCCTAATAGTATCTTCTTAGGTCAAGAGTTGACAATCATTTTCCGAATCATTTTCTTTGACTAATAGGTTTCGGTTGTGGTAATTTATTAATGTACTGCAAGTAAATATTAAACGCGTGTAAATAATAAGTTATAGTTATTAAAATAAATCTTTATCTAGTGTTACCTGTATAATCATCAGTACAAGAAACATTTAAATTTCTTATCTTTGTATTGACAGCATTGCTATGAAATTAACCAGTTGCTCTAGCCCGTATCCTAGTTTCTGTAAAAAAATTCCAAAACCAATTTATTAAATATCTTAGAACATAGACAATATTCACTTTATTTTCATACGTACATTGTATTTCCACTTTAACATTTTCACATATATCAGCTTTTTTATATAATAAACATATAAAATTTGGTTTATATAGATATTATTTTATATAACTAAAAAAAAATTGGATGTGAAATTTGGAACTTCTTCTTGTAATAAGCTGTCAGTAATGCAAAATAAAAGCAAGTCCTTTCAAAAAGAAAACTTGACGCAAGATTTTATCAATAGTATTCATATTAATTTAATACTATTTACTGTATTATCAATTCGCTGTGCAGTTTTAAATTAATAGTATAATTTCCATTAAATCAATTGTACAAAAGAATGAAAAATTATTATTTTAATATGAAAACAATATACTATAAAATTAATAGTTGTACTTTTGACAAACTAATAGTACGTTTTTTTCTGAGTGTATATGTATGTATATATACAAAACAGTCAAGCTGCGAGCTTCAATATTTTGTAAGAAACGTGTAAAGTGGTTACATATATGGATATGTTAGAATATCTGGCAAGTTGGACGACGATGAGCTGCTTGAAAAGGTAACAACAACAAAATATTAAATTTCGGCGTGTTTTGTTTATTTAAATGATTTTTGTGTTGTTGATTTTACGACTTGATTTGTTATTTCTTTTAAATTTCAAGTTGAAATGCATCATCACCAGTCATTAACATTTTTTTTTAATCGTTAATGACAGTTCACGTTAAGATGATGCGCGCGGTAATGGTAAAAAGATCATTCTTAATTAGTGAAGTTGTATATTTCATCCGTTTTGAGCCAGCCACTTATATACATTTGTATCACATTCGTAAAAATTGAATTAAAACCAATTTAAACACAATGCTACTTAC
The DNA here is from genome assembly GCA_963932295.1 of Tipula lateralis. NCBI lineage: Eukaryota > Metazoa > Arthropoda > Insecta > Diptera > Tipulidae > Tipula > Tipula lateralis. The sequence goes on along the minus strand of OZ010736.1, from coordinate 1,798,770 downwards.
TCTATATAGGTTTGGTTACTACTTGTTGCTGGCTTGTTTTGAAAACGGTTTTTATACACTACAATGAATGACTTATCGTATTTTACATTTAAGATATTTAATTAAATTTATCGACCACATTCGGCTCAAGATCCAAATGTGTTAGATAAATTTAATTAAATCACTTCATATTGCCTTTTACTCCAGCAATTAAATCAACACAACATAACAACAAATAATATTTCAATTATATATATATGTATATATATATATATATATATATATATATATATATATATATATATATATATATATATATATATATATATATATATATATATATATATATATATATATATATATACATCATTTCATTGAGATGCTTAATTAATGTCTTGAAAATAAATTTTTCAATTAATTTAAGATGAGAAAATTAATACTTGTTGTTGTTGACTTTGAGAAGATCATCATCAATTATGAAACTAACTTTAATTTAATAAATTAATTATATGTGAATCAAATTAGAAATGTATTATAGAGGTAAACATAATTACACATTATAGAGATATGAAAGTATGTACAAATGTGCGATGTTTGATATTTGGCAACACTGTTATGCGTATTAAATACTCTGATATGTTGATATTATGAATGTTTCGCTATTTTCGTATGAATATGTTGATATTATGAATGTTTCGCTATTTTAAATATAGAAATGTTATCGATTTTCATACCTGTTCAATTTATTGGTTTAATAACCTCTAGATTAGTTATCCAAATCAAAAAATGCAAATTATCCAATATTCACCTAAAATATATCTATATGCTCGTAAAACAATAAATGGATATTTTAAACAAAATAGCGCGATTCAAAGTCGCAGACACAATTTGCATTGCAGACAACAAAAAAATATTTTTTTAATATTGTTTGGCAGCGATTCAAAAAAATGTCATAATTACAAAATAACAAAAATATAAATAAATAATAAATGAATAAAAAATTTAAAATATATAAATAAACAAATAAAAGTTTAATTTTAATCTATTGCTAATTTTAAACAAAAAAATATAACAAAACAGCAAAAAATGTGTATAGTGTTCGAGGCACAGTACGAAATGGAGAGATATCACATGCGGTTAATTAATACACATCTTGTTTTGCTCGCTTTAAATGTAGTACTTGTATGTGTATGCATCGATTATGTGGCCATAAGAACATTATCCGGATGGCCACCAAAGATGATTATTTTACCGGGTAAATTCGAGTTATACTGTTAATATAGTTGATATACCAAATCATCAAATACTTATATAGTTGACACGGTTGAGTGAAATCAAAAATATATGGTTTATATATTGTTTTAATCGGATTATCAAACAAGTTAATGTGCTTACCATAAATATATAAATATTAAAGGATGAATAACTTCTTATACGAGTATGTAATCGGAACAAAAATACATTCCGTATATAAAAATTGGAAAGAAACCATTTTTATTGCTTGCATTCAAAATTTATTTGACACACTTTTATTCGGTTAATTTAATTTATAAATAAAATTTTATTTTATTGTCTTATTGTTTAAACAAAATAAAAACTATTTTAATTTTGTATATAAATTGCGCGATCTTTTGTTCAATATAAATTCGAATAAGTTTTATGCATTCATATTCAGTCCTCGATAAGATCACGATTATCTTATAACTTTTTTCTATTTCGATTTTAATCAATAAATCGACTCGAACATCGTTTGTATAGAAAACTATCTAATAGTTTCGTCTAAATTTTAGATAGATCGATAGATAATTGGTATATCTACTATATACAGTATACAGAGAGACACTATAAATAGTTTATTTCTACTTAAGTTTAAATAAAATAAATCGATCTATAATAATTACAGTTTCAATAGATCAAAAGATAACATAGAAATTTAAAAGAAAAAAAATGATAGGTAACGATTTTTCAGTTTTCATTTTACTTTGGTATAATGTTCTGTTGAACATTTTTCAGGTGAATGTAATTCACTTTTCTCAATTTTTGTAAATGTTCAATCTGACAGTAATGAATAGACAACAACATGATAGTTAGTTTTATTCTTAAAAATTAGTTACAAATTTGGTAAATCAATTTTTAATTATGTGTCAGTCATGATAATTTTTTAATTAAAATTTAATTTATTTTATCTATTTATGTCGTATATGTATGTATATAGTCAACGGACGACGAATTCGTTTAATTTTGTTGCATAATTCTTTTGAAAATAACTATAGTTATGTTCTAGTGTGCGAAAAACGTCACTTCGTAAAAGCCCAATAAAATTGGAACACGTTCGTAATAGTCATTTAAAATGTAGTTTGCTGGATATATTTATTTCTGTCCTGCCAAAAGCTTTGACTTGTCGCATTAATATGACTTTCGTGTTGTTAAAAGTTCTAGTTCAAGAGATTTTGCTATAAGCCACGGCTTTTGTTTTAATTATAAGTAACCGTATTCCTCAGACATCTTATTGCTTATTTAAATTGTTTATATGCATATAGTTAATCGCTTATTGATGCCTATAAACATACACATATAAAATTAATTAATTATTTATTTTTCAGTTAATTTCCTATACTCTGGAGTTTTTTTTTGATCTGTTTCCCTTATCCACCCATGAATGTACAAATACACAATATTAACCACAAGAAGACGTTCGATCAAACGTTCGCTTGAATATTATAAATATACTGTATATAGTCGAATGAAATTTATCGTATTATTTTCTATAAAAAAAATCAAAAAGAAATATTTTTAAGGTAGAATTTAAAAATTTGTTGTAAATATTTAATTTATAAACACAAACTGTTTAACAAGCATATGATTTGTATATATATAGATAAAGTTGGTAGTACATATAGGAATTTAGGTTATTTGTTATCTCGTTATATACACAGCGCACTATAGGATTCATTGATCATATATTGACAATATAATTGTATATCAATTGGGTGGGCCATTCTAAGCGCGGAACTACATATACATTGTTTCTAATATAATCTGCATATTTTATCATTTTTGTGTAATTTAAATATTTGTTTTATCCTAAATTGAAAATCGTTTGTTTTTTGTGTAATTTTTAGTTGAAAGATTCATTGATATACGAGACATTCTCATGCTGGACTAATTTCAGAATTTGTTCAATGTAAATACGAGACTGTATACAACAAAAAAAATTTAAATTTAAAATTTATTTAATTGATTTATTTAGTTTAAAATTAAAATACATTTAATTGGCAAAACAAAACTCAAATAAATACATTTTAATTTCGTGTTCTGTCGGATCTTATATACTCATAGCCGTTATTATTTTTCTTTTTAATTGGTGATTAAATTTTAATTAGACAAAGTTGTCATTATTTGATTTACATGTTTATTATTTAGTTAAAATGACATTAACAGTCTTTATTTGGTTTTGATGGCGATAGATACGATCAGTTTGTCTTGTTAAGATTTGATGAGAGATGTCAAGTACAATGATTACGAACTTTAGCTTGCAAACACATTACACATGGAGTGATTCCTAAATTGATAGCAAAAATAAGTACTGTTGGTACCTAAGGCCAGTCTAATTCATAAGATGAAGCTGAAGATCAAATTACATATTTTAACTAGACTTATAGTATTTAAACCAAATTATGCAATTCATTAAGGGTCAATGTTCGTTAAGATTCATAAGATCTCGACATCGTTCATAGTCTAAATGTTACATTTGCAGAAGCATAGTTACTCAACAGTTAATTAGTATATTAGGTATGCTAGAATAATATGTCCCAAAATACTAAAATGATGCGCTTCCAAAACGACCAATATTTATTTATCAACTGTACCCTGTGGTATTAAAACCAATTTATAGTATGTTTGTAGTTTTATAGTTTATACGATTTAGTTTTTATTTCTTTAGCGAGCCGTTGGTATTGAAAAGTTTTATTATAAGAACACCCGATAAATCTATCATCAAAATTCAAATTCAATTTGATTTTGGTGTTTGATGTAGAGCTAAACATTGAAAATGTAAAACAACATGAAATGAAAATTCCCTATATACAAACTTGAGCATAATATATAAAAAGAATTTAATTTGAAAAACTAATCGTCATCGATGTATAGATGAACGAGACAGACCTGTACATATTACGTTTATTATGAAACAGTGCACACCACAGTAGATTTTATTCTTGTTTTTTTTTATTTGGATAGTTTCCAAAACGTTGTAAAAACAATAATAAAATAAAATAAAATAATAGTCTTTAATTGATTGAAATTGGTTATACACTCACACATAAAAAAATAAAATAATATATAAAGAGATCATCACACAAAAATTGCTTGTAAAATTAATTGTGGTGTTATTTTTAATGGTGCGACATATTACATCTTTTATACATATATCAGATACGTACATCAGACGAAAAATTAGCACTCTTAAATCGACATAAAAGATATTTATGGTTAAAAATATATGTATTAGTCAGCAAGAATGAGTATAAGTAATATGTGTGCCATGTCTTAATGGTTATTGGCGGCATAATAAAAGTAAATTTCGGTGCCAATTAATCAGTAAGCTGGTAGAAATTTATTTTGGTTTAAGTATCATGATGGTTGAAATTGATTCTTTCTACTGCAAAACATAATATTTTATTATTTGGTACAGCATAAAAGATAGAATTAATTTTAATCGAAGTGTGCAAAACTAAATAGTATGCTGAGTATCTGGTTTTTTATATGGATCGGCGTTTAATGGATAGTCCGAACGTTACTGTGTCGAATAAAATAACTGCTTCTAAGTAAAAGAAATCATTTACTTAAGTATATTATAAAATTTAATATGACATTTTAAACCATATACATACATGAAGGATAAATATAATAATTTATCATAATAATGTACAACAGAGAAACACGATTGTGACTAATTAATTCCCAAATTATAATTTTTCGCTTAATAATAAATTTCTCGTTTAATCCACAGGAAGAGATTAAAATATTTTCTAGAATACGCTGCCAAATTAATGTTTCTTTATACTGAAGTTTATAAATATCGTATGCAGAAGTATGAAATGCATAAGTTTGTTCCAATCAATCTAAACTGTGTGTTCCAATTTTTGATGCGCGTTGTTAATTATCGCGCTACTGGCGAGTACTGCTTCCTGGATTATAATCCAATAATCGTTAATTAATTGATAAATTATAAACGAATAATCGTCATTATATGAGATCTCATAGACACTATGAAGGTCGTACAAGTAATCCTATTCCAAATTTATTTATAATTTAGCTGTGAATCTTCTTATTCTCACTATATCAAGACGATTGTATTTCCTCACTATATTTACTTTTCGTATATATGTATACTATATATCTAATTCTAGTGTATATATTCTGCAAACTCATTATTTCAATTTAAATTTCAAATAAAAAACCAAAAAAAATGAAACACAAATAATAATTAAATTAAGACAAAACTAAGAATATAAATTTTATATAAAAAAAACTGTTATAATAAGAATAAGATTAAGAAATCATAAAAACAACAAAAGCACACAGTAGACGTTACGTTTGGCGCCATAACCCTATTGTTGCGGATTATCGATATTAGACAATTGAAAATTAGTTATTACAATTTATTCGGCGGCGCGACCCGCTAAGGGTTAACGCAATTTGGCATTTATTTAATCGTGTCTTTTCTTTTCCACATACATACACATACATACATATCAAATGTAAAGTTCAATTTTCTTTAACAGTTGGATTGGACTGAAAATTAAATTTTTATTTTGTTTTTGTGCCATCGTTGTATTGAGTGATTGTATATATTAGTAGTAATTTTGATTTTTAACATTTTATCGCATCGATTTCAAAGAAGTTAATCAAATTTAATGTAATAATTAGATGATTGGCGACATATTATGTGACACGTGATAAGTAATCAGTAGAATATAAATAAAGTCAATCGATCCTCTTTCAGTGATCATAATTGTATTAAACATAAAAGTGAAGCCTAGTTGCCTAGTTTAAAATAAATATACATAGATATTCTAATGGAAGATTGATGAATGACGTTATAAGTAGCTTTGCCAATTAATATTTCACATACATATATTGTGGATATTTTGCCACACATGGTTATAACTTATACAACCTGTCAACTATATCAATTATTAAATTTCACTTTTAAACATAAATGTAAATTGATGTATCCAACTACCGCAGAGAGAACATAAAAAAAACTATAACTATACAACTCGTGCTCGAAAACCATCAGTTTCACACAAATCAAACACATACATATATATATACAGAAAACAAATCTCCTATTTTAATTCACCGCGTCATAAAAAATCATAAACATTAACAAATACAGAAACCAGCATCTCTAGAAAATATAATATAATTTAAATAGATAAAAGATGTAAAAAGATGAAATCAAAACAAATCATAATATTTTCTAAACAAAATCATAAAATAGAAAAATATCATCTCAGTCAGTATCTTATATCGTAGACCTAAAAGCAACGTACAACACCAACAACAAAATCGACAAAAAATAATTCTTAATTCCTCAACATCACTTGTGTCTTCAATATGTATATGAATGTATGTACATATCATCGTAGTCTCTCTAAAAATAATAATATAAGATGAATGTATATTCCAACAACAATTCCATATTTTTTTTTTTTTTGAATAACATTTTTGTACATTAACGTGAACATGATCGCGTTTTTTTTACTTATTCTAAGTACAATAATCATCATAAGATTGTATAAATAAATCTATTAACACATTAAGGCATCCACATTTTTTGAGAATCTCGTGAGCTTGCAAATGTCTTCAAATTATAAAATTGTACATATGGTAGTACATATTTTAGAATAACGCGTGGACAATTAGCGCACACAAGTCTCAAACAATTTATGCTTAATGTTTTAATTCTTTGAGATAATAAATTTTATCGTTTATAATTTGATGATATCTTCTTTATGGTAAAGAAATTATAACATATAAGATTAAATAAGATGGAGAAGAAGAACTCGTCGAATAAGAAAACAGAACCATAAGAAAAAATTGTGTAATTCTATTTTAGACTTTAAGACATTATAAGACATATCGTACACAAGAAAATTAATTTTCCACTTTTTACTTGTGTGTATATATGAATTAAAAATGGGAGATACATCTTAAAAAACACCGATTATTGAAATAAATCTGTTCACAAAATTTATTGTTAGTTATAATATGGTTTGAACTTTTTGAAAGCTTTTAAACTATGTTCAAAAAGCAGAAATTTTTGATATTGTGTATGAAAGAGTACCTTTTACAGAAATCATTTAAATACCATTTGATATACCCTTTAGTATTGTTTTATTACTGACAACATTTGTTACCTTTATTTTATTCTCGAAAAGACGTTTACTCTAATAAAGTCGTTGATGCACTTATATTTGATCAAACTTATATCATAGTTCTTCATTTTGCTGTTATGATATATCAAATAATGTTCGGAATTTCACCATTTTTGTCATAAAAAATAATTTATCATATTTATAAGATATTTAGTCCTGGTATTTGAATGAACCTTCATTCATCTGGAATTTGTGTATTTTTTTTATAAATTATATAATGCAAACGTAAATTGTCATTATTGTCTCGATAGTGATTCTTCATTACGTATATACATATGTATGTATAACTTTTATGTGTTTTATGGAACTGTAAGTATTGTTTGATATCTTACTGAAAATGTAACAGTTTATTTGTGCATGCTTTAAAAAAAATCATCTTTAACTTCAACTGTTGCATCTTGCTTATACATTTACATTTTATTTATTTAAAAATTACCATAATTGACTCATTAAACATATTTACTTCTCATTAAAAACTTTTTTTTTGTTATTTTGCTTTACATGTGGAACCAATTGAAGATGATTCGCATAAAAACATGTTGATTCGATCAATCATCGCACACGCAATTATAAATACATACTTTAATATATTTTCATTTCACCTGTATTCCTGTACCTTGCTTATATTTGCTATTTTGCTAACTTCGTTAAACAACTATACATACATATACATACTTATGAATCACGTATAAAAGTCGTTGTTACCTGGAAAATTCGTTTGATATATTTCTTTAGCAAAACAACTAGATTATACACTTAGTACTTGGGTTCTGTTTTTTTATCGATTTCTTCGAATGCCGCCCAAATGATTTTCTTTGATGATTAATAAAAAAAAATTGTTAATCAAATAATTTTCGTTTAATCTTTTATTAATCCGCATCCAAATTTATACCAAAAAAATCAACAAAGATTTGCGACGACCAAACAAAAATATCAACATTATTTTGTATATATTTATCTCAATAAAATACCAAACGAAAACACAAATCTTATTGATTTTCTTGTCTTGATGTTTTTTTTGTTGGGTGTCTGTAAATGTTAAGATAACCAAAACTTTAAAAACAAAATGTTAAAGCGACCTTGAAAGATCACCGAAATAAAATAAATTCTTGTGAATTAATCGCGCAAAAAATGTGAATACCAATTTCGCGATATATACCTTAAAAAGACTTGTACAAAAGTGGAGATTCCATCTTTCCACCACAACATCAAGAAGACAATATTGTAACAATTTGTTTGGAATATACAACAAAATACAAAAGTCTTGATTGCTTAAATCGGCTTATACATACGTGTTTTTGGTGTGCTTGTGTTGAGGTAAGACAACAGAGTTCGCGAAATTGTTCAATAAAAGCTTCAAATTAACTTTTATATTTAAGCTCATTATTTAATTTTTTTTCGGCATCTTATATACTCGTGTACCGGTGTTGTTGTGTCCTGAGATAACATGATGTATGTATATCTATCAGAACGTGAAGAAAGCTAAACAATAATTTTATTTTTTTTATTTATTTAATTTTTACGTTTATATATTTATTTGTGGTTTAAGCACGCAAAATAAATAAATTATGTTAAAATCATGCAATGGGCTTGGTTCAAAATTTTTTTTTGGCGGTTGATGGGGTTCCATTTATGTCCGTACATATATATCGTAATGGTGGAAGAAAGATAAATTTATGATGTTATACGCGAAGAAATATATTTTTATAGTTTGGGTTATTAGCTCTATAAGTTTTAAATCAGCATTTGCCATCAAAAATTTTGTACATACGTGCTGAGTTCATTAGACTTGATTTATTAAGAAACATGACATCACATTTTTTGTCAAATTATATAGCTTCAATTATATATAAAAGGTAATTTTAGAGATAATAAATTTTAATTATGGGGTATTATTAAATTTTAAATCAGATAAATACTGGTTGGTGACCACCACATCAATTAGTGCTACTGAAATAATCGATAGTAAATTTAGAATTATTAATCGATAATTTTTAGCAATTCTACGATTTTTAAAGCATAAGTTATACTTTATATATTCTATAAGAAGTGTTAGTCTCATATTCCCAAACACCTTTTGAACTTTGTACAGATCACAATAAACTGTATAATTACTACAGTATTCACAAACGATTACAGATCAATCAATGGTTCGTGTGACTAAAACTTTTCTTGTGGTGAGATGATTTCCACTCTTTTCCATGAATTTGTTGATGCAATAATTTGAAAGACAATAGAATTAATCCTCATAAATTACAAAACCGTGATATTGGTAAATTTATTATTGTTATTATTTTCTATAATTTATTACCATTTTTAGTGAAATTATATTTATATTTATATAACGTTTAATAAAATAAATAATATATATTTCGAGAAGGATTGATTTCTTCATTTATAATGTTATTTGTTTAAATCAGTATGTATAGACATACATAAAATCTCTTAAATGTTACTTTGATATATACAAAATACTTCAAGTACTATAATATCTATACGAGTATACAAGAAGATATATAAAAGATAAGATATAAAAATTATTAAGTCAATTGAGATGACAATCAATACTATACAACTACAACAACGCCAGGAGAAGAATAAAATCGAAATCATTTTTTTTGTTGTTGTTGCTGAAATTGAACGGAAATTAATTTTCCCATGTGAATTTATTGAAACTTATCTCTTATAATAAAAAAATTGTATTTATATACAAAAAAAATTAAATTGAAGGTAAATCTTATTGCCAGATATATATGTGTAATTTGGTTATATCTTTATTTTATTATTTATTTGTTTGTGTCAAGGAGTTAACATTATTCACAAATTGAAATTTGATTTTGAATATGCGATTTGTGTATATTCAACTTACAGTAGTTGGAAGTAATAGTATAATATTTCAAATCAAGGATTGGCTTTTGTAACGAAGTAATCTCTGTCTACTTTAATAATTTGTTTGTTACTGTTACCGGGTTAGATATTTGATAGCAATTTGCAACTTGGTAAATTTGTTGGATTTGATAATTTCTCAATGGCTTGCAACTGCAAAATATTTAGTTTTTTGAACTGTTTATAAATTAAAACGTTCACAATAATTCTATACTTGTTAACCATTTCCTATTATTCCGAATGAATTTTTTTTTGCTAATTAGTCGAGCCTTGAGGATATCTAATTTTTAATAAACTAGCAAAATCTGGTTGCTAGCTTTTTATAGTATCGAGAACCTATAATCAAATACATGTTTTAAAATAAAATGGCCAAACCTAATACGTCTAAATTTGTCATTAACTACCTTTATTATGTTAATTCCCACAAATTCCCTTACAGTAATCGGTTATGCATTAATGACTATATTATAGACCTGTATTTCCAAAAGTTAGGTATATTGGATCTGAAATTAGTTAATCAACATTTTGCTATACCTGCTTATATAATCGAATTCATAATGTTACATGTTTAAAACCAATCTCATTAAATTTAATATGTATCAATACAAACCAATACTATATCGTTTACATAATCACCATAAATCCTCATAAAATTGAAAAATCCCCAGATGTGATCCCAAATTATCATTTCAATTAAAAAAATATATCTCAATTTGCTTAAACACATAAAAATAAAATAAAATGTGAAAATAAATATTTTGGCATTAAACTCGATACATGTTGACATCTCATCCTCCCCATACTGCAGCTTATTACAACATATTACCCCAGTATCTCATAAAATTTCAACAAAAATATAATAATTCCACTTGTTGGTTGGTCAATAATGTTGATTGTATTTATTTACTCGAATATTGCATATATATTTAAAATATATCCATATAAATATGTATATCAATGTGGGCATATATACACATATAAAATGCTATACGGTGGACATAATTATAAATTGGGCAATGAATAGTAACTGCATACACTGACTTTTTTTTTTAATAATTATTGATTTTTTTATGTTTTGTGTTGATATGTTTCGATATATAAAAATTTAAATAAAATAAATAAAAATATATAATATTGCTATATATGTGTATCAATATTATTGATATTACAAATTTTGTTTATTTTAATTAAATATGTTTATATTAACAAAAAATAATGTATTTCGGCTGCTGCATGTTATTATTGGGAGATTTAAAATATTTTCCCATACCCATTATACTCACATCAAAAATACATCTAAAAATTAAAATCATTTGAAGTGATGAAAACCGAGCTATATGTCAGATAAATCAACAGAGCTAATCTCCGTGTTAAATCACCAGCCACTCCGTTACACAATGAAACCCAACATCATATGCACATCACAATTATATATATATATATATATATATATATATATATATATATATATATATATATATATATATATATATATATATATATATATATATATATATATATCGGATTATCATCATCTTCTGTACTGCGATATTTCCCGCGCCGCGCACAAATTAAGATAAAAATAAATAAAAACCAAATTTATATCCAACTAAATACAAAAAAACGTGTAAATTTTTAACGATACATAATGTCAGTCAGTAAATTTTAAATTGTGTTCCAAATGACTTCTGAAATTATACGTATATGTATAAGCCTCCAAAAACATATATTCATAAATATATGTATGCACAAACACACAACAATATTATCTTACCACCATATACATTATGCACGATATAACATACCGACACATAAATAAAATAAAAAAAGTTATAATTTTAACTGTCATTAATATCACCAGTAAAAATCTTATTTTTTTTTTACTAAACATACAAAAGAAATAAATAAAGAATAATTTTCATAACAGTGAGAGAGATTCATATCACAACCGTAACTACTTTGGTACAACTTAAAAGAAAATTGATATACATTTCGTAAGTCTTTTATCGTTTTTTTCGGGACTTTTTTTTGTTATTTTTCAACCCAATGATGGATTTGATATGAAAATTTATTTTCCCATATACGTACCTATATAATACATAGTAAATCAACGATGGTAATTAGCTTTATATAGCGACAGTAATTTCTAGAATATAAATTATACAGTAAAATTGTGTCGCGTAAATCACAATCTTTGGATCGTAAATCGTTAGTACAATAACGTTTCAAATCCTGGTCAAACACATGTTCAATAGTCACCGTATAGTAGGTAATAAATTGCACATTTGAGACTAGTTGCAAGCAGTAGGAGTATATAGATAATGGTGGTTTTAAATAAAAGACCGATTTTTAATGGCATGTGATAATATGTTTGTTTTAAAATAAATAAGTCACGACTGTGTAATTAGTGTAAAATATGAAAATTAGGATTTAATCTTCGGAAATAAGTAATTTTTTGAATTTATATAAATTTGAATACTAACCCAGCGAATTTGCTTAAAACTCAAATATATAATAATAAGTTAAGTGAGGTGTGCTTTCGGATTATTTCAATTTTATAGTTTAATTTTGTGCAAGATACCAATATAAAAAAAAGATTTATTCGAATAAACAAAATACTTCCTTCAAAGAATAAAGTTATTCCGAAAAAATTGAGATTACCATCTCTCTACTCCATTAAATCCATCATCAACTAATTAATGTAACAAATAATCACTGAAAGAAACCGAAAAACGTAAAGAAAAAATCTATAAAAATCTTTAAGATGAATAAATATAACACCATCGTCAGAAGAAATAAAATTAACTGTGCTGCGCTGCGCGTTAAAATAATTTAAGATGCAGAAAAATAAAATAAAAAACCAACTCATCTTCAAGAAAAAAGTGTTAAATGATTATCACGTCCCGGTGATATTTACATTAAAGTGCATGTATCGAGTATGTTTGTGTATGCATTCCAAATTTAGATTATAGAGTTTTTATTGTCGAGCACGCTGCACTTTAAGCGATAAAATTTTTTAGTTCGTTTATTACCACCTACGATGGTTCCAGACACTGGAAATTTTGTTGTTTGTAGTTTATTTGTTTTTGGTCTTGTGATGATAATTATTCATCACAGCTAATTGCTGTTTAGATGTAGGTACATTAAATGATTTATGTCGACTGGATTTTATTATGTATGCGGTTTTTATTGTTGTTGTTACAGTCTCAAGGACTTCTTTATCTCCATGGATTTGAATTTAAAGTAAAAAATTTATTCAATATATTCATTGGGAGACAAAAAATAATGAAATTGAAACGATTATATTCTATAGCGTGCGGGAGTGATGAAATTCATTTATAATATTTTTATGACATTCGCCAATTTTTCATTTTTCCGCAAAATATAAAAAAATTATTTCTTTGTTTTTCTATAATCGTAAATTTAATTTAATCAAAATCTATATGAACACGAACCCAGTGCCTATTTATACTATATATAATCATCAATTAAATTTTTACTAGAGCGGTTGTTGTTGTTAAAGTATACACTTGATCGGAAAATGAAACGATTTATTTAAATTAAATTTAATGATAGTAAGCGATTATCGTAGAAAAAGTATACATACTCGGTACGAGCGGATATGCTCGTATAAGAAAATATATGTAAACAACCAATTTGGTCACAAATTATATAAATCACATATAAACAATGTATAAACATATTTAATTTGATAAATGATTCAAATGAAATTATAGTCTTTCCAGAAACATGAAATTAATGTACGTTTTACTATGTTCTTGATATTGCTGATTATTTCTAATGGTATGAATCAATTTTGATTTTTAAGAACATGAGAGTAACTTTTGCATCACATTCACAATAGCTTTTTAATATAATATAATCGATTTAACTAATCATCGATTTAAACACCATATATGGTAATTCAGTAAAACTGCAACCATTTTGACCTTTTATCTCTTTTATGTTTCCTCATAGTTGAACCATATTTGTCCAATCTAACTGTTTACTAATAATCTGTATAAAAACACCTGAAGTTTATTTTTAATAGGTATCTTATAAATCAAAACTATTTTGACCCTTCATGTTCTCTTTCGGTTCATAAATCTCAGCGACATAAATCACCTATTCAGCTTATTTATTCATTAGTTTGAGCTTAATGATTATTTGATTATATTTAAAAAAAATTTATGTCAGTTTTATAAAAATTATCATATTAACCCATACTCGTATCCAACTTGGTGCAAATATTTTCTAAAGAAATTTAATTCTTGATGGTAATATAAAAATATTTCTATTTTAAATTAATTGTGTTGGTATAACCTTTCTTTCGAAACGGTGTGTAATGATTTTGCTGAGTATATACAATAACATACATTGCACATATTATTTGTATACCAGTTTTGTTTTCAAAACGATCTACCTATACGGTTATCTTAAGATGAAAAATCAAAGTTGTTTTTAAAATAAATTTTAGGTTAGTTTGCTGTTTTATTGTATTTAATAATAGTTTTGTGTCATATTTAAACCATTCATAAAAAGGTGTTTAGAAGGTGTAAGAAGGTGTAATAAATATATATTGGATCGTCTGACAAATTAAATCAGAGAAAAATTAACCTTCAACAACCTCGAAATATTTCAAACTATAACTGCAATTACAATAAATCAATCTTAAGACCACAGAAATAATAAAAAACTTCCCATCACAATCTTAAAGAGTATAAAGTTTTATTACTTCACACATTACAGGGTGTTTTATGTTATTTTAAATATTACAAAATAAATTTTAAATCTCAAAACAGCATCCGTCTTTATAATAAATTAAGAATGTGATGCTGACAAAAGATATTTCAGTAGCAGTTCTAAGAAAATCTTATATTTTGTGAAATTTTGGTGATGTATTTTTGTTTCCTTCTACTGAGCTCTTAAGAGGATGACTTATAATTAAATATATTTTTTAATTATGTTCTGCGAATTGCATAATACATGGATCTAACTATAAGAATATATATAGCAATCGGCAATTTACATAACTCTCAATTAAATTTATTTTCATGTTTATGACATAAAACTCAATTAACGTAATTAAATTTATATAAATTAATGTTTTTTATTACCTAATGAATGTGTTATATACCTTTATTAATTTTCGAATCAAACCCTGTGCTAATTCAGGTGCTATACGAATATTAAAAAAAATAAAAATCACGGGAGTCGTAAAAAAACTTAATTTGATCTGCGCGGGATTGATATACAAAATTTAATTGTATTTCATTTTTTACAAAACGAATGCGATATGTTCAAGAAGTCTTACAGATAACAATACTCATTTTAGTAGATTTATATTCATGTTCGTTGTTGTGTTGTTGTAAATTTCATATATTCTCATTGATGTAGCACTAAATTAAATTTTAATGTTTGCCATTTTTTATTTGTGCTGCACTCCGTAAATATGCAATTTTCGTGTAACAATACGATATGGTTCTCGGTCGCTTTATGTAAAAAAGAGGAACAAGCGATGATGGCGAGGTGATCTGTAATTTAATTTAATGAAAAATCCACATATCATCATCAATAATGTTTTGCTGTCAAAATTGATGATTTCGAAGGTAAACGATCATTAAGAATGTCTTTTATTGTGTTTTAATTATATAATCTGGATTTTAAATATAATATTTTAGATTTGTTGGATGAATCTGCAAACCGTAACAGGAAATTGTAATTATTTTGAATTAAAAATTATCCTGTAGGTATAAATACTACGAGTTTATGTAAATAAAATGCTTTCAATGCTTACATAATTTTTATTTGTTACAAGACATGTATATCATGTAGCAAATATATACGACGAGTACACAATTTTCTTACTGATTGTGAGTTAACATATTCTTTCGTTTAAGCCAGGTAATTTTGGTTTGCAATGTATGTTATGTTTGTTCTGAAATAATATTTTTTTTAAAACCACTGTACATAAATGAACACCTCGAAGTTCAACAAATACGCAAGTGTAACCATTCGTGAATTATATAACTGTTGCGGTACAAACGCATTTCAAAGAATATGTTTTGTTTGTGCTACTTTATAAATGAGAATTATACAACGTATAATATTCGTTTACAGAAACTTAATCTTAGTTTTGAATATTTTGGTTGACTGTTTATGGTCAAGAATTAAGTTATACCACAATGTATACAATATTATAAATTCTATTTGGCGAACAAAGGCCATCCGTTCTAATTCCAAAAACTATTTAAAATTGTCAC
This sequence comes from Tipula lateralis, assembly GCA_963932295.1. NCBI lineage: Eukaryota > Metazoa > Arthropoda > Insecta > Diptera > Tipulidae > Tipula > Tipula lateralis. The sequence continues at coordinate 1,782,197 of OZ010736.1, read as the reverse complement.
ATTTGGCATGCCAACTGATTTTTCATTCAAAAGCTCCATCATATCACAAATCTTAAATAATTGAGTATCTCGATATTGATCACATTCGATTTAAATATAAAAATTTTGTTAGCGTCATCAAAAAATTGTGCAAAATAATTTCACGATTTAAATTAACTTTTCTTACTCAAATTTAAAATTGACTCTATATTATAATACAATTTTACGATTTTGGTGATTAATTAATTTAAACCCATAAAAGGTTATTTTATCAATTAATCAACAGCGAATATAGCGATTGGCATTGTGCTCGTGTACAAGAAATTTCTTTTTGTAGTGTTTCTTAATTTAGAAAACAATATGGAATGAAATGGATCTTTTTTTATTCTACATTTATGTTTTTATGTATGTACCAAAAGTAGTTAGTAAGAGAGCTACACTATAAAAAAAACATTTTAAATTTTAATGATTTAATTTAAATCGTGCAAATAATTATAAGCGAGCTATCGATATATATACGAGTTAGCTGCTTTCGAAAAACGCTAAAATATCGATATAATATACTCGTAATAAAATCGCAACACAGCTTTAGGCTAACAAGGCATGCAGTTAATATAATTTATTGGAATTAATTAAAAATGTTAAAAATAACAAAAAAAAGTTTTTAAATATATTTTAACTGTTGTAACTAATGTGCTCTGTTCATGACGTATATAAATTATGTATATATTTCATCTGTACATTGCCCGAATTAAATTAAGTTTTGCAAAAATTTATTAGTGTTTCTTTCGACTTGTATACAATGAAGGGTTTTTTTGTCATATAAATTTGATAAAACAGATTGTATTCAGAGTTTTTGATCAATTATCTATTAATGTTAATTTCAAATATTCAAATATTAATTTCAATATTTAAATAAAATATATTTTTTTTGATTTTCAGTATGCAACTGTAATGGCCATGCACGTCGTTGCCGTTTCAATATGGAATTGTTTAAACTATCTGGTCGTGTATCGGGTGGCGTTTGTTTAAAATGCCGACACTCGACTACCGGACGCCATTGTAATTACTGCAAAGAGGGATATTATCGGGATCCAACAAAACCAATATCACATCGCAAAGTATGCAAACGTAAGTATAAAAAAATTCAATTTACGTTCAGATTTTATTACATATATACTAGTATACAGTTTTCAATTATCGAGATTATCGACGAGAAGTTGAATTGAATTTCTTTGAATATAACGTGAACGAAAAATATGTTTTTTTCGAGAGATAAAATTAAAATATTTTCGTTATTTCACGCGAATTTATATTGGATACATGTACCATCAAGATATAAAAATTTTCCACAAGCAAAACGTTTTTACTTTGGAATGGATTAAACACAAAAAAAATATTTGTATTTGATTTATTCAAATGGAAAATTGTCTAAACGTAGGTTTTGCTGTTTTATTCATATATTAGAAATTCAAAGTGCAGTTTTCTTTTTTGTAAAAAAGAGCTTAAAAATATATGTTTCCATATTCAATATACAAAAGAAACAGACAACACGAAAGGAGATTTTTTTATAAATCTTTTAAGTTTTGTTAAATTTCAGTTGCTGTCTTACCTGGAATAGATATAATACTTATATATCTCAATGGACAATTTAATGTCATATAATATAGATGTATTTAATGCTTAAACAATAATTAGATTAAATTATGTATCATGTTTCTTCTTTATCGTGCGGTTTGGTAGAATCTTATGTGTCAATAGTTGAAGTCGTTGAAACATTATACAACTTGATGAGAAATTCCATCAAATCCAGACAAAAATAATATATTAAATTTAGTTATCTTTTGCATAATATATTACTCCTAATTTTTTAAATCCCAATCGATTCAATACACTCATGCCCAAACATTGCGACAAAATGCTGTAGTATCTCACTTCGAGCTTTTTATCCCTAAACCAAACACAAAACATTTTTTTTCATATTTATCCTAAAACAACAGTAATTTATGTAACTTTTTGTTTATTTTCTATGTACAAACAATACATAACAAACAAAAGACAAGAACAGTACAAAAAAGCTCAAAGCTTTTTTATATGTTTCTCCAGCTATACAGAAGAAAATACAAATTTTTAAACTTAATTTGCATCATTTAAAAAAATAAAAATAAATTTTATCTAATTTTTTATAATTTTAAAAATTTGTATCCATTTTTCTTATTATTATCTACCCGAAAAACTCGAAATATGATTTTTTGTATACTTTTTGTGTTATGTTTTCTTTCGGCGGTGGTGGTTTTTAGTGCTTTATTTGCGTTTGAAGAAGATTGTGCTGCTTATCTAGATACTTCGTTTTATTATTTTTTTCTGTAGTGTTCGGGTAATAAGAAACTCATAATATCTTGTGTACAGTGAATTTTTTATGTTCTTAAGACATTTCTATTTATCTTTTGAGTCGTTAAGAAATGTGGTAAGAGAACCGCACAAGTTGTTAAACAAATATGAAATAAAGTTTTTGTTATGAGCTTGTGGACTTATTGTCAAAAAACACCATAAAGATAGAAATTATTTCATACACGATTTAAGACGAATTGTGTATATTAGGGGATTATATAAAAGAGATGAATTACACGATGTAAATTTTAAAATGTTCAGTATTTGTAGATTTATATAGTCTAGTCTCAATTAAGTTATTATCTTTAAATTAATACGAGGAGATGAATACAATGCAATGTTTTTGTTCTAATGACTAATTTATATTTTCTTTGTAGGGTTCGGCAGTCATCCGTAAAAACCAAACAGTATACGGAAGTACCGCCAGCATTGAAAATCGAGTTGACCACTATATTACAATCGAAATTTTCTATTGCTATAACGTTTTCACGATATGAAGGCGAAAAAATATCCTTTTATACCGTAATAATAAACCCATTTTTGCCTCTTTTGTAGAACCATAAAAAACCTTTAGGTTATCATTACTCAATTTAATTAACTTCGGTTGTATCGTAAAATATAAAAAGAAATCTCTAAACTTAATTAATTATTCAACGATACGCGCAATTTTTTTCCAATTTAATACCATCCAAATTTTTTTTCTGTAAAAATAACGTACAACAAGTACAAATTGAAGTAATATTTCATACCACCGTTTACGGCGGCGAATATATCTATTTTGAATATACATTGGTGGTAAGCACAGATAAAACTAATTTTTCATTTAACCGTCAAAAAGTTTTTATTTTATTTTTGGTATATACATGTACATATTTCCTAAAACAAGATGTTATAATAAAATATAAATAAACTTTGTCTTTTCATAAACCAAAATTTCTTCGTGTCTATCTAAAAGAACCCCTAAAAGTTATGAAACAAACTTTTTTATTTTTCTTGATACCCCCGCCAAATCGTTTCAAATCAATCATTTGAGAAACGACAAAACCAAGAATAAATTTCGCAGATTTCCTATTTTAAACCCGCAAAAGTCGAATTAAAAGCGAATTTATTTCCAATTTTTTTAATTTCGACAGTCACGTATAACAAATTGGTATATTGTGTATATACTCGTATAACAGATCGCTGTCTAAGAAGCGACATAATAGAATTTATGGCATTCTTATATCTTTTTTGTTACCTTGCTAATAAAAATACGAAAAAATCATCAGGAGACTCGGGATTATGTACAACTCATAAAATTATCGTTACACGTATGAATAAAATGATGAGCGATCGACATGACTAATTTGTTTAACATAAAATGGTAAAAAAAAAACGGGAACATAAAAATTATTTTGCGACGAACGACGATAAAATTGATCCTTAGAGTGGAAAATTTGTCTTGTACAATATATATACGCGTACGTATAAATAAAATTTGCTTTAAAAAATTTATGTTGCGATAAAAAAAATGGGATAAATTGAAAAATTGGATTATAACCGTCCCGAATGCCAACTTTATATATACGTATGAATATAATAAATGGAACGTGGAATACATTCAATCATTTTCGTTTTATTCGTTTTACAAAAAAGTTATATAATTTTGGTATTTAATACGGGGATTACGCGACATAGCTGGTTTATAAGGTAATTCAATCAAGTTAAATATGATTTGCATATTCTTTAACAAGTTCAGTAAAGTTTAAATTTATTGTTATGCCATTAAAAGGTTTGTTTTCACTAAGATGTAAAACTATATATAGGATTCATTACCAGATAACATCAAATCTCACTAAGGCCTCCCAAACATTATCAATTATCCCATACTAAACCAAACAGTAATATTCGAAGTTATTATATTATAGTTTTCTTCTAATTTTCATCACTCATAAAATAGTTATTGTTATTATACTTTTTGGGAAGAAGACACCACTCAAAACTCATCACCATCAAAATATTTTTGTTTGATATTTATCGCCTGACGGCGGCAGCAGTAAAAATAAATACACATTATAGATATGCGCGTCTAACAGTGTGAAGATGGATTGATTATTCGTTAATTGGCTGCCGCGTATATATATAAATTGTTTAGTCAATATTTACATACGTGTATAATAAAAATATCTCACCTGCGTTGTATATCGACCACTTATACTTACTTTACGTGCGTGCAGTGGAACAGGATACAAATATTATTCTAAAATTAAAAAACTTTTCATGTACTTGAAAAACAGGATATCCATTGTACAAAGATATAATATATGAAACTAAAAAAAACTGTGTCAAATGTCAATATTTGTTTTAACCAAAAAAGCGTTTAAATTTATGTGTGTGCTCCCTGCTATACAAAACTTTTCATGTCCGCACACATATACATATATGTACTCGTGTATATACCATATACACAAAAAGTCATTGAAATTTTTTTTGGTTTAGTAATTTTTGTTTCGAGAAAAGTAAATAAAACATTGAACGTGATTCTGCATTAATTATAAGGACTTAAATTCCTTCTATTCCATATCTAGATATTTATTTGGATTTCGAAGTGAAAATTAAAACAATACTCATTCTTAGTGCTTTTAGTGTGTTTTGTTTTCTTTTCGATTTTGTTTTTCGGTCATTTATATATGATCCTAAACAAAGATGCTGTATATGGTTTTGTATGTATACGAATATATACGTGTATACAGAAAGCTTGAGATTTCATCATCATCATCATATAAACGGATGATGATGATAATGATCATTATGATTCCTAATTTCAGTCCTCCCTTTCATTATTTGTTTTACCTTTTTTGTTGTTAATACGTGCCACTTAGTAAATAATATTAATGAGTTTGAACCCTTTTTACGATCTTAGAGAATTTCGTTTTTTTTGTAATGTTAATTATTGGGGTCGAACCTAATTATTATCAGTAGCCCTAATTTTTCATGTATATAAAATAATCAATATTCAGATGATCTCATCATATGTCCGCATTGGAAAATATCATTTAATTAAACTTATTATATAGAGTTGGGGTCATTCATATTCATTGTGTATTCAAAGCTCAACTTGTACTACAAATATCACGTAATCTGAGCTTTTTAACGGCACACGATGTGAGTTAAAATGTAATTTGCATTCACGTTTGATAATTCTCATATAGACACATATACAGTTCAGCGGTTAAAAATATTTTCCAAATTACGATTATAAATTATTTATCTTAAATGCAAATAAAATAAATATTTCGTTTGGCAGAGGCGCCAAGTATAATGAAACGGAACACACACTCAATCGAAAAATAAAATTATGCTCACTCTACAATACCGATCGGATATATAATTGAAATTAAATAAAAAATCTATTTATTTGATAAAAAAAAATTTCCAGAAAATTAATTAAAATTTTAAATCTATTTTAGGCATATCATCAAACAGAAATTTTACGGGATTTAATTTTGTAAATATTATTTTTAATTTTCAGTATTTTAAACAAAAAATAAAATAAATTTGTATTTATTTAAATTCAAACTGATTTTGCATGTAAAGCCATATATTGACAGTAAGAATGGATACATTATTGGTTTTTAATTTATGGAATTCGATAGTATAGTGAAAATAAATTAACTGACTGACCCAATAAATTTAGTATAATATGTCATATTAGATCTTCGAAGCCTGATTGCAAACCCATTTTATAATCCCAGATCAAATTTCATGGCTGTTTGACTTGACCTAAAAATAAAACCATCTAGTTTTGTATCAAACAATTATTTTGTGTTTTTTTAACTAAATGGATCGGTTGATATACGTTCTGCATGGACCAACAAGAGATAGATGTGAAAATAATATTTTCTTCAGATTGCTGAGGGCGAAAACTATTCTCGCGAGATCTGTTTTATGTTAACCTGCTATAATTTCACCATATTCACGTACTTGATTTATTTATTTTATAATTTCTTTTTCCCAAGTCATTTTGGTTTTTTATTTTATATAAAATGCAAGAAAGAAAGCAAACCAAAATTAAATTTCCAAGACAATAAAGACTCAATTGAATCAATCATGATTGATGAATAAAAAAATATTATAATCAAACAACAGCAAATAAATCATTATTTTACACATCTTAATTTTTCCATTTTCTTTATGCTCGGTGAATTGTACATATTTATATATAGTTGAAGTGGACGCAAGACTGTATCATAGTATACGCGAGTAATCGTGACTATAGACTTAAATATAATATAAACTCTCATATAACACAGATCAATTTGTCAATTTTATTTTGATTAGAAACCCATTTATATCGATATGTTCGCGTATACGTATACACTGGCAATGAGGTTGCTGTTCTGTTCAATTTGATTGGTTGAAAGCATATGGTACAATTTTCCCTTGAACCATTATTCATTTAGTTTACTTCAAGTCAAATGGTTTGTTTTGTTTGTGAAAATAAAACATTTAACAGAATTCAACTTCATATACATATCCTACTTGTCATGGAAATGTAATTAAAATCATTTATCATTTAAACACTTTTGTGTACAAGTGGCGATTGGGTGTAATTTTCTTAAGGCGATTTTATTTCGGGCTATACAACAAGTGACAAGAATGATAAGCATAAACCATATATTTATGTACTCGTATCGTAATCCAAGAGACCTTCATTTAAATTTGAATCCAATTATTTGAATCTAATAAACAAATTTGAACAATAATTTTTTATATCTCCCGCATTCATTTTATATGCCAATAATTTTCAATCAATCTTTCTAATAGCGTGTATAAAATTCAATTGCAAGAATCAAATACAGATTAGATATAAGAAGGCAGCAGTGGAATAGAATAATGTTCCACATTTCTACATTTTTGAATGTATTCAAGCATATTATGTTCTATATAGTGAATATGTATGTATAAAATTTCTGTGTTCAATTTATGAGATGGTGTCAATTTTATAATGATATCTCCTGAGGGTTTCACCATCATACGGTTTTGCTTTTCTTACATTATTTACGTATACATAATATACGTATATGTATACGAGTAGAGTATAGATGCCATATGCAATATCACTCGGAATCATAAAAAATTTTATAAAAATTATTTTATATGTCTTTTAAAAATATAAATAAATAAATGTAATTTTATTTTTATTACTTTAACAAAATAAATATTAAAATGTAGGTTTGTTTTAAAAAAAAGTTTCATGTTTACTGAACAGTATAAAGTATACTACATACATATATTATAGGAATTAAAATTATGATGGAACAACACCAATGAACATAAAATACGTCCGTACGTAGGAGCGATCGTGAGAGATTATTCATTACAGTGCTTAGTTTGATTTCTTTCAAAAATCTTTCTAAGAAGGGAGATTTAATTATTGGACATAAATTGTTAACAGCTGATTTGATAAAACGCAACAAACTAATATAAGTATGAGATAATATGCCCATTGGGTCGAGCTAACGCCATATATGGGCATCATTTAGAATAGAAAAATTATTGTGTTATATCTATACTGGTAATGTATCTATACCCTTGAGTTTATTTTGATCATGCTTTTACGTAGCTACTAGATTTTTGATATAAAATGTTATGCTATATAACTTAACTGGAAATGCTTACTGATCGCACTCTGTATAAGTCATCCCATATTCGACCTTGAGTATCGAGAAATTTGTCTAAATATTTTTTATCCTTATCACAATCAGCACAGTTTTATATAAATTAATGCTTTTTTTTACAAAAGCTATCGATAAAAGGATTAGATTAAGCGTAGCCCGTAGCAACAACATGATTTACACAATTCCCATGTGTTTCATTTTATCGCAAACGTATAACATCACATCAAGAACGACAGATCGATTTTATTCTATTGCGAACAAATCACTCATAATTGACATGTAATCCAAATCTCAATCCATTTATCTTATCTAAAATATAGAAGTTAAACCTTTAAACTCAATGTTTTGCCGTAAATTTATAATTTTTTAAATGCTTTTATTGTGCTTTCTGTCATGTTGGCGATAAATTTCATACACATACTCCATGTAGAAAAGCTATTAAATTGCGACATGTAATTAAAACAATTAATCCACAACAAAAGCCAAAATGCTATAAAAATAATTTTTATGTTAACTTTTTTATGCAATTTCTTCATCGCATGCAATAATATAGCCCTAAGCATTTAAGCCATTGTGTATCGATCGTAAATGTATCTATATATATATCTCTATATGCATATACATACATATATAGACAAACCTTGACTGCTACCAACTTCTTGTTGAATTTCCAATATTTTTTTTTGTCTTTGCCTATAAATATTATCTTAACGATTTGCGGTTATTTTTACAATTTATGCGATTTCGTGTATCGATAGCGCGCGAGCACAAATAAAAAAATGGAAACACCATTAGAACACAATTTCTAAGACATAAAATCTGATTAATTGTTGATAACACAGACAACACAAGAAAGTGTTAAAATAAATGTTTTGGTGAGATAAAAACGGTTTTGTTTAAAATTTTGTTCTGCCGTTTAATTTAAGTGTTTTTCTATAGCTTACCGAGATAAGATGTTGGGTAATGGAATCGAGACTAGACTAATATATTTTATTATGTATCTTTATCTCTCTCCCTCTCCGAGTGTGTGTGTGTGCGCGCTGTGCATACTCAGTATTGGATTTTAAGGGCCATACAAACATTTTTATTACATTTTTTCATACTCTTATCTGATACATATTCTAGAGTCTAATAAATGAAATGGAAATGAATTAATTTAAAGATTATTTTATGAGGTTTTTGGTTTCGTATTTTGGAATATCTTGTTTCCAGTTACTGGTTTAATGTTAATATGTTTGATGCCACGGGCTATGTAAGTTTTTTAAAAGGTTTTTACACCTTTAGGTATTATCTTTTATCTACATATATTCATATTTGTTTTATTCTCTTTTGATGGTTGTTGAAAAGTGAAATTGAAAGGAAGTTCGATATCATATTTTTGATATTTAAACAATTTAAATTTTATGCAGACGGTGGGTGTTTCATTTCCGGGGTATATTTTTGTCAAAAACCTAAAACATAATATGTCATCAAGTGCAGCGTAGTTTGTTATGAAAATCAATATTGTTATTTCTAATCTCCACATATTCCTTAAAAATTTAAGATCCAAATGTATACAATTTTGGAATACTTTAAAAAATTGCAAAAGTCAAATATAAGTATATACGTTGATATCTTGTAATAGACCAGTTAAGAAGACCGTTGTTATTTTAATTGCTTGATATTATAAAGTGCGGTATTTCTTTATGTCGTTGCTTCACATTTAAGAACGACATATAAAATCTTAAGTATAGCATGAAAATGGAGACAAACCATGACAATTTTTTAATGAATAGTTGCAGTGTTACACATGTTTTTCAGTATTCGAATAAATAAATTTAAATCAGTTCCAGTATGTCTATAAAACATATATATCACGTTTATGATATGAGTCAAGAGTACGATATTGCATATTAAATTCACTCGTATATATATTCAATTTCCTTGTTTACAAAATTCACATCAACAACCATCAATCTATTTAAGAATCCACCATATACTACATATAAACTACAAGCAGCAGCAACACCATAATAAATGTAATATGATAAATGATATCAACGTGTAGTATTTTAAAAACTAAAGAATGTTTCTAGTAAATTTAGAAAATAGTTTTAATAAAATATTTTGACAGATTTTCTATTTCACACCGTGTCGTAAAAAATGTCAATAGGAAAATGTAGGGTATGTATATGAGAGTAAACTATATAATTTAAGTCTAGCTCCTTCATTAACTAACACTTAATAAAGAAAATATTTTTGTTATCTTAAAAGAAAACATATCTTCTCGTTATATTCCATATAGATATATAGTAGATTCGATGTATATTTTTATCACGTTCTTTCAACAATATTATCTTAACTCATTAAGTATTTATATGGTGGATAATTTGGGTTATAGTTTTTAGAATGTTTTTGAAGTTTATTATGGGGTAAGAAAATTAGAACCCCAAATATTTGATGATGTTGACGAAGTGTAGTACATGATATTTTGTGAACTAATGAATAAGAATACGTACACGATGTTATTGTACATAATTAGAAGCAATTTCAAATTTGTTTTGTAGATAATCTAATGATAACTATAAAGCATATTATTCAAATTGCACAGAAGTTACAGTGTCTTAAACTAATAGTCTTCTAATTTGCTTGGTTGAATAACATCAGATTATTACTGTGTATCCCGTTTCTATAATATATAGGGTGTATTTTCATACAGAAAATTCACCGGTAACGATATCTACTTAAAACATAATTAAGTATATATTATTAAATGACCGCCCACCTCACACGATATAAATAATGATAACATTCTCATTAAGCTAAATTCGACATCCTTTAAGAAACATCTAAATAATAATCTACCGATAGATAACAACAAGCACACAAAAAAACTGTAATTAGTACGTTCGATTATAACTTCCTGTTAATTCTTTACAAATTTCTCTTAATTTTCTTCGTTTGCCTTTGCAATTTTTTTATCGTAAATCAGCAGTTACGTTTTCCTTCTAAAAAAGGTATTTCGAGAGGCAGAGATACTGGACAGCACATTTTTCATTTAACCCCTTTAATATACATACAATATACACATACATTTAGGAAAATCATCAACTTCATAAATATTCGACCACATAACTATAATGCCATTTATTTGTGTGAGTCGATAGTGTTCAATAAAAGTTAATTTAACTTTTTTCCAATTGGCGTTGTATTTTTAGTTATAGCGTTACAAATGAGAATTCTAATTCGAGACGAACAAAAACACGTTAAATAAATTTACTTGTATAGATTCTTATCATTAACGAGAATGAAATAAACTCAGACGTTTCTATTTCGCTTTCGAATATATGGTCTTCGATATTCTTACATTATATAAATAATTCGATGATGGTGCAATAAATAAAATCCTGTTTCTCTCGTTGTCTTGGTATATACCATGGCTACAATGCTAAATGAGTGTTGATAAAAAATATCTTCAAGTGTTTTTTTTTTTTTGGTTTGGTTTGTGTGAATTTTATTCCATTTTATATTAGGAACACGATGATGGTGTGATATTGAACAATTTTGCTAGAATCTTAAGTTGGCTGTATACTACAAAATAAATATAAAATTCATTCCGCCAACACCATTTGGGATGGAAATGAATATTTTTTATCTGTCATCTTATATATGTGCGGTGTCCGCGAATTTCATATGCATAAATTGGAATATAATTATTCGTATCATCGTATATAGAGAATCCAGTTGATGGATAAATTATGGTTATTTAGTTTTTATGTTGAAATCTTTACTATCTCATCTTTTATTAATATCTTACCCAGCTTTGGTTTAAATGACATAACTTCTCAACAACTGAAAATTATTCGCATTAACAACTAAACGAGTCTCTGGTTAGTTTGACAACCTACACTCGGCCGATTATCTGAGTGTATTTTAGTACCCATCGTTATAGTTTTATATACATACTTATGTGCTCCATTTAAACTTCGTATCCTAAAATAAACTAAACTTAACACCTCATTTAATTTTTAAAAATTAATTAAAATTTTTATTATTCTTTTTTAAAATGTTGACATATCATTTTCATCTGCTCGTTATATACTATTGATGTAGCCTGTGTACACACATATATTATAATATACTCGTAGTCAAAATATGGACAGTTATATAATTCGAAAGACTATAGCACGTATACTACGAGACGGCTAATTTTTACTCCCCGTGCGGATTATAAATCATACAAATTTATGTTTTGTGTGTAAAAACATTTGTTAAAATACTGTGAAAAACTCTTACAACTTTTTTTTTTTTTTTGCATTTTCATGGGTTTTATTTTATAGTCTGGTGCATTTTAAATATGAAATATATGTACATATAGTATAAGTCTGTGTTTTAAGGTATATATAGTTGAAGTGGACGGAAATATAATTTCACCTATGTATACTATATATTATAAAGTATATAATATAGTAAGTAGGAAATAGATTTGTTATCTATATACGTACACGATACATAACTAACCTAATTTACGTGAAAACTTGTCTGTTTCAACTTCACTAACAAATTTGTTATCATCACCCGTAATGGAAACTCAATTAAATTTCTCTAATATTATCTTGTAAAATGCGTATTTTTTCATCGTTGCCATGTAAAATCTATTCGGCATAAAAAACATATCAAGCTGTTAGTTCGATTATATGTAAATAAAAAATTTAACAAATTACGATGCACGTATATCCAATATATAAATGCTTTCGGATCTTTGGATTATAATTTATTGTGCTTATTAGAATGTCGCATTTGATTATAGAAATTATTTTATAAAATAACGTCGTAATTATTTTATTAGATGTTATGTACCAACTCGTATTTATCCACCTGCTGGGCCAACTGCTTTTATGCAATCGGATTTTTACTGAAGGCGACGTTTATAGCGCACACCACTAATAGGAGACACACTATAATAGATTCTGTATCTTTTCCTCAATAATCTAATTCTAATGATATTTATTATATGCATAAAGCATATCGTATTTATATATAGTGGATTACACTAGTTATTTGTTGTTTTTGTTTTACATGTATTAGAAACATATTAATAACATAAAAAAAAATTATTCGAACCACATAAAATATCAGATTACATTATTTATAAACTTGACATTGTGATACGTACAACAATAAATAAGAAGAAATACATACAACGAACGACTTTAGTAGATATCAAGAAGTAAATAAATCTTATGTAAAAAGAAATTCAAAAAAAAATTGAAATCAGTTATAAGATGATTGTCATCTTTAATTAACAATAATTTATAAATTAACATGTGTCAAATATTGTTGTATTTTGTCTTGTCGAATATTTGGTGAAAGTTTAATTTTAGATGTGTAAGTACATAAGTAATAAGAAGTTAATTTAAATTACTTATGTACGACGAATTTATTAGGTCATATCGCGTGCGGTGGCATATTCAATATGTTTCTCTAATTGAATTTAACGTCGGGGGGTTTTAAAACGTTTTTGATTTTTTGTCATGTTGTTGAAATGTAGCACAAGTATTGTATAATATGTAATACATAAGTGTACGTGGGTGTCAATTTCATAATTGAGAAACGTTTTTATTAATATTTTCATGATTTGTTTGTTTTAATAATTTTTGGAAGTTATTGAACTTGTGGTCAGATTAAATCTATATAAACCGTTCTAAATCGTCATATTTAAGAACAAAACAATGCCACCTCTCAAAGTTTTAGTAGAACATTAAAGTTCATTTAGTTTGAAATTTAGTTAACCGTTAAAATTATTATAAGGATATTGAGAGAGCTTATAAAATATGCTTATTAATTGTGAGTTCGGAGATCAATATGGAAAATGATAACCAAATGAGCCTTATCATGATTTTATTCCCCCATATAGTGGTTCCTTCGTTTCTAAAATTTCTGTTATCAAAATTCATGGAATTATCCTTATTATCAAATAATATATATGTTATATTATAATGAGTTGAAATAAATTTGCTTACTAGTGTATAATATGTGTCTAGCAAACTGGATGGTTTTAAAATCTGTCAAATTTCGATTACGAGCTTTTTCCACTTTTAGACTTGTTTATCAAACCAATGTTTAAATTGTAGTTTTATACATAGGCAGTTTTATATGTTTTTATTTTAAATCGAAAAGATAACGTTTTCGAGAAGCGTGTAGTTCGATAATTTTCACTGTGCTGCCTAACTATGTCAAAAATATTAATTGAATAAAATCCATCTGTTTCATGAAATATATTTGGCATACCAGCACTAGTATGTTTTTAATATTGCATAAATGCATATTACATAGTTATACCACAAACGTTAGAAGTGTTTAATATTACCATTATACATTACCTGTTGTGGAGCACTTAAGAATATTAAACCTTTCATCGTAACGGCAAATATTATAACATAAACGAAAAAAATCACAATTTAATTAATTTAATTATTTTATAATTATTTTTATATATAAACTGCACAAACGTACAAGTTGTTTTAATTTCAGTTTCTATTTTTGTATATATAATTTTATTAGTTCTTTCGTAAGCTTACAGCTTTTATGAAATTCTTGCAAACATAAGGAACATAAGAAGTATACAACAACAAGACATTAAGCTAAGTAATACAAAAGAGGTTGTTAGTTTGCTACTATATTTTACTACAAATAAATAATGAAATTGAAATAAATTTAAGTAAAATAGTGAAAAAGTTTAAATAAAGCTTTTTAAAGTTTAGCGAGTATATTATATTAAATTGTTTTGTTTGAAAGTTTGTAATTTGATTTATTTTGTTTTCTGGACAAGTTTGTATTCGATTCGAAATTGATTACATTTTTTTGTCTGTTTTTAGTTTTAATTAATCAAGAGGTTAGAGACTTTAAAAGCTTTTTGTAAAATAGTTTATTCGTATAGAATAACGATTTTATATTAATTTATCTAAAGCAGTTTTGATCAGTACTTCACATAGAAATGTTATAAAAACTATTATTAGGATGTAGTTCATCATGACGGTTGTGGAATGGAATAGGTTATATCATTTTTAAAACTGTCTTTTATGGTGTGTTATAAAAGTCTAGTCTTTATATAGCAGTAGTTATCAGTCGCTGGTGAGGATTTTCTCATGCTCCTCGATTTCATTTTCTTAACACAAATCACAATGCATATAATACTTAAAAACCACAAACAACTATTTAATCATAACTCATTTCATACTCTATATTATCCTATTAATATTATTTATTATAATACCAATCATCAACACATTGGAAATTCCTAAAACATACAACAACAAAGGCAACGAAATTCCCATCATACTAATCTCATTATGTAATTTAATAGTGTTATGATTGAAATATCAACAGCAATAAGTACAACAACAATATGTACAGTGAAAACTTCACTTAGAATTCAGTCAACCACATAGCAGACAATTGTCTGTGGTTTTTCATTTAATTTCCATTTCACTCTTTCTCTATATATATATATATTTGTTTCTCTCCTTAATTAATGTGGTTTTCATTATTTTTATGTTTTATATAAGAATACATTCCTTTTATTTTAAAATAGGTATAACAAATATTATACCAATTTTGATAAAATTTTGGTATTGTATAACGCAAAAGATGATGTTTCGGGATTTTCCATTTAATATTTACAATATAAAGAAAATGTTCTTAGAATATATAATTATAGACAAGGGTACAGGGTGGCAAATTTTTGTGTACATAATCTTAATTTAAAATATTTTGATTTCGGATACACAAATACATACATGCGAATACATAATGGAAAAATATTGTAGAAAATGGATTTTCATTTCACATTTTTTATTATTTTTGGAATGTGGTTATTTATTTATTTTGGGTACATATTTGATGAAAGAAATAAGGTTGACCTTTTGCCATAGTTTACCGAATTTATTCAATTT
Source organism: Tipula lateralis (assembly GCA_963932295.1). Lineage (NCBI taxonomy): Eukaryota > Metazoa > Arthropoda > Insecta > Diptera > Tipulidae > Tipula > Tipula lateralis. The sequence continues at coordinate 1,766,233 of OZ010736.1, read as the reverse complement.
TATTTTAAAATAAACATTTTATTTTTATGCTTGCCAAATATTTTCAATTTTACCGCAACCATATAATCCCATATATGTTTTGTGACTAATAATTAAATCAGAGGTCGATAACAGAACTACTGTGTCGGAGTATACGCGCAATAATTATTTTTTGTATGCCAATTTTATATTCCTAATTATGTATTCTAATTTTATGTTGTTATGTTATCACAGTATGTGGTCATTTATATGTACACAGTACATACATAAACATAAGTAATTAAATAAAAATTGTACAAAAAAACTATTAAAAACTAAAAACTAATTTTTATTTATGATTCTCTTGGCTGGATATATTTTCACAGAGATACGAGTACGTGTACAACACAAAATATTTAATTTAATTTTGAATATTTTTTTTATATTACATACATTTATTTATCTTAAAGTCTAATTTATTATTTGTGATAAATTATTTTTTGTCTGGTCGAAGTGGTAGACTTTATGTACGAGTGTACCAATATGGTGTCGACTTTTAAGTGTTATGAAATGTGGGATTGATTTAACTTTGTATTTTGGTGTGCAAGAAGAATTGTATAGATCATTAATGGATTATTTTATGAAATATATCTCGGACAGTTTAGCAACCATCCGATTATTTCTATACGACACAAGATTATAACTAATTTCTAACATTGTATTTGTGGTTGTGTAATATTGATAATTTGTGCCAAATGGTGGTAAGATGTTCTTATCAAGTATATAATGTTTATAAAATCTCCCATACCCTATGTTGTCTATTTATTTCTGTTATTTTCTTGTGGCTTATTATTGGTCGTTGTATTACGACTGAGTATATACCCAAACTCACCCCGTGTCTGATGTAAAAAATAAGCAGCATACTTTGTATCCCAGCTATTAATCTAAATACATATAATTAAAGATACAATAGGTAACACGATATTCAACAAAAGTTAAACATTGCTCATTTAACCTTTAATGTTATGATGTTATTAATATTTATTTGATTACACAATTTACTTTCATACTATTAGATGCTATATATAATTCATCAATATAAGGATTAAAATTTATGTAAAAATCTAAACTTTCAACAATTTATTTTACACATTTATCCAAATTTCTATTATATCACACATTAGATAAAAAATCTGTGTAACATACCTTACTTACACCATACTAACCACAAGCATGTTACCATCTCGCCCCAAAAGATCATCCTTTTCTGATATATAAATAAAATAACAATTCAAGTATTAGTTACAGGTATATGGAAAAAAGTCATTTTAACTTTTCTGAAAAACCCATTATGGCTAGCAAAAAATATCCATTAAAAATAAATGTTACTCCTCCGCACACACACACCATGAGGAACAAAAGAAATGGTTCGTTTTAAATTCCATTCTATAGCCAGTGATTTGAAATCCCTTACAAATATGTTGCAGAAACCAAATAAAATGCCAGCATTATAACAACAAGAATAACCAAAAATCTTTTACACTCTATTAATTTTCTACTAAATTTCCATTTTCAAAGTGTTTTTTTTTTCATTTTGCACTGTACCCATAAATATTTCTTCGTCGAAAAAAATGATCCCTAAAAAGTAAATTTTGTGTATGTTTGAACGAAAATGTCAAATTTAGGAAATTTTTTTATTTTTTTTGGCTCAAATATTAAGAAAAATTCCTTTCACTATATATTATATACTAGTTCATGCCGTTCGGGATTCGTTTTGTTTGTTGATTAAGTTTTGGGGAAAACATAATGTAAACTGTAAAATTGAAAATTTTTGCTGGCTCAAACAATACAAAAATATTTACTTACGATCCCTTCCTATATACAACAATGTGTGTATGTATATTAAAAAAGGATATTTTATTTAAAAACAAAATAAAAGGATTTGCCCTTCATTTAATTTTTCCATATGGTTATTGTATTAAATCAAGGATAAAATAGTGGATAATTAAATTCCTTAACCCCGACTTGAACGCTATATAGTGCAAGGTATCAAGTGTTTTTTTTATGATGCTGGCTCATTGCTCTGTGTTAAAGGGTTTATATAAATTACTTTAACTAATAAAAGGGTAAAATGGCACAAATTTGTTGTTACTGGAATTTTGTGATTATGCAGCTAAAATTATATTTTTAATTAAAATGTCATATATATTAACTATATCGTATATTCAAGGGGGATTTTATAACATATACAAACTATAATATTTTTATTATATGTACGTACTCACGTACGTATTTAAAACTGATCTTAATTTATTTCCTTCCTTATAAAAACTCCATATATTACAATTAATAACCATCTGTTTAGCATTATAACAAAAAACCACAAAAAAGTGGTAATAACTATAAAATTCAATACACACAATATAATAAAATGCGCCATTGAATGTTTGGTCAAAATGATAAAGATGAAAAAATATTTATTTTTGGAAATTAGAGTACATATTCAGTTCCATATGATCTGGTTATTTCTCAATATTATATTTTCATTTCTTATTTGTTTTACATTTGGCAAATAACGGTATAGCTATGATGCTTAAGAACACTATACATGGGTATATAGTATAATCTTAAATATAGATTCAAACTAGTTTGAAGTTAGAAGAAACATGGATTAAAATTCGATTTACTAATTTCTATTTATATACAAACATATATTCGAAGCTTCAATCTGTCTATCTGTCTTTGCAATCTGTTTTAGGGCTCAAGGCTTTCCCAACTCTTTCCCAGTTCGCGTACGATCCATGTCAGACTATAGTACTTAGATGGAAGATGGGTTGGCCCATGGATTCTGCAGTCCAACAGGGGGTCATAGATGTGTTCATTTACACCACCGATCGTAATCAGATGGTTAAAATCCCTTTTGTATCCTGCAATATCGGGATTCCACCCTGGTACCTCCCACTCCAACTGCCGCAGCTTTAACCACGGTGCCATTTGGTCGGTGTTAATTTAAATCTATTCACTATTTGGTTTTAAATCAACTTGCCCGTTTCTGAATTTATGATAGGATATTTTTAAAAATTAAAACTAAGTAAAAATATGTACTTTTATTTATTAATAAACATTAATTAATAAAAGTTCATATTTCTTTCTTTATAACAATTAATTCTTGTTATCGTTAAATTCTAGGTTAGATTTATAGTGTTTGATATGTTGTCCTAGTACTCTGCCGATTTTCCCAAAATATTAATTGGTCAGGTTAACTCAAACATTCTAATGAGTTACCTTTTCAATTTGTCTAGAATTATCGATGAAATAAACAATTCAGCTTTTCAGAAATATGATCACCCATTTATTTTTGGTACCAATTCGGTTAGGTTATTAGATACAAATTCAAAATATAATCACTCAATAATCATTATGTTTACTAAAGTTTAACCACTTAAAGAAGAAGTATCACAACAGACCATCGCCGGTCAAAGTGTGCGGTAGTAGCCATCATAAATGTAGTGTAAGCTGTCATATAAAGAAATCAAGTAATTAATATAGTCACATCAGTTTATCACTATGATGAAGTGAAGATAGACACATTGCGTAAAACTCATACAGTGATTATTTAAATATATATGTTACCATGAAAACGTTTTATTTACGGACAGATATACAATTTAAATTGTCATTTTAAATAATAAAATTATTTATTTACAATTACCTCAAGATTTCTGGTACACTGTGCAAATACAGCAAAAAACGTTAACTATTGCAGTCTTCATTATAATTTTTTATTTTCGAATTATTTACTAAGTTTTAAAAAATTTGAAGTTCTTGAATGCTCAGAAACGACCATTCCGTTTTTATGGGCAATAAAATAATTTAATAAATTATTTAAAAACTCCCGTTCCACAAACATATAATTATTAAACTAAACGTTGATTAAAATTAATAAAAACAATGTCTCTATATACGAAACGCATGGAACTGTTGTTTTTACGATTAAGACATTAACTTACGACACACACACACACACAAAAAGAAAATCCAAGCGAAAGGAACGGAAAATGTTAATGATTTCAAAAAGCGGCACGTTGTAAATTCATTATTACGATTATTGTTATTACTATCATTATTATACTATTATTATTATTGTTATTATTTTTATTTTGCATTCAATTTAAATGTTTTCTTTATATAGTGTATACGTACGTATCTCTTATTATTGCCATTTATCATTTTCATTTTCTTATTTAGAATTTTTGTATAATTTTTTGTGTACGCGTACAATAAAAGGTTTGGCTCTTGTTCTTGAATGTCGAGAATTTCTTTACCATTTCTTCCTTATGTCTTGGAAATTTATATTACATTTATATTGTCTAATGGCATCATTGTGTGTATTTATATAAAAAGTTGATATTTAATAAAGTTGTTAGACATACATAATTTTCACTGATTTATGATTTTTATATGTGCATGTTTATGTTTAGATTCATAAAATTGTATGTATACATGTGTACAGGAAAGTTGTTTACCGATTGTAGATGAAATAGTGAACATCACCCATTCAAATTTTATAAACTATATGCGGTTTAGTTTGGCTTAACATTTCAAACAAATTTAACAGTTTCACCACTAAAGCACATAAATATACTTTAAATGTTTTGAGGGTTGCCACAACGCTATATAAAATAGTGAAAAACCAAAATAACATTTATTTGATAAAGTTTTCTTATATTTCGGGACTCCGGACCAACGAACTTTGCAATACGCGGCAGACGGTTAATCCGCTGTCGTAATATTTTATGTTATTTGTTCAAAAGCGAAACAAACAAAGCCTTTTACACGAAAGTATATATAAAATGAAATAAATAAATAAGCTTTTTTTTTTACTCCATCTTCGGTAGGAAAATTTATTGTTCGTTAACAAATAACAATTTTCATTAACGGGAGAAAAACAATTATTATTATTATGCGCTCGTTTTTTATAAAATAAAAAAGCTTTTCGCTTAAAACAATAAAAAACAGAAAACTTTTTTTTTATTTTGGGTGCTGTGCGCGATTTCGGTAGGGAAAGCGCTTTTTAGGTTGTTTTATATTTTAGTAAATTTATTGATGTTTTTTTTTTATTAAATTTATGTTTATGATTTTTAAAATTAAAAATGTTATGTTTAATGTATGTACGTACATGCAGATCTTAGAGTTGTTTGTTTGTCGCAATTAACCGTTGGGGTTGAATTATAAAGATTTAATATTTTATTGTGAAAATATCAAAATTGTTTCAGTATGGAATATTAAAATATTGGTCTTGAACTTATGTCACACTAAATACGCAAGAAGGATATACTATTCTTGATGGCTCAGAAAGAGAATTACATTTAATATAATAATTTTACGGTATTAAAATGGACCTCGCTATAGTGTCTGTTTCTTTGAAGTTTATCCTTAATGATGATCAAGTTTTCAATATTATAAATTAATTAATTCAAAACTGTTTTCGTGTTGTCTAATTTTTTTATATAATTAAGTTAAGAAAGTTATTTTTCTAATTTTGCTTCCTAACTACAACATCAAATCAGATACATACTTCAGGATACGAGTAATAAATTTTATTTCACATAATTAATCCAATATTAAATAGTTGATTAATTTATAAAAATATCTCATCGATAACTATATAATTCTACTATATACTTCCGTCCAAATTACCCCCATGCAACAGTAAAACATATTAATGATTTATGCTTGTATATTAGAAAAATACATTTCATATTAACACCGCATATCACATTGAATAGAAATAGAAGGGGTGTGTAGTATCTCAAACTGTCGAACGGCATTTTTTCGTATACAGAATAAATATAAGATGAATAAAGTTATCAAAGACATTAATTGAATTTCCTGGATCGAGATACAAAAAGTAATTTTGTTTCTGTACTTTGTTACATTTAAAAAGGAAATTAATATTTCATAACTTTATGCTTTCACGGTAATATTTCCTTCCTTCCGTCTTAATAGAAATGTGTATATAAATAAAAACCTACAACAACTACAAATTCTTTTATATAATTAATTTAACTTTTATTTTACTTTAAAAACTATTATTAAAAATATCTTAATTATTTTCTATTATTCGTCTCTTTTTATATAATTGTACATGAACAATACAATGCCCAAATATATGTATGTACAAAACAACGAGTCGAACGTACAAAAGAAATGAATAATTTGTAATTTATCTTAAACACTTATTTTTTGTGTTGACACGTTTAAAAATAAATAAGAATTAAATAAGACACAAAAACAAAATTAAGTGTAATTTATTTATATTTAAGAAATAAATAAAATTAAGAAAGATTTCCGAAATACGAAAAAAAAATTCTAACAAACAAAACAAATATATAAAACGAATAACCAAACAAATAAACAAACAACAACAGCAAAACGACAAACACACATCACAAGACGTTTTTTTTTCTTCGTTTGTTGTGAATGTCATTATAAACGTTCTCGTATATGTTCACGCATGCAATGAAGTCATTTGAAAATGAGTTTTATTTAATTCAAAAAACGAGAAGAATTTTAAAGTTCTACAAAACATCACATCATAATAATGAATGAAATTATAATGATCTCGCGATGATGATTATAATGATTATGATGAAGCCTTTTAATGTTTGTTATATTTTGTCTACTACGTTAATCGGTTGGTTTTAAAGATATGGTTGTTGCAGTAAATACATGAGTTACATATTTTAAGGGTTGTTTGTAATACTGTGTGGTGTATTATTTTTTAAGTGTATATGAATCGTTCAGTTTTGCAATGTCCTTGATTGTATAATAACTGCCGACCTAGCTAGATCAAGAAATCACACGATTACACTAATATTAGTCTTAGTATTTAAAAGTTCGATTAAAGTACGATACATTAAATTATCACTGCTCCGCTTAGGGTTTAACAAATAATCTTGAAGTGTTGAAACCCGAGGCTCTTTGAGATTCTAATGGATACATCAAAAGAAACAATAAACATGCAGTAATACTTTCAACTTGTCACGCTGGGTGAATTTGAAGGTAATATGGTTGATAAATTAGCATTCTGATTTCACGAGCTTTCTTTACAAAACTGGGTGTAGCAACCGCCAATTTAATCAGTATACTAGTTTAAATACCACATACCAATAACAATTTGTTTCAGTTGTCTTAACCAATCCTCTTTAGATAAAATAATTAATCGCTACTTTCCAACTATTCATTTCAGTTTCTTAAACAAATATCTAATTTCTAAAGTAAATATATAAGTATACAGGTATACACATATATATATATATATATATATATATATATATATATATATATATATATATATATATATATATATATATATATATATATATATATATCGTATCTATAAAATAACTCAATCAATCCGCCTATTACATGCATGATATACATTAATCATTAAAATTTTCCCACATGGCGATGGAATCCCATCATACCATTTTAGCAATCAAATTAAAATACATCTTATGCAAATATATAAGAGTATAAATGTATAACATAACAGCATATAACATAAATAATATGATGATGAATTATTTTTATAAATTTGCTCGACTCTCATCTTATAAAATTATGTACAATGTACATTTTTTGGCTCCTCTATGTTCTTAATATGATTTAAAATTTAATTAATGAGATTTTATTTAAGAGAAAGAAATAAAAAAATACAAAATATTAAATTAAAATTAATTAAGATATATTATTTTGCTGACTTTTCGAAATAAATTTCCGTATATATTACGATTTGTGTGTATGTTGTGTATTTTTAATATTTTAAGATGAATTTATAAAAATGATTAAAAATTATTTAGAATATGACCCCTATAATTGAGATAAATTTCATTTTAATAGAAATGTTAATGCTATATAGACGAGAGAGTATTTTGTTGGTTATTTATACTAATTAATGTTTATTGAATATGCATGGATATCGAAATTAGCGTATACATATATGTATGTAGTTATATATTACACGCATATGTCGGAAATTCCATCAAAAATATCCATTATTCATTCATTATATATTATATATTATTAACTGGAGCAAAAATATGATTGTGAATGATATTATGGAAATTTAATTTGGATTACCTACAAAAACCTACATCGATTCGCAATACATAAATTTACAGTAGGAATTTAAAAGCTACTCCCCATAATTAAATATAAATCGAAACTATCAATTAAATTTAATTCCCACCTTCAGTTTTTGTTCGCCTAATATTATTGTATATTTTACAGATTTCATCTTAATTTTTGGTATCCATAATTAAGATTTTACAATCGTGCGCGATATTTTGTTTTTCAAAAAAGATGTGAAAAACACAAAAAGAATCGCAAGAAAAAAACCAGCGAAAATAAATTAAATTTGTTTGCACAAATTACGGAAGAATCAGAGAAAATTAAAACAAAAAAAATTATCAATTTAAATAACATAAATCTTAAGACAAAACAAAATTTGATAATTTTTAATATCGGGAAATATAAACTTTCAAATGTATATTATTGCTCCACATAGCAGACCTATGCAAGTTATTTTGGTTTCCAATACTACTTTTTCAGCTTTATAAAACTGAGATAAAAGAAAGCTTCACGCGTATCGTTTATATATATGTATATATATATATATATATATATATATATATATATATATATATATATATATATATATATATATATATATATATATATATATATATATATCAGTTAACGCGCGATCCGTGCTAATCGTTCCTCCACGGTTTTTGAACTCAAAGATGCGGAGGTTGCTGGATTGCGCGGCTAACCCGGTCACTTTCGCGTGACGCTCACTTGATGACGTTTATTGACCCACTGGTGTTTATAGCATTAAACATACGATCCGCGATGACAGCCAAATTGTCTGTCGTAACCTGGTCTGGCTGAGTTGCCAATGCGTTGAGGATTACCTCTGTCATCTTTCTCGACCATAACGATCGTATAATTTTACCGGAAAAATTATCGCAAGCAAAATTTTTTATGTGCCTCAAAGCCTCCGATGGTCGCCGATCACCAATATCTCGACCACTCAAGAGCGCCTCCAGCTGTTTTTCTTCGGAGGGGACAAGTCGATTTATGAGCGTATTTTGAAGCACAGTATAATGATTATCAAGTGGCGAATTAATAGGTTGGACATGAAATTACCGTTCCTTTTCTTTTACGATACGTTTGATGTTGAATTGCACTTCCGCCAATTGAAACCACACCTTTGGGTTACTTGGCCAGAAAGTGTTTAATTTAATGTTTGTTAATTCCAACTGTTGCGTTTCTGCTTTGTCTTCGTCCATCGACAAGTTTTTTTTATTGGGTGAAAATGTGGTTTCGGATGAAAATTACGGAATGGTTACCGTATGAACAATTTTGCAAAATGTGTTTTCTGGTTTTTGCAATGATGGGTTTTTACGAAACGACTTCCCTTTAAAAATCTACGAGTAAGACGTTGCACGGTAGTGAAATTTTTTACAAGTATTTTATGAAATTGGTATAATTTATTCTACTTTATAATTTAAAATTTGGAAAAATGAAATTAATTTTACGTTAAAAAAATTTTACGAAAAGAAAATTAGATTTTAGTTTTTACAAAGATTTAAGCAAAGAAAAAAATTGTATATAAAAAAACTTGCGTTTTGTAACCCGTTATGTATATGGGCCTAGCTGTTGTTTTGTTACTCGCCGTTGCCGTACCGTGGTACGGTGGCTTTATGCTGCAGGAAACTTCCCTCGGTGTCCCGAAATATTCGTTTGTTTGTATATGATATCCAATTAAGTTGTATTATATTTGGTTGTTTATGAAATATTTCATCAATCAGTGTTTTTTAATATGGTTTCAATTGGTATTGTAATGCCGATGTACCGCTGATTTTGTACCGCTTGTTTTTTTTTAAATATGCTCTCGAAACAATCACTCGTTTGATATACTGCCGGTATTTTCGGTGTTGTTTTTACATGTAAAAAATTTTGTGTACATTTAATTCGATCGCCAAAATAATACAATCGTGAAAAATAAAAATTTGGTATATGTATTATATATGTAAACGTACCTGTTCTTGGTACGGTTTATTTTGTGTACCGTACCAAGCTCAATATTTTTCGAACACTGGATTTTTTAAAATGTTGTACACTGTGATATAAACCGCTGTCGAAGGTCACCCCACTGTAGGTGCTCCGTTCTAGCGGGTCACTCCGTTAAACAAAACTATTCCTTTTAACTATTCGTTTAGTTTACAATGTATTTATTTATCTTAAAATTTATTAACAACTCAATTCACTTATCAATTAATTATTATATTTAGTTATTTAATTAAATTTAGTTAAATTTTCACGGCCGTATCTTTGCTACTACCGTAGATTACTCATTGTATTGCAAAACATTAGAAAAACAGGTTTCGATTATTAAGCAAATGAGATGCGCCCATCACTTGGTGAACATGCGCAAGAAAATATTCATGCTGTGGCTATCACCCATTGGATGGCGGCACCCGACCTTAAAATGACCGAATTCGAATGAAATTTTGTCATTTTTAATTATGAAGCGCCTGAATAATTCAAACTGATTTATATCAGCTGCTACAATATATATATATATATATATATATATATATATATATATATATATATATATATATATATATATATATATATATATATATATATATATATATATATATATATATATATATATATATATATATATATATATATATATATGTATATATATGTATATATATATATATATACATATATATATATATATATATATATATATATATATATATATATATATATATATATATATAATATCAAAACGGCGTCTTGTTCGTTTCGTCTTGTTATGACAAGTATTGAAAACTAGGTCATTGATGAACAATAACAATTAAGTTGAAAGATATTTTATACAATAATAATAATCTTTCAGTCAGTAAAACATTATGAATTTAATTTATGAAAAATTATAAAACTGAATTGAATAAATAATAATATAGGCCTCGATGGAAGTAATATAAAGTATAAGTTTGGCTAAGAAAAAACAATCAAGTAGTAATGAAGCAAAAAGAAACAATTAGGCAAAATTAATAGAACTTTAATTGGTTATATGATTGAAAAGAGCTTCTTGTTGCTGGCACTGTAAAAACACAGTTTACAAGATAAGTGACTTTTTAAAATATTTAATAATATATTTTGTAGTCCAATTATAATGGTACACATACCAAAAGCTCATTAAGAACAAAACAATTTTTTCAAACAAATTCTCAGTAAATTAAATTGAATGTAAATGACTACAAGTATAAGGAAAAAAGCTCATTTTTTGTCTTTATTTATTTTAATTCCCTTCGCGTTTTTTGCGTTAGTTATTTTCTCAAGAAAAAATACAAACATAAGAAAAACAAAACTAAAATTTAATTAAAAATATTTTTTGTTATAATTTTTATCTTATTTTCATAATGCTCAGAAATTCAAAATAATTAAACATTCTTTTCGTATTCATTTGCGATACACGAATAACTTTTCGAATTCTGCAAATGGTACAAATATTTCTAAGATTTTATGTATGTACATAATTTGTTCGATTTGAAAGCTTTTATCATTTTAGACTTACAAATGTGTGTCATTAACGCGATTCGTTACAGATGACAATTCAAATCACAGATGCAAGTATATCAAGTGTATGCAAATGTTGTGTATAGATAAATCATTTTAAAGATGATTTTTTTTTATCTTACGTTCAAGAAATTATAAATGTTGTGGATGCGTGTTTATGAAATATATGTTAACATCGCGCGATTTTATTTATTTTTGTATTATCGTACATGTATTATTATATATATAAACGATACAGTTTGTTTATATGCATGGTGTACTAATAAATCATTTTGGGAAATATTCTGTTGTCATTGCTTGTATATATGGTGTATAAATTATAGATTAAAAATGTATATCTTTATGGATTTAGTGGTGAACTTTATGAATTCGTTTTTGTGTTTGGCTTTGTTCACATACGAGTACGCATAAAGATTTAAATTTGCATTAAGTGGTTGGATTAAATTACTAACTAAGCCTTGAATCAGTTTTAAATAAATACATAAATTATCGGAAGTGATGAATTTATACATATGTAGTTTAGTTTAGATCTTAGTCAATTATATGGTTTAACGTTGAATTATATTTCGTTATTTCTGATACCTGAATATTAAATGACATATTAAGGATGACACTTTATCATTAGGATAACTTTTTAAGATTTCACATATATTTATCTATATAGTACTTCTGTTTAACTCAAGTCATAAAACTTTTTAATAATTATGTATTTATGTTAAATGGCACTCATTAATGTCAAAATGAGTAAATAGGTAATCTATTCAAGATAAAAATATATATCTAAATTATTTCCGTTTCGTTTAAATTTATAACATAAGACTGTTCATTAAACAAGTATTCAACAAATTTTCCTAAATATTGTGCCAAGTTTTAAAAAACATATGCACCTACATAAAACTTTGCAATCGTGCAATGACCCGTACATCCATCGAATACAAAACTGAGCCTATACACATTCTTTTATCTCTATACTGTTAAGATGTTAACCCTGATAAAAACAAAAATAAATAAATAAACTACATAGCGTACATAAATTAATCGCGCGCAATGATGCTCCTCGCGTAATAACAATTTGTAATTGCTCGATGGATGAATTTTTTTTGCGCCAAAACAATTTTTTTAGTCGTTAAAAATTTTAATTTATTTATTATGACTATAAATTAATTTCATTAACACTGTCGCATCTGTATGAATGTACACGTAGCAGCCATAACATATAAATTAAAATTATTTATATTTTAACTAATTATTTGTAATTATTTATTTTGTTAATTTATTTTTTGTTCAGTATAATTATTATCTCGGTGAAAAGTGAAAATTTGTGTGACATACACTTAAAAATTGTTTCTTTATTTTTGTAAAAAAAAGTTATTTATTTTTAAAAATAAATTCTATTTATATGTGTCTTTTACAAAAGCGATGTTTGAAATAAAATATTAGGTTGGTGTTTAATATCGTTCGAATCTATCACCTCTAAATTTTCAAAAATCCCCCATTATCCTCCTCAGTAAACGTAATAAATTTGCCAAAGTTCAATGAAACTAAATATGAACATTCACAACCCTCCGAAGTGGTTTCATGTTTATATAAATCGAAATGGTCATTCAGAATTCTGTGATTCCAATTAATTTTGCTGACTTGGGAATACATACATACTTGCGTACGTATATTATATATGATTAGTAGTATGAATATAGTTTATACATCTAACCGGAAATTAATTCGATAACAAAGTACAACTACTTAAATTTTATGTATAAATGGATATAAACATATATACAAGGGGATGTATCACTCTCTAAGGAATAATTTTTCTCTCGACATGTATACTATATATATGTATAGCTATAAATAAAATTCGAAATGTCAATTAAATACCAAACCTCTAACATAACATTTTTCTTTTTCTACAGCATGTGATTGCCATCCAATTGGATCGTCGGGGAAAACATGTAATAACACATCAGGCCAATGTCCTTGTAAGGATGGTGTGACTGGATTAACATGTAATCGATGTGCACGAGGATATCAACAGAGTAGATCACATATTGCACCATGCATAAGTAAGTATACATATCATTGTAAAACGATTTTAATCAACAGTCAAATAAAAAATCGAATATGTTTAGAATTCTTTGTCAGCATTTTTATGTAAAATGCTAAACAAAATACAGAAGAAGATTAAAAGACCACTTAATCCATATAAATCAAATAGAGACGACACGACTATATAAGAATTTATATCTCACCAAATTAATCTTAAATGTGTGGATTATAAAAGATTTTATGTGTCTTAATCTATATAAAGTACTATCTCAAATCAAATCGAAACACTTTATGTCTTCGGATCAAATAAAAATGGAAATAACTCTTTTTGACACAAAACTATATAAAAATGATAATGTGTCATAAAAAAGTTTTTGAAAGCAAACTATACAGACAATGTATTGTGTATATGGTATAACAGGCAATCAAGATTAAACGATTTGGAATAGCATGAACAAATCTTTTGTACATAAGTTGCCTTTACAAGTAGAATCAAATAGAAAGTTAAATAAATCTTAACTCTATATCCCTCTCTCGTTAAATAAGTCCGTATCCAACTTTGGTCATAGAAACAAAATTTAACAAATTAGTTTTCAAGTAAATATAAACTTTAAAAAAGCAGTCCAGTTAGTTTAAAAGTTCACTGGCTTAAGAAAGAATATAGCGCCAGATTAAGTGACGGTTTTTAGGAATTTGATTAAATGCACGAAGTGTCATTTTTAATTAAATAATCTATGGCTTAGAAGCCGAAAACGGCCCTTACCGCGTCTGAACTGAGACCTTACGAACCAGTGTTAACGAATGGTGCACATTGTAGGTGGTCAGCTCAACGAATGTTTTTACACACAAACGCGTTTTTATGTCATCCGGTTGCATGTTAATTTGATCAACGGCGGGAATCGAACTCGAGACCGCGGCGTGATGAGAAACTCTCTTAACCATTAAGCTACATCCGGCGACATTTTTAATTATAAGTTCGTATTTCAAGTTTAAGCAAAATATCGATAATTTTATTCTTATGATTTACAATTATTCTTATATTGACGGTCACCTCTTTTTTCTATCTTTAAAAACAGTGAAAGTTGTAATGTAATAGGATATTTCCACATCCATTAAATGTTTTCGTTTGGAACTTAAAATCCAGCCTTATTCTTTTTTTTTATTATTTAAAAAGTCTGTATAATATTACAACTAATCTCAGTAAATGTTCTGAATTTTCAAGCGGTGTATGGGATGAGAAAAATCGGTTGGTCCCAGTTCGTCCAGTCCTTTGATTTCAGTATTTCAGGGAACCATTAATGCTTTGTTCTTTTTAGGCGCTTTGGTCCATTGGTGTGATCCTGTAGGTTCCGTTGCTCCTCGTTGCCATGCCGCTGCAGTCGCAGTACATGCGACTCCTTGAAAATTTAAATATTTCATCACTGACGTATTGCATGTTAAGGTCTCGATGGAGGTTGTCATTTCTAATATACCATGGAGCATTGACAATGCTACGTTAGTTCTTTGTTTTGAAATTTTTGTATGATCTTAACTGTAGTTTTCTTTGCACAGCCCCAAAGTTAAATGACGTATGTCCAGATAGGTTCCAGGATTTGTTTATATAATAATAGTTTGTTTTGCGTTGTCAGCTCAGAGTTTCTTCCAATAAGCCACTTCATTTTTCAGAATTTAAAATTTAATTCTTGTCTTTTCTTTTTAACATGTAGGTATGTCGCATTGTCAGAGTAAGGAATTTGTTGAGAATTCAGTCTAATAGGAATATATTCTACTTTCTTGTTGGTGAAGTATATGTGTGTTGATTTTTATTCGTTTAGCATTATTCTCTAAGTTTTGTCCAAGTGTTCACTGTATTAACAGCATTTTGTGATTTCCATGTTGATTCGAAAATACTAGTATCAGTGGCATTATTGCAATGTCGTCAGCAAATGTCCCTATTCTGGCTTCTCCTATATTTAGTAAATCATTTGTATACAGAAGGTATAACACAGGGCCAAACACACTACCTTGTAGGACTCCTGCCAATATTTTCTTTAGTTTTGAGTACTCTTCTTTCTGTCTCACCCGAAAGTAACGGTCCTTTATGTATGGCTTTAGCAATTCAAAATATTGTTTTGGTAAGTCTCGTTGAAGCTTATATTCCAGACCATGGTGCCAAACCTTATCAAATGCTTGGGATACGTCTACAAATACTGCTAAACATATCTTCTTCTCTTCCAGAGCATCTTCAATCTTATCAGTGATGCTATGTATCTGTTTTATTGTTGAGTGGCTTTCTCGTAGCCTTATTCTGATGAACACAAATGCTGTTTGTTATCATATATAATACGTATATTAAAAGCAAGTTATGTTCACTGTTCCTCTGTGGATTAATTTTGGGCAGTACATTTGAGCTATAAGGCAGTTCATTTAATTATATCTATGGCTTAGAGGCCGTAAACGGCCCTTACCACGGCTCAACTGAGACTTACTACGAACCATTTATACGATTGGTGCACGTTGTAGGAGGTCAGCCCAACGAATGTTTTTTACACACAACCACATTTTATGTCATCCGGTGGCATGTTAATTTTTGGTCAACGGCGAGAGAACTCGAGACCGCGGCGTGATGAGAAACTTTTTTAACCATTAAGCTACAACCGGCGAAATTCTATTATATACAAATGAATTTAAGTCGTTAGTTAACTATATCGATTGCTATGAAATCGTGGTACATACTTAAGAACTTAAAGCAGATTGCTATATTCAGTTATTGTAATTTTGCTCGGGTTTAAAAGATTATCTTACCAGTTTTAGGTTAATGATAGTATGTACTTTGGTTAACATTAGAATTTAAAGATATAATTGTAATTGAAATAGAAAAATTTTGTTTTATATGTTTTAATTGTTTTTGTAACTACTTAAATTTAATAATTCATAAACCTATGTTTTAGGTTAAATCTCCAAACAGAATTTATCTCCAGGTCATGAAAGATATATTAACTAAATTGCAATTGAAGACACAGCGTTAGGGACAATTCCCGAAAGTATTGCCAATATGCTTTATCCAAAGTTTATCTGGCATACATTTCCCCCAAAAAAATACATATTTTTAAAAAAAATATTTACTTCCGGAATATCAAATATTTAAACTAAATATTATTCACTCACTGCAAAATAATAATCTACAAACCCTCATCATATATGAGCATAATCCCTATAAATAATTTAACCATATTTTAAATAGCAACTTGGAATGCCGAAAAAAATATATTCAAATTATCATAACAATCAATAAAAATGTAGCAATCAATATCATCCCTTTAAAAGCCCAAGCACATCTCCCTTATTTTAATAAATATTTTATATTTTTTTTTTGGATTCTCATCCTTTTTATTCGCTATACATTACCAAACCATATTTATAAATCTACATATATCCAATGAATGATTTGACTCGAAAAATATAAATTCACGGGTATACTTTACAATATGCATCAATTCTAAACGAAATAGAACTTCGAACTACTCGTGTGTAGTTACTATGATGAAATTATATATATATATATATATATATATATATATATATATATATATATATATATATATATATATATATATATATATATATATATATATATATATGCACGAAATGAGGGAGAGCCGATATAAAATGGATGGATTTCAATTTCACCTTCTTAATCTTGGTAAATATATCATAGCCGCTGGTCAATTTTAGTGTAAAACCCAAGATTGAATTGAAAAAAATGTAGATCTATAGACATGATAATTACTAGCACACTGTATATCCGATATAATTTTAGTTGATATTAACCCTGTACACAATATTATGTGTATGCTTACACATTCATAATATAATTTCAATTCAGGCTAAATATTTTCCCATTAGTGTTAATATGGTTATACGAGTACATATAAAAAAACTCTTAAATCACAAGAAAAGGGGGAGTAATTCCCATTAAAGATGTGATGATACGATAATGGATATGATTTTTATGAAAATTAATTAAATTTATATTATTTCTGACTTAAAAACTATTTTAATATACTAAAACTAAAAACTTACATAAATCAGATTAGTTATGTTGATCATCATCAACAATATATACATATATCCCATATACCAATCATTAGAGTTTATAACTTTTTCTTATATACCAGTGTATTTTGAGCATGGGGTTGTGGCAAAGAAATCAAAACTAGCATAAATACTCGTATAAACTTCGATAATTATGTTTGATATGAATCTATACATATCGAATCGAGTTGAAGAGACGATGATGATGGTTGAGATGGGGATACAAAATTGATTTTTAATAACAAAACATTTTTTTCTGTTTTCATATTTTTTTAATAAATCCAATTTAGATAAATTAAAATTTAATAGATCGTAAATTTTAGATTTTTATTCGTTTAAGTTAGGAGATGTTTGTTGTTCTTTCAAGAGAATGTATATATAGACAGTAACTTTATATGACCTATTTGAACTCTATGCGGTTAGTTAAGACTACTAGTGTTTTATTATAGGTTGAATCATAAAGATTTGCTTTTTATTGGGAGTCATGTCGTTTTCTAATAATGTCACAAAACGACTATTTTATTCTTTAAAGTTTATTAGCTAAGGTAAAATATTTGATAAAGCCACAAGTATAAGTCGTGTATGCATAACATGTGCACTTTATACTTTTCGAACAGAATATAAAATGAAAACTATCCTCAATAGTATTGAAACATTAAATTTTCTATTTTTTATTAAATTTATTTATTTGTCAGGATGATTGGAAGTTAAAATAAAGTATACATATATGGAATACTAATTTTCCACTTGAAGCTGTATATGAACACTTCAGTTGCAGTCAAATCTATCAAATCAACATTTATTTTGTAACATTTAATTTTAAATCATTAATCAAAATCGAATTGAAGCTATAACCCATCCAAATCGAACTATTTGATACATAATTTTCCACATCAATATGATATAAGAAAAACTGTACGAAAATAGCATAAAAAATCCGTGGAAAAATATAATCTCAAAACCGTTCATATATACATCCGACAAGTCTAGACAACATTCAAAATCATTGCGTTCGAGTTAATCCGCAGTCAACTGGAAATACATCTTTATACATTGTACATATAGATACATATACATGTATTTGATATGCCCAAAAATCGCACCGATTTAACAGAAATAACAGAACACAGATCAAAGTGAAAAATATGTGCTTGTTTTGTTTGAGTTTCAATGAAAATATCTATCAAATACTTGTACATATATCAAAAAATTTGCTAACACGATTTTTTTTTCGAATGATTCGATGAGTATATAGAAGAAGACTATGGTGTAGGGTTTGTATTTCGAACACAAACAAATGTCATCTTGTTCATTTGTGGTATATTTTCAAATATCCTGTATTATTCAGGCACGCTTTAGAGATGCTAATAATACGTATATGTATATCGGTATGGAATGTTTGGAGATAGATGTAGATAGTTAATAATATACCTGGTAATTCGATACCTATACTCCTGGTGTATACATATATACACTCGCGAACAAAATTAACGCATATTGTTTTTTTTGTAATAAAAAAAAATCCCGCTGGAATATTTGAGTGGAACTGGTATCAAATGATCCCAAATTTATAATTTTCTCAATAAAAATTAAAACTATAGCATTACAATTTAATTTGATTAATTTAATAATGAGTATTTCCCCCCCGTGCCTTTATTACAGCTTCCATCCTTCTGGGCATACTAAGTAGAATGCTTTGTATCATTTCTTGTGGAATGAGATTCCACTCTTCTTGCGCTGCAACTCTCAGATCTTCTGTCGAATCTGGTGCAGGATTTCTAGCTCTAATACGGCGTTTTAGAATATCCCACACGTGTTCAGTCGGATTAAGATCAGGACTCATTGGTGGCCACTTAAGTGCACGAATGCCAATATCTTGGAGATATTGTCGTACCGTTGCAGCAACGTGGACTGGAGCGTTATCATGCATTAACACAAAACTGTCATAACCTATGAAGCCCACATATGCCAAAACGTGATCGCCAAAAATGTTCCGAGCATACCAATCTGCATTCGTCCTCAAACCAATCTCCACCAGCTCCGTACGGCCCTCCCAACTGATCCACCCCAAAACATTATTGAACCTCCGCTAAAACTTACAGTTTGCATCATGTTACACGGTGCGTAGCGTTCTCCAACTCTTCTGTATACAAGATTACGTCCACCTGGTTTCCATAATTGGATTCTGGTCTCATCTGAAAAGAGAACAGTGGCCTATTGATCAGTTCCCCAATTTGCATGAGTATGAGCAAATTCTAAACGGCCACTGGATTTGTGGCGGGGAAGAAGCCGTGGAACTTTTACGGGCTGTTTTGGAGTTAGGTTCACTTCTTTTCATCTTCGTCTAACGGTTCTGATACTAATATTCACTTGACGCGCACTAAGTAACTCATTTTTGAGTTGAGTAGAAGTTCGGTTTTTCGATCTCGTAACGAATTCATTTTTAAAAATCGATCATCATTCTCGGTTGTGCACCTTTTACGTCATTGTCCGGGCTTTCTTTTATTTTTTATTTTATTTATTTATTTATTAAATTGTGCGATTTGTACTTGTGTATAATCTTCCTGATACAATGTGACCACTTTAACCGCCTCCAGCTCTTGAACGGGTGCCATATTACAATGGATTTTATATTAGGTGTTTGCTTTATAACACATTTACAAGAACTAGTGGTACTGCATTTAAAAATAATTGATATGCAATGGAACAAAAGCCGATCGTTGCGTTCGATTTAAAACACAATGCAGTTTTGATTAAACATTTTTGAAAAATTTAATTGATTGGTTTGCAGTAAACTTTATTCAAGGTGGTTTTTGATAAAAATATAAATGTGCTATCATTTGACACTAGTAGTATTAAAATTGACCAGCGGGATTTTTTTTTATTACAAAAAAAAAATATTCGTTAATTTTGTCCGCGAGTGTACTATGTGTATCGCAAAAACTATAAAAAACTACATTCATGGTTTGGATAAAAGCTCGCTTTAAATTTCATGCCTAGACGATTTTTGACTGAGGTTTAAAATAAATTGCAATTAGAATACTGATAACTTGGACGTGTTCACTTGGATGTGTTTATAATGTGAAATAACATTATTAAATAGTCTAAGTCCCAGCTAGTTCAAGGTTGGCTTGAGAACTGAATAAGTTATAAACTTACTTGGTAGATTTATAATTTTCAGCTTGGGTTGGCTAAACCTTATAAAAAAAATGGTTAAAATGGGAAAAATATTTTTTTCGTAAATAGCTTGCATCAATTTTTTGATTCTATCTATCCAAGAACAAACTAAATTTTTTTAACGAAATATTGTGTATTAATTACTTTTGTTTTGTGAATTATATACAGTGAAATTATATTTTACTTCTCATTTTCAGAAATACCACGTGTGATATCAGCTGGTCAGCCACAAAATACACAGCCCGAGCCGCAACATGATCCCGATGTAACACATCGTAACGACGGGGGAAGAGGTAAGTAAGTGCTTTTTTTGTTCTAATACTGTTTTATTGCATGTGTTGCGCCCGCAGTCTGTGATTAACAAAAATAAATGTAAATACATGATTTATTTAGTCCATTTTTGGAATATATTCACATAAATCTAAATTAGTTTTACATAAAACAGTATATTATGTACATATTTAATTGAACTAATTAGCTTTTTTAAATTATTAATTTTTCAAAATTGTATTTTTATTTTATTTTGTGAAAACATTGTATAAAAAACTAATAATCATTAATTAGTCATGTTAATATAGGTGGATTAAATAAATGCTTTGTATATATTTGTAAATCAATGTGTATATGGTGTACCAATTGTACTGTTCTTAATTAATTTATTATATCGAGAGTTCGACCACTTTATGTTTATCCCAAAATAAGTAAAACACATTTTTTATTAACTGGCTCATTTCGCAGCGAAATTAAATAAAATTGGTCTGACCTTTATATACAAATAAATTAATTGATTTTTGTACAAAATCAACTTTATAAATACTAACAAACAAAACATTTGTATAAATTTCAAAACTCAAATAACCATAAAATTGTGTCTTTATAACAAATCAATTGAAAAATATAAGATCTTAATGGGCACAGAAGACAAAACAGTGATTTGCTTATTTTATAGCAGATGACGCATAAATGCGTCGATTGGAAACTGATTTTTCATTTACGTTTTCAATTCGTTCCAAAAAGTACGTTACAAAAACAACAATAACCTATGTATATTTACAGTAATATTGATTGCAATTGAGTAAATTCAATGATAATCGAATTATTTATTTATTTAGTATACATTCAATGATGAATAATCGAAGTTTTATATAAAATCGTATTATATGTATGTACATCTGTATATGGTATATACTCAGATCAAGAATTTTGATTTTATTTAATTTTAATTTGAGTGAAATTGTAATATAATATTCAATTAATTAATTAAAAATTAAATTTTGTTTTGTGTTGTTGTTGGTCAAATTAAATTTATACGATACATGTTTTAATATTTTTTTTAACGGATTATGAGTATGGGAGGCTACTGTTTAAATATTTACAATCAAAGTATTATTTTTCATAATTAAAAATTTGTGTTTTTTTTTAATTGGAATATGCGAGATAGAGCGATGTGTGATGAAAGCCAACTGTTTACTAATTCGTTGTTATATGTACTGTGTATAATTCATCACACTTAACAGTGAACACATGTTTAGAAAACCTTATGATAAATTTAAAATAGTTAATTTTGATTTGTCTAACACTGAAAGCAGCAATATAAACAGAAACAATCTTAATAAGTGTTCTTATTGACAGATTATATCTTCGTATTAAATAGTCAACCCTTATTCAGTTCATTATTTTTCAAACAACGAAAAACACTTTTGGTTTTGCAAACTCAAAACTACTAATACCATTCGACTATACAGCATCTCAATTTAATCACATCCCAATATATTATTTCAATTCCCAATACCCAATTCAATTTAATCACATTTCGTATTTTAGTGGTGACATAAATTTTTTTTTAATATTTTTTATGTTATGTTTATATAAAACGGAAAATTTATTTCGGACACGTACAAATCGTCTAGCCAATAAATAAACTATTCAAACAACATCCATATCAAAACGATACAGAACCATTGCGATGCATTTTTCAATCAAAAAATCATTAATTTTCATCTTATAAAATGATTTATGAATATCATCTCACACGATATGACAAAAAATATTAAATTATGTCACATTTAAATAAAATTTATTTATTTATTAATGTAAAATCATATTTTTATGATTTTTTAATTATAAGAAACGTTATAAATTTTATGTCTTTTCGTCATTTTGATTTTTCAACTTTTCTCTTATACTTGCTCCTCCTACCCACACTTACAAACACGTACACAACAAAATACCAACAAATTTCTAAGTAAATTTATAAGATTTGGGTAACTTTATTTTAAAGAAAATATTTAAAATTATATTCAAAACAAAATCACATTTTATTAAGTTATCGTCAACATTATACCAATAAATATTTTTGTGCATAGTTTTGCCATATACGGGCTCATACTTACAGACACACACATATAATAAGTTTATCATGTTAGACTTAAAGGAAATACAGAAACATAAAAAGTTTCACGAGATAGCTTTCAGCATTTTACTGGTTTTATTATTTTGGGGAGTACTTAAGTAAAATTAAATTTAATATAACTTCGTGTTTATAGAAAAAGTTTGTGTCTTAAACTTTTGGTTCTTTCAGCAACTTTGTCGTGATTTATAATTTTATTTTTCAGTATACAATTTTGTCGCTGTTAGTTTTTAACATATACGTGTGAGTATGTTGGTAAGTTAAAGTTTACTGACCATTTGATAATGTTTTATTTAATTTTAACCTCTTGTTGTCAATCCATTTAAAACAAATGAATGGTAAAAATTTCTTTTCCTTAAGGGGTTGATGTCCCTTGATTCACCTAAAGTTGTACCAATATCATCGCTATAGTTAAATTTTAAAATTATTGGAAATAGTCAGTAATATAGTCGTATAATGGAATATATAAGTATGTATATGTTTTCTTCAAATAGGTCAAGAAATGTCGTCTCCTCAAAAACCTCAAAAAAGTTCTGTTTGTCTATATAGTTTCTAGTCCAAAAACAACATCCAAAATACGTTTGTCGCAAAGGCAACAAAATAAGTGTTTGAGTTGAGATCACGTTATCCTATTTGAATAACATTTCACATTTATGACATACTGCAGCACTTTAGTATCCATATGTTTTACTGTACAAATCTGAAAAGAAAAAAATTTAATATAATTAATATAATATTATAATACAAACGTGATAATGATATGCTTTGCTTATGCCATATCCTTTAACATAATCAGTACATCGGTATATGTGTAACAAAATTGGGTTATATATATATGTACATATAACCAAAACAACAAAAAAAGGAAACGAACCCAGAAAAAAACACTTTGATCTATTGTGTTGGATACCAACCATTCTCTTGTTAACAAAACATTAATTATTCGCAAATTTAATTAACATTTGATAAGCTTGTTGGGTGTTGTTAACTTTTTTTCGTATTTTTACATACAAACGTATATACATATATCCCATTCTAAACAATATGTACTTACCATATTTTATATGTAATGGAAAATCTGTATATAGTAATAATAAGAAGAAAAGGCACGAAGAACTCATATAAATAATAATAATAATAATGATAAGCAACAACAACTATACTGTATCAAAAGCTCAATTTTGCTGAAGGAAACCCCAATATACACAAACAAAATAATAATAATAATATCAAATTAAGGATTAGAATCTATATGGCTTTTTGTTTTCTATATTATTTATATGTACTCGTATATATATATATATATATATATATATATATATATATATATATATATATATATATATATATATATATATATATATATATATTTATATATATATATATATATATATATATATATATATATATATATATATATATATATATATATATATATATATATATACATATATATATTCGTTTACTCTAGCAAAATTTTATTTATACATGTGCTGATTCATATTTTGAGGTTAACCTTTTTCTTCGTTGTAATGATCATAATTAATTTTATATTATTATTTAGATATTCATACAGTTGATCGAATGAAATCTACTGTCACCGCACTAATGTTTTCCACAAATACCCATAAAAGTTATGTACATATTTCGAAATACACAAAGTGTTAAATAAATTTACATAACCAAAACTTTTTTTTGCCAAGAGTAATTATTTGTAAGAACTTTTCTAGAAAAACTTCTGTTTTGTTTAGTTTTCGTTATTGTATCCACATAAAAGCTTTCAAATTATTGTTTAGTATGTATATAGAAGGCAACCAAATAAAAACACAACACACATATTTTATTTATTTTTTCTTTTAGTGGAAATAAAATTTAATTAATTTTTTAAGTTTTAAGTTTAAATTAATTTCGTATTTGTACAAAATTGTGGTATTTAGTCATATGTATGTATGATATAGAAATAAGAGAAATATTGTAACAGATTTTTAATTTCCTGAATTAGCATTGTTGCTGTGTGGTAATTACACTTTGTACATATATGTCACTTTTCTGAATTCAAGTGAAGAAAACTGAATATTACAAGCGAATGTTATAGTGCCGCTCGTCTTTACAATTTCCTAATTGTTTCTACCCGAAAGGCCAAATTATAATAAAGGTATATTTTTAACAATATAAATATCCTTTTGATTTATGTTAATATACCAATCCTTTCTTGCCTTTTATTGTTACTTTAGTTAGTACATAAAATTGGCCTCGCTCCAAGCAGAAGCAACATAAAATGAAATCCGAAAATCCTAACAATACAAAAACAATCACTATAAGTCTTTTAATATCATTTTTCTATATCTGGGTCATTGTTTATTCAAATCTGCTAAACAAATAACTAGTGTACACGAAAAATATGTATATTATACAAAACGAAAAACAAAAAAAAATTGTATATAGAAGAAAATCTTTTATAAATTTTCATTGTTTTCCACTCGAGTGATTACTATTGTTCTTCCATAATTTCACCATTTTTCTTATTACTATGCATGTATATCTCGTCTCGTATCCGTATCTAGCCTATATATCGACTTAAAAAACAATATTTTCAACATACCAACAAACAAAAACAAGATCATTAAGATTAGATTTTGCTATTATGGCTGCGTGTACTATACTTACTATATATACGATAAATAAATGACTTAAAAATTATTTTTTTATTTAAATTTACCAAGTTTTTATTTTGATTTACCAAAACAATCGCAAAAAAAAGATTCAAGCACCGAGCGAGAGTTGGAAAATGCTTACACATTCAATTTAATTTTTCCAAACGTTTATGTACATTTTTCACTTCATTTTTATACGTTTGAATACACAATCTGGTACAGAGAATTTTCTTGTCTGTATGTGTGTTTCGTAACAAAAAAAATATAATTTTATTAAAACAAGAAAAACATTTTTTTTTGTCTTGTATGTTCAATTATTTTGATTAAATTTCCTTCAGTCCGTTTTTGTGCAATTCTTACAAACTTTTTTCTTTAAGTTTTCGTGTAATCCTTAAGATCAAAACTTTAAAAATCTATTAATCACAGACTTAAATTGAAAACTTTTTCAAGCAGGATTTAGTCTATTGATTTTAAGCAGTATTTGGGTGTATCCAACCATTTTATAAAGGTTAAGTAATTGACAGAAGGTTAATAATTAGTTAAAAATTGATGATATTGGAGTATTTTGTTTTCGAAAATCCGGACTACAGTAATAAAATTTTAAATTAAATTCTAATTTAAAATCCATCGTAGGAAATTTTATGTACTTTTGCTTTTGAAATCACTCCATTGGGAGTTAAATTCCATTTATCCATACCACATTTATATACGTATTTCAGCTTTATGATTTATTCGAAACACTGTATCTTATACCAAATTTTATGTTCATCTTATACCGATTTATAAGAGTTGGCTATTTTCTTTATATCGACATCCATATATATACGACATAACTATTATTTTTTATTGTATAGTTGACTTTTTTTATATAATATATAATGAAAGCACGTAGATCAATCAAATCAAGTAAAAAAGGGACACAATACAATACATACCACACCGCATACTATACTATATCTATAAGTACATATGTTTATATATATATATATATATATATATATATATATATATATATATATATATACCGACATTTTTCTTATAAAATTTTGACGTGCCGTGCTCTCGTGCTGTATGTGTAGTATACACAAATAACACGTCTAATGCTTATTTTGGCTTGATTTTTATACAATTTTGCAATGAAATTTTACCAAAATCACGTACTCTATAGTGTGGCGGTGGTTGAGGTAATGAACATATATATATATATATATATATATATATATAAACACAAGAATACTGAATCAAATGTCTAATAATAGAGCGGTCAAACGTAAAGCGAATAAAATAAAATTTAATACACAAAAATTGAATTGAATATAAGATTTGATACGGTCTTGGGTTAAAGTAAAAAAAAAATCAGCACATCAAGAATAATAACAGAAATTGGTGTGAAAAAATTATTGGTAGAGAGATGAAATTAACTGAAAATTGACAGGTTTACATTATATAGTATTTTCATGAATACGACTGTAATGTATATTGAGGTCATATCGTATAATGAACATCCGTATTTGGATACTATTACTAAAGCCGTCGTCTGCCCAAAAAATTTCTTCATAATGAAGTATTTATACAATGTTTGTGATTTCGATATTGATGGCGTAATCATATTGATCTTAAATCATTGTACTATTGAAAAAAGTCATATAAAAATAATTAGGTTCTTTTTTACTGCAGTTTAATTGAGAGCATTATACATGAGCTTGCGAATGAGTTTTTTGTGGGAAAATATTGAGTTTTGGATATTGAATCGGATTTAAATAAATTTTTACCATTAAAATATTACAAAAACAAAATGATTTAAATTACAGTGATGTACCGATCTTAAACGGTAAAGTAGCAACATCTTTTACGAAAATTTCAAATTTTATAATATATAATAATGTTAAATATAGTAGTATGATCGATTATTTTAGGATAAAAGTAATCTATTTTCTGATTAGGCAAATAATATGTAGCTAGCGTGTAGGATCATTTTAGACCAGACTTCAATCACTTCATTAGACTATGAACCACACAATAATGTTTTCGTGTAGTTGATAGTCTGCGTATGTTCGATATGTTTGTTTGGTTAGAAATTGACACCAAGATGAATAATTTGCATTGTTTATTATTCTGTTAAAGTTTAATTGAAAAATACACGGCATAATCCAAGATCAAATTAGATTTAATTCTTAAGCTAGCTGTGAACGATTACGAATCGATGTGTGGATAATCAAAAATCTAAAACACAGATCCCAATTTTATCTGTTCTTGAATTTAATCGACCTTTTTTAGAAATTCGTTTCGAATTGCTATAGACAAGTGTATTTTGCTATTTAAGTTTAAAACGTCACATTATCATTAGTATGTGGGTCATATTACATAGATTCTCAATGTATTAAAAATTAACAAAAATATCTATTTTAATTACTAAATAAAAATCAATTGGGACAATGGCCATGATCTACCTAAGATGCCAAGAGTATAAAACTGTCTCACTTCAAAATAGATAAATATTCTTTCACACTAATTTTTTGGTAACATATTATTGTTCTGAAAAAGGACCTTTAAGGCTATTCATACAATTACGGTTATTACAACGAAATTAATAGACTCTAAAATCACTTCAATTTTGACTTATCCAGAGACAGCTGTAAAATAATTGAAATCCCATTCATTTTTATAGTAAAAATATAGAAATAGATGGTTGTAGTCCAACAAATAAATAAAGCGTTAAATTAATTTAATTATGTATAAACATAAAATATTTTAAAATCCTAATCATTAATTGTTAAATAAACACATTTTTACTAAGCTTTTACTAACACCTAAAAATTATTTATTTTTAACAATAAAATACCGTAAAAATAAACTAATATAAATTTTAAAATATTTTAATAAAATTATACTTTATTATTTTTTTCCAATTTCTTGAAATTAATTAAATTAAAATGTATAACATTTTCTTATGTACACACCCAGAACGACATCGTCCCTATAACACTTACTAGTGTAGTGAGATGAAAATAAATAAATTAAAAATGTTTAATTTAATTTTATTAAATTTAGAAATTCACTTAGAAAATAGAAAAAAAAACTTTTGTTGCTACAAAATTTTATGGTAGGTGGATAATTTAAATATACAACAACCAAAAACAACAGCACCAAAAAGTCAATTAAACGAGTACCTAAAGGCTAAAATATTAAATTATTAAAACGAGAAGGTGATAAATACGAGAACGTACATACTTGTAGAATACTCAAGGACAATAATTGTGAGTCTCATTGTGTTGTATATTGTGATAAATTATTAAAATTTACCTTTTTTTTATTAAAAAAAAAATTATTAAAAATTTGTCTTAATCATTAATCTTGACTCGAACATTAAAATACTTTGCCAAAAAAAAACCCCAAATGATAATCTCTTGAAAGCTTGTTAATATTTCATTGGGTTGTTTTGTGTTATTATTAGGATAACTATAATAAACTTTATCATATAGCAAAAAAAAAAGGTAAATACTAAACATGAACAAGAGAAAATGAAAAACCTTGAATAAAATTTTCCTCAAGGGAAAAATATATATTTTCGGTTTTCTGTATAGTGAAAAGTTCATAGAGACTGTGAGTGTGTATGCAGGTACAAATGTAGATAAAAACCGAATACAATTCTTTCATTTCTTCACTTGTTTCTGATAATCAATAAAAAATTAGTTTTAATTCTTAGATACACAATACATGTATGTACATCAAACCAATCAAATGATTATTTTAGTTTTCATGTTTAGAATATTAAAAAAAAAAATATTGGTAGAACAATAAGAAAATTAGAGATGGATTTTGTACTATTTTTGGAAAATACAAAATGTATCTATATACAACAATATAGACAATGGTATAATTCTCTATGGTGAAGTTCGTTCGTATTTTTTAATAGATTTTTTGTTGCTATTCCTGTGTTGCAAAAGTGATTAAGCTTAATAGGGAAGTATACGAGATGAATTTTTATCAGCAAAATGTTTTATTTATGTACTGCTATAATGATAATACGACTGTATGAGAATGTGAGTGGGTGCGTTTAATTAAAGAAAGTAAAAGTCTTTCTCTGAATTATTATTTATAAAAATAAATTTCAAAAAATTAATTAATTAATGCAATTAGACATTTTCAGAAGATTTTACATTTAATATATATACACGAGTAGAAAGATCTCAATATATTTCGTTTGGATTTTATTAGTTTGAATCTCTGAACTATTTTTATTATTATGGGGTGAACATTGGATCACATTCCGATTTATCAGTATCAGGTAATTAAATTGATAATCATTTCTACACCTCTAACGCCATCTCTTTTACATAAAAATATGCAGAATTTAGTATCGTTCGAGTCAAGTTGTGGTCAACGATGAATCTTTTAATTATTACATTACACTCAACATCAACACCGATTGTAAATAATATATTTGATCGAATTAAAAATAAAATTAATTTATTTTCTACCGCTACCTTGAATTCAAAGCAATGTTTCCAACAATAAAACAAATGGTGTAATAAAAAAGACAATATACTATTATATATAAGTAAATTCTAAATATAATTCTCGAGACTTCACGCCTCACGTATATAAACTGCATTTCAAATATCTATATTCGTTGTGAATATCTAAAAATATATTTCACAACCAATGATTTTAATAAAATGCAATATGTAGTTCAATTAGTAAGTGTCGTTTGTAAAATCCATTGTATATTAACGAAAGCTTTTCAGCGAAGTAGACAATCCGATGTAAACATATAGACAATAATATAATAGACTACTTTAAAATAATTAATGTTTGACACATCGAACTATTCAATATAGATAATTTATTTTTTATCGAATTAACACTTTCCAAGAATGGATATATCATTCACATAATGAAAAAAGGGTTTCAAAATGTAATGAAATAAAATATAATATCAATTACAATCAATAGAAAAATTGAAAGTTTGATTTAACTCGTACGTATGCATAATTTATATTATATATGTACTCGTTTATTATATAAAATTGTTAATTTCAATTAGCCTTACGGCAATTAATTTTATTTTATTATTTAACAATTGATATTTATTTCATTTCATTTTTATGTTAAGCTTTTCAGAACAACAGAAAATATTTTTTTCTAAACTGATTTTAATAACAATACAAAGGTTAAATAATACTTTGTTCATAGAGTATACCTATAGGGTATAATATTAAATGTGTATGTGTGTAAACGCAATTTCCATATTTAATGTATAGTAATGATATTTGATAGTAAATAAATGGCAATAATTATAATGAAGCTTTTTTACTTTTACCCAAAGCTTAATGTTGTACTTGTTATTAATAATACTTATAGACTACATTTAAATTATTAAATTTATTACAAACAAATAAAAATATCTTATTTTGAAATTGTATCCCAAACTCAAGTAGTGTGTTCTAAAATGTATTTAGAATTAGTAATATTTAAACACGTCAAGTGAAAAAGCTTATAAAATGTATGTTTAAACAAGCTGCTATATAATCTGATATATACGAAATACAAAATCAATGTTTCAATAAGAACGATGTTATAAAATTTTAAAAAATTATTCTATATTTCTAAACACAATTCGCCAAACTGCGGTTGAAAATTAACTGACATGGTTTTGAGCGATAGCAATATCGTCAGTGGTACAGTTATTACCCATTTATTGACTTAGCTGAAACTCATGCGACATTTACCTAATGCTTATGCTTCCGAAGTTTACACTTTGTATAATTTCATTTCATAACAAATCGAATTTAATCCTACGGAAGGCTTACTGTTTCAGAAGAATTTAACATGGGCTATAATTGTTTAAACATGAATATATAAAACTAATCGTGAATGGTTGTTTGTTCAGTAATGTTTAAACGAACTATATCAAAATTTCAAACTAAACAGTGCATTGCACATATTATACATATAACATCATATTCAAAAAACCATCACCTTCATATACAAAATCAAACTAAGAAAAAAATTAAATATTCTTTTATAGCTGTCTAATCTACAATAAACCATCAAACTCTATAACAGTAACCTAGTTTCAAAACTAAACAAGACGTAAACAAAAACCTCATTCCTACTTCATCTAATAAAAATCTATCGGCACAGTTATATATCCACTTTAAATACATTTTCCGCTTTTCTTAACCCAATTTTCTTTATAAATATGTATTCCGTTTTCGTCTTCTTCGATATTTTATTTTGAAAATCATCTTAACAAAGCAATTTGATCGAACCATTATCAGCAATATATGAAAATGTTTGTGCACATTCATATCGGGTAGAATTACCCCTCTATATACGTATCGCCGGCGATAATCAGCATCCCAATATGTATATATCACATAAGTATTTAATTTTATTTTAGAATATTGCCAACAGTTTTGGTTTGATTTCATGTTTCCAACTAAAAAGAAAATCACAACTTAAAAAAGTCTAAATCATAGAGAGGAGCGAGAAGATTTTTTACATTTCACTTTGGACGAGTAAAAAAAAAGCTATCGCCGTTTAACAAAGTTCTTTACGGTGATGGGAAAATATTTTCAACCGTTAAATAATAATATTCATCTCTCATGTTTTTTGGTAACAAAACATTGTTTCATGTTTTTCTGTTGTGTTTTTGTTGTGTTGTTGTTGTCCTTTTTTGTTTTTATTGTATTGAGTAGAAATGTAACATTATAATATTTAAAATAAATAAAAGTTTCCATGGCTTTCAATATAGAATATACACATTTTGTTTAAAACAATTTTTTTTTTGTTTTGTTTATTTATTTTCAGAATGCGGAAAATGCAAAGCAGGCACAAAACGCCTAAATCTGAACAAGTTCTGCAAGAGAGATTACGGTAAGTCAAACTTTTGTACATAAATACATATATCCTCGCACATATACATAAACGAACGAGTTTGTAAATTCCATGAACCAATTAAAAAATTCTTTTTTATAAAAATCTCTATTGAAATCATATAATCTTACGACGTCTTAAGAAACTCTTCAACCATACGGAAAATTATATATTGGTCAAGGGATATTTTGCATTTTACTTCTCCAATTACATTTAATATTTAAATTACAAACAATTACGAAATATTATTTTTATATGTTCTTTTGTTATATTCTATTGTTTTCCAAAAGAAATAAACGTATTTCGGTATTTAAAGTATTAAGTTAACTAAGTTGATTGTATTACTTAGTTTTGTTCTTTTCATTTCTTTTCTACACAAAAATAATAACGTGTAAGTAGTAAAATACTTACGTCTGTTGTGTTGTTATGATTGAAATCTCAGAAATTCAATTTAATTTAAAAATTGGCAGTATATATATATATATATATATATATATATATATATATATATATATATATATATATATATATATATATATATATATATATATAAAGTTGACAGGTTCAAGTTGTTTGGTAATTATGTTTGCTTACAAATAAATTTTTTAAACAATTACCGCCAGCTTCAAATTGCTGTTAGAAGCGGCGAATTAATATTTGAAAGGGGTTAAATATTCTTAAATAAACTTTGTTTCATTTATTCAATATTTTAAGCCCTTGGAGCATTTATTTATGAAATGAACTTCAAGAAATGAACCTTAACAAAGCATTAGAACAGAAAAAACTGAAGTCTGTGTAGTAGACCTTATGGTTTGTATGGTTGGTCCAGATATTGTATTAGTGTTGTTTAACTGTCCTGACGAGAACGAATTCAAGCCTTTGATTTACACAATTGAGAATAGGTTACCGATTTATCCTCGAAAGATATAATAATTGAAATCAATCAAAACCGGTTAGTTTATAATTGTAAATCGAAACTATGATATAACAGAGCCTTATTCTGGACGAGTGGTATTACGTATTACTAAACGAAACCTAACCACTAGCGAATTTAATGTAAAACAGAAGTTCTACATCGTTTAGTTAAACTATCATATAAGTTTACTTAAATGGTAGAGTGTGTATTTAAAATTTATTTAAAAATGATAACCCAATATCGAATATTACGGGTAGAGTGACTCGTATATAAATTCGTTAAATGCTCACTCTAATCTGAATTAAAGATGAAATTAGGACTCATGGATCACTACTTTTGTAATATGTCTATAGAATCATATAATGTTAACTTGGCTAAACTCCAAAAGCTCGTACCTTGAAAAGCTTTAGTTAAGGCCACTTTAAACGTAGAATTTCTCTTACGGGATTGAGTCTCTTCGAAAAATTTGACTGTGTCACTAGTTAGGCACTCGTCAATTTTTCACCAAACAAAATACATTTCCTCAACCTGGCCGGTAGTAAATTTGTATTTAAAAATTAAATGTTGTAATAATAATAAAAATTGGTTTTAATGTTTTTTTATTTTTAAATTAAAATACATTTTAATTCATAATAATTTAATCCTCCCATAAACATGAAAATAAAATGAAAAATTGTAGAAAAACTTTATTTTCAAAATAATAATAACAGTAATAATCCATTATTATAAATTTTAAATTTTTGTTTTGGTTTTTTAATTAATTAAAACCAAATTATTATTCATTCATTTATTTTATGTTGTAAAGTACACTGGGTCGCAAAATTTGCGGACCACTTAATATTTACCTAAAGTTTAAACAAGTAATTTTGATTTTTTTTATGCGCTTAGGAGATAGAATTTTAAATTCATAAACACCCACTACTTGAAGAAATCGGATTATCTGCGTAGAAGAAAATTGTGTTAAAACTTTAACCAAATTTTGAGTGTTGTGTTAATTTTGCGGCCCAGTGTATTATGTACGAGTATGTTTTAAACATGAACTTGTATTTTGTTGTTGCGGTTCAATTTTCTAATAGAATGGATATGAATTAAAAATTCATTTACAGTTTTTAATTTTAAATATTGAAAATGAGGTTGTTTAATAACAATGCTAATTTGAGCTTTGCAATATGAGAATGCACATTGTAAATCGAAGTCGTTCAAGTTGAACGTAATTGTTTGAATTATAATGAACATATTTATTACTAATTAATTTATTTATAATGGCCAATTGTAATGATTATCAAAATAAAAATATGTATGTTCGGTTCTCTTATTAGCTTAGATGGATGTTATTCCATTATTTTAATGGCATAATATTTATTATGCCATTAAAATTAAATAATTTTAAATTTGATATCTAATCAATTGCCTAAGTTGCTGATTGCAAGTTTCATATTTAAACAATTTTAATCTGCTACAATCTGCAAACTGATATCTGCTAACCAGCCAATTTTTATCAGAAAGCTTACAGGCAAATTAATTAAGCAGTTCTACTCTGTATTTATGATGTAAATAAAGATCATATGCGCGTTACACAGTCGTTACTAAAAATTGATAGTTGAAATGATAACAATAAATTACGACAGTATATACATATGCATATGTTCTATACGATTAATTAAAAATATATAATCACTATAATTTATATTTTTGTTTGTAGAATTTATTCGTTATGAAATGGATGAGATATATGTTGCTGTGTGTGGGCTGATTGTAAAACGACATCCTACTCGTACACGATTTGTCGCTATTATTTATGGCCGAGACAAAAAGTACATGTACACAATACATAGTGTATATAATAGATCTTTCTTATATTATAGATTTAACAAAACTATTTTATACAGAAAAATTGGCGAATGTATGTTGCAAATCTGACAAAATCGAAATTTATGATATATAGGTGATTCTACTGTTTTGTTTGACATTTATAAAAAATCAACTTCTTTATTTGCTTTTAACGTCGTATCTCACGCCGTTGCCAATCAAATTGAAGACGTATATATATTATTTTTTTGGACCATTCTCTTCGTGTCTTCGTGTCCATTCCATTCATGTCGAGTAATTAGAAATCGAACCCGAAAGGCCATCTTATTGTGGTCTAACATCGCCAAAAAACCCATTGAAAATGTGACCTCTTTCAATTAATACTTTTTCCAAAAACAATAAGTAAATACTTCAAGTCATAGCGAAAAAAATGGTTTGAGTCTCAGATTTAAATCGAACTAGAAAAGCACGTGATATTATCTTGGAAATAGTCTTAATTAGAATTTTCTGTAAAATTTACGTAAAAATGTCCACACCTGTTCAAATAAACGAAAATGTTTCAGGTAGTGGTGATAAAAATGTACCTGCAAGGTAAACGTGAATTTCTGTCGATATAATAAGTGAATAAAATGAGGAAATCGCCAAAGATCGATTATGACTATTATTTAAATCTAATAAAATCTGCGTCAGTAGTCTAAGTTTAACTGGACCAGCCCGGAAATCATAACAAGTTTTCCAACGAATAAAGCGAAATTATCACGCTTTATATTCAATAGCATTATGCTAATTGCTAAATTAATTTTGCACTCACGCAATAAAGCTTTCAACTTCACTACAAATAGGTAAACTAAATTCATCTAAATCAACTACATATAACGTTTCAGTGTACAATCAACACCATCCAGGTTCGCATTCTAATTTCAATAAATTGTTTATTTAAACACCATAATATTATAAATTTTAATTAACAGATCGAACAATTAAAATTAAACATATTTTGTATTTATAGACCATTTGATTTTAATTATTGATTAAAAAAACAAAATTAATTGCGAGAAATAATTATACGTACAGTTCAGCAGAACTATACTTATGTACATATATTTACACGTATTGAAATTAATATAAGATTAAATCAATTTTCCAATTGCCCGTATATTCACACAATATGCAGAATATATGTATATTTAACTGACCAAACATATACCACAGTGGTTATTAAACCTTATATTTATGTATAAAAAATTTCCCTTTACAACCGTGTATTTTTATCCATACATGTTCAATCGCGACCACCCGCAGACAGACTTTTTTTTTATTTCAAATAGACTAATGAATTAATTAGTTAATAAACAACATTAAACGATAATAAATAAATCGAAAAATTTAATTTATGAATCAATTAGACACGCGGATATATTTTTGAGATACTGAACAAAAATTATCTTTTCTTAATTCACCTTATCACTTTAATTTATTAATTTGTGCTGTGTGTGCGAATAGAACTATAAATTTTAATGGGTTTATTATACAATTGGTTTTGTATCTCGTTTGTGTATCTGACCATTGAGGAGATGTGGAAACCGCACATATTGAACAATTTTTATGTAAAATTTTTGTTAAACCCTCATCACACAATATTTTTGTGTTTTTATGTACATTATACTCGAATATATTTATACGCAGCTTTCCAATAGTAAAAAATTGGTTTAACGTTTATTGGCAGATTTAAAATCTGTCAGGATTTATGGAAACGATAAAATCATTTTGTTTAAAGAAGTTTTATGCATATCGAATCGTTTCTATCTTAAATTATCACTATCAAGTTGAAACCATTATTGATGTCATCTAAAACCGCAAAACTGGGAGGATCAGTTGGTAACAAAATAATTGTTCTAAACAAAATGGTCGAAGATTATTGTGGAGTGACGTTTTAGTTAGTTATACTGACACCTCTCAATAATCTCAGTGGAAACGTTTGTCACGAGAATAAAACACATTAATCATGGATGTATCAACGAATCATCACCATATTACCACAATCCAAATTCAGTCTAGTTGAAATACATCATCGTCTCTAGATACAACCATCCTATAAGTCTACTTCCTAGTGTTGTTGTATTGACCATGCTTGCTTGATATATCAACGACCTTCGCTTGAAGCACTGTAAAATAATTATTCATTATTGTTTGAATCGAAACGCAGTCTCTGTTTCTTAAAAAAATCTTTCGTCATCGTTAATAATTCAAATTACTTTACTATATAATATCCACATCTTTTATTTCCATTTTTAGCTCCCAAAGTTATTCAACTTATGAACGAAACAACAGTATTAGTAATCGATATGTGCTGTTAGATACAAACAAATAGCGTTTGACATCCTGTCGTCAGCCTGGTTAACACTTGACATTTGACCAGTAAACTAATTACAAACCGCATATATTACTCTGTTGTTTAATTAGTGTCTATATAGTTTTATAACAATCAGTGTGATTCACTTAATTTAATTTTAAATCATGTATCATATACCCCAATATGTGTACATATGTATACACAAATTTCAAAGCTATACAATTTTGTTAATTAGACAGACAGAGTTTTTTACTTGTGACAAATGATTTACCGATATGTATACATTTTAATTTACTTACTAACTACTTCTGTAGCGTTTACATACGCGTATATAAGTATATAATGAAGACAAAATATATAAACAATTTTAAATAAGTCATTTTAGTAATTGGTTTTGTTGTTACAATAATTAAATTTTATTTGTAACAAAACATTTATGCATATAAATGTAGAATTAAAATAGTTTTGTCAAAGCAAATTTGTACTGATATATATGAAATGTCGTGATACGAGTTGTGTTTAACAACGAGATAGAATGTCATAATACACAATTAAAACGACTTTTCACCCCGCATATACAGAGCGCATTTCAAACTTATTTTAAAAAAAATAAGTACGACGATGAGATTGTGGATCTTGCGTTTTTTTCTGCATTTTCATGATTTTTAATTAATTTTATTTTATGTTGGTACACATAATATTTGAAATGTATACAAACATGAATAACAAAAAGTCGTATATAGTTATAAAGGTGATTAATAATACGAACATAACTAATATGTAATTTCTATATTTGCAGCAATAATGGCCAAAATTATCGGTCGCGATATGTCACAAGGTATCAAGCAAATGAAAAGCACAACACCCGAAACAGTAAGGTTCAATCTCAGCGTACAGGCCGTATTCAAGAAGAGCCAAACAGTCAAGAGTCCACTCGCAGCGTCACTAAGGCGAACACCCGTCACTCTAATCGTGCCAATCAGAGATCTAGAATGCCGGTGCCCGAGACTGAAAATTAATAAGTAAGTAAATGTGATGAATATTGAAATATTATTTGTTATATATTATTTGGTGCTATTGTAATGTTTCGACACGAATCCGAGAAACCAATTTTAAAATTCATATTTTAATTGAATTTTTATCTCATATAGTTTTTGTTGGACTAGTATATTCTGTTAAAAGTTACTTGTATATCAATAATTTCGGATTCCTGTTACAGTAAATCTATCTTGTTTTTAAGATAAATACATTCACAGGTAAGTATTGATATAAGTTCAAAGGAAATCGGATTTGCAAAACAGGCATGTCCAGCTTAAATATGATAAAATACGATCATCGAATCATAATAAACTATAACGAAACGAACCGTAAGAGGTAATTTAATCTCAACAAGTCAATGCCACATATTAAAAGATAAAGAATGCAGCTCGTTGACATTATTTAGTATTTGACAATGACTATATTTTAATTATATATATATATATATATATATATATATATATATATATATATATATATATATATATATATATATATATATATATATATATATATATATATATATATATATATATATATATATATATATATATATATATATTGGTAAAATTCAAAATTATTAGGATACTTAAAATCCTAGTATCGAATATATAACCGAAATTCCCTCGAAATTATATTAAAAAATTCAACTTCACTTTCAAACATCGCGTTTCAAACGATTGATAACATCTGTGCTCTGTTGAGCCACTTATAGAGTAAATTAATTATATTCACAAAAACGTAAATAATTACGAGCTTATTCATTATGAGACGTCATAAAACTATCAAACCACTGGAACATGAAAATTAATTATTATTATTATTACTAAGTAATTGCAACAGTTTCTTGTCTATTATTTTAATTTTTAAATTGAGCTAAACGAAAACGAGATCTCTTCCATAGCCAACCGTTAATGTAATATAAACAAAGTTGATTTAGTCAGAATGATTCTATTTTAAATTAATTGTTCTTCATCTCAAATGTCTACAGTGTGGGATGAACTAAAATAAATTTGAATTTCATTCAGTTAAAAAATAAAATAAATATTTAGCTTGGCTACCGGAAAATACATTTCCAGAAATTATTGCTACGAGTATACAATTTCACGCTTAATCATCTTAACTAGAAAACAGTAAATCAAATTATTAAATGTTTTTTGCAATTTTTTTTAGGTCTTATCTAATATTGGGTAAGGATATGGAAGGACCACCGGGTGCCCTTGGTATTGGACCAAAATCTATAGTCATAGAATGGAAGGATGAATGGCATAGACGAATGAGAAGATTTCAACGTAGATCTAGGGATTGTGACTAAATTATTTTTTAAAAATACAATTTTATTATTATGTATTAATATTATTAATAAATTAATTATAATTTTTATGTATTTATTATTATTATTATTATATATAAAATTATTGAAAATGGAAATAAATAAATAATACTTAAAAGTTCTTTTAAATTAAAACAACAAAAATAATATAAATAGAAAATCATTATTATCAAATAAAATTAAGGCATAATTATTTTTAAAAATTTACATATACATACATAAATATATTATATATTTAAAAAATATTTTGATTTTTTTCAAAATAAATATGAGTATTATTTTATGCAAATATTTATATATATATATATATATATATATATATATATATATATATATATATATATATATATATATATATATATATATATAAATGTATATACATATATATATATATATATATATATATATATATATATATATATATATATATATATATATATATATATCATTATATATTAATTAAATATTATTTTTCATTCTTGCCTAAGTTAAATAATTTAAAAAGAAATATCTAAAATATATGGTGAATCGGGTAGATGTTTCGTTAATAAATTATAAAAAGACTGCGAGATTGCCTAATCATATTGATCAGGGATCAATCGATTTACATCACCATTATTCTTATTCTTATCAGCAAGATAGTAATAAACATAAATAACTTTCATTACATAAGGTAAGTAGAATAGTTTTTCTAATAGCGCGCAGCAAATTTAAAATCAATTCGTCTAAGTTTCAACGAAATGTCTGTCTCCGAACCAGTATTTAGAATTATGTATAATAAAAAATAAACCGAAAGTAAAAATTTTGTAAATAAAACTATTTTTTTTTTAAATAAATAATTAATTAATTAAAAAACCCAAACAAGTGATGATTGTACAATTAATAGGAAAATAGAAAACAATAATAATTAATATTTTAATTAATTTTATGCTTTACAAAACTACTCAGCATATTATATAGTAATTAACAATTTTTTGGTAATATAATCGGTCCCTTAAGCTTATAAAATAAAAAATAAAAATTATAAATTTAAAATAAAATAAGTTTTAATATTTTATCTTATTTTAATTTTATAATAAATACGCTTAAAGAAAACTCCATTCACCCGTTATATATTCATACATATATACAATGAGATACCGAAAATTTTTAGAAATTTGTAAAATTAAATTTTGTACTACTTATTAAATTATATTATAATTAAAAAACGAAAACTTTGTGTAAAATTAAATAAATATTAATAGTAATAATAAAAATAGTAATTGCATTAAAAACAATTTTATAGTAAAAATAATTTATTAGTTGGGCCTAAACAGAAATCTTAATATGCGGCTATAATTAATTTAATTTTATTAACATATCATTTTTAATTACATATGTGAATTTGTTTAAAAATATTACTATTATTACTATTAATATTAAAAAATATATATATGTATCCTTAATATATAAACAAAAATATCATTCTTATTCTTAAAACAAAATAAAACAACAAAACTTATTTATTATTAAATTTTAATTAA
This sequence comes from Tipula lateralis, assembly GCA_963932295.1. Classification (NCBI taxonomy): domain Eukaryota; kingdom Metazoa; phylum Arthropoda; class Insecta; order Diptera; family Tipulidae; genus Tipula; species Tipula lateralis. The sequence continues at coordinate 1,724,390 of OZ010736.1, read as the reverse complement.
TTATTTTTCAATAACATATATAAACAAAAAATATTAGATGGTACTAAAAACTAAATTTTTATCAGTTTTTAAGTAAACAAAACCACAAATAAAATAAATTATATGTATTATTAATTTATATAAAATAATACATAATTATGTATATCGAATGACAATAGTTAAAAAATAAAAAAAAATAATTTAACATAAAATCAAAAAATAGGCCAGAAAATAAAATATTTAAATACACAAAAAACCTAAAAAATGAAAATATTTTATAAATAAATGCAACTATTAATATTTATGTAAATTAATATAATATATAATAATTATGTTTTTATTGTTTTATTTAATTATATAAACAATATTATTTATATATAAATCTTAGTAATGGATTACAAATTATGTAATTGTAATGTTTTTATAAAAAAAAATTTAAAAAAAAAAAACTAAAAACAAACAACCAACCAACAATAAAAATATTAAAATAACAAAACAAATAATATAAACATTTTAAATAAACATTGTATAAAAATAATTAAAATTTAAGCTCAAACAGTTGTGTATGTCTTGTGATTAAAAAAGTTGAAAAAAAAATAATAATAATTAATAAAAAGCCAAATAATTTATATAGTTGAAAGACTATTAATTTATTAGTGAATTAATTAATGAGAAACTACCTATGCAAAAGCATTCTACATGTTGACACTAAAGATAAGTAAGTTTCCTTGAAAAGTACAACTTGTGAATCGAAGACCTACCAAAAATAAAGAAAAATTTTCCATTGCTTTGATTAAATGTGTTTGGAAAATATTTGGTGTTAGGTTCCTGAAACAAAATAAATAAGCGTAGCAGTTTTTAAATAATTTAATAAGATCACGCAACGACCACCTAATATGTTAATAGGCAAGAGAAGACACAGGAATCAAGGTATTGAACATATTGAAGCTGCAATCAGAAATTGAAAAATAAACTACCTAATCAGTCAGTAAATTCGTCATGTATAGACTGGAGCATAATTAATAATGTACTCGTTCGAAGTGTCGCTTGACGGCATTTAAGAATTGTTTTGCTAAACGATTTCATACCATTTTCTTCAGCTAATGTAAAAAAATATGATTTGAAATGTAAATTATTGAATAATTTGGGGCCCGTTAATATAGTTCCAAAAGTTTTTATTTTTATAACAATTCTAGAAGTGGTACATTAAACCAAAGATTATTATATACTATAACGATCAGAATAACACTTTAAAATATAAAAATAATAGTGACGGGTACCTCTGTCCTATAGTCAAACAAAACAAAAAAAAAATCTTTCAGTAAAATAATCTTTGATTAAACATGTTGAACTAAGCTAAATAGGGAACCCCTAAATTTCTTCTATAATATTCCTAAATGTATTCTTCATACAAAACTTGCAGCGTTCTGTATACTCGACAGTAACGCCAAAATTTACATAAAAGTGAGTTCGTTTATTATACCAATTTAATAATTTTATGTATAACACTTTTTTTACCCTACGTATTTGACATATGTACGGTACGTATAAAAAGTGACATTTCAGTCTGTATGTGTAATGTGTAAATACAATAAATTTTCCTACGAAAATAAACCAAAAGCAAAAAACATTAATTAAAATTCTAATACCAAATAAAAATAATTAAAGTATAAATAAATTTGTTTTTGCTTATATGTTCGACAAAAATTGTACAAATAAGTTAAGATCGACGTTTCACTTAGAATGGCAGCGACTATAAAATTTACCAAATTAACTAAAAAATTCTTTAAACCAAATCAAATTACAACAATATTTTTTGATTTGGATAATACCTTGATTCCAACTCGTAAAGGCGATTCTAAAGCATGTAATAAGGTAATTGATGTATTATTGAATATATACCTTGATTTATTTATAGATATTGTGCGTGTGCTTGTTCTTGAAAATTACTTGAAGTTCATGAATTCGTATGATTACGAATTTCGATTTATGAATGGATGAAGATAACAATAATAATATTTATATTTTAGCTACGTTTTATTTTGTGTTTTACACATTTAATTTCATAAAATATTTATAAAAATTAATGAATGTAGAAAAATTGATTATTATCCAAGAATTTTTTGACGTCCGCAATAACATTGTACATAAGTTCAATATCGTCATGTAGTATTATCATGTTTGACAGTTTTTACGTCATTTATAAGACATTTATAAAAAGACTGTAAAATTTATAATGTCAATAAATATTAATGTGTAATAATAAACATAATTTAATTAAAATTTAAAAATATTGTTAATATATTTCTGATTATATTACGATTAGTTACTGTACTGTAAATCATTATATATATCAGAAAGTAGCATTAAAAACCTAAAACATAACCTCACTATAAGAGATAATCCAAAAATAAACAACCAAATCTTTAAATTATAAAGAAAACGATTTGCTTGTTTCTGTGTGAAAATAAAATTAAAAAATATTTTTATTTTTAAATCGCTTCGTATAAAATCGTATTTTAATAGCGTATACAGAAACACTGGAAGTAGAGATCGTATTCCAGATTTAGATACACACGGACAGAGAGGACATCTATAATTAAATACACACGAAGAAAATTCAAAAATATTTTCTTTGATAGCTCGGAAAAAATAAAATTATTTTTATATTAGTCGTCACTATACTGTTCTTAAATTAAGTCACAAAATTCTCGTGGTTTAAATAAAAAGTGAAAAAAAAAAATTTTTTATTTGTGTGAACTGTGTGGAATAGACCCTTTGAACGATGTCGATTCCTGAAACTATTCAAAAGTGTTGTGCTATATTGAGTGCTGCAAAGAATGACACCGAAAAATTTGCGGGACTTTTCATGGTGACAAAATTGATAAAAGGAAAAGATTGTAATACAGCTGCAAAGAAAGCTCTATTTGAAGCGATTGGATTTAAATTTTTAAAGAAGTTGCTACTGAGTAAAGAAGGCCCAGATGGCTGCCCACCATCAGTGTATAAAAGTGTTGCAATGTCAGTATTGTCAGTGTTCTGTAACGATCAGGAAGTTGCCACCCACAAAGATATGTTGGGAAATATCGATATATTTTTGGATATAGTTCAAGCAGCTGACGATGACGATGAAAATTTAATGATCGTTAACGATGCATATGGCTGTTTGCGGAGTATCGCAAATTTCGAAGCTGGACAAACTGCTCTTTTAGAACTCGGAGTCATTTCGAAAATGTCTCAGATTTATGCACAACAAAGTTTCCAAACTGATGAGGCGCTCAATTTACTCGTTCAATTAACAAATAAATTTGGTACTCGATCATGGGATTCGGCCGATCCAAAACCATTTCATGCTCTTGTACAGAAAATTGCACTCGATTTTGAAACAGACCACGATGAAAGAAAATTTGAATTATGCACTATTCTTGCTTCGCTGCTAAATAGTTGTCGTCGAGATCTTATTACAACAACGCTACAAAACGAAATATGGCCAGAAAGTTTATACAAAGGATTGAATGATATATTTAGAAGTCGTTTGGGTAAAAATCAACGTGAACCAGCTATCAGATTAGTGTCAGCTGCATTTGATTTATTGGGAGCAGAATGGGCGCTTAGTGACGTCGAAAATCCGAAAAAATTCTTCTTACTCATTTTACAAATGTGTGCGATCGAAGTAAAAATGCAAATGGATGGAAAATATTTTCACCAAGCGGTTGCTAATGCCGACCTTATCATCCCGTGCTTTGTTGTGTTAGAAGTATGCCTTAATTATATGACCACTGATCAGCTCGATTTAGAACAAAAGGAGAAGCAACAGTCATATACTGCATTGAAAGGAGCTTTTAATGGCGTATCATCGGTTTTAACAAAATTAATGAACGATAAAAACAAGGATAATCTCACTGGAAAAGATCGCGATTTCGCTTGTGCTATTATTCGAGTCCTTGCCGCTTGGTTGGCACAAGAAACACAAGCTTTGAGGCCACAACTTTATACCCTGCTACCATTCATTTTAAAACTTGCGAATGAAACTTTCCATCAGAATCGTAATTTCCGTTTGGAAAATAAAGGAAATCTAAATTGCGGTGAAGCACCTCCAGATGTACTACGTGTGTTGCTACCAGCTCTTTGCCATTTGGCCGTCGAAGACAAAGCTCGTTCAATCCTACTCCAAACTAAACAAGATGATGTACTATACGAATGTTTAGCTTTTCATTTTTCGATTGCTCACTACAAAAAACCACCAGTACCTAGGGCGGAACGTCTTAAGCGTATGAATGAACCAGATCCAATCATCAGTCCACAACAATTAGAAGAAATGAAGGATTCACGTACCGCAATTGTAAGCCTCTGTAATATTTTGATGAATATTACAGTACTCGAACCAAAAGTAGTAGAACAAAGTCCTCTATTTGCTACCCTTCTTCGGTTTATATTCGATAATCTACCCGAATTAAAAGAAACAACTGACAATTTACCAATGCAAGGACATTTAGCAGTACTTGGATTACTTTTACTCAAAAATCAATCAACCAAAGTTAAGAAAAACGATTTTTCGATTTGTCGTTATATCCAGGTTACAATTAGATTTTTATGGGATGCGTACATCGTGGATGAGTCTAACGATCCAACAGCTCTAGTCGTAGCAATGACATATAAAGAACATTGGATGGAAATTGTGGAATTGTGGTTCTTGGGTATGCAAACAATGGCTGGAATTTTACAAGCAATTCCATGGATATCGGAATTCGCTATCGAAAGTGGATGGGCTGGCGGTATTATTGAGACGCTTAAAAAAGTTAAAATTGGAACACTTCCAGCAAATGTTAAATCAGCATATGAAGACTTTTTGTGTCAACTCGTAGATGCTAATGAATCTGTTGTGGATGTATTGAAAAAAGCTGATGCACTACGGGCGTGTCGTAATCATCGCTTGATGGATCTTGGCAAGAAATTATTCGGCGATTAAATTCAATTATTTATATATTTTTATTTGATTTTAAATATAATTCTCTCATTTTGTTTTTCATTTATATAACTAAAAAAATGTTTTTTTTTAAATTTTCCAAAGACGTGTCGTCATATTTCCTCTCCGCCTGCATGGTCAGGTTAGTGTATTTTGTTTTCGTCTTTCATTTTGAAAAATCGAAATGATGAAACTTTCTAAAAATATTTTATCTAATTTTATAACTCGATTTTGCTATACAGTAAAGAAATGAAATGATACATGTGACGACAGATGGTTCTTGTATTTAATTATTTAGTGTGGTTCACAATGAGTTTGATCGCCTCAATTTGGATGTGTCTTTCGATTTTTAAAGATTTATGATACATATAAATTTCAAAAATTGAAGTGCATTTCCAATTAATTAATCAACCAAAATATAACACTCGACAATCTTGATTTTCATAAAATTATTTTGTTAATAAAATATACATTTTGTATTTAAAAACTACCAGAGATCGGTATCTTAATATTTTTCACTGGCTTGGATTATGGCACGCTGCCAATTAAATGAAAATAGCGAGTGTATTATTAAAAATTGTGTTTAATATTTTATTTTACAAAATGCCAAGTTTTATTTTTTATATGGATAAAATAATTCGGATGGGTGTGGTGACACAGCTTGTTTTGATCATTTGATGTGCCAAATTTTAACATCTATTAAAATTTTGTCAAGTTTGGCCATATTTGTCATCTCAGTGCAACATTGGCATATAATTTAGCTACAATGTTACAATTAATTAAAATGCCAGTTAACCGCTTTTGGAAAGAGATCAGTTTATTTTGTTTCAAACTTTTTCTAGAATAGCGTTGTATTGACACCAGAAAACTTTATATCAGAGTTAATTGGAGACATAGTTTTTCTACTATCCCAAATTATGAATAAAAAATTCGGGCCAAGTTTTTGGCAACTAGTTGAGCTCTTTGTTAAATGTGTGAACTAAATATTTTTTTAAACTTGAAAACAATGATTCAAATATTTGGAGTACTAAGTCTATTTCGAATATATTCGTAATTGTGTTTTGTCTTCCATTAGATAAATAATAAGTGGTCGGACAATATAGCTCTAATTTAACAATGAAAATCTAAATTTAAGATACGAATACTTAGTAGCAAAATGATCGAAGAAAAATAATCGTATACGCGGACATTCGACTTGCTTTTGATATTGAACGTAATTGCATTTAGGGTATTGTACTAACTATTGCTGCCACATTTAAGATAATTTGTTTATACTTCGTCAAATAGAATAGGGACCTCCATGAAATTCTTAAAATATTGGAATGTCCAAAATACAGTAAAGTTTAAGACCTGTGGCGTTCTTAAGTAAGTACCAAAAATAATAATTAATTCGTACAATTAACGTCACAATCAAATAAAATCGATATTTCGAGTTGTGTTCTTGTAATTCGCTACAACTGTCGCGTACGACTCAACGTACATATACGAATCGCACAGGCTGGTAAGCAATTGCACAGTCTATGGCAAGACCGGTAACATATGCCTGATCATCTCATCAGATTGATCTTTTCGATCAAACTGTAATTCAATGACGTTATCATCAGATCGAAACCGGCCACATTTTACATACATCACAACTTCGAGTAACAATTCTCGAACACTTCGAACACACACAGGTCGCGCCTGCAGACTCCAAGTTTAGGAAAGCGCGCCCCCGCCCACTTTGGTTTTATTGTTTTTTAGTATCCGTCATGCATAAATAAAAAGTGCTTAGGTATTAATTGTTTGATAATCGAACCATGTTTGGAAAATTTAAAACAAAAATCTAAATTTACTCAACCCATGTTACTATGAAACTGAAAATAGTTTCTTAATTTGAGAAAATATTCGAAATTCTTTGAAGTTGAAGAATCGTACGAGAATTCGGATAATGCATAGAAAGTTGGATGAAAATGGAACTGGTTTGTAATACTACTATTATACATACTATACGAGTTACTAAAGACATGTAATTATATGTAGTTATATTTGAATTAAATTAAATTTTTGATTCAATTTGATGAAAATCATCAAATCTCTAGAAAAAACAGAATGACAATAAGTAAAATGCAGTAGTATTAAATTTATAAAACTGATTTAAAATGGAAATTTCATTTTCTTTCTTTTAAAATTAGAAATAAAGAAAGAATTCTATTTTTATTTATAGAATGTAAATATAATATATTATGTATACATATAAGAAAAATCAGATCGTGCTGTAAACAAACAATCATTTTCATTTATAAAACTATTTTGGAATTTTTTCAATAAAACGATTTAATTTAATTGTGTTACAGCTGGCCGAATACCTACAAGAACAATATGGCATGACTTCAGAATTGGCAACAATGTGTACCACAACATTTTTAAAATCATTTCGACGGTGTCCCGACAATCCGAGCATACCATTGGATACATGGCGTTGTCATTTATGGGAGGATTCGTTACCGGACACATATAAAACTTCTGCATTTGATATATACAAATCATGGTTACAATTACGTTATCGTTATGTTAAATTAACCGAAGAATTTACAAATTTTTTACTCACTCTAAGGCAACGTTATCTACTAGGGTTGATAACAAATGGGCCATCGAATGCTCAATGGGAAAAAATACAGCGATTAAATTTAAACAAATTTTTTGATTGCATTCTGGTTTCAGATGATTTGCCTTGGGAAAAACCAGACGAACGCATTTTTTATGCGGCTTGTAATTATTTAGGTGTGCAGCCAAAGCAGTGTATTATGATTGGCGATAAAATTGAAACCGATATACAGGTATGTTTCTTTAACCTTAACTAGCACCAGGTAGGTTTTCTGTTTAATTTATTGTTTCTACTTTGGAAAAAACAAACAATTTTTTTCTTGTTGATTTTTCTCTGGTTTTTTCGTTACATTTTTTTTTCATTGTCTTAAAAGTGTAATTGTGTTTTTCATTTTAAATGTACATGTACTTTGAATGAAGAAAGAGCAAATAAGTTTTTTTTTTAAGTTTTTTTTTCTATAAAAAATTTATAAACTATAAAAATTTATATGGCTGTTGCTGAAAAACTATGTGGCGTGCTCAATCAATAATATAAACGCAAACCAAATACTATCCAAACGGTAACATTTTTTTAAGTTTTTGTTTTTTAATTTCATTTTTATTTTATCACAGAATTTCGAAATTAATTTTTTGTTTGAAGATTGTTCAGAAACTAAGTTTTCCATACTTAAGTCTAAATAACTTTCCGCATAGTTAAGCCAAAATATTAATATATTAAGTATATATGTATAACCTGCTAGCATCCCATTGGCAATACGTACAATATGTTCATCGTATTAATTTTAGAACTCAAGTTTTGTGTCGATTCTGTTGCATTGCCTTTAGTTCGGTTAGTGAATTAGTTAATTTTTCAAGCCTTATACAATTCCTAAATTTTCATGGGGTTTGAGTTTAAAGTTAATCGATGGTTTCCAATTGAATATCATACACATTTTATTTCCCTTCCAAATAATTTTAGACTTAAGCTGGATGTTTATTAGGTAATAATGAATTTAAATTATAAAAATAAAATTTGTAGGTTTATAGAAAAAATTAGTTTCGAAATTATTTATTTAAAAAAATTATTAATATATTAACTAAGTAATAAATCGTCATAAAACATAAAAAATGTTTTTAAAGTGTATTTTTATCGTTTTAGCAAAATATAAAAATTAATAAATAAAAATTTAAATTATATATTATAATTAAAAATAATTACAAAAAAAACAAACAAATTATTTTAAAAAATGAAAATAGGGTGGTAGCTAATAAAAAACCATTTTCTATATCATATTGAAATGAAAAACAATTTAGGGTGGTATTGAAGCAAAATTGGGTGGAACAATATGGATACCATTGAATAATTATTATGAACATCCGTCTCCGCCTTCTCAACAAGGTAAGGCGAGCATTGTGGCCACCGCTGTCGCCTATCCAGATATAATTATCCAAAATTTACTCGATTTGGAGAAGTTTTTACCACAATCCACCATACCCGAATCGAAAATATTTCGTTCACGTTCTTCAGATTTAAATGGCTGTGTGACATCATTTCGTCGCCGTGTAGCATCACTGCCCGATTTGGATAGCAACAATAGCAATAGCTCAGATGGAAGCTGATTTTATATACAATTAATATGTAAATTTTTATTTGTTATTTTATAGTAATAATAATAATAGTTATGAGATTTAAGGTGAGAGAAGGAATATTAAAAGATAATATGCTTATTGTTATAAGCAATATACATAAAGTACAATAAGAATTTTTTTATATTTGTGACTAAACTTTATGACCGTGTTCGATTATTAGTTACTTTTGTTTATATCAAACATATATAAATTCTAAATTTTGTACGATTTGTATAAAATATAATTTGGCAGCACACTACTGTGTTGTGAATAATAAAGTCAATTTAATTTCAATTTAATCAATTCTGAATTTAACGAACAATAAACCATGTGGTTCTATATTTCTGAGTATCTATAATAATAATAATACAATCTCATATAAATAATATATTTTTCGTTTTGTATCCAACCCTTAGTATTTATATTCATTATATACTAGTGGTGCTATTTAATATTTTAATTGTGTATAATTTATATATATTATGTATAAGATAAGTTTATATACATTATTTTAATTAACCTAAGTATCATGATAAAAAATGAGATTAACACACAAAGTAAGTTACTTTTTCTACATACCATTAAACTTTTCTAATTAATTAAACAAAAATAGAATTTATTACCTGTGAATGTACCTATATTATAAATTAAGATTTATATATTAATATAATATAAAACAAATTCTGAACTGAACACGAATTAAAGATTGTATCATAAATTATTATTATTATTATAAAGTGTATATTTTTTTTAAATTAATTAATTTAAATAAACCTAAAAATCAATATAAATTTGATGATTTATGTATAAAAATAAAAATGTTTTAATAAAATATTATTAATATTTTAAATTAATAATAAAGTTAAGGTTTTTTTATTATAAAATATAGAAGATTTGAAAAGAAACTTAAACCATGAACCAAATGACCGATATCTAAAACATTAATAAATTATTTTTTAATTGATTTATTCTAAATTATCACATTCCAACAACATATGACTTATCTTAGTTGCCATATCAAATGAAAACCCGCGGTTAATTAACATTTGTGTAATACAACTTCCAGACGAAATAATTCCGTTTGATTTTAGTTTATTAATCTGATGTCCATGTGGTACGTTCCATGTCCTCATTTTATTGCGATCAGAATTTGTTTTGATACCCAATATCGTTTGGAAATCATAAAGAGCCTCAATAAATTTCAATCTGTCTTCTTTGTTGTTGATGGTTTGTAATTTTGTTGAACAAATTTTCATAATATTTTCGTCAGAAAAATTTTCGCTTTCAATAATTTCTTCGGTTGTTGAATTAAAAAGGGTAGCTACAGTTTTATGGTCAGGCTCCTATAAGAAATATGAATAGGTTCGACAAAAATATATACAAAATGCGTTTATCTATAAATAAGACTAATATTTAGTTCTAGTTAGGATGTTAATCCACGTAACAGAATTATTTATTTAAAACGAAAGTTATTTTGAGGATGACGCGTTGACCGGTTCTATCTTTAATGTATCATTGTCCAAATAGCTAATAGGTACAGTTTGCAAATAGGTTGAACTTTTTTTAACATGATTCTCTTCCCACTAAGCTTTTTGGCCCTTTACTCTCTTCCTTAAAGTCAGTAAAGTATATGTGTTTACTGTCTAACAATACTGATGGTGTGTTATTACTTAAAGCTAATAATTGGTTAGAACTGCTCTGTTCTGGTTGGTTATTTTGAATACTGTTTTTTAGATCAAATTCACGATCAATGCGTGTAAGAAAAAGTTCTAACGAATCTGAATTAGAAAGTTCATTATCATTATTGATGATTATTGATGGCTTATTTAATTGCTTTTGTAAATTCAATATTGTATCGTTTGAGAGTTGGTTTGTAGATATTTCTCCAATTATTTCCGTAGGGATAGTTAGGTTTTGAGTGCGGGGACAAAACTCTTGGGTATCAAAAACCTTGGGACATTTTTTCTTATCATTTTCCACAATAGATACGTTTTCATTCAATATGATTGGATAATCTTGCAGTAATAAACATCCGATTTCAGCAGCCATTCCAAACGGAATGCCTAGTTTACTTAACGAATCAATAATATAATGGCCGGCTAATCCATATTCATCGACTGTAAGTGTTGTTGGTTGATTGTTCATATTGAATGGTCGCATTATATTTGAAATTTCATCGTTCGGTTTCCAAACCGATTTCTTTAGATTTTTAACACCAATACCAAATGTTTGATTAAAACCTGTCCACACGTTTATAAATTTATGTTGAAAAAGAGGATCACACTCGGTAACATTTTCATATTGATCGCTAAATATTTGGTTTATATTTTCGTCCGAATAATCATTACTTTTTATTATTTTTGAAGTGATCTTTTGAAATAATTTTGCGAGTTCTGAATAATCGGATGGCTATATGAAATGTAAAAGGAAATGCTTTAAATTATAGCATAGGTTTTAAGTGTTAGAGTAAATATAAACACATTCGAAGTTTAATACAGAATGGATTAATCAACGAGACTGCACGAACAAAGTTTGGTCATTTTGTAAATGAAACTAAACAAATGACTAGGAAACTAAAAGTCGAACTCACAAATAATAACGCTTTATCAATTTCATTATAATTGCTAACACCTTCGAAGAAATATTTCTGCTTATATTTTTCCCAATTCATTGAAAAAATAGGTAATTTTACAAAATTAATTTGGTACAAATGAAACAAAACCAACTGAAATGTATTCAAATTTAAAATAAAATAATTGGTATAAAATCTCCGTGATTAAAGACTATAAAATATATTAAAATGGCATAAAAACCGAACTCATCTTGGCAGAACTGTTGTGTGTGAAATAAAAACATGTCAGTTTTTGGATGAAGAAAAAATATTCGTTTAATTATTATTAATTTTGAGTAAATATTTATCATAAAACTTTATTACTTTGATTAAAATACCGTTTAGTAAATAAAGTAAAATAGTTTATATATATATAAAGTGTAATTCAGTGAAAATTACATGTAAATTAATTTTTTAGGTTATAAATTTACCGCCCGACATGCATAAATCATTCAATGTATTAGATGATTCAGTGCTCGTCTCAAAGCGAGGATTAATACGAACAAAGGAAACTAGATATGGTGGAAAAGATGATGGAGTGAGATTTACTGAAGATCTTGTAAGTGATTTTGATGGAACGTCAAGTTCGTATGTGGATGGGTCCATGTACAATAACATAACCAAACAAAAGACGGATCAATTGTATACAAAATTTCTAGATGTACTTCAAGTGAGGACAAATGATTTAGAGATTTTCGATACTCTACTCGATTTGATTCAAGTGGTTACTGATACTATTGAAGAATTGGCGGATGAACCACGTAAAACAGCGGATAAAATATGTGAAGACATTTGGTTGCAGAATGAGCGGAACACTTGGAAGTTGCTTTACTGTTTATATAAAGACAGACTGTTTAGTCAAAAAGACGATATGGATGTTGATGATTTGGGACTTGCGATAAGCGAGAAACAAGTCGTGGAACAATTATATATGAATAATTCAATATTGCGGGAATATCAACTTGTCGTCGATTGGTTAGAGTTATGTCTAGTCGAACAGGGTACTTACAAAATTGGTCACTATACTGATCGAACTGTAGCCTGGGAAAACACACTACATTATTTAGAAAATTGTGGTGAAACTATGTTTGGGAGTGGAAAAGAAATTGTTAAAAGTATGGATCCCGATGCTCCACTCCGAGATGGGTTACCACTTCATGATTTGGACGTGTCGGATGAGGTAAAACTATCACGTCAAATTTTTTTTGCTCTACGACAAGGAAAGTTTGAAGAGGCACAAGCGCTATGTGAGCATTGTGGTCAACCTTGGCGTGCCGCATTACTCGAAGGTTGGCGCTTACATCATGATCCAAATTATTTCGAAAATACAAATCCTATAGTAAAAATGCCAATCGAAGGTAATCCTCGGCGAGACATTTGGAAAAAATTTGCTTATATGATGGCTGATAATAAAAAACTTGACGAATACACACGCGCCATAGCAGGGGTTTTCTCTGGGAATTTAGACGCGTTGCTGAATGTATCTCATAATTGGCACGACATGTTGTGGAGTTATTTAAAGGTTCAAATTGATATTCGAGTAGAAATGGAAATTCGTTCAACATGTATGAAAAAATATTTAGATATGCCGGAGAATCATGCCCGAAATCAAATGACGCTGGAATATATTTTTAGCGAATTGACTGGCAACAAAATTGTTTCGATACAAAATATGGCAAAAGATCCAATCAATGTGATTCAGAAATGTTTGATTTTAGATAATTTAACGGAATTGTTGCGAAATGCGAATAATTGGTTGGAAGAAGGAGCGCTGACGCCGCAGATGTTGAGATTTTTGACTCACATCATATTATTTATACGACAGATTGGTCGCCCTCATCAAGATGATATTGCGGATCGTGTGATTCGGGCATATGTTGAAAGTTTGATTAAATACAATCATCCTCAATTGATTGCATTTTATACAGCTTCGTTACCTACTGAAATACAAAAAATTTTATATTCCAAATTTTTGATGTCTGTCACCGACAGTGGCCTCAAAAAGAAATGCTTGGAAGATGCTATATCATGTGGATTGGACTACGATGAGATAACAACATATACCGTTGAGACTGTTAAAAATACGATAAATGAAACCGAAGATTTTATTGACCGTCAGGATACCATCTCAGAATTTGATCAAAATACAATTCAAGCTCTAGAGTGGTTAACATTCTACCCGGAACAGCGTTGTGGTCTTGTATGGCAAACAAATGCATTTATTCGAAATTATTTGGCTCAACGAAAAATTATGTGTGTCAAGAAATGTTTTAGTTTTGTTCCAAATGATTCGATTCAAGTGATTATCAAACATTTCGGAACAAAAGAAGATATCCCGTATAAATATGAATGTTCCATCAAGGAATTTTTATCTTATCAAGCCTATTTGGCTGCAATGGACGGATACAATGATTGGTCATATCTTTATCATTCTAGACCAAAGCCACCAGAACTACCAAAAATTGGAGCTAATTTCACAGAAAAGGTGGCATCAGAACATAAAGAAAATTCCTATCGCATTGAATTGGAGAATTGGGAACAAAGCATGAAAACCCAAACATCAGTTACTAAAGATTTGCTGTATAATATCTTACTTTTCCCAGAAAATGGATGGCTTCAAGATCCCGAAGCAATGAAAGATTTATCAAATGCCGATGAAATAAAAATCTGGGAGCATCGAGTCGTTCAAATGTTAAATTTAAGGAAAATATACATTCCAGAAATCGTATTACTCCTTCATAATATATTTCATTTGTCTGGCAACTACAAGGAATGTATTCGGTTAACTGACGAAATCGTGTGTGAAAATCGAAAAATTTATAAATGCTATTCAAAACACAAACTTGGCGAGATACTATCAAAAATGGCTGAATCATCTTTAGCCTTGATGAACGAACGAAGTGATCCGTGGGGTTACAGCTCTATTTAAGTGTTACATTTAATTTTAATTTAATTCTATATTCTTAACCCACACATAAATATGTGCTGCCACCTGCACTAAACTTAAAATTTTTGTTATATTTTGTGTCTCCGATTGAATATCTGTATTACCAACTTTCCAATATGAAATTAAAATTCTCTCTACACATACAAAATAATTTTTGTACTGTCATTTTTTAATCTATCTCAATTGCATACCGCTGTGTGCTGTCAAACAATTCGTATGAGATCTTTCTCTTCTAAAAAAAGTTAAAAAATTCCAATAAGTTAGAAATATTTGTAAATAAATTAATTTCATGGATTTGATCATAAAGTTTAAAATTTATATAATCTTATAAGAATTAAGTTAAAGTGAATTGATCTTGTGTAAGTTTATCACGGTGATATATAAATATAATCTAATTGGATTCCCATTTGTGTACACAGCTATCGCTCAATAAGCAGTCTTGTATTTGTGTGTGTTTTTTTTAAATATTATTTTTGTAGTGGAAAAAGTTTTAAGCGATCGAAAAAGTAAAGTGTAGAAAAATATAAAAGTGGGTGGTGATAACTTTTCCAAATCGGTCCGCCATATTTTTATAGTAACCGGGAAAATTTCATTTATTATATAGTACTTTTTCCATTTGACTACTGTAAATATGTGTGTGTGTTAAGGGTTGATTTTTTTATAGTATTTATGTAATTTGTAAATTAATCATACATACGTGACAAATTTGTTAATTAAAATAAAAATTCACAAAAAAAATGTGTTGAGTGTTTAATTTAAAAACAATGAAAAATCAAATTGAAAATTATATTTAATAAAATGTACTTGTTTTCCCTTTAATTTTATGCTCTCTTTTCTAATATGTATGTAAATACAAGTGTTTATGTATATGTGCAACTCTGTCGATTTTCCCTTAATTTTCCCAATTTCACTATGGTGTTTGCGCATATATACAAAAACACATTGATGGTTACTTTTGGTAAATAGGGATGAAACTAGCCTTAGGATATCTTCTAGTCATTTAAGAGTAGTTATGTGATATATGCAATATAACGAATCTTTCTTCAATCAATCCCGTGATTTATGTTTTCCATTGCATTAATTTATTATTCAGATTTGCAAGTAGTTACTAAAAATTAAATTCATCAAAACCAAATAAAGATTCAAATAATTTTCATTATCTACTAAATTACCATGTATTATCACCGTATATCATATTAATCGTAGGGATTTGTTACAGATCAACTTCGGAGAATAATTTTATTTTCTTATATTATTTTTGATTAACGTATAAATCCATAATCCTATTAATGAATTTATGAGATGAGGTAATGACGCGACTTATAATTTGTTTCGATTGAACACTTTCTTGCGAAAATTATATTACACTCCAATGCACGAACATGTTTTTACCCCTATATTTTACCTAGTTCCACCATTGTAATATAAGTTGAGCTTTACATACATATATTCTCCCCTCTTTCACGTTTTCGTGTAACTGTGCTATCCTTGGGAAAAATGAAAAATCTCATCTTGTATATTGTTTGCCATCATTTTATTTATGTATTATTTTCATTTTGATATTTTTGTAGGAAAAGTGCAACATACAAAAAATATTAAGTATTTCGTTATTTTCATGTTTCTACGTATATATTATATGTATACATGTTTCAATATTAATTATATGTGTATTAGTGAAGAAAATTGAATGAAAATTTAAGAAAAATAAAAATATATAATAAATAAATTGCTAAAAGTGATCAAAATTAAATGTTTTGTTATGGTTAAAAATAAATAAAATTAAGGGAGTGCCAGTGAATTAATAAAAATTAGTTGTTGTTGTGGAAATATCTATATTTTATCTTAATTGTTTGTGATTTAAAAATAAAGTTCTACTTCTGTTTATAATACTCGTTATTTTACTAAAATAATAATCGTAATAATAATAATAATAATAAATGAAATATAATAGCTAAATAAGTGCAGAATAGAAAATCTCTATATATAAAATACTAGTTTCTGTTCTGATAAATATATCAAAATTTGTGTATTATTTGTCTAGATTGATATCTCTCTCGGTATATCTACTATATATAGTAAATACACATTTAAATTTATATTTAATCATACATATATAAAGTATTCTAATATATCTACTACTACTACTACACAAGTAACATAACAACACTGAGAAAAACAAGGAAAAACTCAAAACAGGAAAAATGGCAGACGATGAAATTTTATTTGATGATGTTTACGAATTATGCGAAGTGATTGGAAAGTAAGTATATAATATACTAATAGTACCTATATATGTATTGTTTTATAATTTTTTTTATATATACATATATTTATGATAAGTTGAATCAACAAGAAAAAATTGTTCGGTTTGCCCGAGAAGAAGATAACATAATATTATAAGTTATTGTACTGTACGTACATATTTAATGTGTTGAACATATGTGATTACTGATAATATAGTATTTATTGTGTTCTTGTTATATAACCTATAAATTATAGAGTTTAATTGATAATTGACGAAAATCTATGTATTGCTCATGCTACTTTATAATTGATAGCATCCACATATTAAGTAATAAAAGAAAATTAAGTGACGAAAGTATCCAATTCCACTTAAGTTTTTATGTACATATTTGATAACATGATACGCAGCGGTGGAGAGGTTTATTTATAAACATTTTACAATACGAATAGATAAAGTATGTATATATATATATATATATATATATATATATATATATATATATATATATATATATATATATATATATATATATATATATATATATAACTGTATATATACATATATATATATATATATATATATATATATATATATATGTATATATATATATATATATATATATATATATATATATATATATATATATATATATATATATATATATATATATCTAGAGTTATATTTTAAATTAATACAAATCCAGAATTTTGCTTTTACGTGATAACAATACATTGTACTTTTCATGGAATAATCAAACATGCATTTATAACACGATATCAAATCGCCCGCGACCTACCCTAAAACATTTGTAAATATAGAATACCACTGAACAAGAAATATTATAATTTTCAACAACTACACAAACAATATGCTTTATATAAAATATCTCGTAAGCATGGTTGGAAAATATAATACGTACACATAAAAATGTATAAATTATGTATATGTAATTGAAAATTTGCTGAGTAATTACATCAAAGTTGTTTTTGTCGATGTGGATAATGTTAAACTATGTACGATGTACATATGTATGTAGCCGTACATTTACCTTCATTGCGAATTTTAACGCTTTCCGCTATCATTTCCTGTTTTTGGTGGAAATACTTGTGTAGCAAGAAACATAGTATTTGTTTGGCCTTTAGAGTTCTAAAGCTTTTTGGGTTTTCATATAATATATGTACTTGAATACCAGGACTTAATATTAAAATTTGAAACTGTTTACTAGATTATGTCTTGGACTTTTGAATAGCAGGTTTATTTGAACTTATTGTGAACTTGTAATGGTTACTTACGTAACTATATTATTTTATTTTGTTTATGATTTTCAAGTAAAAATAACAATACTGGAAAGCTCTGCGCACACAACTTACCAAAATAATAGTACCCAAAAATGTAACTCACAAGATTTGAAGTAGTGAGGGGAGTCGCTTAGTTGAGGTAAGCAAAATAATAGGTATATAAAATGGATATTATTGATCTGCATTCATTTCTCTAAGCCAATTCTATCCGACTCAAGTAAATAAAATAATATTTTAAAATGTAAGGACTAAAAAATTATAATTAAAATAAAATAGAACTCGAATAAAAATGATAGGTAATAAATTCAACATTTCGTGGAAGGAAGACGAAAGTAAATATTCAAATAAAATGAGTTTATACACGAAATCATTGAGGAATTTAATACTTTCTTTTGTATTCTTATATAAACTCCAACATATTCAGCAAAAACAATATAATAAATCTATGAAACTTATATGTATACATGTATATATGCTTGCACATACTTTCACGTACCGAAACAATGTTTATTATAAAAATCGTTCTTTAGCTTTAGAAAAATATGAAGTGAACGAGATCGTTCACTTCTCCTTGTATAACATTCATGTTTGTATGAATATTATAAAACATACCTCGTTTAATGTTATAACATAAGCAAATACATATATTAAAATTTCATTTAATTAAGGAATTATTTAAAAGGGTGAAAAAACGCCAGGCTGTGTTACAATTGTAGCTTGTATGATAACTTAATTATAAAATCTAATATTTTATTGTTTTGTTACAGTGTTGTTTATATTTTAACCAAAGTGTATTGGCTTTATTTTAAAATTCGGTTCAATGTCCGTGAAAATACTAGTGTTTTCTGGAAAATTCAACTGTTTCAATAAAAACTTTATAGATTCATTTTCTTAAGTAATCCTAACGTACCGTCCTAAAATAATTCGTACAGAACAAATAGGTTTGTATTGCAAAACTAATATGATTTTAAAGGAACTTCATCAAACCAATTACATTATCACAGTATCCCTATTTTCATAAATCTTACTTATTTGTGCGAAGGAAGTTACAAATTCGCATGAACGAAAACTCATGTGTCTATACGAATATCAAAGCTTTTAGTTTAAACTACATGTCGGTTTCGTCAGACGAAATTTTCAATAAATTATGTACATTTTTCTCTCCGTGCTCACCGACATTATTTAAAATTTTGCAAATAACTATTTTTGATCCACTGCCTTGTAGTTATCAATATATGAATTAAACATCTTTTTTGTATATAATTTATAACAATACTAGATAATTTATTTTGTATTTCGACCATTCATTCTCATCACATCAATCACATTTGAATTCGAATCTATATATAGAGCTATCTATATACAATTAAAAGTATACCAGCAGTAGATTATTGTATATAAATAAAAAAAAGCAACGTAAGGTCAATTTCAATAAAAAATCCTCAAAATTAATCAAAGTAATTTCCAAAATAAACTACAAATATTATATATATTTGTTCCAATACACTATAGTGTGTTGTTAATAGATAAAAATGGAATACAATACATCAACTGCAAAATATGAATGCTGTTTATAATAGATGTAGCTACTGTTAATCAATAAATCAAAAAAAATATATATGTATAGTTTACATTCGTGCTGTATTTACAGATAAAATTTTACAATATTATATTCATCATTTCATATACACATATATTGAACAGTAGGTGATATGTTTTATATCAAATAGATTTACAACTCGGCATCTCTCATATCGCGCTTTTAACTAATACAATACATGACATAACAATAATTTGTATCTCTGCGCTTCCATGTACATTATGTTCATTCAAACCTTTTTTTTTTGTTGATGAATCATTTTCTATTCGATTGTGTTGAGAGTGTACGAGATTATTTTATTGTCTACATTGTTTGTAGAGTTCTTGTAATCACTATGTGTAACCGTGGCGCGGGTACTCAGAATATGTCAAAAATAATTTATAATGATCTGACACAGATAAAAAACTTCACTTACATATATGTGTGAATGTCAAGTTAAAATCAATATAAATAACGATGTGAGAATGAATTACATAAAACTACTGTTCAATTTATGTATGTCTATGTAATTTATTAAGAAACTTTCCGACAAAAGCATTATAAACTACGTTTGGGTTCGATTGATGCTATTGTAGACCGAATATTATTTAATAAATCATTTAACCTTTCGACTTCTATTTGTAATTGATGAATAATTAATGTTTGTGATGTTTACATTGAAATTGAATTAGTTTATATTTGTACTGAAGATTTAATATTATATAAATAAATTTACCATATTAATGCAGTTCGAGCGAGATGCTTGATCTTATACTCGTGTCGCATATATATATACGTATAATTTATTATATTCAAATTATATTCAAATTTAAGTTATTTATGAAGTCTGCGAATGCAGATTGAATCGAATAATAATAAGCGATCGGAAAGTAGTTGTGATTGGTATGCATCAGACAATTGTATAATAGACACAAAAGATTATGTTATTAGATGATCGAATTACCATTTTTGCCTAAGTAAGATTACCATTTTTCCAGTCAGAACTATCTGCAAAATGTAGTAATTGAGTATAAAACATGTTACATGATCCTTTAGTGGTTTTATATATGGTTCGCTAAACAAATCGGAAAGTTTATTTACTAATATTACAAAACAGTTATAAAATATTGATCTAAACTAACAAAATTATTTATTTACCTCACTTATTTAACACTCAATTAATATTAAGTTGAAATATTGAATTAACTTATCTTGAAAAATCCATAAAAACAATTTTACAGTAGCCTTTAAATGTCAGAAATTTACTTTAACACACGTATCGCTTTTATCAAAATTGACTTTTAAATTTCTTTGCTAAAAGAGTAAAAACACACAATTAAAAATTAATTATCTTGCTGCTCACATGCGGACATATAATTAAAAATAGACTAAAATAAAATCTAGATTGACCGTGAATTATATATTGGCGGTTTTAGTGATTGGTAAAATTTTGGTGAAAGATTTATATACATATTTACAAATCAGTATGTCAATAACCTTATAATATATGAACGTATATAAGTGTACGAATTTCTACATGTATTGAATAAATTTAGTTAAAAACTAAAAGTATAAACATAGAACATTGAGTCATACTTTAGCACAATATTTTTTATTCAACAATATGATTATTACCGCATCGATATATTGTTTTACGGTTAATATAAGACGTAATCAAATATATATACATACATATAATATTAAAATCCAAAATTAAAAGCACTAAAAGTATACAATATATGTACATACGTTATAAAGATACTCAACGAAGAATTATACGGCAGTTAAATATTTTTACAGGATTCTTATACGGGGTATAAAAAATTTATATATTTTTTGATTATAAAGACCGAGATGAAATTCTCTACAAAATCATTGCTATGTTGATATATTATATTGAGTACCAGCACACCTTTCATAAACAACCTACAATCCTTCTAAAACTACCCACGTCAATCAAAAAACTCGTATACGTATACAAAATATATTGTTATATTCGTATGTATGTGTATAAATACAAAATTCTTGATAAAATGCTATATAATTACATAATACATACAATTTTATGTTTAAGTACCTATATATACATATATAATAAGTATGTTTATATATAAATTTATATATAATGTAGCAAGAAAATTCACAGGATAAAATTTTATAGAAGTTATGAAAATGGTTAACCTATATACATTTTGTTTAGGTACTTGTGGAGCAAAGTGTTTCTACCTACCTATATAAAAATGATTTTCCACAGTGAATACTGTTTCTACTATAGGTGACTTATTTGAATTCCACATCTATTTTCTTAGGCACTCAATTTAAAAAGCTCAAAATAAGAATTGTATTTAGTATAATTTAGTTTTGTTAAAAATCTAAAATAAATTCGACTCTCAATCCTATGAGCTTGTTTATTTGCTATCAGTATACTCCTAATCTAGCTCCACGATCTGGCCAATCGTCGTGCAAACTACTGTTTATATCCTATATAAGTGTTCTATTGACTGTAATTAACCTGATTTTTTCGTTATTATCAACTACTTATATGTATTTTTTTCATTCAACCAACAGTATAGTTCTTCTTAAACCTGCACCATTATTTATAAAATAATATTGAATTCTGCTAAATTTTGTATTAAATGAATAATAACAACTTTGATTGGTTCATTTATTATATATTTTTTTATGTTTTACAAAACCAAGATGATTGCTTCCATTATTAAACCACGAAGAATTAATTAGGCAAGTGTGCTTTTTATCATAACAAATCGAAATTAAGAAACAAAAATTAAAAATAGATAATAAATCTAGTTAAATCGGGTTTGACGTAAGTACAATTTTGAGAATATATCGGAGTATATACGTAAAATGTAATTAACTTCTTGTATTAATTTTTTCCTTATGAAAATGTTAAGACCATAACTGGTATTTTGAACCATAAACAAAAATCAAGGTTTTTATATGATACAACACAAGATGCAGTCTTAGACGAATACAAAAGTACATTTTTCAGGCGAAAAATAAGAATATCGGTAATGTAGAGTGTAGTAATGTTTATATCTTAGCTGGAAACAAGGTATGATTGAATTTAATTTTATTTTTGTTAAATTTTTCACAAAAGTTTTGCTAGCGCAATTCTCATTGAAAGCTTAATCGAATCGTAAAATTAAGATCAATTTGAAGATCTGAATAATGAGAGTAGGATCTAAATGAACGATTGTTGTTACATTTTACGAAAATCTTAATGTTCAGACTGAAGAGTTATACTGATTTCAAGATAGACAAATAGTGGTTTATATCAATTATTTTGTTTTGAATAAGAAAAATAAAATATTTAAAATAATGTTATATTCATTATAACCAATATGTGTAATGACGCTTGAATTGATTTTGACAACTAGGAAATAGTGTGATGAACTATTCAGAAGAATTGTTTTCATCCAATAGTTATTTTAATTAATTTACCAAACCAAACCAATATTTGCCTTCAAGTTGGTTTTATGATTATTTGATTTGCAGAATATTAAACTAGCAATGAATCATATTTTTGGAAATTTTGCAAACAATAACTTATTAAAAATGCATATCCTTAGTTTTCGTTTTTTCTAATCTATATAAAGAATACTCGTATAAGATAAAAGAAATGTGGTTAAAAAAATCCGAAATTTTTATACTGCTCTTTAATTTTATTGTTGAAAGCACTATTATTATGTTATTCACCTCGGGGCCAAAGGAATACAATTTTAAATTGAAAACGATTCTGTTGGGACTACATTTCACCAAAAACATTATTAAGCAGCAAGGTATTCAATCTTTTTTCAGTTAAAACAACAAAAATACAATCCTGGAATATTTCGGTTTATAAATCTCTCGTATTTCCTCATCGTGTGTATATGTGTGTGCGGGTTAAATTCATTCAATTCAAGAGTATCCAACTAGTACATTATATTGTATATCAGTCAAAATAACATAGAGTATGGAAAAAACGGAAGAATTTTCCGATAGAGTTTTTCTTATATGTCTACAGTATATATTTGTACTAATATATTTTTCAAACGGAAAAACATAAATCAAAGTACTTATTGTGTATTCGTGTGTACGTATCGAATAAAGTCACATTTAAATAATACGGAAAATTGAAAAAGGAAAAATTCTTTCCCACAAAACTGGTGTTTTCCGTATAATACACACATTTTTCTTTTGACTTTTCCACGTACAATTTGAGTGTAAAACTGTATATGTATGCACGAAAGGTACACCAATATTCAATGTTTTTATGTTGCAATCTTCTAACCCATAAATATCAAAATAATCTGTTTCCTTTTGAGAATTGTTCTTCCTTTTTGGTTGGATCTATTGTGTATATGGGATCTTCCGTTTAATACACTTTTTTTTTTATTATTAATTTATGTATTTGCAACACATATGAGACAGAATATTTTAAATGTAGCATACATGTACTCGTACATAGTTTTCTTATGTATATGTATATACGTTTATTACAACGACCATGGCGTTATAAAATTTATGTAATCCTTATGGTACACTTTTATATTTTATAAATAGAACCAAAATGCTTTGGTGTGCTTACGTCTTTTTATATATTTTGGTTTAGTACAATTGTTGAATGTTCATATATATAGAGTAATATGAAAATATATTTGATTATTTTTTATTGATTTTCACACGACATGCAAGATTTACTGATTTATAAAGACGTCAAAAAATGTTATTTGACATAAGTAATGTATGTTTCTAAAGCACCATTAAGCTTTTGTAAGGCATCCGAATCGATAGAGTTGGCTAGGAATATAATTCTTTAACGTGAGAGCAATAATAAACCGTTTCGTCTTTACACGCTTAATTTGCGGTAAATCATAATTTCAGGAAATAGAAATTATTTTCAGTATACTGACCAACTTTTTCAAAAACGCACTTGTAACGCACTGGCAGTAGATTAGTGACTACTGTAATTGAACGTATAGTTTCATTTGAATGTTGCTATCATCTTCAAACAATATTAATTTTCACAAGAAATCTATTCATTAATCACAACACAACAACCTCTCAAATCTACTCTGATTTATGTTTATTGTAGCTGATTAAAGAATATTTTCTATTGAATCCAGTTCAATGATTAAAGTTGACACCAATAATCCCCATCACAAATGCACTAGAGTAATTATCTGCGTGATTAGGTCGGAAGTTTCTTTAAAAACCATACACAAAATTACATTTTTTTATTAAGGTCTTATCCGTCAATACAGTTCTCTTTCTTGAAGATATTTAATTTATAGTTTTGCAAACCAACTGCAATTCGTTACAAACCAAAGCAATTTACAAACTTTACCTGTAATCGAATATATACTTTTATACTATTAAAGCCTCCAATTCAAACCACAAACTTTGGAGAGGATTATCAAACGTTTATACTTGTCTTTCATGGCAAAGTTTAAGATTATATAGACGCTATTTAAATTTAGCACCAAGTCCAGGATTGTCAGTTATTAAAATGATATTGACTCGATACCCCAATGGTTTGTCTCGAGGTCCGATGCCAACTTAAATTAGATATCATGTTTTATATTCTGTCGTTGCCTCTTATTAAAGTTATATCACTTTAATTAATTTTTGTAATTATATGATTGCCAACAACATCCATAAAAAAGGTTCATTCGTAAAAAAAATAATGATTACAAAAAGCTACTTTAAAAATTACGAAATGTATTTCGTCCAATAAAAGCTTTATATATTATCCAAGTCAAAAGTACAATACGAGTAGATTTTTTAAAAAAAACTCTTAACTAGACGCACAATTTAAAAACATTATAGCCATAATTCTTGTATACAAAAGTTTAATAAAAAAATAACAAAAGTCTTTAATCTGATAAAAGTACTTATCTCTTCGAAAATCAAACATAAAAGTTTTAATTAGGATTTTTTGTCTCAAAAAATTTAATGAAAACTGTAAACGTAATCCATTTTTTATTGTATCCTGAAATACAAACCGCTATATATAGACTTATAGACTTTGCGACACAAAAATCGTTTTGTGTCGTTAAAGTGAACATATACCTGTCCAAAAACTTCTGATAGCGTCTCGTAAAACTTTTACGTTTATTATATAAAAAATCTTGTATAAAACTTTATTTTTTTTTTCGAGATTTTTGACAAAGAAAAAAAAGTTATTTGTGTCACAATTGTGGTAAAGTTAATTTTGGTTGTATGTACCTACAACTCAATGTAACATATTTAAGTATGACAGTTGAACGAAATGTGATTGTTTTGGTGAGTTTTAATTAAAAGCATATTATTTACCAGACACATTTCTACATATATAAACTTTTTATATATGTGGTATACCAAAAATTTGATTATAGGTGTCGCAACGAAGAATGATATATTGATGATATCACCCATCATAAATACATAATTCTCGTCTCATATTTAAACTTCTTTAAATAGATAATGTATCATTATTCTATACAAAACCGAATGGCGTACTCGTATTATGATTTATACAAATCAATACAAACAAATTTGTCGAAGGACAATAATGCAGTTTTTGTTTTGGGCGAACAGTGGTTTATGGGTTTTGAACACGACACGATAAACAAATATAATTGTTAAATGGCAATATACGTTAGAAGGAGATTTTTATTTAAGGAGATTCCCTCTCTGTTAACGTTGGTAGGCAATATATTATTTTTCTGCATGCGATATCAGTGTATCGTTGGAAATTAGCCTTGACTTTAGTGTCGGGTAGACATATTTTTTTTAATAGCAAATATTTTATTTTGAGATTCTTAAAAATTAAATGGTTCCAGTGGTTACCAGTATGGATTGACATTTCTAAAATGAAATTGTTAAATATCCAAAAAAACTGATGTGACTTTTCACTATCTTTAAAGAATTTAGCCAAGAAATCTGGTTGGAGTAAACCAATTTAATTTGGTTGATGTGATCGGCAGAGATGCATGATGCAACTGAAGTCAGTCATATTTTTTATATGTCAGTCATATTTTTTATATGATGTCAGAATTAGTAAAAATCAGCGGTTCGGAGCGTACATTAGAAAAGGATTATTAACACAACTAATATGAATGAGCTTAAAGCACAAATTGGAGTGAAAATAAACAATAAAATTTTTGTAATTAGTAAATAAATAAATAGATATCGGTGTTAGCAAATAGCTTACCTTCATATTTAATCTTGTTAATCGTCTTTCATTTTATTGCAACTTGAGATGTCTACGTGTATATGAGTAATTCATCTTATAAGTACACTAGTACGATCTTTGTTTCGACCAAATATCTTTTCTAACAGACTATCAGCTAGCTTATCTACTCGAACAATTCACTTCCAGTTAATGTTTTAAATCATACCATAACATTATACACGTGATAAAAATATATGTTTTGAAAGAATTTTATAAGTAATTATTTGATTAAAATTTGACTGGTAGAACCAAAAGTTGTGGTTAGGACCCAAAGTTGTGGAAATTGTAGTTATAACTGCAACGTACGACTGCAAGTCGTACGATTTGAATAAGTATATAGATATATAGAAAGGAATTGTACATACATGTGTATTATATTATAAGGCCACACTGGGCTTAAAATTGAAGCACGAGTATGGATACGATGTGGCTGTAGAAAAATTGAATAAGCACGAAAACAATTTTTAACCAAATCCCAAAACGGCCCAAACAAAAATAAAAAGATGCAAATTAAGGATACGCAAAAAGTTGTAAATATTAAACCTTTTTTGATCAATATTAATCCGCACCTTAATCGGTTATATATAGATATAAGCACAAGTAATATCTATGTATATATTACCATACAAAATGGGTTTATACTCAGAAGACATACACCTCGACTTCGTTTTCGTGTGCTAATACGATATAACCACAATTTAGATTAAGACATTCAGTATCGTATTATTATAATCTATATAATCGATTGTGTTAAATTTTGCACATTAAAAGCGAAGTGATAATAGAAAAATAAAAATAAAGTAGAGCGATTTGTAGTTTAGACACGAGGTGATGATAGTGACAGCTTGTATTGCTAACAAAAAAAATGGTATCTAAATAATTTATTGTGCAAATAACTAGTTTTTAACTGGTTCACACACATAACTTAAATAATTATGTAAACAATGAATTATGTCTGTGTGTTATACGAGAATAAGACATCTATTTTCGATTACGCTTTATTTTATAATACTAAACAAGATTAATGAAGGCTTATGTGTCAAGAAATTTTTAACATTTTGGTATGGGGTTGGATTCTTCAGAGCTTTTATTTTTCTGCATTGCTATTCGTTGGCATTTTTAATGTTATCATTATCTTGTTTGGCTTTTTGGTCGTTAGATACATTAAAACTTATTATTATAGTAATATTGCTTATATACCTGATGGGGTTTAACTACTTTCCTTTTTTGTTTTGTAAAGTTTTAATTTTGAAACATAGAAGACAATTCCACAGATGAAAACGAAAAAATTAATCATTTTTTTGTGCTATCGGGCATTAACCTTTTCTGTGAAACATTAGCCAGTGTTTTCTCATTGTGCATGTACAAATTCATTTAATCTACGAACATAATTTAACTTAAATTTCTGTTCATTATTTCAGACAATTTTTCCCTTCGAGTGTCCTAAACTTTCCGAACAATTAAACAATCTATGAGTGTGGCCTTATCGTTAAATATAGGAAATTGAGTTTATTAAGATAATAGTATATTTCCTTTTGATAACCTTGGAAAGTCATAATATAAACTGATAGCTGTTTAAAACTAAAAATAAACGCATTAGTCGATATCTTATCATCTAATGTCAGCGGAGACGGGATGAATAGTTTGACGTATCTCATAAATATATACACAAATATGGTGATAAAATCGAATTCACTTTGTCAAACATCGCGGGGCGTTAAATATTGGGCAACACAAGATAAGTTTTTTTTGTAAAATTGATATCTAACTTAAGATGACAGCGTTTACCAACATATATGGACAACAGTCCAGGTTTTCATGATACGGTAATTCGTGACCATACTCACAACCTCCTTTCCAATTAGTTAAGTGACATATAAACTTTTTCTGAATACCCTATAGTTTACAGATGTTTGTATCAATTGTGACCGCACTTATGCAAAGTACAGCGCCTTGATTGTCTCCAGGTCATAAAGGATAATTTACTTTGCCCAACTATAAAAATCTTCCGTCCATCGTTTAATAGACTCCATATGGAATTACATCTAGCAACACATTAATTTATATGTTTGTTACTGCTAATATTTTCCACGAAAATAACATCTAGATCTTTGATCTCAAACAGTTGCTCTATATTGTTGATATCGTAATGTTTCAAACTGGATTTAGTTTCTAATGGAATGATAAAGTCTTACACTTTTTGATGTTTAGGTTATAAGAAGATTTGAACCATTTCGCTAAATTGGAGTTTCTTAGTCTCGCTTAGGTTTTCGACAGTTCTGTATATTTTTAGGTATTCAGCAAACATTAAAGTTTTTGAATGTAGAATGACTTCAGTGATAGCCGTAAAGGCCGTAAAGAGCCCTAGGTTAGGTTGTTGTGGCTACTATTGCACACTTAGATCGGCGATTGGTCCACTGTGCGATTGATGGCGATTGGTGATACCACTCTATGTACGGCTACAGGTCCGAGTTTTTCGTAGAACCATGTGCACATTGCATAGCTTTATGTCAGCCTAAACACGTCAGGGGATCCAGATATGTTCATTTTACACCACGGATCGCACCTTCCAAACGATCGAAGGTGAAAAACCCATTTTCGCATCTTGCCCTGAATCGGGATTTGAACCCGGTACCTCCCGCTCACCTGGGTGGTTCCCTAAAGAGCCCTAACCGCGTTTTAAATGAGATTTTACGAACCATTATACGTATTGCTGCAAATTGTAAGTGGTCAGCCCAAGGAATAGACCGCGGCGTGATGAAAAACTCTCTTTCCCATTAAGCTACAACCGGCGACATAAGTTAGAACGTCTTAATTATCTACACACAATTAACGGCAGTTGGTCAGGAATGACCCGCTTTTGGCAGTTGTAGCCATCCTTAATTCTATTGCGTATAATATAGGAGGACATGAAATGAAATTAGCTATTTGCCTTTTACATGCCTACAAAACCATTGACGGAAAGATTAAAATGATAAATCTTGTCGTATATATAATGAAAATGAAAAATGATTACAATACCTTAACCAACTGTATCTTTCTTTATTTCATTCTCTATTTCTCATTCGGTATATGGTATGTATGTTTGATAATACCAAACTCAAACTCAAAATTGAAAAACAAAAATTTATTGTCTCTTGAGATTTGGGTTGAGCAGGAAAATTTACTTTGCACAACAATAAAATATTACGTATACATATATCAAAAGGGGTTTTCCAAATGTCTTTTGTGTGTGAGCAATGAGTGTATAAAATTCATTTGAATTCCTTCGAATATAATATAAACGATCGCTATAATTATACAATTTTAGATAAATTATTGAACATTTTTAATTACTTTTAATGTTCATACGAATGAGTACGATGATGAATGATTTAAGAGATGTGTGGGTGTTTCACTACATAATATTTATGGCTTAAAGGCCGTAAACGGTTCTAACCACGTCTCAACTGAGACTTTTCGAACCAGTATTGGTGCACATTGTAGGTGGCAGTCCGACGAATGCTTTTACACGCAATTGTTTTATGTGTCATCCGGTGCGTGTTAGTTTTTGGTCAACGGTGGGAATTGAACTCGAGGCCGCGGCGTGATGAAAGATAATCTCTCAAACTGGCTTCAGTGTTGCGTTCTTTCCTTCCTTTGTTCCTTCTTTTGTTCTGAAATTTTTATTTGCGATATCATGGTTGATGGAAAAAACGTATAACGATGTTGCTGCCATCTAAAGCTAAATAATTCAAGTATTGATATAATTCTTTCATGATTGAAATTTTTACATTAAGATTTGAGAGTGTTTTATTTTCGTCTATTTCATTTAAATATCAGGCTATTTTTTCTCTCCATGTTCGTTCCGTCCAAAAGACAAAGTTTAACCAACTTGGTAAATGATATTCAGAAGAAAAAACCCGTAATTTTCGCTTAAAAAATATTTGGACTGAAGGAACCAAGTAAAGAACGCAAGACTGAAGCCGCCTTTAATGTTAAAGATAAAAATTATGGATGGTTGATTATATTGATTTTATTCATATACATAGTTATATATAAACTAATTATGTTATTGCCTCCTATATTACGTAGCCTCATAGATATCGTTTAAAGATAATACAATCAATAGAATTACTTATAAAAGATATATACACTAGTGCTTGTTGTAATATGTATACAATATTCTTAGAAAAGTTAACGAAGAAATACATCTTTATCAGTACTTTCAAAACCTAAATCAATTATTGTTAGATACTTATAGATTTATTTTTAGTTCAAGGCAAGAGCACAAACATTCAAACGAGTAAACATGTGATCTGCACACGCGTAACGTGTTGTAATAACTAATCCAACTGTATTAATAACCATCCCATGTGTGTTGAGGTATCAATTATTCTCAATGCTGTTGCTTTATATACATATATATATATACGCAGAGACATACATATTACATACTGAAAAATATCGATATAAATTTGGTTCGATGGAACACGAGTATAAACTGGAGTATCCTAGAATTGAAAAATCAATTTTGGAATATAATGTTATCTATTATTTTGTATTTTCGTAGAAAATTCACGAATGCTATGGGAACGTGAATATCTAATTTTTAAGTGGAAATCTCGCTGGGTAACCGAATTGATATGTAAGGAAATACATTGTTTTGAACAATTTTTTGTCGTTTACGTGGTAAAATCGGTAACAATAAATTGCTCTTCAGTTTCTAGTCTCTATTTTACAATTTAATTTGAGATAATACGTAATGGTTTACGAATTATACGATCGTTAGGTTTCTTTAGATTGTATATACATATATTACATATGTATACCTAATTTAATCGAACGTTTGTCGAATTGAGTGGTGGCCCACAACGATTTAATTACATGAAAACCTATAATAATCTATGTATAAGCTAAATATAAAATTTAATTACATGTAGGTTTGAACTATTTTCAGATTTGGCTAATATAAATAAACAATAAAATTTAATTTGTTCTATATTTAGGATGGACAAGTTGAACCATAATACAAAATTATTTTCGTGTTACAAACCAATAATAACAATGTGAGATTCCAAATCCAAAATATAAAAAAATATACTAAAAATTCCTTGAGGTTATATGTGTAAATTATATACAGTTGGCTATTTGTGCTGCACGGGAGTATAATAAAGTTTTTTAAATCTTCAGATTTTAATTATTATGTCTACGTTATTGTATGCGGAGTGGATTCTCTACGTGAGACTAGATTTTTATTTTTATTGTTATGTTGTTATGTTATGTTTATTCGCCTATTTTCACCGGTTGTAGCTTAATGGTTAAGAGAGTTTTCATCACGCCGTGGTCTCGAGTCCGATTCTCTTCGTTGGCCAAAAATTAACATTTACCGAATGACATAAAACAATTGTGTGTCTTACGCGACAATCAAAGTCGAACGCGTTAAGCCATTCAATTGTAGCTGGCGTTTATGCTAGTCAAATATTAGACTTTCAAATCATTATTCTGTAATTGACCTAAACAGTCAATAATGCAACATACTCTAAACGCTAATGTAAGTACTAAGATCGGTTGTTCGTTGAGCGATTCACTTGTACTTTATAGTTAGATCGACGTTATGCAAGTCTGTAGTAAAACTCACTTAAACGTCGTTATTATATGAGATGGTGTTTATTTCTGTTATAGCACTTACATCTTAAATATATGTTCTACCATTATGTTTCTTTAATGTAAACAATCTACTGTAACTCAAGTCAAATTAGGTTTACCGGGTTATACATGATTAAAAATTACGTCTGAAATGACGGCAGTCGTTCTCAATATTGTTTTATAACGATTTCATTATCTATTTGATTTTATTGAACGAATAATTGATTTAAGTCTGAATTCATCCGAATCATGATGTGATTGCATATATATTTCACTTTATCTCTTAATTTAATATGAAGATACTTAATGATATTTGACAGTTTGAAAATACTTCTTTAATAAAATTTTGCTTGTGAGCTTATGTAGGGTACATAATCGTACAAAAACATATACTAGATGTACACACTCCTTCTGAAAATATCGAATGACATTAAAGATTTTTTTCCAACAATTTCGTCATAATATAAATATATTTTTACGGAGACGTTAAGTGTAGGCACTACACGTTTTCGTTACATATCATATTTTCTATAGAATGAGGCAATTAGATATAAATAAGGTTTAAGAATCATAAGAGAAAAAATTGATTTTATAAAACACATCAAAGTGCTATAGCTTATAATGGCAGTGGTGCTACACCGTATATAGTATAATAGTAAAATACTTTATTACTATCATAAAAGTTCATCTAAAACCGAACTTCGATAGTATATTTACATATTTCCGTGTCAACAATCTGACTTCATCAGTTTCGATTACGAGTCAGCTCTTCATGTTGTTTAAAGCAATCAGACTAACCAAATATATGATCCCTGGTTTAAGAGTCGCAATAGATTTCAGTAGTAGTAACCACATGTTTGAAGGAGTGATGAGATTCAAGTATCTTGGTTGATGGCACATACCGAGTTCGTTTCAATCACGAGATCAGGAATTAAATGCGAATTTGTCGGCCAATTAATTGGTCTATTACAGAAAATTATTCTTTCATCAAAAGTTTCTTTGATTAAATCAATTGTAGCGCGCGCTGTGAGTTATGTGGCTCCAGTTCGAATCACATGTCATCAAGATTAATGACAGCTAATCGAGGTACAAAAATATTTCTAATCATGTTCCTATACCGCTCACCATTGACAGTAACATTCTGAACATCATCGTGTTTGGAGAAATATGGACCAATGTTCCACCACTCATAAAACGCACCAAACAGTAATTTTTTGTGGATTTAATAGTGTTTCGACAAAAGTTTGTGGATTATCCTCATTCCAAATGCGACAATTCTGGTTATTTATGTTCCCATTCAACTAAAAATGGGCTTCATCGGGGTACAACATTTTGAATGGAAATGTAACATCAATAATATTTTGAGCTTTATATGATGGTCGTTTGGCTTTAATTCCTGCACAAGTAGAATCTTGAAAGCTTTTAAGATAAGATCCATTCGTAAAATCTCCATAAAGCGAAACGACACAACCCACGCGTCTGAGAACGGCGACGAATTGATTCATTTGGCTCTTCATCAATGTTGCGCCAACACAAAGTTGTGAACCTCTAAAAAAACACCCTTTACTACTTCAGGATTTGTTCTTTAAATGTATAGCCCAAACAATAATCAAACTTGACGACTGTTCCAGCTTTACTATTTTATTCAAGTTTAGTGAACTTTTCTTGTTTCGTCATCAATATTGTGGTTTTTGTAGTTTACAAATTTTCTAATCATGTTGTTATAACAAAACTTCATTAAAGAAAAAGGTTTCTTATTTTGTTCGATAATTAGATAACAGATAATCTGCGTAGCACAAAATCAGTTTCCATGTTTATATAAGATTGAACCTGTACGATCAACGTAAGTTAGTAAGAGATAGACAAATATAAGCTTAAAAATATTTAATAAGCTTTTTCTGAAACGAAATGCTAGAACCATATAATCTATAAAGAAATAAAATTTCTACTTAATGGCTTTGCTGTTCAACTTATACGTACTTCATAGTTTTTTTTATCCATATTCATAAATTGTTTATAATATAATATTATATCGCATTAAGTTAAAGGAAAATAAGAAAAATCATTAATATCACATTAAGATGCTGTTCACTACATATTATATTCTTAAACAAGTATACACTCGTTCGTAGTAAAATAATTATTATAATAATTGTTAAAGTTTTGTTATTGTAAAATAGTTTTTGCTATTTAGATTTTCAATTTGTGATAAACGATGGAAAATAAATTAACACAGGTTAGTATGTATGAAAGTACGCACAACTAGAAGAGAAAATAGCAAAAGCTCTATGTGAAGATGGTTTTTTAGAAAAATTAATTTTTGTGGTTTCAAACCATTTTTCTTTTCTCTCTGCGATCACAAAAAGGGTAATTTAATTTAGGCTTTTGTGAGTGTGTGTGTGTGTATGCGTTTCTATGTTGTTTAGTAAAGTATAAAGCACACACACATATTATTGTAGATGTACACTTTTGGGTAGATTAATTGTTTTCCTGTGAATACTTAAATAGAAAATATATACTTTATGTTGACGACCGCACTGTGTTATATATAAATATATACATAACGTATATAAAAGGAATTTTTGGTTATAAAACATATTGTTCTAACATAACCTTTTTAAATTTGAAAAACAAATATTCCACATATTTATTTGTGTACCACTTTTTATTACATATACACATCAAATATTATGTATTATTTGTAGTATACTGTCGTGACACTAGTTTAAAAATAAAATAAACATTTATTACCACAACACACATGGTTATTTTTTAGTTTGTGCCTTACTAGATGATTTTGTTTAATAACTAGATAAAAAAGTACTTATAGTCCTCAACTTACGACGGGTCACGGTTCTTGAACTTTTGTCGTAAGTCGAAACATTCGTATGTCGAGAAATATGTTTACTCTATAAACTAATAATTTTAACCAATTTAGTTATTCAATTACTTAAGTATTAATTATTCATTTTGATTCATTCTGTCTGTCTATCTTTAACTTATACAATCTATTTTAGCTTAAGGCTCTCCCAACTAAGTATTTCAACTTATATCCAGCCACATTACCACCCAATAAAAATTGAAACAAATGGAAATCGAAATAACAAAAAAATTTGTTTTTTTGCCATCGTAACTTCGAATTGTCGTAAGTCGAGGACAATAAGTAGTGTATTTTAATAAGTAGGCGACCTATAGAGTGGTGTAGTCATAAACGATTTGGATGTCATTCCCTTGAAACTTAGCCTGCAGATTACATAATTAATTATGAGGTTCTACGTTGGGGTTTATTCTCTTTCGAACCCTTCTGATGGTATATTTCCTGCTGTTACAGGATGGATATCCTCTCATTTAGGAACTATTACCGCATCTGTTCCAGGCATGCATCGCTTTGAGTTTTGTTCCACAATCTTGGAGCAGAAGAAAATTAATTTTTATTCCAAAAGTTAGCAAGTCGGACTTTACCGATTCCAAATTGTTTAGGCTTATATGTATGTCTGTCATACAATTTTCTGAAATCCAAAAAAAAACAAAACAAGGTAACGGCCATGTGGATTCCTGCTCATTGTGACATTATATTTCATAGTTCCTTAACCGCCTGCTCTTTTGCCTCTTCACATAGTAAAAAAAACAATTAAAAACGCTGCCCTATCGAATCTAAAGCTGACGTGGTCAACTACGTTCCTTCGTTAAAAAAGGGCAACTTGAGAAAATTTGTTTATATACTTACTGGCCATGACGTTTTTAAAAGTCAAAAATATCGGACTCGTCAGATGCTGTACGTGATGAATCTCTTGAGGATTCTGACGAGGCTTACACTTCCTGTACATCTACTGTCTTCTCGGCACTGGTTCAAACTTCTACAGTTTGTAAAGTTTGAAGAACGCGTAAGTGTGCTTTGACGAAATCCAAGGTTTGTACTGTGGGCCATGTATGGCAATGAATGCGGCACCTTTAATAATATAATTACACCGGTTGTAATCTTAGGTAAGATTGGTTGTGATGTACAGAGAGTCTTCAATTCTAATTTTTACTTTCTAGCTGGTATTACATCCAGTGATCAGTCTCACACAGTAGAATTAACGTTTTGTTACACGGTTACTGTCCATGCTGTAAAAATGAGGGCGAGTTCTATCTTAAAACAGATTAATGTTTTGGCAACACACTTACTAGTCTCACCGCAAATCACACCAAATAATAATAAATCTCTAAATAAACACTAAATAGTTTTTATCTATACCAATAAATAAATTATTTGTTAATAATCAATAAAATAAAAATAGAAAATACATATTTCACACGCAACTATAGTAATATGTCACGTTATATGATATAGCCACGAAACTTTGAATAAAGCAGAGCATACTATACATAACCTACGAAATGGTTATGAAATATTCTAGTGAAATTTGTTTACCATCTTGAAACTCACACGTCATTGTAAATGATGAATCGCCGCGCGTATTCATAATGAGACGTTGATACAGTGAAAATAAATGAAGGTAATGCCTTAATTATTTTCATCTTATAAACGAAACGGAAACATTTTGATATCTTCTACAATTATATATAGATACATACAGGGTGTTCCAGTAAGAAGTTAGGATTTAAATGAAGCGACTGCACTTGGCGTACTTCATTCGGTCGATCTATTTCGGCAATGTTTGCTTCAATGTTGACTTTCAAATACTCAATTGTTTGTTAATTGTCCGTATAACACTTGTCCTATATAACATTTTCTTGCTGGCCAAGTCAAGTCACCTTTCCGCCTCATAATGCGGTCATCACGTTTTTGATGCATGGTTCACCATCTTGCTGGAACCAAAGGTCGGCCAAACATATATCTTCAAAAAATAGATGTAAACATGTGGCGGTAGTTGATTCTGTTGGTCGTAACGGCTGCACCGACAAATAGACAAGCCACACCAAATAGTAACACGCAATGGATGCAATGACTTCTTCACAATTTCGAGTTTGTTGCCGGCCCACACAGTGAATCGATATCGATTCGGATGGTCTTCAATTGCTGGACCAATTGAACATAATAGTATCACAAACCCAGATCTTTACACATAATTCGTTGCATGGAAGCCCGGCTGATGTTCATTTCCGAGAAAGAATAACTTTAGTGTTGCCAGAACCAAAATAACCGATACCTCAAATTTGAACCGGTTATTGGGACACCCTTTATATGGTATATACATTTGCTGTTAAGTATATAAAATAAATGTGTGTTACTGTTCAAAATAGACTTAAGTATTTAATGTAGAAACCCTTTTATAATGTGTAGTAGCATTCGCAGACACAATGGCGTAGTTATACATATCCGCGTATATAAAGTAACGGTTTTTTTCTATATATCAAATTTAATCGGCTTAAGCGAAAATGATCAATCAATTGGTAAATTTTCATTATTCACACGCACACACACATATAATATAAGCGAATGAAAATGATTGATTGAATTTTAAGTGGTTTATTAGGTTTTTGATAAGGAAATCCACAAAATAAATAGTATGTATCATAGTACGAGTACATAATTTGTATTTATTATCGTATCTCTAAATCGTTCTAAATTTAGTGACATACTATTAGTTTGTTATCGCGGGTTAATTCAATTTTAAGCAAATATATGTCAATATAATACGTTACATTGATAATTTAAGCGTATTATCTATATCAGATAATATAAGCTTGCTACTGATATACGCGAGACTGGTTTATATTGATTCATTTATATGATTGATTATTTGGTCATAATTGTTCTGCTTGGTAGTGCAAAATGATTGAATCTGTTGGGGAATCAGAATATTCTGTTTGGCTTTATATATTATATATATTTAAACCAATATCTGTATAATCAATATTTCGAATATTTAATAAATTATTATTTATTCATTTATGTTAACTAAAGTAAAACTAGCAAATATTTGTGCCTGCAAATTTTATCGATAGAAATCAAACTGAAATATTTATATTCTAATGAAATAATAATTCAGGTGGGAAGATTAATGAATATCGAGGCTATCAATAATCCAGTTTTTGGCAATTGTTTTAAATTATAACATTGGTTGTTTTCGAGCGCTATTCCAACCCCAATTCATTGAAATTTAAGTACAGGGTCGAGACAGAAACTGTAATTCATGTCATTAGGACAAAACCATCTGATACGATCGCCAATCTATCTCTATTAATCTGTACCACTCATATCTTTCATATTAAAACAAATAACCAAACTACTATGCATAGAACCAAACATAAAGAAAAATTTAAGCAGATTTCACCGACATATAGAGGACATCAGCATCAATTTTAATCGCAGATTTTCTTGAAGAACAACAAATACTGATCTTTAAATGCAAAGCAAACTCTCTTGTTACATGATCTTTTTTATCACGTTTTTGAATTTTCCTATAGATGGTACTACAAAGCAAAAGGCACTCATAGTTTATGAACGGTTACAGGATACAATCTCTTCAACAAGTAGTCAAGAAACGGTTGCTGAAAAAAGTTATCCAAAAACACTAAAACAAATAATACAAGATGGTGGTCCTGACCAAATATCCTGAAAAAAATCTTTCGATTATTGATGTATGAAAAAAAATATACGATTATGGATTGTGATCAAAACACTTTCGTTAGACATAACGAATCAACATTAAATACTTGCTGGAAAGAAATTTGGTACCAGAACAAAATGTGGGGTGTCAAGAAATTTTAATATTGACACAAGCAATTGGTAGCAAGGGCATTGAAAGTATGCAAACTGAAGACCTCGAAGAATTGTTGATCGAGTCCCTACCAGACGACGAGGATCTAATCGAAATTTTGTCAGGTGATGTTTATAATGAGAAAAAAAATATTGAACATGTAGTTGAAGTACCAGTTCAACAATTGACAGCTAGAGTACTTCGTGAGAATCTAAATTTAGCTAAAAACATAGAACACCATTTTCTAACGAACGATCCGGATCTGGAAGGAGCTTTAAAACAAATACTGATCTTCAAGTGTTATACTCTGCAAGTATATACAGACTTATCAAGAAGCAATTCTGTTTATAAATACTTCTGTCTGTTTGTCTATTTCTGTTTTTCCAAACTATTGTGAAGCTCAATACCATTAGCCAAATCGAGAACGTATTTCTTTAGGTCAAATTTACATGGAACTATCTGCACAGTGCATAGCTACATGCCAGCCTATAGAACTGACAAAGAAGATGGGTTGTCCCGTGAATTTTGCCTCTAATTGGAGGTCGGAAATGTGTTCACTCACATCACCGGTCGTGATCAGAGGGTGAAAAATCCCTATTGCATCGTGCTCCTATTGAAATTCGAACTGCTACATCTTTCACCACTGCGATGTATGGGTGGTTAGAAATACTTAATTAATGATAGAATGGAGCTGGAACAATGTTTTTCGATACAGTTTCACCGAATTATGGCCAATAACGTCAATCGTTAATTTAACCAAACGAAAACTATCGACAGTTCCATTCGTTTCCATCAATTTTATTTATTTTTTTTTCGAGTTTCCACATCAAAAAATCCTTTCTATGGTCTGTTGCATATGTATACGAATTTTGAAAATAATTTGATTACATATGTCGTATACATATAGGTACAAAGAATTGTTTTCCACTAAACGTGTATAGTTCAAGAAACTCGTTAACAAAAAGGACGTATCGGACTCGAAAAAGTTGCCTAGAAATTATATTAACTTCTATCCATTTTTTTATTTGTTTGTAAATATGTGTTATCAACTGTCCAATGAGCAGAATAAACAAAATTGAGAATAAAAAACGAAATTGAATCGACATTACATTATAATATTACAAAATCCTTTTTTGGCCCAATATATGTACAATTTTTCCTTTTGATCCTAATTTTTACATTTTTTTCGAATTTTATACTTAATAAACTTTTGTCGAAATGAGGAAAAATTTCTTCATCTTTAATGAGTGCGAAAATAAATTGAAAAAGAAGAAACATCTTGTTTATTTCTCATTTCGTTCGAAAAATACTTACCTGGTGAAGTAATTTAAAGTTATCAAAGGATGAAATTTTTTCCAAATTTTGTTGTTGTGTACATCCGTTTTTTCTTGAATACACCTGTTTATTATATGGTATATTTTTACCTTGTAAAATATCTAGAAGATGAAAAATTTTGAAACCACTGTGTATATGGATGGATGTATTCGTCGTTATGTATGCATAAGAGGTTGTCTTTCGAACTACGAGTAAAATATTTATAAACAAAACATTTTCGACAGGTTAATTGTTTTTGTTGGATTTTTTAATTGAATGAAATTAACAAATTTATTTACTGAAGCTATGGTTTTGTTGTTGTTACATCCGCTTTTCATCCATTTATTTATTAATTAATTAAATTTAATTTAATTGATGTATAAACATTTACTCGTATTTTTTATTATAATGTTGGAAAATTTTTTGTGTGGCTTTTTAAAATTTATTTCGTAATTTGCGTACTCACTATTTACGTGTTTGGATTGGATTGGAATGAAAAATTATATTTTCATTATAAATTGGAGTATTTTATTGTTTTCTGTTTTGTTATTTTTTTTTAGCAAATATAATTAAAAAATCACGTTTCTAAGATAGATATTTAAATTTGTGTATGGTATAGAAGTGTGAGCAAGAAATTTTATATAGTCGTTATTTGTGCAGGTGAATTTTCCCATGTGCTTATGTGCTTCTCGTATGTACATTTTATAACAACATAATAAAGAGTGATCCAATAAGAGCTTCCGGAAGTCAGATCACTAGAAGTTTGAGGCCAATTCACGGGTCCTTTTCTTGATATGATGTTCTCATTTTTCTTTCAATCACTCGATGGTTTGGCCTGCTGTGTGGACGTTGCACCATCCTGTTGAAACCACAAGTCGGTTACGCCAATATCTTGAATTTTTATAGGAATAAAAATTCATTTATCATTGCTCTGTAGTTTGTGCCATTGACGTTTACATGCTGCCCTTCCGAATTTAGTAAGGAAATACGGTTCATTGATGTCACTTGTCCATAAACCGCACCAAACACCAACACAACTACAGCAGCAATATTCACATAGATCGACTTGTCCAATAATGAAAAAGTGATTCGAAATTTGTTGTTATTTTCGCTAATGCTCAGTTGGACGATTATGAACACCATAAAATGGTCAAAGAGCATGAAAACAATTTTTCACTAAATTAAATTATTGGTCATGTCTTCATTTTGTGATGGCATAAGTTCTTTCAGGGCAGCTTCGTTCATTCTCATATTCAAATCATATCATTTTCTGTTGCCAGATTAACAATTTCTGTACAATCTGCAGGTATTTCACTAAAATCGGTAATATGAGGCCATATCTTCCGCCATACAGCATTCATACAAGTGGGTGTGACTTCATTCGACGATT
This sequence comes from Tipula lateralis, assembly GCA_963932295.1. Lineage (NCBI taxonomy): Eukaryota > Metazoa > Arthropoda > Insecta > Diptera > Tipulidae > Tipula > Tipula lateralis. The sequence goes on along the minus strand of OZ010736.1, from coordinate 1,682,316 downwards.
CATAAATATTGCTGATTGCATCAAGTACTTAAAATGTTTTCCAAAATTCTGGAATTGTACTATTTTTTTGAGTCATCGATAGCGATTGTTTTATAAATGGTCAATGTAAATGGAATGGAAGCTTTAAAATCCAAATTTTCTTTATACAGTGAAAAGCTTTATTGATTTATATGAGATTTAAGTTAAAGTTTAGATTTTATTACTATGTAATGTAAAACGTTGCAAAGCGTGGTATTGGTGTAAAAGAAATTCTGAATCTCCATGATCATTTTAACACATAGATATGTTATAGTAATGATATATCGATTTGTAGTTTACAATTTGCTGTCTAGATTTGAAATCTTCACAATATCTCTGTGTTTAAATAATTAGTATACTTCGACGTTTCAGCAATTGCGAAGCTTTTCTCCAAGCTTCACTACCTCCTTACTTGTCTCGTTAGTAATCAATCTCGTTAGGTCTACGTACCCATCCATACTTTTATTTGCGATTAAATCTATATCGATCTAATGGTTTCATCCCAAATGCCAGTCTATTTTTCTATGTTTAAATTTGTTCTTCTTTAGCAATGATTTTGTTGTCAAAGGCATTTGGTTTTATTGTGTTTGCCTAATCGATTTTCATAACAGGTGAGCAGATGAACTTGATCAATTGGGTAAGGTCTGTCTCGAAATCGATATTTATGGTTTTAAATAATTGATTATGTTTGAAAGTAGTCTCGCAAATTATTTTTCAATAATAAGTAGTGAGATTGTCGACATCCCAGGAATTATCTAATCATCTTCTCATTAACAGTTGTAATGATTGGCTGGTTTTTAATGTGTGTGTATGTGAGTTGAACCGTGGACCCAGTAGCAATCCTCTAGTTATTCCTTGTTGAATCTTTATGAGTACATATATGTATATTTGTCAATGTGAGCTTTTTGAAATTATTTTTCCACTGACAGTTTTTTTTGATGAAATAAGCTTAAATCAAAATCTTCTTTGGTTTTAACGTGATAACTTAAAAAGAAATACTTTGGTTTTCCAGTACAGTGCTAATTTTAAAGTTCTTATATCAAGATGTAGTTAATTTAGGATCACACCAGTTCGTGAAATTGGTTGCACTTTATAAATTGTCAAATTAAAAATTTTAATTTACCAACGAAGAGATTGGTGACTGTTTTTTGTTCCGTATTATCCCAGTCTTAATTCCTGTGGTATCTCTTTTTACGTCTTCTTTATTTATAATGCATCATCATTTCAAAAACAAACCAAAAATAATCTGTAAGCCACAAATATAATGAACTATTCATACATATTAATTTATATAAAAACCAAACCACCAAAAAGTACATCATCATTGGTCATATAAATACCAAAACGTTTATCAGTTTGTTTGTTCGACAAAAAATATTATGGTTTAGTTTTGTGGTTAGTCATACAATTCTTTTGCTCAACCATAATGTGTTAACTTTTTTATACACATATAAAGAAAATTCTTAGAATATCATATTATTCTTATCAACGGCAAACGACAAATGAAAAATTTTATCACCAACTCGAAAAATTTATTATAATATGAATGTATACGAGTATAAAGGTATAGTACAATATAATCCAAGATAACTAACTATCGACACATACAAAAGAGGTGCGCATAAATCACGATTTCCAATCAATGTACTACAAAATATTTACAAGGGATATAATAACGTGAGGAGGATCTATTATGTAACCCACATAACTTCATTGGTATTGTTTTTGATCCTTGTAGTACTTTCTAAGAACGTCAACAATTACCATCTTGAACATCAAATTAAACCATCTGTATCTCATTAATTGTTTTAAAGGTATTTGCTCCATTTATAGTTCTTTACAATCAAGTTTAAATGAATTATGAAAATGACTGAAATAAAAGTGAAATGGGAAAATAATTTTTGTTTTCCAAACAATAGATGGGAAAATTAGAAAATTCTATTATAAGACATTTACCTATTAATTTGTATTGTATCAAGTTTGGTGATTTTTATGAGTAGGTATGGTGAGTGCGATGTGATCTTTCTCAACGTAGTGTCGTCTCGAATATAGATTAAACACACTTTTAATGATTATAATTTTTATATTTCTCGGTAAAATGTGTCTCCTGTTATGTTATGCTATCCTGTTGTGCAGAATAATAAATTCTATTCAACACAAACTTTAAATATTTGTTTTAATAAGCGTTTTTCTGCATATGCATACCATTTTTAGTGTATAATTATTTGTTATCCCAATCATAATATATGTATTATACTCTAACAATTTCACATAAATGTCCATATTAAAACAATTGCGTATCATGCCAATCGCAAATAATGTTATGATGAGACAACCAAATTCTGTTATCTAATCAAATGTTTTACATATCATTACACATGCCAGACATAATATTCCCTATAATATTCAATAATCACCTCGATACGTAAAACGCACACACGTATGTTATATATACATAATCTAACAAGGTGTCAGCCTCGTATATCTCAACACAAAATGATTTTATTTTCTTTTAAATATGATATCACACCATTGTATTTATATGTCAAATATATAATAGAAAATATCCCTCTTTAAAACAAATATATGTACGTAAAATACATAAATATCATGATTTATGTCAACAGTGGAAATAATTTTACGCCATCTCCTATACATAAAACGAAACTTTTAATAAATGTTTGGAAAATTAAACATAAGCATATATAGGACAGATAGACATATTCAAATATAGATCGAGAGTATTTTTCATTTTCCACGCGCGTTTTGTTTTACAATTTTGACACAAAATATAATCCTTTCTGTCATAAATGAAAATTTACCATGTACCATAGTGTATAAACTGTTGAGAAAACCATTAAAATAGAAATATGCTAATGAAATTTTTTTCGCGTCTAATATCGAATTTTTCTACCCTTATAGCCATCCACCAACACTTTTATACGAGGAGTAGATATTTAGGGACACTCGGAAAATCATGAAGAGATCATTAAAATATATGTCGTCTATATATAGACATGATGAAAAAAATGTTTTTTTTTGTGAAGACATCATCAACATATACGTATGTATATACATATAGCACACTTTTGACTTATGTTGTGTACAAAATTTTCATCCCTGGGAAAATTTATGCTTTTTAATTATTGTATATTTTTTTTCTAGCACAGTTTATTACTTTTTTGCTTAATTATTTAACACTGAGTGTGAGCAGAGCCGGGGAAAATAATGAAATATGGCGTAATGATTAATGTTTTCTCGTTCGTTAAAATTTAATTGAAGTGGATGGTGTGCGAGTATGTATAAACGGTAAATTATTTAAAAGATTCTTATGAAAGAGTTTATACATGTGTCGCATTTGATCATGTATTCGTCCCCATATCAAATAAAATCAACATTTTGTGTCGGCAGTACTTACTATTCAACCTAGAATTTTCTTAATAAAAAGCTTCAAATTTACATTTTACTAATTCTGTGCTTCATAAAATATCTATATCGTTGGTGGAGATACACAGGATATTATTTGTTCTTGTTTGTTACGGTATCAAATTTTGTTTTGTGGTTGGAGTATTTCGATTGTATATAGTTAAATTTTTCATATTTTCTAAATATTGTTACGGTTTTTTGAATTTTTTTTTTAAGTTAAGAGTTTGTGGTTGACATGAGCTTAAATGAATATACACGCGTATATGCCTTACAAAAGGGTTGTTAACATAAAATTTCAAATGTTATTGTGACACGTTTGAATTTTGAACATAAGAGAATAAATTAATTGTTGGAAAAAAATCTTTAAGCGACTAAAAATAATTGTGGGTACGAAATGTTGATGAGTTAAACCTTTAAATTAATGAATTTGTGGATGGGAAAAAATTATTTTTTTATAAATTTTTTAACTTGTGGTAGAAATGTGAAGCTTATGTGCAAAGGTGATAACTATTAAGAGAGGGAAAATTGATTTTAATGATATAATTTGACGAGTAATTTTACATAATCGTTAAGTTGTCCATCCTTAGATAGCAATGAACAAAGTTTAATTCGTTATGTGTAGTCTTAACTGTTTTTGTACTCATCTCTTAAACTTTAGTTTAAACAGTGGAGGGGGTTCGGAGTTACAAATTAACCAATAATGATAGAAGCTAATTTCAATTATTGACATATAATAAATTAAATTATTTTTCGATTGGATTATTCTTACTGAACGTTTTTATTTTAATTAAGAAAAAACAATAAAATAATTTCATTTATTTTATGTATTTCATTATAATAAAGTAATAAAATAAATTTATATTAATGATATTAACTGATAGAACTAATTATGATCGAAAAAATATTATGATTTAAATACAATTTGAATACCTTAATTTATGTAACTCTCTTGATTGAATTTTACCTTGATGAATCTGATTTAATTAGATTCGGAAAAGAGCTGAGCTTAACAACTCGAGTTAAGAAATTAATAGAAATTTTATTCATTTTACGATATTTTAAATAGTGTTTGTCAAATTTTAATCTAAATTTAATTTTTTATTTTCAGGTAAGTTTCAAGATTAAGTACCATCGTTAAGGTTATAAGTTTTATAAAAAATAAATTTAAATTTATGTAAGTATGGCTTTTTAGGGTATACTAACAGAATTCCCAAAAGAATTTGTTTAGTTTAAGGTACGGTCGTGTTCAAAGTTTGAATCATTTAATCGTTTATAATGTATTCCTGGCTTATACAGAAAAGCTTAATAATCGAACTATACAAATGTTTTATTTATTTAATACTTCAATGCCAAAGATGTGTTCCCTCTTTGATGCAACAGTTTTGATCGTAGTTAGGAGATCATAATAATACATAAACAGGAACTGATGAGCTGTACTTAAAAAGTTGACTCGCTTGCAGGTCAACGCGAATCTTTGTAGAAATTGCAAATAAGAAAAAAGTTTGTTATATCCGTAGTGGTCCATGATACAATCGGTTAACTCTCTTATAGACTATAAGCATTTGGGGCGAACATCAATTTGTCAGGTTGCAAATATTTTGACAGTGGATGTAATATAATCATCAGAACGATCACAAACCGTTTTTTTAGTGGTTGTTATTCTAAATTTCTCCCTGTTACTTTTGGGGATAGTTTTAAACTCTTACATAGGGTGACCATTTAATTTAAGTTAGTAATAAAATATTTGGTTTACTTCAGAATTTCTTCTATGGTAATGTTGTCTTTTTTGGTATGTTTGTGCTGAATATTACTAATTTAAAAAATGTTTTAATGCTAGCACTCGTTTTATTTCGGAATTAGGTAATGTGACCATATTTCACCCTATTGAGCTTTTATAAGGAAGCTACTCCATAACTAAAGAACCAAACTATCTGTTCAAAGGTTATTATTTGGCAGGTCGCATTATGAAAATCTTTCCGGCCTGCCCAAAAGTTTTCTAGGCCTTCGAATTCTTCATTTTTTTTTGTGAGAGGTCTATTTCTATGGAATTCCCTTCCATTCAGTATGGGAGTTTGAGATCTTGCGAGACGTTTAAATCATACTTCTTGAATGACGTGCTAATTGTCATTTTTTATACTGTCTGTTTAATGCTGCTCTCCCAACGTAAATGAGCCCTCCGTAATGGAAGTAATAATTTGTACATATTGTTTTTATTAATAAAAGCGTAACTGAGCTGCGTAACTACATATTTATAATTTTGGAATGAGTGTTTTGGATAAGTGGTCATCATAGCAATCTATACCTTTGTCACAAAAAACTGAAAAATATTTGAAATAAATACTTCATCTGATATTATATAGTATGTTTACTCTATATTTGTAATACCATTATCTTTATCACGCTTTTAAAATGTTTCATGTTTTATTCAACCCGACCGCATAATATTTTCCTGCATTTTTCGAGCAAAAAAACTATATCAGTTTATATAATGTATTGAATAATAAATCCGGATTTCCTATTTTCCTTGCAACAAGAAGGGCCATCAATACTCCACATTCCACACTACTCGAACCACAGATTTTCCGTGCAAATATAGTATCATATACTCGTACATATAAAATATGAAAATACTTTATTCGAGACTACATACAATAACATACGAGTATATACCATATCCTTCTGAATTTAAAACCGTATTCATATGTACACTATACAACAAAAAGAGAGTACATTTAACGTTTATGTTAAACATATTCCTATATGGATGAATTGTATAAATATATAAAAAAACCAAATAACAAAAGATTGGGGGTGAAAAATGAAAAAAAACTTTACGAGAAAAACTGTAACGGAAAATAAATTTGTTTTTTGTGCAACACAATTTTAGCATTCAATTTTTAATCCCCTATTGATATATTTTTTTAGCAGCTTTTATAACCTTGTTTTTTGTTGTATTGTATGGGCTTGTTATAGTTACGAAAGTTGTGTTCATTTATATATATATATATATATATATATATATATATATATATATATATATATATATATATATATATATATATATATAATATATATATATATATATATATATTTATATATATATATATATATATATATATATATATATATATATATATATATATATATTTATATATATATATTTATATATATACATATATATATATATATATATATATATATATATATATATATATATATATATATATATATATATATATATATATATATATATATATAATGTGATAAGAAATGGATATATATTTAAGAGGCTTTTCTTGTTTTTTCTAGCACAAAAATCAAAAGCCATTACTTTCGTTCTAATCTTATCAAAGTCTATCATCCATTCGATGTCATAAAAAATATGTATTAAAATAAAACCATAAAAAGTGTACTTATGGTCGCTCGCTAACCAAAAAATGCTATCAATATAAAATAGTGCTATCAATAAAGAGTAAAAATAACTCAAAACAATAAATGAAAAAATTTAATTGCAATCGAAAGTTAATTATGCGGTTGTGCACAACTTTTCATGTATCACGGTTAATTTATCTCTCAAATGATGCAATAAAATAATATAATAGTGGATGACCGCGCAGCTGTTCTATTTCACATATACATAACACAATATAACATGCAGTAAGTAGCAAATGCTACTGAGTATAAATTTGAAATTAACTCCGAGATGACAATAATAGCGATTGTGCGTAAAAAGCATTTATTGGGCTGATATAAATAGTTCGTAAGGTCTTTCTTCTCTTACTATCGATAAGTAGATCAAGACGCAATTGATTTAAGTAGTGGTAACCATACATTTGGAGGACTATGAATTTCAAGTATCTCTAAATTATTAGGTTCCTTCGATAAAAAGTTTTTCGATTCATGACGTTGTAAATTTCCACTAGATATCTTAAAATTTTAATATTTTTAAATGTTCATTCGAATAGATGCACTAAATTATCCTTCCCGGCATTAGTGTCAAAAACTCGTCCTAGTTTCCATCTTGTAACAGGTAGTTATGGTCGTCGTTTAATAATACCAGATCATTTGTTGCTAAATTTGGCTGGGTGGTTTTCCACTTACTGCGTTGTTGAAGTTCGTAAGATATTCTGATGACCATCGTTTCCAAAAATCTTCACCATATTTTCTCAGCCCCATGTTATTAATCATCGCCTCTGGCATAGCTTTTAGTGAATCACCAATCAGAAAATGTCCTGGTGTTAGCACTGTTGTATCAGATGCATCGTTGGTTAGTGGAGTTAGTGGACGAAAATTGAGGATGGCTTCGATTTGCGTGGTGAGAGTATTTAACTCTTCGAATGTTAGAGTTGATTGTCTTATCACTCTCTTAAGATGATGTTTTACGAATTTTATTCCTGCTTCCCAAATTCGACCAAAGTGTGGAGTATGAGGTGGAATAAAGTGCCAGGTTGTCCCATCATTAGCTAACAGGGCAGCTATGTCAGCTATGTCCTCAGGTAGTGTTGTCATAGCTGCACGGTATGTCTTTTTATTACAGAATTTGTGTCAATAAAATAGGTTCCATTTTCCGAGAATATATCTGTACAAAGACCTGGAGATAAACCTTCCTACAAATTTGTATGCTGCTATTTTATTTATTATTAATTAATTATTTTATTTATTTATTATTTACTATGAATGCCTCTGTTGTAAAACTGCTTACTATCTCAATGTGGGTTGCTTTTGCCACCATGCAAACAATAAGAGCGATGTATCCCTCGCAGGATTTTTTGCCTCGATCTTTGGTAGTTCTTGACGCTAGCTTAATGTTTTTATCTAGCTTTCTATCTTTATATATGCTGGCAATTTCCCTTCCGAAATGCTGCTCGTGGATTAATTTTATAATTGTTATATCTGCATTCTTAAGTTCGTTACAAGTTAGTTCTATACATTGCAGATTTTTTTCTGTTTGCATTTGTTGATAAACTATAAACAATATTCAACCGTAGGTTTGATTTTATTGTAAGTAGAAATCTTGTTGAATAGATTTAAAAATATAAGTGATTCCTTAGTTATTGTCATTGCTACTACCTTTTCTTCCAGCACTGACTGTGATTTTAATGGTAGGTCCGGAAAAGTCTCCACGACCTTCACTTGAAAAGACATAGTTAGCAGGAATGATGGTCCGTGCCACAATAAGCTATTGTGGATGAGTTCTCTAGGAGTTATGCCACGTGAGGCAGCGTCTACTGAATTTTCTTGAGATTTCACGTGACGCCATATTGTTGTTGGCGCAATTTTATTAATTGTTGAAATTCTATTGGCTACAAATGTTTTGAAACGGCTTAGGTTTCCATTAATCCAACATAGCGTTATGGTAGAATCTGACCAAGCGTATGTGTTTACATCTTCAAGTTTCATGGTGTCTTGTACGTGTTTCACTCAAGACGAGGGATTGTTAATTTTGATTTGTGCTACTCGTGTTTTGGACATTAATAACTGAGTTGTTATTTTACTGCTATCATTCAGTGTCCTGCCGTATACCACTGCTGCATACGCATTCTCTGACGCATCAGCAAACCCATGTAGTTCTTTTTTACATCTTGACGTTATGTTGATCCATCTCGCAATCTTTATATTTGGTATTTCATGCAGATCAACCTTGTAACTCTGCCAGTTTGTATTTATTCTGCCAGTTTGTATCTGGTAGATGTTCATCCCAGTTTATTCCAGTTTTCTATACATCCTGCATTATAATCTTGGCCATGATAGTTATTGGTGATAGTCATCCTATAGGATCAAACAGTTTTGATGAATCAGATAGGAACGAGCGTTTGGTAGGCTGGTTTTTAGTAAGTTGCAGTCCGGTTGTATCGAATTCAAACACATCTTATACCGAACGTTTTAATAAATTCATTTAATAGATGCTAGTGTGAGTGATGATCGAGTAGGTGTTGGAATTTACATCACAGCACTAAAAAAAGAGAAAATGTTAAGAGTAAATGAAAGCATCTGTATAATGCCGAATTTATTATGGAAGGAATCAAGTTGGCAATGAGTGACGGGGGAAGGAGGGTTCTTTTGCTATTCGACTCTCTGGCTGGATTAGAATTAATAAGTAGGCAGCTTAATATTTATGTGAATAAGTTGTTTGTGTACCTTTGACCTTGTGGTAGTGAATTTGTTCTTCAATGGATACCTTTATATTTACGGATCAAACGTATGTTGAATGATAAGCCGATATGAGTGCAAAATGTAATTACTTGAATGATTAGTTAAATGGTTAGGATTTTATGTGAATCTGTGGAAAAAAATATAGATTGAATTTGTTCAAAAATGTCAAATAAAAGCCAAAAGTACTTTGAATCGTGTAGTGCTCCTTTGAAAAAAACCTTTCTTTAAGAAAATCAAAGGAGACACGAAAATGTTTCAATCAATAGGGCGAGTGAGATTGAACCATGGCAATTAGAAAGAATGACCTAATAAACGTCATTTAAGTGAAGAAAATGTGTGTTATTCTTGTATGGTTGAGACGACATTAACCATTTGCAAATTAATTATTTTATATACATAATTGTTAAAATGTGAATAAAATTAAATATAAAATTTGTAGGAAACGGGTCAAATGGCTCCTATTATTTGGAACGAGTGTCTAAATAAAATAAAAATTTTGTTCGTTACTCACACTTTAAATAATATGCCGGTCAAAATTGTGTGGATGACGTAGGTTAAAATACAATTTGAAAAAGTTTCATATAAGTATTTTAAATTGAAACAGTTCAACTTTAATTTCCAAATAAATAATAAAAATTTCGAGGTTTATCTTATTTAAAATTTGATAACAAATACTAAATGATCATAGCAAAAACAAATATACATTTTCTGCTTGAATTGGTTAAGACTAAGTCAAAATATATAAATAAAATTTTCCATTTTTAGAACTTCAAAAAAAAACCAAAATCGATAACTCAAAACGTAAGAATGTTGTTCGAAAATGTTAAGGCATAGTGTATCTAACGTGTACATTATGTATACAACATTTTTTCAAAAAAAAAAGCAATCACGAAAAGAAACTTATCGAACATACTCAGGTAAATACTAAAAGTACTTGCTTAATCAACCTACCTCTATATATAAAATATATACATATTATATACATTCATCATTTATACTATTCACATGCCACCCCATTATGTATTAATAATGTTGTTACACAACAATACACACACGACACACACACACCCAATAAATCTGTGGGTTATTAAATTTTCTCATGTTATACCCAAACAACAACTGTACTATACAGTAAACTTATTTAGGAAAATAACCGTTTTTCTTGATTAAATTTTCCACTTATTTCGTCAGCAGCTGAAACAGCTGAACAATAAATAGGTATATATAGTTTATGTATGTATATATAATATTGTATATAGATAATAGAATCATTAATTCTCTCTATAATATGTATATCGCAAACAAACCATATAAACAACATTTACCTCTATATATACGAGTATGTACAGTATATAGATACGATAAATAAGATGAAACGTATGGTTTTTTCATTAAATTGAGAAACTTAAAAGGAAATGTGGAAAACACATATAAAGTATAAAAAACGTTTTCGCATCATCATTTTTATTATCTCATAACATTATGGTTGGATGATTTTTTCAAATAATTTTTCTTTTTTTCTCGTGATATTTTATGGAATACATAAAAATTCGGAAAAAAATTAAATTTTTCTAATTACGAAATTAATTAAATGTCTACGAAGGGCATTTTCTTATGACCTATTATGTTTTGATGTAGGAGTTATTTAAGCCTACTGTAAGATATATTGTGAAACTATTAGTTTGTTTAGTCTACGTAAGCACGTTCAAGGTAAGATAAATAGATTAGAGTTCGCAATTTTAATCAATTTTCTGTCAAGTTCATATAATTGGAAATTAGGTGTAAACATTTTTCTTTCAATTTAATTTTATTCCTTCGTTTCGCCAATTCGTTCTATTATTAAATCAGAACGTATGAGCGTGATCTTGGTACACTAGAAGCAGACAAGTAGAGAATGTATATAAATTAAAAACTTTTAGATAACCTTGAATTGGAGGACGAACCACTGAGGTACGTCACTATGGAGGCGATAGCTTTAAAAATTAATGACAGCAAAAAAAGTATTTAGTGTGCAACACAGAATGAAAAATTTTGTTTACTTTTTCTTGAACTCGAATTTTCGAAAATCAAATTTAAATTTAGTTAATTGTAATTATTTAGTTCATGTCGCATAAAAAATTAATAAATATATTAATTATGTATAAATAATTATAAAAATTATGTGTTCTTCAAACCTGTTGGTTTACTTTTGGTTTTTGATGTGTATAACTTCGAGCTCGAAATTTAAAAACACTGTTAGATACTTATGACTGACACTGTTAAATTCAAGAAATTTTCGGTAATACATTTTAAGAGTGACACTACAGTAAAAGTTTCTGCCATTATTTTTGGTAGTTTTCAATGTTAATTTTATAATATACCGTCTCCATAGTATTTACCTTAGTGGGCAGAACATTATCGTTCTATATAATTGTAGCCAATCTAATAGATAGCATTCGGTGAGATAAACGAAATTGTGTTTCAAATCCAGCCAACTTCTTTATTACTATCAAAAGTAATCGGAACTATATTCTTTTTAAAACTTAAACTAGCGTGTCAGGTATATTAAATTATCAATTCAAATCAATCCTTTATTTTTAATTTTTATTTTATTGATCATTTAGATACCAATGACTGAAATTGAAGTACTAAAATCTAAACTATAATTCCTATTGATCTGTATCTTACTCCACAAATGTATGGTCCAAATACAAGATCTTGATCCAAATTTGAAATTGATGCGACCCGTCGACCAAAAACTGATGACGTTACTGTGGTCTAAAGTTGATGAAGAATGAATTGGCCTTGATATTTGGCTGCGAAATTGGCCTGTTAAACGAATTTTAAATCAGGCCTAAAAAAGCTCGAGTGCATTTTGCTAATTTTTTTCTATATAAATTCGAAAATGGGCAGTCGAATCTTGGTTCTATAATTACGATCCGTAAACCAAACAGTAGTCCATAGCATGGACCTTATTTTGGCTCTGCTTTTTATATGTTGTGCAGCTCTGCACAGCATACAAATACTATACCATCTATCACCTTATATTATTCCATTCGTTTTCAATTGGGTTAAGTAGTAAAATTTAACGATATACATTCTGTTGTTATTTTTACCGTATATATTCATTTATATTATTACATTTTTAACGAATTTTTAAGATATCTATATATAAGTGTAATAAACTGAAGATGCAAAAAAATGAAAACATATAAAAACCAAATTTTTAGACATCAACATCATTATTTTTGCTTTTTTATTTTGGAGAAATAAAACACAAAATGATTTTTATTGTATTGAATACGTAAAAAAGAAAATCGGAAAAACGAAAAATATACATTTCCATTTCCGAACTCTACAAGGTTTGTTTTATATACGAGTATGTATGTGATTGAAGTGAATTGTTTGATTTTGGTTGCTGATTTGAAAAATGATTTTTGATTATTGGAAAAAATGTTTATCGTTAAATTATTGTGTACGCCATACTCAAAAAAGAAGATTATATATATTATATATATATATATATATATATATATATATATATATATATATATATATATATATATATATATATATATATATATATATATATATATATATATATATATATATATATATATATATATATATATATATATATATATATATATATACATACGTAAAATCTTATATTTTTCTTAACGATAAATGGATATATTTTGTCTTATGTATCATAATATCAGTAAAGTAACAAACTTTAGGGTTTTCTTACCTTGATGTAATTTCATTATTATATTTCTGTGGAATAATAGTCATATTATCACAATACAATATAAAGCCGTTATAGATACAAGCTTATCGTAAATCTAACTAATCAAAACCATACACAAGTATATTATATATCAAAGAAATATATATGTATACAATAAGAAAATTGGATCAGGATCTCAGGTGCTCAATTCAGAAAATGTTTATAATGATCTTTGAACGTATTTTTCTATCTTTTGAAAATATTCTTTAAGGCTGGGTTGCCTCATGAGTTTGTAACAACATTATTCAATGAAATTCTTTATGTATATAGATCCAAAACTTATAGAATTTTGTAATGAGTGACTGTGAGAAACGAGTTTAGTAATCGTGCCCAGCTAATCCAAAGTCTCTTGTTTTTATTGTTCATCACAATCGTAGACCATCTCGGTTATGAACTATGAATCAATTTGATTGGAATATCATTTTCAAAAGCTGATCTAAAAACAAATCAGGTATAATATATAACATAAGATATTGTTATGGTATTTTACTTCGATGTCATCGAATATTTCTCATCTAGTATATACGGACAAAATTTCAAATTTTAAACTAAATTTATACGTCTATAAAAATCGACAAACCACATAATCATGTAAAATACATATTCGAGAAGATATAATAAAGTCGTAAAAATAAAACTATGTTATAAAATATATTTTAATATTATGTGTGTTGAAAATCATCAATGTAAAAGCTTTGTATATGTACATAAAATATCATCATTTTTTTAGTTCCTTTTATAGTGACGATATACGAACGATGAGAACTAGTTTATACTCATAAATTGTATTCAAATATTTTTTACTTAGTAATACGATAGTAGTTATAACTGATCAGTGTTTTACAGAACACTGAGCTTTGAATATAATCAAATTAAACTAGTAGATTTAATCCTAAAAGTTTTAATTTGTTTTGTATTAGTTCCTCACTCTTGTGTCAGAATTATTTGCAATAACTTCAAAACCACCAAATTATTTATGCATATTTGAATCTATACATATGCGTACATAAACCTCACACAAGTACTTACACATTACATATCTCAAACTGAGTTCAATAAATTTTCATGAATTTTTCCACCATTTAAGAAAAATTGAATTTATTATGTTCTGGTAGAGGCTTACATTTCATATTTATATACCCAGTATATACACATATATATTATGTGTTTTGTATTTGTGTGTAGCAAGTACAGTAAAACCTGTTGAGTTGAGCTACTCTTTAACTGGAGTACCTGAATAAATATTTTACAAAATACCTTTAAATTGGACATCTGTCTAACTTGTAAGTTGGACGCTATTCTGTTGCATCAAAGCACAATTTTCATTTGAAAAACTCCTACATAAGTTGGTTAAAAAATAAAACGTATACATATCAATTTATAGCAAGCCTTGCTATACCTTGGTAGGGTACATATATGCACATACTATTGTATAATGTTTTTTACTGCATACATATTACGACAAAACAAAAAACAATATATTTTGACTCTGTTTCGCAGCAACATTCTGTTTTACTGTTCATATATTTAGTATGTATGGCAACACAGTTCAAAGTTAGTGACTTTCAATCAAGCAACAGATGGCATTAATCATTCAAAAATAGACATAATATTGTATTTCGGTCTTTGTCGGGTGAGTAGGTCGATGTAAATTATCAAGTTGCGGAATCTTAGGTTACCAAAATCTTACATCATTAAAGGAGAGAAGTACAATGGTGAACAGCTTGCCAAGGATCGTATAGCATACTAGTTTGTGCAGCTTAACAAGCGAAAAATTAAAACATGCACTTGTGTGTTTAAAACAATGACATTAAGGTAGACAATTTACTCGTTGACTATTGCCTCAACCAGAAAGCATGGCTGACGACAAAAATTCTTCAAGAATGGCTTGCGGATATTAATAAACAGATGAAAATATCAAACAGAAATGTTATTTTGTTGGTGATGCCATCAGGGTATCATCAAGCCACCAGGGTATCCAACTTTAAAATATTCAGATACAATTTTTACTTTGTGCCGAATTTAATGAATTATGCAACGTACCTATATGTATTTTATAATTTTTGTGTGTAAGTATGTACATATCATTCATGAATTAGTTCATCTGAATCAAGTTGGACACCTTTAAAAGTTGGCCACTTTTTTCGGCACCACGAGTGTTCAACTTAGCCAGGTGGTACTGTATATATGCATATTTTCTGTAACACCAGGAATTTTGTTCGAAATAAATAATTGATTGATTTTATTGTTTAATACATTTAAAATAATATTGCTAGTTGATTTATTAAAAAAAAAATTGTTTTAAACATTACTAAAAGATAAATTTAAATTTATTTTCGTATATGTTCGTCCCCGTATACAGAAACATAAAATTTCCACGTTTTATGACTCGCGCGCAAATTTACAACAACAATAATGATAGAGTACATAATTTTTGAAACGAGAGTACAAGGATCAAATGCTTGTTAAAAACTTTTTATATATTTTAATTTTATTTTACAATTATATATTATGTTGTCTTCATTGTTATGTTTACAAACATAAAAGACGTAATAATTTAAGTAAAAAAACTCTTTCAGCATTTTTTCTTGCTTGTTGCAATGAAAATTTAATTACTTAACAAAAACGTAATTTTTATATATACTGTCTTATAATTATTTCTTTAAGATTTAATACCGTATATATATATATATATATATTAGATAATAGAAAGTAAAACTCTCGTCTTATTACTTGACTATAATGTACCGTGTACCATAATAATGTATAAAGGATTTATGTTGCTTGCTCTGTCTCTCTCTGTATATATTCGAGACATACATTTTCCTATCATACACTGGGTGAACGAAGATCATATGAAGTAGCATGAAAAATTTAATAATCGTCTTGTGTTGTTAGTGGATAGAAATGAGAAAATGAAATATATATAAAATGAAATATATATTTTGCCGTTTGTAGACTATCAAAACTGTTCTGTTTGTTGATCATAAGATTGTCTTATTATTGCTGGTATAAAAGAAGCGGTAAAATATTTTTATAACTTTTTGCTACTGTCAAGATGTAATTTAAACATTTTATTAGGTTAAGAAAATTATTTTATTAGTTTTTGGTATAACACTTCTTGTATCACCGTTTCATTATGAGACATGAATAAGTTTATCATCTTTAATCGGAAAACACATAAATTTCATAAAAAAGTTTTCTATTTTTAAATTGATTAACACTATCACGACAAGCAGTTCAATAAATATATTCAATGAGTATATCAACATCTCAGCATCTGGGAACTACACACCAGAACTGAAGGAAAAATAAAAGAAAGGAATGTTTAAATATCATTAAAAAAATTATCAGGAACAACCGAAAATTGAGACAGGAAAGGCAACGCTATCGCCTAGTGAAAGATTAACATATCTATAAAGAACGACTTTTTCCACTATCATCCAAAAATAACTAAGAAAAAGCTAAAAATATTTCTAGAGCATTTTGAAACAATATTCTACCATTTTCGTCAGAATTCACAGAAAAAAATAATAACATTGAAAGCAATTTGAAATCGTCGATGTAAATGAATTTAGCAATCACAAAATTTTCTATTTCGATCGTTACGGTCAGCAAACTCATTCTTCAACGGTTTTAATATAAATTAAACCAGACCATATAGTTTGTATCCTGTTATATAGAAATGAGAACTGTAAGAGAGGATATAATTATTTGCAGTGCCAGGTAACACTCAAAATTGTCAATTGGACAAACGACTTGTTATTGTATTATCCCAATTTATTGTAAGTGCGGTTTCATCAATTGATAAAAATGCTCCAGAACAGTGTTAGAAAGCAAAACAAATACTGAATGTCTTTAAAAGAGAACTAAAACAGAAATTAGAGAATCTAGATTAGAGATTAGATTAAAAAAACTACTTCGATCGAAGAAAAGTCAAGTTTTATTAACAATTGATGGTAGCTTAAAGAGTTGAAAGCTTTGTTGAAATCGGTTAAATAGAGTTTTTTTGGTGATTTTCTATGACAAGTATTTTGAAACGGGTAAATGCCACTAAGATGTCACACTAATATCTCGAATGTGTCGTTTTCGTAGTTATGGCTCATATGTTTATATGCTTTGTTCTTGCAATTCTACTGTATATAAATGCATCATCGTATCTTGGTTGATTGTGTATTCGAGTCAATAGTAAAGGTTGAATCCTTGAAATAATTTGTTGTAGAACGTTTAAAATTTTGAATAATTTTTGTTTTTCAATGTACTAATACTTTGCTGGTTTTGAACAATATTATTTGCTTCATAGACCAACATTTTATTTTTATTATCTCCTATTTTGCACTATTTCCTGGTTCCTATAGTTACTTAATCGCTTCCAGCTATCATTTATACACATTTGAATGATTTTTCAATTTTAAAATACTAATAATTAGCTTTATGCACACACAATTCTGCTTTCTCTATACACTCTTGTTCTGCTACGGGAATAATGTATAAAAAAATAGAAAATTATCAATAAATGTAATCATGTTTTCCCTCACATTAAATTTTTCAAATTATACGTCGAATGTAAATTTACTGTAATGAGATAGATACTCGTACATATATAGATGTGCGGCAGAGTTGGAATATATAAAAAATTTAAATTAATTTAATAGAAATTTTACATAAATATTACTTGAAAAATTAGCAACGTATTTTGGTGCTCGTTCTACGCGTGTTCGAGGAGATAGATTTGAAAACCAAATCAAACTCGCCCGATCGATATTTAAATTAGAATACTCATTTTGTTGGTGTATTATATATTTAGCTTTTGGTTTACATTTTCTATATAGGAGATTTTATGCAAATTAGGTTTTGCCTAATTGAAATGATTATTTGGTACTGATTAGAAAACAGAATGGATTTTTTTTGCTTTCTTCTGTTGTTCGTGCGTTTAGAAGAGGGTTGGGTACAACAATATTTAATCGAAATTAAGGTTTTTTAGGACCCAGTATAGGCTGCTAATATTATAATAGTTGTGGATTTTTATATCTATAATTAGCAATCATCAATTTTGATGCCTAATCACGTTGTATTATTTTGTTATATCTTCAATGATGGGAATTTTATTAAATTTTGTACCAAACCATTTATTATATTAACTTTTTTGAATACATCTAAGAAAAATCTCAGTTGATTAGAATGTCAAAAATTCTCAATTATAGTTCCATCAGTTACGTGAAAAGGTTTTTGCCATGAACTATTTTGAATTGCTGGTCTGAATAATTAAAATATGAATAATTAAAATATAAATTTATTTATTTAGTTGCTTTTTTTACGTTTTCAGTTTGAAAAGATGTAAATAAACAATCATAATCACCAACCCAAATGACATCACACTGTCGAATGAAATCGAAATTAAGAGAAAATTCTATATAATGGATTTTAGAATAAGAGGTTTCATTTTGAAAAGCCTGCTAATTGGACAGTTGTTAGTTTTGAAGCTGTCATCTGTTGACATTTGACAAGTAACTATTACGCCATTACTGAAAATGGTATGATACCAGTTAAGACTTTTTTCTTTGGGGCTACGTGGAAGATAAGGTCTAGGCTAATGCTCCACAATTGATGCAAGACCTAAAAGATGAGATTCGTGAAGTTATCGAGCCCATTTTTAACTATTGATATCGTTTTCAAATGTTAGTGGCATACCTTTTTTCTTCACAATGAAATAAACATTCATTGTTGAAACCTCTTATTGGCAAACCCTTTATAAAAGTATGATTATATGTGTTAATACTGCTTATTCAAACTTACACATATTATTTAAAAACCTTGTGTTAGCCTTTTTGCTCAATTTTGTATAACTCTATATAATCTTCTTGCTGAATTTAGGCATGGTATGTGTGCCATAGAAAAAAAATATTCTCCTTAGTGGAAAAACCCTTTTCAATAATTTAAATTTATTTCTTATACATTTACACATATAGCTTTATAGTACATAGGTATATATGTATATATAATATTCATATAATATAGGATATATATATATACGAGAATATGAAGTGGTTTGGTAAAGATACACACATCTAACTAATATTGCTCTATTGGGATTTTTGTGCGTGTTTTATAAATAAGGAAAACCATTTTCACCTCTACTGTTTAAGCACAGCAACAAAAACCGACAGTCGAGTGACTAATACGAAACGATAAATCAATCCATTCGAAAATTACTATATGGAATTATGGCACAATCATTTACTATCACTGTATATGTTCATATAATTGTATGTATAAGACGAAAATGTGACAAGTAAGTGGTTAGTATACTAAAGTCATAAAGGGATGTATGGTATACTATTATATCAATACATGAACTATGACGAAAAATCTATATTTGACAGAATGAATGTTGTAGCATCACACCCACCCTTCCCATGAATTAATAAATTCTTAAAACGAGAATATCTAATTTTCTATTTGAATGACCTTTTTCCTCATTACGAATTTATACCGTAAAAATTGAAGAAGTAAAAAAAATGAAAAATTTAACTTCAATATGGTAAACATTAACATGATGTTGCTATTTTAGCTGTACACGTATCTATGTATAGCTTATTTACCATGTTTACTACCTTCCGGTTGATTATTTGCATTTTCCCTTTAGATTTACACATTTTCGTATATGTATGCCGAGAAGCAAATCATATGTTGGTTCTCGATATGTGTGTATGTGTAAGAAATGTTACGGTCTGTATATCGATGTTGGTCAAGTGGAAATGAAATAAGGAAATTGTGTAATAAGATGATTTGATTATGCAAGAAAAGTATGACGTAGTTAAAAGACGAGAGAAAATGTATACATGAAATTTTTCTTTGTTGTCTGTGGAAATGTTTGATTTGAGCTGTTAGTGTTTTTATTCGAACCCTATACCAAGAAATATGTTTAATATATGTTTTGTGTCCTTTGCAGACTATACCACTTTGTATATTATTTTCATATTCAAAGGTTTTGTACAACACAACTTTTTTTTGACATAAAGCAGTTTTGAACAATGAAATCGATTTATATTCAACACACATACAGAAAAACTAAACAAAACAATCAATTGATCAACGAGATACGCAGAAATAGTTTTGTCGCTATCCTAGGAAAGGCCTGGAACCAATTCAGTTTAATTAATAGCCTCGATTCTTTATTTATATGTATGTTATATATAGGTATATAAATTTAACAACAAATTAATGATTGTGATCTATATACATGGTCGAATACAGTGTATTGTCTGCGAACAGGAAGACACAGGACAATATTGATTGTTATTTACCTATACAAGTATTTATTTTGTTATATTGAACACAATAAACCTGTCCACATGACGACAGACAGTGATGAGATTAAATGTTTTGTGTTTTGTATGTTAAATTGAATTTAGAGCTTTTTTGTCTGTACATACATGTATGTACATATATGAATATGTAAAGGAGGGAGGGTAGGTCATATATGTATATTTTACTACACGAAATTGATTGTATATATAATATATGTATGTGTGTATTAAGGTACACAGATAAAATGTCCTTAACTCATAAAAATTCGATTTTAAATTAAATTTTAATAATTCATAAATTAAATGTTGTTATACTTTGTTAATATTAAATAACATTTTGGGTTTGATACACGAGCAGACGAAAAATTTTGAAATTTCTTTTCTTTGTGATTTTGTGTATTCAAATATAATTTTTGGATGGTTGGTTGGCTTTTATAAAAGATGTGACGTACATACCAAAACATATAATTTTGTCGATATATTTACTTAATCGTATGCAGAACACAATATTATGTAATATATTGCGAATACAACATCAAAACAGATAATTTTGTGCTTAACAGATTGTTATGTGCTTCTTCATTTCAATCGTAGTTTATTTTGTGTTAAATCTTATTTTAAATTTTAATTATATTTATTTAAAGCTCTTAACATTTTCGTACTTCTTCGGGGTAGGCAAGACAATATAATGTTAAATCGAGTTTACGAACGATATATGTATATACATATATATTATTTGTTAATATTTTTAAATCAAAAGGTCGCTGTATAAAATAATCGGTACGCTTCCTACACCAAAGATCAACCAATTGTTTATACATTTCAAAGGCATTGGGTTAAATATAAGAAAATTTCATTATTATTAAAAGGATACCCCGCAATCATAAAAATAAAAATGATATTATTGTGAAATGGCAACAACACAATAAAAAAAGGTTAATGCTTTTATGCGTAAACATGGCAATATATGTATATACCAAAATTGAATTCCAAAAGCACAAAATACCCAAACCAGTAACGCAAGACATTTTCATTTAATTTATAACGTAAGTATATTTCATTGTGCCATGCTTGTAGATATGCATGTATACGTCATAATTATTGTTGGTCCCGTTGTGTTTTGATTTCATTTATTTCAATTAAAATTATTTCTAATTAAGAGAAAACAAAACAAAATCATTAAAAATACTTGCGAGAGAGTATTTGGTTTTATTGTTAATAACCGCACTTGAAAGTTTTTGTATTTTGTAATTTTCCTTTATGTATGGAAATAGTTTTTCTATTTGTCATTCCTTATATATATTTTACGACCTGTAAAGGATATGTTTATAGGGGACATAAAAAGTAATAAATAAAATATGAAGCACAGGTTTTTAATGTTCGTGGAGAATAAGAAAAGATTTTTCATTTTTTAGTAGCGTTAAAACAATAAAAATTATTTTTTAGGACATCTACCATAAATAAAAGTTTAAGTGCCATTAAAGTTCCACATCATTTTCTTTTAAAACATAGTTTATTTTATAAACTACAGAAAATAATATGGAGTGTTTTAGTGCAGGTGTGAAAATTCACTTTGAGTTGTTAATGCATAACATTTAATATTTGGGTTTGGTTTTATGGTCTCAATAGGAGAAGAGGATTTGACACTTCAGATTAAGTTTTTAACAATTTACTTTGATCATGCGAAATTTACGTATTAAAATGAACTGTAATTTTGGATAAATTTAGATAGTTTCTTTAACAACCAATCTCGATCAAGCCACACACATAATAAATCAAACTTATTTATAGAACAGTCGCATTATTGTACAATAGAAATTTTTTACAAATGAATGGAAGATATTGACGTAACAACTGATCGAAAAGAGAATTTTAAACCAAATTTGTCGAAAACTTAATAAAACTCATATTTCATACAAAGTTTATAATAATCGAAGAATAATTTAAATTTCAAAATACCAAAAACGTTTACTTAAAATCTGAGCAAAGGTTAAAGAAGATCTTAAGTAATTAACAGCTCAAATTACAAACGGACATATCATCAAACGTTGTGAATTGTTCGTTCAAAACTCTCTCTATCGTTTATCTCAACATCTGTGATCTGTACCACCAGTTAGAATCATTGACTACTCTTCACCACCATGAAAAATATCGTAAAACAATACTTTCAAACTGCTGCAAATAATAAAGTCACCGCAAATTTATTATTTATTTATTATTTAGGTGTATGCAAAAAATCGAAATTGATACTAGATATCATTACAGTCTTTTGAAGCCCTATTCAATACCTGTTAAAGTTGAGCCACTTTTCGTTGAGTCACTTTTTCACAAACAAAACTACAGCTGAAAGTTATCGTTTGCTCGTGAATTTGTGTGGTGAGCATGCTCTTACAAAAACACAGTGCTTTGAGTGGTTTAGTCGCTTTAAAAGTGGTGATTTTTACATCAAGGATAAAGAGTGTCCTGGTCAGCCGAAAAAGTTTGAGGATAAAGAATTGGAGGCATTACTTGAGCATGAAATTCATCCAAAAGATGGGAAATTGGGTGACAAACGATTTGAAGGCAAGAAACGTGGAAAGACGATTTTGCATGGCTGTTCGAGCGCCACAAAAGGAGTCGTTTTTGCATCTTATGTCACTGGTGATGAAAATTGGATCTATTACGATAATCTCAAGCGTAAAAAAGCGTATGTGTAGGAAGGGAAGGCTGGCCCATCGTCACCGAAACTGAATATGGGGGTGGGACCAACTAGAATATGCCTCACTTCTGTTCAAGGTGTCAAAAATAAGCTCTATTCGTTTTTGGAGCTTATTTTTGCCTATTCGCCAAGCCGACCCAGTTTTTCAGTGGGTAGCGATGGATAATACTTTGAATAAAAAATCTTGTAACACATTTCCACAATAAAGGCTCAAATTTCATAAAAAATTCCAGTCTAGTTGTGTTAAGCTTAAAAAATATTTATATAAAACATCATCTTCCTTGGCTTAATACACTAATAAGTAACATAATAAATTGCAACAGTTAAACAAACCTGTCGAAATGATATACATATACAAAGTTTAATCCCATAGTAATCCAATTTTATCTTATACAAGTGTCAAAAGGCTGGGAAAATTTTTTACCGTTTTCATATCTGATGAAAATTAGGTTGGAATCAATTTTATTTTCCGTCGCTTTTTCCAATTCGCTTCAATACATAAATACAACATGTATATGCTCGCACACACACACCAAAAATAATATTTATACCTGAATTAAGTTTTAGATCGTCTATATACATTCTCTATGTATACATAGTTTACACTTCTATTTAATCTTGTATATAGTGTTAAAGTTTATGATAAGGATCTTATTTTCATGAAACATAAAATCTATTACTGTAATATATGTGTAATACATCGATTAATCAATACTGCTTACTACATAGTACAGTGGATACACGACGAAAACATATGTCTTATGTTTTTATATCGACAAATTATTTTAATATTTAATTAGTTAATCACAAACTGAAATTAAATTATTTACTATATAAACTAAATAAACAAATAACGTCTATTTATATTCAAGGTTTGGATCGCGTGAAAATATATTATTTCTTTATGAATTAATCGTATTAAATTAAGAGCACAGATGAAAGTCAATTGAATAATAAATTTTAATTTTAAAGCTCAGTGAAATGTTGAGTTACTATTAAATTATTGAATCAATAACAAAAGTGTAGATAAACAGCATACATTAAACGTTAAATTATAAATTACATGCTTTACCCTTTTTTGATCTTTAATTAAAAAAAAAATAGAATAAAATAAGTACCTAAATTAGATTACGAAAAATTCTCGGCATTTGTGTTTTACACACCCATAGTTTCAACACCCGTAATACACATATGTACCTGAAAAAAATCATTTTTGTTTTTATTTCGTCGCACAATTCATATGCGTATCCAATTTAATATGTTAAGAGAAGAAAGATGCCTTACATACATATAAGGATTAGGTAAAGTAATCGTAGTATCAGCAGGTTATTTGATTATTTATTTGAGATTTTGAAAGGGGTTAACAATTTATGCCAGTACAAAATAAACTAAAGTTATTCATAATAATAACCTTAATAAAATTCAACTTGGCGCTATTGAGAAGTGTTTCAAATATAGAATGTTGCACGATTCAGAATAATTATATTAAAGTAGGAGAACATCCCAATTAAAATCAAGTCTGCTACAGTGCCCACTTGGGATTAAACTCACCAAGGATTATATCGCTCGTATAAATCCAAATACAAAATTTATAAACAAAGAACATTTTATGATGTCACAATTTCTCGTATATGTAAAAATAGCGTCCAGATGATAAAATATACATTCATGAATTAAAAGTTTACCCAATACGGTAGTAAAAATGTTTGCTGAAAAATCTCGAATAAAATTTATCGTTATACATTTTAATTATTCGTACATCCTGGATATTTTTGTTGCGTCCTTATTATTCCATTGAAAATTAAAAGATTTACATAATTTTCATTTAGATAATTGAATTTCTTTTTCTACTCTATTCGTTACCATTCTATATACGCAGCCTAGAATATTCTCTTTGTGTAAGTTAAATTATCTCGTCGACCATTTTTTTTTGTTAAATCCCACCGCGTACTTTCATCACAAATAGATAAAAGTGAATATACTCGTATACGCGGATTGATTATCTTTTGTAAAATTCGACAAGAAATATTTCATTGGCGCAAAGTTGATGAAATATTTATATATTGTCCAATTTCGTTTTGATTGCGGATCGTTACGCACAATCAAAAATTTTCATTTTATTTTAATGAATCACTCAGGAAAACGTTAACCAATCATCTGTCACAAGTAAAAAAAAAAAAAAATAAATTAAACCTCACGAAACAAGAATCGAGAAAAATCTATATTCTATTTTCCTGTCAATTGATCTAATCGAAATCATTATGAATATATAAATACAACAACAAATCAATCTAAAAGCATAATAATAATGAATGATTCCCTCAAAACCAATTTTATAATTTCCTAATAATAAAAATGATATAAATAAAAAAAAGCTCAGATCTCGTTACAATAGAAAAATTATTTTTTATTTTTATTTCATTTCCCTAATATACGCGTACATATACATACAGTACATACACACAAATACAATCCTCCCATCTTAAATAAAATTATTATAATCATTTTCCGTACGCAATTTGCGAGCACAAAAAACGTCTATAATCTTTCTACAAAATTAAAACAGAATTTTCGTTTTGTGCTTTGCTGTCAGTGTATTTTAGGTTTCTTCCGTTTTTTTATTCCGTTTTTTACACGAACGAGTACATATAACATGAATAGTACAAAAAAGCTTACATTTTATTTTATCAGACTGATTTTTCTTATTTACATTTGTTATTACCGTTGCAAATTTATGTGTTTGTGGATAGGTGGTAATACAAATACAAAGCACAAGATTTTCCATTTTAGTTTTTCATTTGGGTATAGTTTTACTATATAGCTTCTTGTTCTTTTTATATCTTTAAGACTCATCTGTCTTCATTAATAAAGAAATATTACCATTTCATATTATTTTTTGGTTTATGTTCAAATAAGGAACGAGTTTGTTTTTCATATTTCTCTTCTCTGATAAAAAAAAGTACTCGAGTTCCTTTATAAGCTACTAAATTGGTTGGAAAGCTTTTTTACGTTTTTGTTTGATTTGAAATAATATATTATAGCATATAATGTAGCAGCATGGAAAAGAAAGGAACTGCTTTTTTTGTGGGCAAGTGATGGTCGGTTATCTGTTGGTTCTTTATATTTAGACAAAAACACGAAATGAACAATGATTTTGTTTAAAAAGGTCAAAGTGTGTTGAGATATTAAGAACTGTTTGTAAGGGTTTCTGCTGTTTTACATTCACGGATTTTGCTCAATATTACGTCAATATTCGACCATAATGAGAAAGATGATACACGTATGAGCTGTAGTTATCGGAGAGTAAACAATATAAATTATTCCGAATGGGAGATATATGAGTAATCCGATCTACGAATTAATATAGTAATTCCGCTTGATACGACCCAGCAAATATAATTCTTACAGAATTATATGTGCCTATATAGTAAATACAAGGTTAGAACAGAACGCACTTCCATGCACAAAACACCAATTCCATTCTATTATTTTTTATATCATACAAAATAAAATGTCATAACTGAAGCAAAAATTTTCTTGTCGTCCGCATAGAGCAGAGAAACTGTTATGCTTGTCATTTACGAGCATTTTTTTATTTAAAGTTATTTGAATAAATATAATTGATACGGTCGATAATGTTAACGTTCGATTGTAGTTGTTGAACTTTATATACCGCAGGAAAATTTTGCGATAAAATGGTTTTCTCGATAAGATCCTGATTATTTTTAAATTGTCAGGTTTGAAGTTGTGACTTCAGCTGAAATCATTTTCTTAAATGATCCGTCTTTATGTGTGATAGACCAAGCAGTGGAAAAAAATCTCAAATGAATATTTTGCAAATAATTCCAAATATATTTTTGGGTTGTATGGCTATTTCTCGTTCAAGTTAGTTAGAATCAGTTTTCGATGCCTAGTAAGAAAAGGGTTCTAAGGATATTTCTAACCAAATTAAATGTTAAAGTCCATTTTTGCTGAGTGGCTGGCGACGCTTTGGTCTCTATTACCATCAAGAGAGTTTTGCAGAGGCCGAAACAAAAAGCAGTCAAAAAGTGCAAGGTCCGGGCTATAAATTGTATCGACTTTTTCAGTGACTAGGCGATCAGAGCGTTGTGAGTTTTTGACATTTAATTTTGCATACTGAAATCGAGCAATTCACTACTGGGTTCTTCGGTTAGTTATAGCATCTTCACTGTACACTTCACAGAACTGTTTCGGCATGTGTTTACCTTTTGTAAAGTTAAAAAGCATCGCATAGCGTTTTGAGACATATATATATATATATATATATATATATATATATATATATATATATATATATATATATATATATATATATATATATATATATATATATATATATATATATATATATATATATATATATATATATATATATATATATATATATATATATATATATATATATATATATATATATATATATATATATATATATATATATATATATATATATATATATATATATGTCTATATGTATATATATATATATATATATATATATATATATATATTTATATATATATATATATATATATATATATATATATATATATATATATATATATATATATATATATATATATATATATATATGTATGTCTACGTACACCATACGAAATAGCGATATTTTCAGGTTCGCGTTAAGTTCTCCAATTCTAAATCTGGTTAGATTAACGCCAAACTCTTTGCTGTCTATCATACCCACAAAATTTAAATTTGGGCTAGTCGGTACGAATTTTGATGTTGTTTACCGAAGTTCTTGCGGTTTTCGATTTAAATTTTATTCAAAATCGGTTACTTTCTTGTAATACGACTGTGAACTCGTTTTTATCAAAACTTTTCGTATAGTTTCCGGATGAATATTAATTTTTTAAGTTATTTCGAGATTTTTTGCAATGTCAGTTGCACTAGTTTTGGGGTCAAATCTGATAATTCTAACAACATCTCGTTTATTACGCTCAGATAACTTACTTGGCCACCCTGATCGAGATTTATTTTCAGGTGTTTTATTTAAATTATAATTTTTAACAATTGTCTGTATGTTTGAAAATATCTTTTCCTACAATTTAAGTGACTTCGGTATAGGACTTACCCTCCTTTCGTAGATTGATAGTTATGTTTCTTATGTCTTGAGAAAAGTTTTACCACTTTTAATGGCATATTTAACAAAATACAAAAACTAAGAACTTTCTTTGTTAACTTTATCTATTCTTACTATATACCAATTTAAAAAAAAATGAAAACCGATTACAAATAATACCATTACATGAATAAATACATTATTTTTCATAATCACGTAGACTTTTCTGTCTATCAAAAGTAATAAATTGCAAATTATACCTTGTTAAAAATAAATTCTTGAAATTTTCTACATAAAGTTCTTATTACTAATTGAAAAGACATAATTTAACAAAAGCAATATTTGTAAAATTGCGTTGGCTTCGATAAAAATGCATTTTATTGAGTACGTAGACTTTATTGGGCGACTGTATATATATATATATATATATATATATATATATATATATATATAAATATATATATACATGTATATATATACATACATATATATATATATATATATATATATATATATATATATATATATATATATATATATATATATATATATATATATATGTATATTTACCGCTAACTTTTAATATGTAGATTCGATTTCACAATCCACAAATTCGCAGTAAATGCTGTAAAAGTTATCTTTTGGATTATTTAAATAAAAAATCTTGTTTTCAGATCATATGCATTTCGCATATAAATGATGGAACAATAAGTATATTATACCGAGACTACAAAGTTTTACCAAACACAAAAAATGTTAAAACTTACGCTTGAACTTATTTAATTTTTCTCTGTTTATATTTGTTAAAACACAAAAAAGCTCAAATTTAATCAACAAATTTTTCAGTTATAGTTTTCCCATACATACAAAATAAATATTTTTCCAAATATTAAATTTATGAAAATTGCATTTTATTTAAATATGAATTTTTATGTTTTGGTTTCTTTTACTGCTGATATTGTTGTTGTAACCGTACCAGTTCAATTCGAAACCTTTTTTGTTATAGTTTAATTTAAAGAACAAACAAAAGCGCTGGAAAATTGTTTAAAGTTGTTTCTGTAATAGAAAAGTGTTTTTTAAAATTTAACTTTTCTTCTTAATACCCAACAACACTGTTAACGACAATTGGGATAGAAAAGTTTTCTTATTTCATTTGCGCATTTTTGTTTCGTTCGTAACGATTTTCTAACATTTTTTGATAAGTGTTTTTGTTTGTATTTAAACACAAAGAAGAGGAAACCAGCAATAAGTTTTAGGTTTTAGCTTTTCAGATTTAAACTTTTGTGCGCTGCGGAATACAAAAATATTACATCGAATTGGATTATATATTATCCGATTATACACTGTTTTTCTACCGTACTCGATACATCATATATGTTTCGGAAAAAATACTCTCGGTATGTGATAACTGAAGTTTCACGCCACTTAAATTTTAAAGGGTTTTTGAAAACCCATCATTTTATTATACACAATAAATAATAAAAAATAATATTGCTAAAGAGAGCGATTTTATTCATTCCATCGCCCTATCGAACGCAAAAAAATGTTGAATAGTAAACGAAATTTTCCGTTTGATTAAATATCAAACAGCTAATTTTCGCCAATGTATTAAATATTGTAATAAAAATAATGGTTCCAACCCTATTACATAAAATGTTGCCTGATTTGTAGTCAAAGCACTACAAACACTCTCCATACTCATATTTATATATATATTTATAAAATCGTGGTGTTAACAATGAATTGTTTTTATGCTTTGGATATAATATTTTATTCACGCTTTTCATATTTTCACTTGACCAATTTTCTTTTCATTTTAATTTTTGATGCTTTGTTTTTAGGTTCTACCGCATTTGTTAAAAAAACAGCTTCTCATTTTCCTTATACACAATAGTTATGTTATGTGTATACTTTGTATATATTAAACGCGGTTGGAAAGCTCCCTAAAATTTGTTCATTAGTATTTGGACAGTATAAACAATAAAATATAAGAATTTAATGGCCGCTCAATATCCAAATAATATTAAAATTTGAATCCAAAATAAATGTTGGTTGTTAAATTTTCTCAACAACTGCTTCATTTATGTATTTATGTGTCACGTTTTCAATTGAATACAAATAAGTAATGAAGCACGACAAACATTTTAAATTTATTTTCTATGTATGTGTACGTATGGTACACATACATACTTGTATATAGCGAGTCTTCTAGATTTAACCTTATAAATAACTAAGATTTCGATATTGTTCTTGAATACGATAACAAATGGTAACAAATTCTCGAAAAAGTGGTTGGAAAATCAATAATTCCACGGGGAGATATTAGGTTGTGGAATTGATTTCGATATTTTAAGAATTGATAGCATTCTTAATGTATGCCTCTTGACATATCTTTTACTTATACCTATCTACTGTGTTTTTGTGTTGAGTTATGTACACATATGTTTATATACATAGCTAGGTTTTTCATCAAAATTTATTTGAGCAGAATTTCCCAATCGTAGAAACTGAAATGATGTATCATTGGTATAGGCTATTCGTGGACTACTACAATTTTATCACTAAAAGGTCAGACAAATTTTAAAGGTTACATTAATTTTATTTATAATTAACAATATTTGGAGGAATAGGATATCCACTATACCTTTTAAATATGATTTTTAATTGTTTGACTTTCTCGAATATCAGCTGTACTGTATTAATATATGAGTCTCAAATCTTAATATATGCTTAAAAATTGGGTTTTGGTGGTGAATTTATATTCAGTCCAGTTAAAACAGGCGACAAGAAGCTTACCATTCCATTGATTGATTCAATTACACCATTAAAAAATTGTGCCCAAATCTCCGTTAATAATAAATCAATACAAACGATAGAATTTTGTAAAATTTATGACTTTTCCGGATAAATACAAAAAATCTACTGTAGCAGAAAAATCCTGAAAAAAACGACAATGTATTTTTATGATGATGTATAAGTTTGACTCATGGTCATTCTCACACAAACAGTTATCAGACGTATGTACATGCAAATAATACTGATAGGCAGGTTGAGTTTATTGAAAACAATGGGAGAGTGTTGTATTAAGTTTTGTAGATATATGTGTATTTAATCCTCACATAGCCTCATAAAACTCACAAAACTGTAAAAAATTTCCGAAAAAAATCTTATGACTTTTATAGATAACACATATTTAGTCTCGAAAATGAACTTTAAATATCGACTTATCTTCATTATACCGAACCAAATAATAATAATATTGTTTTGGATCGGTATGTGTGCTTTTTATGCTATATATCGATGAAACAAAGCCGAAGAAAATCAGTCCAAAAACTAGACAAAAAACAACGATGTGTTGTTTTTTTATTTTTAAGCAATGAAATTTTCGGTCCATGAAAAGACAACAGGCAGAAGAAAAAAATTTGAAACGATCGAAGCTTTTCTTCTGTAATTGATTTTTATTGTTATTTTCATTAAAAAATCATTAAACAACAAAAGCAAACATGCTTGGGAAATTAAATTAAATTAACATAAAAAGTTAACTTTGCTCGTAATTCAATTTGACAATTTTTTTTTGGAAAATAATCAACGTTCAATGTTATTGTCAGCGCGATTCTTCGATAACTCACTCAATGCTATACTCGTATAAAATCAATAATATTATTTTAAATCGTATTTATTGATGCTGCTGCTGCTACTTTGGTATATAATGCCTCATTAAACAAGAATCGTTAAAATTCAAATTTAATTTGTTTTTTGTGTTGAATTAAATATAGAAATTATTTTGAAAGCGCGAGGAACAACTCTTCCTAATTTATGCGGAATGTAATGATATGATCTGACATGTTAGAAATATTTTGGTGTTGTTGTTAGTTTCAACATAATAAAAATATATGTATATGAACACATTATGTATACACGCGTATTTAAATTGTATGGGAAAATGGGGTAGTATTTTTTTTTTGTTTGGGGTGAGTTTTCTACAGGCAGACACTTATACGAGTGTGTTTATATATGTTATCGCTGAGTGACAGAAACGTGAACAAAGACATCATATCTCCATCATCATTAACTATTTACATATTTCTTAAGTATATTTTAGTGTTTAATATAATTGCTAATAAATTTTCATTTCTATTTGCAGAGGCCCATTCTCTATAGTACGAAGATGTATTCACAGAGAATCAAATCAACAGTTTGCCGTTAAAATAGTAGATGTAGCAAAATTTACAGCAAGTCCTGGCCTAAGTACAGCAGGTATTTATTATTTTTTTTATATAAAACTATTTGATAAGTAAACTATTTAATGTCTTGCAAAAACTCAAACAATGATATAATTAAAATTATCAAATATAGATTTGGTAATAACGTGTTACATTAAACTCAACATTATGTATCGTATAAATTCGAAAATCTTATCCATGATTAAAATGTTAGGCTTACGTGAAGATCCATCTTCTATTTTTTATTGCAATTTTAAGCACCTTTATATGATTATAACATTTATATCAAAAGTACATTTAAAATCCAGACGGTACGCTTTACGATTACAAAGAAATCGTGCTAGAAAATTGTTAAATTGTAGGTAATGTAAATAAGATTATCCTATACATATACTTTACCACGAATTTCTACGGAAACATGTCCCATTTTCACTAACGCACAATCCATAAACATTTCAGTTTTCTTTTATCTTGTTGTGATGGCAATAAAAGCTAATTTATGACATTATTTGATTTGTTTCGTTTTATGTCGTATGCTCTATACCTCTATGTGTTGGTATATATGGTTTTTATATCGACGTCATATATAAAGTGAACATCATTAACAACAACAATACACGCTGTACACACAATGACATACAAAATTAAGAGGAAAACAAAAAATAATAAAAATTTTCAAAGAACAAGCTTTTTTTGTATTTTTCCTTTTCCAGTACTTTTTCTGTTTGTGCTTTTACTTTCGTTTGTTTTTATGAATTAACCTTATAGTGTTTCTATAGTTATGTACTTTATAGTTGTTCTTGTGTATTGTGCTGTACATATTGTACTAGTTAGTAATATTATTTTAAAGTTTCATACTAGCTTGCTGCATTGTATTAGATTTTTTGTTGTCGGGACTTTTAATTTTATTATTTTTATAAAAGAAACCTAAACGAAATATTCTCAAATTCCATCGTTAAAACTTTTATTTTTTTTATTATTTGGTTTAGTCCTCATTCGGGTCCACATAATTTGAAATGTTATTATTACTTTAGGGCACATTAACTAGTTTGTCATTAGCCATTTGTACGATGTTAGTACGAGTATATATGGTTGTTACATACTGTACGACATGATGGGGCCAAGGGGGCATTTTATTTATTAATTTTAATTAGAATTACATGTATGTAACTGTGTTTTGACAGGTTATACAGATAAATATAAATTAGACTTGTAGTTTTTTTTGGGGGTATGTTGTCGAAAACATAATTACTTGGTGTTCTGTTAAGGGTATATATTATAGCTAAGGGTGTACATATATACCTGTTTTATATAATATTTTAATTTGTTTTCCCCAATTTATTCAATATATATCAAAGAATTCACTCTTACGAGTAATTATAATGAAATTAGCTACACTGTTATCTACAGTGGTTAGTAGAGAAAGGAATTTGCATAGTGTTTGATTTGTACTGTCAAATTATGAAACGTAAGTGGTTCGTAATGTACCCTACGACTCTTCTACAAATACGAATATTCGTTTAATTAAAAAATATAACCTTAGCTTTTATTCATATAGGTAGATGTTTGTTGTAATTCTTCATATTGTTGATAATCTTAATCAATTATGTATGTGTGCATTATTTTAATATACTTTCTAAATTAGGATGACAATAATGTTTTATATCAATAAAATAATAATAATATATATCTAAGTGTATAAATTTTGACATATGTATGTACTTATATACCTATGTATATATGTATATATCAGAACAAGTATTGATTTGTAATTAAATTGTGGACAGCATTAAGTTGAAAAATGTCACGTCTTAACATGACACTGGATAATTTCGGATCATCTAGCAGGTCTCTATTATCCCTAATTAGGTTTCAAACAAAGTTTTTTTAAGTTAGTTTTGCCACCAAATACCAAAAATGAAGGATACGTTAATTTTTTGAACGCATTCAAATACTAATGTTTCATAAAGACGAGTAGGTGTTAGACAAGCTAGCTTTGTATATGGTTTTTTATATATTAACATTTGGTTTAGTTTGATGACTGGCATAGACATATAAAATAAGGTCTATATAGTATATTTTTATGTGTACTAATTTTACAGTCAATCTGGCAACAAGCTATATCTATATACACATACATAAATTTGTAAAAATAAAAAGGTGAAAATCCCATTTTGACATGTTCATCCGTTAGAAAATACCTCTAAAATGTCGTAACTATCGATTTTATAATAAATATTTTTTCCTTGCAGATTTGAAACGTGAAGCAACAATATGTCACATGTTAAAACATCCACATATCGTCGAACTACTGGAAACATATAGTTCAGAAGGAATGCTGTACATGGTATTTGAATAGTAAGTATCCTGTATATATATAATTTTTAGCCAGGCACAATTGGCAAAATTCCAACCGAAATTTGTTGGTACTCATCACAATTTGATATATCAAATATTTACGTTTTATGTAAACAAAGTGTCAATTTTTTGCGGGCGATGGTTTTTAGTTCAGTATATATGTATACATGTATGTATATAGTTTAAACTCTCTAAGATCGATTTTTATACCGATTTTTTTTTGTATGTATATTTTATGACTGTCATGGTTACAGTAAATGAATCGTGGGTGAACGTTATATACTACAAAAACTTATGTACACGATGAGATAAAAAATTGCCAAATAAGACGTTGAATTACATTATTTAAGGATATGGAAATTAAATGAATTTGGTAAGGGATAAGCATGTTATGCCTTGGTGATGTGACATTTATGTTTATGTGACTATAAATAATATTTTTTGATATAGGTATAGTTGATAACATCATTCAGCGTTCTAATGCTATCCAAAATTTCATCGAGCTTTCCTTGAAATATTCGAATTGACTTTTCCTGTTATGGTGACTAAAAATTTGTGTAGGTTTAAACTATTTCAAATAAAGCTTAAACTTATTAAACGTACTAGTTTACCTGATCTTTTAAGCTAATCAATGCGTGTTTTACAGAATGGCTTGTTTCAGAGCTTGTTCAGAAAATGCACTTTTTTTCTATATTTGAGATTCTTTCGAAGGACTTTAGAAACTTACGTATATCCTCTGACTGCAAATGAAAAGTATGAAACCAATAGCGACATTAAAAACGTTTTATGCTTTGTACAAATGAATTCAATATTGTGATTTCAATTCTATACAGCAAGTAGCTGCTAATTGAAAACAAAACATAAAACTCGATAAAGACCACCGGTCGAGCAACTCACGAAAAACATTCCACTGGTTCATACACACATCAACAAAACCACTGCTAAGTGTCCACTCCATAGAAACAATAAGACAAGAGCTGTGCATAATACAGTGCCACTTAACTGGTACAAATCGGTTTTGTTAACAAAAACAACAACTATGTAATAATCAAAAGAAAATTCTAATGTATCAATGAGCACATGTCAAACTGTCAAATCGAACCATCAACACACCAGCAATCAATATTCCATGTAATTTAAAAAACCAAACCAAGGAATAGACAACCGCCACTGAACACACCCACCACTGCCGATACAACGATCGCAAAATGACAGTGATATCATCAAAAAGTATCCCTCCAATTCATTCCATAATCAACATGCATAGCGCCACAGTCAAAACCAATCTTGATTTCGAATCGATTTTTGGGGTTGATATTTCAAAATAATTAACACAATTGGAGCACTAAAAGCAAATCTCATCTTGTCAATTTTGAAATTGTATTTTTTTTGGCAATATCACTTAGATTTATGTCGAATTTTATTCAACCATAAGAACAATTTATTTTTTCATCATTATCGCATACTTCACATAAATATAAATTGGCCTTCTCAATTTATGAACACAATTAGCAAAAGATACTATAAGGAAACTTTTGCCATTAAGATAATCAAAATTTATTGGCTCGCAGCCAGAGTTATACTATGTACATATAATAATAAAAATAATATTCATACTGAACCCGGTCAATAAACAACCGATGGCTATTAAACGTTAATGACCTGATAATTTTGTGTATATTTTTGGCGGATTAACAATACACAGATAATGGGTCGCTTTGCATGGAGTGACAATTTATGAAATTATATGATTTTGGTAATTTAATAATAAAGCCGAGCTATGTCTCACGTAAGTCGAGCGCTACTCACTGTTATTATTAACAGATAATTTATTTGTTTGTATATTTATTGGTTGTTGGCAGTATATTTTCATAAAAATATTGATTATCAATAACATATTATCTGTTGAATATTATTTAAATATATATCCGATAATTTTATGTTAATCGTATTTTAATATATATAAATTACAAAAGGATTATAAATTGCATTAAATCTATTATAATAAATAAGTTTATAAATAATAAATTATTAAATTTAATCACAACACACTCTTTAGTACAATATATAACCTATAAAATATAAAACAAGACAAGGAATTTAATAAAATTCCACAAAATTTTCGAATATAAAAAACGAATTACTGAGAGGAATTTTGTGGTTTATAATTGAATTATAAGGATTTTTATTATCCTTGTGGATTACAAATTTTAATATCTGGTATATCTATATACTTGTTGTTTTTGTCATGTTTTATCGTATAGTTGTGATTAAAAAACCGATTTTTTTTCTATTGGTTTTTGTGATTTTAATTATGTTCGGTATTATCATCACCCATGATATATATAGTTAGAATGTAATTAAGGTGTGGTGTAGTTATGGTTGATTCTATTAAATCCAACCTGTTGATATAAGATTGATTCGTGGGTGGTTTTTAACAAAAATGGTAAAAGTTTCGACATTTTAAATTATATCAGTGTACGATTTACTCTCTAATTAATCTCTTTGCTATTAAATTATTTATGACATCGTATATAAAAACCATTGTCACTTTACATTTACGTTTGTTCATACATCCATACATATATAATTCAATTAAAAGTATATAATTTATATATTTCGAGAAATAAAAGTTGATTGGAATATGATTTATGTAAATCGATAAAGCTCTATTGGATGAATAAATTATTCTTTGTAGCATCGGTTGAGCTTTTAATTCAATTAATCCAAATTTATATAGGAATTTTTACTGTGAATTTATGTTTTGTGAATGACAAAATTTTATAATTTTAATAATTATTACCTTGGATATTATTCCAATATTTAGATTTATAAAATATATGCTTTAAAGGATAATACTCGTAAAATTTTAAATTGACTCGTTAATAAATACTGAAAATTTGCATATAAAAATTAGCAAAAATTATAGTGCTTGATAATTGACATTATATGTCAATTTTATATGTCTGTAAATTTTTATTATAATTTCTAACTGAAATATTTCAACAGTTTTGTTTAGAAAACGCATCGAAAATATCAAGATCAGCAATAGCATTTTGCAATCTAATTACCATTCTGAAGAAGTGAACAGTGTCTAGGAAGTATTGAAGTATAATTTCAGTATAGTGAAAAATGATTGGTTTAATGAGGAGCCTCGTCTTGCTGTTGAGCAAGGGAATATAGTCCATTATGAAGCGGAAACTTAGGTGCGATAGGATCTCACTGAAAAAAGAACGTACTGAAATTTAATTAAAAACTACATTAATCCAGTGAACTTTG
This sequence comes from Tipula lateralis, assembly GCA_963932295.1. Taxonomy (NCBI): domain Eukaryota; kingdom Metazoa; phylum Arthropoda; class Insecta; order Diptera; family Tipulidae; genus Tipula; species Tipula lateralis. The sequence goes on along the minus strand of OZ010736.1, from coordinate 1,643,981 downwards.
TTAACGAGTTTGCGTCAATAAAGCCAGTGATTATCCCAATAAATGTGGGTTTATTAATTTATAAAACAAATTATAACTTTATAAATAATTAATGATTTCCATGTATACATTTATTAATTTCGTTAACGGTTTATATTAAATAATCTATGTACAGTTGCATTGGTTACATTAATATTCCTTATTAATTTCAAGAATCTTCGTTAGTAGCTCGATGGACTTTGTTCATTACGCATATGTAGTATCAAATGTAATATATTTGTCCAAAATTTACAATTTGATAAATTTTATGCATGCATTTTGGTCCAGAATTGCATTTTTATTATTATTTATAAGCAGACAAGTTTGTACTCTGTATTGACAGTAAGGTGGACGTCATTGTCTTATTAAACATAAGCTGTTGATACACGGAGAAAAAAAATATGGTTTCATATGATTAAAAGTACCACAAATATGGCGATGTTGAACATAAGTATGTTTGATTATTTTTCGGCAATCATTTTATTTTTACATAATGTATTTTGAAAATTATAATATAATTGAAAATTACTACAAAGTAATTATTTTCAAACATAATATAACCTATATATTTGAAAATCATAATATGCTTGTGACAACCAATAAGATTTAAACATAGAATGGATAATTATTACTAAACATATAATGCTTTTAAACATATTTATAAAATATATAAAAGATATGTTTAGCTTGATCATAAATTGATAAATTTCAATTCCACCTCAATCATTAAAATGATTGATATATAGTGCAACTATTTTATTAAAAAAATTATACCACAAATGTTAATCATATCATACTATCATATTATAATGCCAAACAATTCTAAATTAAAACCACGTTTTCATTCTAAGTTTCATTTTAAACAAGTGAGGATTTATCAATATTCATAAGTTTTAATTTATCAAAATATGTATTTATAAAAAAGTGATAAGAAATCTAAAGTAGTAAGTAAGTCTCACTTGCACAAAGAGTTGTGAAAAAGAAAGAACAAGTGAATGAAAAACAAGTGAAAATTTAACTCAAAGCTGAAAACATAAAATGAAGCGGATATTGAAGTGCATTGAACGTCATTTTGAACGATTTATACAAAAATCTTACCAACGCGTTTTAATAGGAAAGATCATTATAATTTCAGCAAACATATTCCTATTAGACTGATGTTCCCAGTTCGGACTGTCCAATTTTTATATACTTGTGCTATCAACAGTACTCTAGCGAATTTTAATTTTAACATATGTTTTAAGTACTTGTGTACTCCCACTTAACCACAATTATTTGGTAATTTTAAAATTATGTATTAGGTTATAGTTACTAACAAAAGTTGATTATAATCAAATACTGACAAATTTGCAATGGTACTATGATCAGAAAAATTTGATGTAGCCCAAATTATAGTATTAATAAACTGGTTACAACCTCATAAAGCTAATTATTAAAAAATTCATAATATTAATTAAACATTTCATTGGTTCAATACAATTTTTATGTTAAAAAGTTGATAAACCGAGTACACTAAATTATTTTGTTCAGTGATACACGTATTTAACCCATGTTTGATTGATTTATTTCGATTGGAAGTATTCAACTGCTTTATTTTGCGATTTAAACTGAATTTTCATCTGAGATTACATTGCCATCAGAAAATGTCCGATAAAAGTTGTTAGTAGCGTATATATATATAAAGTTTCACTCGATGAGCTACTTTGGATACAAGTCTCGAACAACTTCGAAATTATTTCATTTGTTCAGTTTGGCTTGTCAGCCTTAAAACATGCAGCTACAACATAATAACTGTTTGATAACTCTTTAATGATACTAGTGTATGCATTTGAATTTTCATATATTTATTTACGATTATGTTATTAGAATATTGTTGCTAGATGTTGTACCAAAAGCTCTGAATTTCATAAGATTCCATAATCGTTATATTTTGATTATTTCAAATCTATAAGTTTGTGCAGTTTGTCTGTATAATTTCTAACCTGTTTCTAATCAACTTCCTTTTAATAAGTAACGTGCATAATACGAGGGTGAAACCGCAATATCTTCATCATAAAAGAGCTTTGCGGCTATTCCTTTGATATATAAAAGTCAAATCAAGACCACTAAGACATTTTTACCGGATGTTGCTCAAAATTATAAAAAATGTTGACATGTCGGGTTGTTTGTATTATTTGGTAGTAAATTACCTATTGTGTCAGATTTACTGTTATTTATCGTAATTAGAGAAATAACTGATATGGATATGGTTGGATGACTTGTTTGTATGTTCTTATTTGCACCTTTAGCATTTTAACCTGAAAATTCTGATACTGCTATAGCATCTTATCTTTCGGCCATTTCTATAAAACAAATAATACGTTTCAAAAAAGTCTCGATCTCCCACACAATTATTCACCAACCAAATCCAATTATAATATTATACCATCCAAAAAATCAAAAAAAAAAAAAATCGCGTAATCGGAAATAAATTATGCAACCAAATGATCTTTTTCACACAGACACAATACAATATGGAATACTGTTGTACTCATCATTAAAGCGTTATCATCATTACCACATCATATACATTTTTGATTGAGTCGGAATAAGATAAAAATTAGCTGTAGTGTCACATAGAGGAGTGTGATGATGGCGGGACCAATTTTTATTATTATTATTACGTTTTTTTTGTGAGTGTTGGTAGTGGAGGAAAACTGAATTGTATTTTTCATTTTTTTGTTTTGTGTCGACGGGCTATATCGTCGTAAAATCGTAATCATAGATAATAGTAATAAAAATAATAATGGTAACAATATTGTATAATAGTAATAAACATAAAAAAATTTCCCTAAAATAATAAAAAAAAAATAAATAAAGCATAATGTTTATTTAACTTTAATTTTATTTAAATTACATTAAAACAAACACAAAAAAGTTAATATTATTTATCACATTTATGAATATGTAATTTAATGTTTATAATTTTTTTTTTGTTCCTATTTTCATTTTCAGTATGGAAGGATCGGATATATGCTTTGAGGTTGTAAGGCGTGCTGTCGCAGGATTTGTTTATAGTGAAGCTGTTGCATGGTACGTATTATATATTATATATATGTCTCATCTCGTACGTAGATACACCTTTTCAAGATATGTATGTATAGCTTCAAGCTATTTTATTTATTAGTATAAAAGATTTAAATATAAAATTTATCGCAGTAAAGCTTTCAGCTTTATTATTATACCTTTTACGGATTATGATGATATCGTAGAAATGTGCGATTCTATGTTGTAAATTAAGTTTTTTATAGCTTTCATTTCCTTTTGAGTTAAGTAACATAAAAAAGTTTTTCGAACCAAAACAAACATATGCCGGATTGTTTCGTTAGTGAGTTCGAGGTCTCACATTTTAAAAAAAGTAATTGCGTGATTGGTTTTCTCTTCGTTATACATTTAAGAAATTTTATATTGTTCTTCAATATAAAAATAATATTTACTCAAATGATCAAAATTCATATATGTATGTATATACCATACTTATTATACCTATAACATTTTTATGATTTTTATTTTCAAAAATTTCAATCCAATTTTCTCGGGAAAATCTTATATATAAAATAAAATATATTCATTTATGAGATAAGAATAACACTGTAAAAATCTATAAAAAATAATAATAATAGATACGGATCCCGATAAGGATTTCTGAACCTTTTTATATGAATACATATACATCGCTATATCTAGATTATGCTAGCGTATCCACACATTTGGGTGGTGTGTATGTGTATTCGAGTGTATTATATATTATGTTTATTCGAAATATCAATTATTTTGAATTAATGTTTGTCAAATATTTATATGATGCTGTATACGGTAGAGGTTTGGTACATCCATAACGTTTTTATTTATTTCAATAAAAATATGACATTTTCGCCATCGTTATGAAATTTGAACGATCCACTTAAAATTTTGATGTTGGATAAGACATGTTTTATCAAATAAAATTCTTACTTCATTTTAGAAATTTTAATTTGATAAATTTAACGTGATTTTGATCACAAACTGAACATATTATAAGTCGTAAAGTAATCATAACAGTTCTATTTTTGAAACTAAGATAATAAAGTCAATATTGATGGTACCTTCTGTGGATCTGATACTATCCTTATTTTAATTCAATAAGAATAAGCAAACAAGGTTTTTACCCACTGTCACTACTTTTCTATTTTTGAGTTCAATCACTTTACTGTTCTCATCTTGCTAGAACTTTATAAAATAATAATTTATCTAGTTAAGCTTACTATTTTTGTATCGGTTTTTACAGGTCATTGTTGGCCTGTACCGAGTCAAAAATCCAACTCAATTGTAAATAATTAAGACCAGAGCGAAAGGCGGCTCACTCTTTAAAGATTGCTGTTTTCCGGTTTAAATCAGAAGCCATTGTATTACAGTAAAGTACATAATGGGAAGTCACGCCACAGTAAAAAATTATCAAAATCGAAAAACAGTTACGATTCAAACTATATCTGTAATTCGCTAACACTATTGCAACAAAGATTCACAATATATATAGAAACACAATGTACCATACATCAAGTCCGGTCGCAAATGCCTGATGAGATGGATTTGATCTTTTAGGTCACACATCAATGACGTCATCTGATTAAAAACCGTTCTATTTATAGCGAACCAATATTTAAAGAATACACAAAGATGCTATACAATTCAACACGTCTCAACGGCTGGTTGATTCAGCACCTAGCTATCAATCAATGTTCTAGTAAAACTCCCATCAGCTGTCACGTTCACAGCTACCTCAGCATCAATATATCAGTATCCGTAACCTACAGATTTTATGCATGATATCAGGAGTTTGTATTTAATTCCTGATCTCTTAATAGCTAATAACTCGATATGTACCATCAAAGTCGCGTTTTGTGCGATATATATCACACGTACTTAATTCTTTACTTTCGAATGTTAGAAGCCATCTTACGTACTCATTTGTCAAGGTCCAACTCTCGTATTTATACGTGTGGTTACCACTAATAAATTCAATTTCGTCTTTGTCTCTAAATCTTGATGTCCAGGTATTAGGTTTTGGACTCGTTGATTTGAGACCAACGTAAGATGAACACTCTGCTAATGGATCAAGTATGTATTCCAACATGAGGTAAAAAAGTGTCGGAACAGCGCAACTGCTGGTCGACCACAGAACTAATAGTAAAAGTTCTTGCTAGTCTGTTCTGAACTTTGACACAGCTCACTAATATTAATCTGAAATTAATAAAAAAAAACTCTTTGCTTCTTCATTAACATCGCCAATAATAAGGTTTTCATTGATCAAAATAAAATACATTTTGACAACAAAGAGCTTTTGAGAGAATGGAGCAAATATTCAAAACAGGTGTCAGTTGGATACATATGAGATCCGAATTTTGGCTTTTTTCGATCAAATAGTTGTTTATCAACAGGTCTGAACTAATACGAAAAACTTTTAAACGTAGAAACTTAAAGCTCGTCACCACCCGGAATATATAAAATACTGGTACAACAGTTAAGTCTACCGTATTTTCTCAAAGATATGTTTGGACTCGGCAGTGTTCTCGCTATGGAGTTATGATCCAATTATATTTAAACGGTTATCACTAAGAAGAATCTAACGTTTTTCCATTGTATTTGCAAACTGTAGTTTTATATCCTTGCAGCCAATAAGTGTGGAATATATAGATTCTAATATATGAAATAATATCAGAAACTTTTAGCAAAACCAAAATGTTTATGTCATATCGTATAAAACTTGTGTACCAAAACTACCCCCAAAATCAAACGAAAACATAATTTTCTTCTGTATATATGTATAGTGTTTTACACAATGTTGGTTACACATCAAACCATAACAATAATAATCATAAAAGATATAGAACATAAAACAGGATCGCACCAAACTCAAAAAAAGTAATATTTCTAAAAAGATTTAAGTACATATACCATACAATCCATCACTCATATGTGTATAATTTAAATATTTTTCAAATTTTCTTTGATTTTCCATTTTCTCCAAACAAAATCTGTCTTATAAATTTAAATTTGTTTTCTCATTCTTCGATTTACTTTGAAGTGCTCGCATAAAAATATTGTATAACAAAATAGATTTTGTCGAATAAACTTAAATCATTTTAACTTAAAAATGTGAAAATCGCTTAATTGAAAATCGATAAAGAGATTGTGGTGTAAATAAAATTGTTTGGTTTGTATAAATAATAGAAGCGGGGAGGGAATTGATTCGAATTATTTCGGCGTGACAAATAAATGAGTCGGAAGCTAAACATTTAAACATTAATATTTTACTGTTTATGGTCTTAGATTCGGATTTTATCGGGGCAGATGACTCAATAAACAATAATTAAACAAACTTTACGGCCCCAAAATAAATGAAGGCTTTTGTTTTATAATAATTTTTTGTTTTAAATATTATAATCTTACATAATTAAATTTTGTCTTGTTCTTCATTAATTCTCGATTTGGCGTGTTATACAAATATTTTTGTTACGGGTAATTACACGATTTAAGTCGACGCCAACGCACAAATATACTTGTTACTTGTTTGTTTTAATTTAATATATTAAGCATATCATATTACAGTGCTGAAGATTGGTATTATTTGAATCGATTTTTCGTGTTGTTAATTAACAAACAAAAAATTGTCCCATCCACAGCTTACCAAAAAAAGGAAAAAAAAGGTTACGACTTGTGGTAACTCCCTAAACACAATAAAGTACACATATTATGTTATAAAAATTGTTCAAATTTATATTTTACCATAAACATTCATACACGTATATATAATATCATACGCACAAACAACAAGGGTGCATTAAAACGTAAATCGGTTGTGACGAGTCATCTCCAAAGGTCACCCAAGATTTTAAAAGAAATAACAAAATTTATTTTTTTAATTAATAACAACCGCAGACTTTTTAACATGGAGTCCGTAAATTCATTCCCTTTAGGGCTAAATACCGCATGAAAATATGAATTGGTAAACTCACTCACTATACATATACCTATATGCTATGGCTGGATGGAAGACGAAAGATTGTTTGTTTAAGTTTCATTAATAAATTATTTACAATTTCTTATTATTTTTTTGTAGAAGCTTTCGAATAAGGTGGGAAAGAAATCATAAAATTAAATGCGAGAACACATTGGGAGTGTTACTTTTTGAGCCCATTATTTTTTTTGTTTGGTCTTTTAAATTTAAAATATTACGTCTTGTGGCAAACTCGACTAAGTGTTTGTCGTTTAAATAATTTTTGTATAACTTTATTAGTCATTTCGTTGACTTAGGTAAGGGAAATGGAATAATTCGGTTTAGGTAAATTGGAGTGGGCAATACACTTACTTTTTAGGGAAACAATGTGTTTTTGTTTGTATACAGTGATGGAAGTATTCGAAAACTGGTTTAAATACAGGGCATTATGCAGGTTACTCTGGCGTAGTCTGTTATACCATGTAAACAGAAGCTTGTCTTATTGAAAACAATTAAGATATTTATCGTTATTGATTTAAGGAAAAATGTGAAGTCTATCGTGACAGCTAAATAATCATTGGAGGTCATCTACACCATAACATTGTTTCGTTGCCTTTGTGGCGCTGTCTAGCTGAAAATAAATTTTTTTCACATCATAGCACGGTAGCGTAATCCATTCAACGGAACAGTTCTACCAGCCTCATTTTCCAAAAGTCCGATCACACTGCCAACCCAAATACCGCACTAAAAAAGTGATATGTTGAGGATGGAAAGGCTTTTCAACAATCATTTTTGGTTTTTCTGAGTCTCAAAAACGATTATTTTACTTATTCAGGTAGCCTCCGAAGTGAAAGTAAGCCTAGCCTCATCACTGAAGATGTTTTTTCGATGAAAATACGGATAATTTTGATGCATTTGAAGCACCAAATAAGCAATGATACGACGTTTATAGTGATCGACCGGCTTGAATTTTTGTTGTAACTAAACTTTAAAAACCTTACGAGGAGTAACAAACCTGGTTCTACGGGCTACAACAGCAATTATCAATAAATGGCAAATGTCAAAACATGTTAGCTTCAAAATTGAGAGCTGCCCAAATAGCAGGCTATTCAAAATAAAATCTCATTAAAAAACACTTTATATGAGACATATGTTATAATTTATTGCGCATATGTCGAAAAATATAACGAAGATTCTATATAAAATATCGTGGAGGATTGTGACTGCAAATATAGTTTTAAAAAGACAAATGTTGATAAAACTACGATGTCACAAATTCAATTTATTTAAATTGAAGTCGATGTAAATATATCATATAATAACGTTTATAGCATCATCATTAAAATTTTATGTACAAACAAACATCCCATTATGTGAATTAAACATATTCAATCCAACTAATCGGTTTGTTTGGTTTTTATCACTAAAATTATTAAATTTTATTTTATTCATAATAAATCATTCATAAAAGTATGAAAAGCCACATGTATTAAAATGCGCTTTGTTTACTCACATTTATCCGCCATATTGACATGGTGCGCAGGAAAGAGTGAGGTTAACCAACCACTCGTTTACCTGTGTGTATACTAAGTTCGTTTTGAATGAGTTTGTCTATTTCCGTTCGGTTATTTCAATTTCCTAATAATTTTCTTCGCCCAATTATTCAGTTCGATAATAAAATAGGAAGAAAAAAAGCGGAAATTGGTGATAAATGATAATAAAAAGAAAAACAAAACTTTTTCATTTAACATAAAAATTTAAATTCAAACAAATAAATAATTTAAATTTATTGACAAAAAATGAATAAATCATCAAACAAATAATTTTCAATCTTTTACTCGAAATAATAAATTACAAAATTATATAAAAAATAAACAAAAAAACTTTTACATTTTCCTAAAAAGTTCAATTATATCCTCGTACTTACTGGGAGATGAAAGTACATACAATAAAACTTAAAATTTATCGACTAATTTTATATTTTCTAAATATATAATCTTATTATTTTATTTAAAATTCGATTGAATTAATTTTTACAATTTATTTGTTTGTTTTTATTTTTATTGTGATTCGATTAAGTTTTGTTTTTATTTAATTTTAAAAGCTTTTATACGAGATAATATATAGTATATTTTGCTCACCGGTATTTTTTTTGTTTTTGTATTTCATTTGCAGCCATTACATGCGACAAATTTTAGAAGCACTACGATATTGTCATGAAAACGATATACTACACAGAGATGTACGACCAGCATGTGCATTATTAGCGACAGCCGATAATTCGGCACCAGTTAAATTGGGTGGATTTGGTGCTGCAATACAATTGCCGAACGGGCGGGAATTTATTGAAGCTCATGGTTTGTATTTTTGTTTGTGTAAATTTGTGTGATTTTTAATTATTATATAGTCTGCGTTTTCATGTCTGAGGTTTTGTTTTATTTGTTTTTACTTTTTTTCAATTTAAAATCTGTCAACATCAGGTATTATCAAATTCTATATAGTACATATATCAAAACTTATACTGAAATAGAAATAAATGAAAACGTAAAGCTTTCATTTATTTGTGGGAAATGCGAACAACAAGCTTGTTAACGATTAATTTTAGGTTTCTTTTGTAAATTATTTTGTATAGATTTAGGTATTTCTTTATTTAGTAATGACGTGTAATCTTTCTAAAATCAGTACTTTCATTATAATAATAGTTTGTAACATTAGATCGTTTTGGTTTTCTAACATACTATAGTGTGTTTTCATAGAATTCTTCTTGTGCATGATTTAAATGTTATCTTAGTTCTCAATTATATGAAAATGGAGGTTTCCCTTTTTATATAATAAAATAACTAATATGTGCTCGTTCTTCAATTTAAAAGTCTTTCCAAATCCATCTTTTGATATGATTGTTTTACATTTAAAATCGTTTTTAATAAAAAATTTTAATAAAATATTACCCTACAAGCCCCTTTCCTTTCAATTACATTAATTAATGAGAAAAAAAACTTTAACGATTTTCACTTATTTTGCAGCAGCAAAAAATGTTCAAAAATATGAGAATAATAACTGTGGAACGTCGTAGCATTCGATAGAAGAAAATATAGAAAATTAAATCGGAAAATTCAATTTATCATTTCATTATGTTTTATTTATACACTCGTATTATATATATATATATATATATATATATATATATATATATATATATATATATATATATATATATAATTATATATATATATATATATATATATATATATATATATATATATATATATATATATATATATATATATATATATATACATATATATCCATTTTATGTTTGCGGTTTTCCACCAATTTTCATTTCTGCCGTCACCCTAGCAAGAACCAACCATTATATGAAAATTGAATCGAAACATAAACGGTGGAAAATTTATAATCAGATGCTGAATGGAAATCCTTTATTTATTTGTTTTGCTTTTTGTCTTACGATTTGTATGTGTGTATAGAGCAAAAAATTAAATTAAAATAAATTTAATTTAATTTAAATATTTTCTTGGCTGATTGTTTGTACAATGTTTTTGTTTATCTAATTTTCGGATTCAAATGGTACATTATGGGACTAACTAAGGTGTAAATTAAACCCTTTTTTTTCTTGTGTGCGGTTTATACCTCTTTTTAACCCGGTTTCTATGTTGTTACTATGCACAATGTTTTAATTGGTTAATTAATTGGTTAAACACCTAATATATAAAAAATATATTTCACCAATATTGACGATCGTATCGACTAATATACTGAGTTAATATTTTGAAAATTCATGAAAATATTTTCCATTCCTCTCCCTTCCAAATATTATATACGATTTGAGACTCTAATACCAATGAGTCAGCTGGAATTAATTTAATTTCGTTTGTTGATATATAAGTATGGGAAACGAGTAAAATATTAAATTTTCTTTTTCACAAATATTTTAGGCCACACGTGTTTTAGAGATTATTAGATATTAACAATTATGTTGTGAAAATAATGAAATTTTTTGCACCTGTGAACAATTATTTACTTTGGTCTATTGAATTGGGAAATAAAACAAATATTTTTGAAACATGGTTTAATCTTTACATATCTATGTATTTAAATTATTTTAATACCCATTTTCTAAATTCTCAAAAGAAATATATAAGTGCCATTTACATTAAATCAAACGAGATTAAGATCTAAATGGAAAAACCAATTGTTTAATACCATCTTTCTAACGACTATTTAAAATAGATTAAGACCGTAAAATCATAAAAAAAAACTCAATTAAACTTCTTATAATCGTAATATCCCTAAAGTGACTTTTCACAAGGAAAAGCATAATATAATCCCGATGTAAATGATTTATTCGAAATGATTTTTTTTAATTATTTAAATAATCCATAAACGTCTAATAACATAATCATATTATAATATATACATATTATTAATAATAGTTTTGAGTCCTATTATTGTCTATATACCCGTTTAAGCAAACGACTTTGTGGCATATCCATACTGTCTATACACATGTCTGTTTAACCTATAGGATTCTAGGCCATATAATTTACCAGTATCAAAACGTTTCGTATAATAATGCGGCAGAACGAAATAATCAATATTATGATTTCGTTCCAACATGAAAGCTAAAAAATTGACATTTAAGCTACCTCGTTTGGTGGAAATTTAAATAAATAGTATAAAACAGAAACAATAAGTTGATAAACGAGGAATTTTCGTGAGGTGAGGTGACGGGGAAAAATGTAGATGTTTTTTGTTTTGTTATACAATTGATGTAGGTAGATAATAGACGTTAAAGACGAATAATTTGTAAGGATTTGTAGAAGAATAATAATATATTGTTAAATGGAGCCATGTGTACACTTTTGTATATATTGTAGTGTAAGTAAGTAGAAACATGTAAGAAATACAATGCATTTCGGATTATCTGGGAAAGAAAAATTATATCAGTTTTTATGAATCGAAAAGTTATTGCTTTCGTTTAATTTCAATTGACCTTAAAGTGTTGGTTGTTTCATGCACAAAGAATTATTTATCTCCTCGGTTGCCATTAATCCGTAATTTTGAATATTTGTAGGATTTCTTGAACAACCTTTTGGATGCGACATCTTATAAATTTCAACATTGTAACTGTCTCTAACTGTTTCTAATCTCTAATTGTCTTACAAAAAACCGTTCAACGACTTCGGTTCTCTGAAGATTCTACATGTTATATTTATAATAATGTTTCTCATAATCAAAAGCTTAAACAAATCAGTTATAATTGGTTTTTCGTATTAACAAGTGGTTACTATGTAAATAATACGAAGCACGAATCCAATTTGGTGGTATAATACGTCTTATTTGATTTCTGTGTGAGCCCTGCCCCCAGCTATATTTACCAATTTATTTTCTTCGGTGAAAATTGCTAACGATTCGCCATAAAAATGAGACATCGTTTGGATTGATTTTCACGCTTTGCTTATATTTTTAAATGTTGTTATAAACATTACAAACATACCTATATATCTAGGCTGATAGAATTAACAGTCGTAACTATAAATACAAATTAAAAGAAGGCTGAAGCCATGAACCGTGAATTGCAAACATTAAATTTCTTTAATTTAGTAAAAATGAATTGTGTATATATGGCCGACATAAATGTCTTTAAACACACGAATGATTAGGATTCAGATATTAGATACACCCAACATCGAATTATTACCTCGTTAAATACATAAGAATTTCTTCAATTATAATCATAAAACTCCCATAAAACTATTAGCCTTCCTACATGTACATATATAGCGTATACTTATTTATTAATTTCTATACATGCCTCTGCCATCTTAACGATCAGCTTTTATCTTCCATAAAAATACTTTTTTTTACCGTTGTTATATTTCTATTACTCTTGGAATATAGAAATACACAGTAGTATAAAATCACGTATATAATTGAAATTTATGTGTACAATTTTCCAAGCTGAACATATCTATATATATAAACATATATACGCAAACATGTATATATATATATGAAATGGTTCTAACCTTAAAAGTTTTTCATGTTTTGTTTAATCAATAAATTAGATAACATAAATATTAAAGGAAAGTTTACAAATTTTTGGGATTATGAGGGCCATTTTTTGACAAGTTTTGATACAGGTTCATAATAGTTTGCTATTTTATTTATTTATACCTTGTTCTACCTATCAACAATAATTTAGTTTATTTGTAATGCCATTTTCCACCCCATCTCATTTCAACCATTATTATTCAAATGTAACAGTTTAATATCGAAACTCATCCCCTAGTTCGCGAGTTGTTTACCCAAAATTTAATCTAAATTGATGTATTTTGTTTTGGTACGTTTCAGAATTTGTTTAACGCAATAATTGGGAAGAAAACAAGAATCATAATTTTCGTCCCGAAAAGAAAATTATATATTTTATTTTTGTTTAAAAAAATTCATAATCTAGTTTCGGTATAATAATTGGAATAGGCAAGTACTTTAAATGCGTAGAATAGAATTATATAAACGTAGGTACGGAAATGTATTGTATATGGAAGTTGAGTATAATCCAATGACGAAAGTACACAATTCTAACAACAATGTATAGCAAATTATTTGTGTTTCGCCATAAAATAGACGTAAGATACATATTTCGAGGATGAGAGAAATTAAAATGTTTTTGTTGTGTGCGCTCTCAGTTATTTCCGTAATTTTATTTTATTTGGGAAATTTATTTGCTCACAAATGACACAAAAATGGTGGGAGTTTTCGTCTTTTAACATCCTTGTTAACATTATTATAGACTTTGAACACAAGTATAAAATATATTATATACATTAAGACATGTATTACTTCTTTTGATTATCCTTCTTATATAGAATGATGGATCTATACCAAGACCTCTTTTCAATTTTCCTCCGGAAATTACATCCATGTTTAAATGTATTTTCCGACAAAAAAAATCGACTTCCGTGATCTTTTATATTTATTTTTAACAATAATATACACACACGCACATATATACCACCCATAAAAAACTCTTAATGTTTGCTTAAGGTCAATAAACGCGATATACGATTTCGCAGCGATATTATATAATATATATAGTCGAGAGCTAATATTAGTTGAAAAATTAATTTGTTGTATCAAATTAATTTATATATTATTGGAACGTGAGAGATAATCTGCTCGAAACATTTGCTGTCGATTGATTTATTGTCGTTAATTTATTAATTCGATATTATGATAGATAAAAAATTTTTGTTATCAGAAAATGGAAGATTCTTAAAAATTGATATGGTTGCCATGTTGCATATAGTAATTTAATATTTCGTGCTTTCATAATAAATTGTAGGTGGTAAGATAATAATGTTAATTAGTCAAATATGTTAGGTATAATTGTTTGGCAGTAAATCGGAAGGCTGTAAAAAGCTTGAGGCAATTTATTTTCTTAATAGGATGAAATAAGTTTTAGAGAAGAGTAAAGGAGAGGAGATAGGGTAATGTTATTTCGCAAACGTATAGTCTCTGTCAGTGACATCTACGTACAGTACATGTTTACTTTTATATACTTTATAATTATATTAATTAAACATATTGGTCAACTGATTTGTGGTTTCAAAAAAAAAATTTTCAGTATAGGAAGATAGACCTCAGGTAGCCGGGGCAAACCCAAACTAAAATTTTATTATCATTATTATATATGAAAGCAAAATGTTTTTACTTTCGACAGTTGTTCGTGCCGCATCCGCCTACAGTCCTTTACAAATTAATAACAAAGTGTTAAACAATTTAAAACAAATTCGTAAAACGTGGTCTATTGTTAACGAGTGAATTGCTTTTCAATCAAAGCTTTCTTATTTTCAATGTGACGTATTTTTATCGTTATTGTCTTGAACCTATATACAGATATATACAATGTTCATTGATGATGATTCTTTTATAAACTGCATTATACGTTTTCAAAACCATATAACAAAAATTTATGAAAAAAATAACAACTTTTAGTTCTTTTTAGTTACACATATTGTGTACATAAAGTTATTTGTTATGCTGCTGCTGATCTATTCCCAAACATGCTGTCTATTGTGTATTCGAGTACTTATACATATATGTGCTATATCTTTACAATAATATTATGTTTTGTTTACCTATATAAAGTATATAGTTATGTACTTTTGTTATCTGGCAGTGTAACAATAGAATAACGAAAGGTTTTATAATGCTGATGGGTTCACTATCGATTGTAGAAATCTACCTCATTTTATCCCGTTTTGTTCTCCCTAAGGGCGTTGATTATGAATATAACTATATTATTATTATCATGTTTTGATTTTATTATTTTACAAAATAAACAAATTTGCCATTATAAAATATTAAAATTTTCATTAGTAAATAATAACAACAAACCGAATATTTTTTGTTAACCAATTTTATTTTATTTATCCCTATTCATCACATCATACCCACTACTCTCAACTTCCACATCGCATTCATTATAAACAACTCACTTAAGATTTCAAAAAAAAAACTTGATGTTTTAAATTTTTAATTTTTGTGACTCAATAAAATTATTTATCAGTAATTTACATTATTTAATTTAATTTATTTTAATAATTAAATTTATTTTAAATAAATAAAATATAAAAGTACGGTGAACATAATGAAGACATTGTTTGGATAATTTGTCGAGAGTAATGAAGAGTAAAGTTTTGTATAGGAAATTGAAGCAGACATATTTAATGGTAGTTGGTGCTTAAAATATTGAATATTTCAATAAATGTGACTAGAATATTCTCACTAGTTTACCAAAAGCTTAAAACTATTATTTATTATTTAATACTTTAATCTGTTTAACTCATATTTAAGAGCATTACATGATAATACATTAAGTCGAATCATGTATTTTATTTCTAGACACATAATCATTCTATATAGATCTGTACATATAATTCCATTTATATATCAGTGTATAGAGTAGTAGAAAATAATTCAATCGATTTGAAAACTGAATTGGCTTTCAAATTATAATAAAAAAAGTCTGGCGTACAGCCAAGTACATTTTGTAGATGTGTACTACATATTTTAAAAACTAGGTTATGACATTTGATAGTGTATAGTATACAGTTAAGAATGTGAATTTTATATCGGTAATACATTTACATGTACAGTAGTTTTTATTATATTTGATATATTTTGTAAATATTGTACTTAGAAAGTAAAGAACAGATCTGAATAAGCATATATGCTTTAAAGTAGAGTTTATCCATAACCTAATTCATAAAGAATCTTAGTACTACACATTGGTAAAGCTTTTTTTTTATTAAAAATGATTATATTCAAAATTTATAATTTTTAAAATTTTATTACTAAATATATATTTGGAAATTTTGATTGACTTTTTTTTGTTTTTATTTTAATGCCAAAAATAACAATTTTAACAAAAATACTAACAAAACTGCACAAACTAAAAATTAAATAAAAAACTGTATACAAACCAAAACAATATAATATACAAAAGCTGATCGGAATGAAGGCCTACGTAGGTGTCTTAGTCCACGAGGAAAATTATATTTGAAAACAGATATCGATGGTAAGCCAAAAACAAATAACAAAAATACTAAAATTAATTAATTAATTATTTATTTGTTTTATTTATTAATTTAAAAAAAGCTCATAATTCATTCAACTGAACTGTACTTTTTATATATATGCACGAAATTTTATATTTATTAGTTTATGTTAACAAAAGCACAACACAAAAAATTACTTGACAATTTTGTGCTTTTTCGTTTTAAAAAAAAATTTACTAACGTACATAATAACAGTGCTTTTTGAATTAGGTGCTCATTTTTGATAAAATTATTTTCTCATAAATGATAAAGCTCATTTTTTATATTTATTTTATTAAAATTTATGATTATTTGGGTTTTGTTGTTGTTTCGTTTTAAAAAATAAAATTCTTGTTGAAATATAATACGTTCAAGAATGCTTTAATTAAATTTTTGTTTTTTTTTAAATAAAAAAGCATATTTAAATAGTGGTATAAGCGCTGGCATGCTGATTTCATAATAATCTTAACATTTTATCACCGGGTTGTTCTTTTTCATTTGTTAAAATAAATATTAATCTTATAAAGTTTCATTAGAGTTTATAGGTTACAAAGGTTTATAATTAAAATAATTATAATTAGAATAATTATAATTATAATTAGAAGGTCTAGGTTTTCACATTGACTGTGACTTCAACTGGCATGCTCATGTTATGACTTATATGTTGAATTTATTAACATAAAGAGCAAATAAAGCTTTATATTAAACATGGTGGCATACAAAAATCCGGAAAATGGATACAAATTTCCCTGTGGTATTTACAATATAATTTTCGTAGAAGGCCAACACGAAAATAAACACTTTTAGATTTCAAGTAAATAAAAAGTGTTTAGAACCTTAAATTAAACGAGATAACATCAAATTTGAACTAAAAAATATTTTCAAATATATTTTATAAAATTTGCTACAGGGATATTTACTTTTAGATATCGTTTAAATATTGACAGCGATACAATTTTAATTTACTATTAAATTTAATTGAAAAATAAATAAGTTAACAAGTCATTTAAAGAATGTCGGTAAATAATATTGGCTTTAATTTCTTGTAGATATTTACAGTATATATAAATATATATATATATATATATATATATATATATATATATATATATATATATATATATATATATATATATATATATATATATATATATATAATATATATATATATATATATATATATATATATATATATATATATATATATATATATATATATATATATATATATATATATATCCTGTTCTCTTTCCACATTAGTGAAGTGTTATAATCAATTTTGGTCATTTAGAGTTTAGAACGCACAATAAACTATATTTGTTGATATGTTGATATTTTACTTTGATCAAAACCAAATTTAAATTCCTAGTGTTCTCTTATTATTTTCTATTACCGCATAGTGTGTTGTAAATATCACTATAACTTCCTCCAACATACATTTAAACAATTAATATATTAAAATCTTTTCCAAAATTTAAAGTTGACTCCGAATCACGCCTTGTTACAATTAATGCATATCGGAAATATAAACTTTGGTCAAGATTATTGACATGAATATGACTTTAGTATTCACAACTGATAATTATTCGTCTTTGTGTTGGTGTCTATTTAGGATCAATTATATTCTCTTGAATATTTAATACTTTCCACCATTCATGAAGTATAGATTTCTTCTGGGTTAAACTTTTAAATTTTTTTTACTTAAAAAGAATCTTTAATTAGATTATTATGCGATCACATTTATAAAAGTCAGTCGTCTTCCAAAAGATTTAAAATTTAATTAGTTTTAGTTGTTCTGAACAATTTTTCAAATCGTACCATAACTTACTCGTAGATGAGATGATCAGCAAAATATTTTAGAATTTGGGTTATATATATATATATATATATATATATATATATATATATATATATATATATATATATATATATATATATATATATATATCCATTTTTGCAATTTACCTGTAAATATTTTTTATTTGTATGAACCAATTTATTCCCTTATCATACCCGAATTCCATTTTAATGTTACCTGTCAAAATACTATAACAATCTTATTTATTTTATGAAGTATATTTTTTCTTTTTATTTAAAATAATTTATTGTTAAAAATCGATACACTTCACGACATTTACAGTACATATTTAAAAAGCATAAAGAGAATTTTCATTTTATTACTTTGGTATTTTCATATTTTCCATTTTTCTTCATTATGTGATGAAATTTTTATTTTATTTCAAAAACTTCAATAATTCTGTAAAATTGTTTTCTGTGCTGCATAGTTTATTGAAAATTGCTTTTCTGGTAAAGAATTTCCCAATTGAATGTACCAACGAAAAAGCACTCGAGGTGGGAAATAGAAATTCTATTTATTGATTGAATTTCGATATTTTAAGTTTGTTTTTCATAAAATATATTATAAATACAAATAAACAGACTTATATACTCGTATATATATATATATATATATATATATATATATATATATATATATATATATATATATATATATATATATATATATATA
Source organism: Tipula lateralis (assembly GCA_963932295.1). Taxonomy (NCBI): domain Eukaryota; kingdom Metazoa; phylum Arthropoda; class Insecta; order Diptera; family Tipulidae; genus Tipula; species Tipula lateralis. Next base: position 1,624,798 of record OZ010736.1, on the reverse strand, counting down.
TATATATATATATATATATATATATATATATATTATACCTCGTTATCAGTAGCATACAAATTATATTTTATGCTATTTTGTATTAAAATGTCATTAAGTTTATTTTTGCAAAGCTTTCGATTCATGGCATAGTTTTGTTTCTTTACTGTGGTGCACCAGTGGTTTTATTTTATTGATTGTGGTTTGGTGAATTAAAAATCATTGTTCTGGGCTATATGAAATTTTATACTAACAAAGAAAAGTTGTTTGAATATAACATTTATTTTGTAAAATATAATATATAAAAGTATTTTTGTGGTATATTTCGTTTGTTCAATTGTCTAACATAAATACGAGTAAAGTTCAATTTGTTCCCTTGATTAGACATTTTAATTTGTTTGACCCTATACTATGGATATATTATTGTCAAATCATTTCAGCGTATATATGTCGTTTAAAGGCCGTGGTGGATATTCAATTTTTTCTTTAAGGCAAAAAAATCTAGTCACTGATTGGCTATTTCTTCTATATATAAGGCAAACATGAAAATTATTCTGTATCAACTCCTGTAATCTTTCGTCGTACAGGTTTTTGTAATAACATCGGATTGAAATATCAAAATGGCTGGATTTGATGCAAAATTAAATATGTATTACGAGCTTTTTAATGTAACATTATTATCTAGAATCTGGCAAATCGCTTTGCCAATTTGTCATTATCACAAATCATGTGACATATATCAATTCTATACTAATTTTTCCAACAATGTATATAATTCAGACTTAATCGGATAATTCCGAGAATCCAAATCGCATTAATTTGAATTGTTGTTCTTGAATCAGGTATAGCAGAGTAATATAGAAACAAGTATAAATATTAATCAGGCTTATATGGTTAATTTCATGAAAAATAATATAATTTTTATAATTCTCGAAAGGTGCCATCAAGAATTATGTAAAAATGTGCATACCATACATTCAAATTTGTTTTCTGACTACATGTTTACCGTTTGTGCTCATTATATGTTTGTACATATATAAGAGTACAAGCGCACAGCAGCTTTATATGACTATATCCTCGATTTGATGAACTTTTTTTTAATTAAACGAACAATAAATTTAATATTTTGTTATATTTAATTAGAAACAAAGTGGCTGGAAAATGATATACATCCCAAAGTTAAAATAAAAATATTGTAAAGGAATGATCTGACATGGTGTACAAAGAAACAATTTCATGCGTAAAAATAAAATAATTAATCCACTTGATGGTATATCACAAAACCGTAACATCTTCTTAATGTCGTCCTCAATGTATCACTTTCAATTAGCCATTCATGAACATTTCCCCACATAATCTTATTAAACATAGTCAGGTTATATGTATACGAGTATGTTTAACAAAAAAAAAAACGAATAATACACAAGAAAAAACCTAAAAACAACTCCAAAATGATAAGATTAACCCACCTGTTTTTATGGATTTTCCATTTTACTCTTTTGAAAAAGCGGCAAGCGCATATACCCGTAAAGTAAAAGAAGATTTTGTTTTATATTATTTTTTAAATGAAAAGTAATAAATTACAAACAGAATCCAAATAATTTTTTTTTTGTAAATTTTCTTTTATGTCACTTTTGGGGTTGCGGGTGGTATCGACTTTAAAGAAATTTTATTTCAAAATCCTTATCCATAGAAAAATACTAAAAGTGGAAGGGTAATCACCAAATGAACAATTTTCCAAAAATATATTCAATAGATTTATCATCCAAAATTTTTCATTTATTGGTTTGGATTATTTATTGATTGAAGAGTTTTAGACAGGGTGGTGGTACACATACATTTCTTCTTTATTTATTTAATTTTAATTTTAGATTTCGAATTAATAAATGAATTTATTTTTAAGCCTTAAAGCGATTTCGTTACTTAAACAAATCATACATGTTGAATACATAAATCGATCAAAAATCGTACAATTTTGTATGTACGGTTAATGTAGATTTACATGTCGATGAAATTGATGAGGTTAAGAAGAAGTCAAAAATTTTCAAAATAATTTAATTTTATGTTAATATAGCCTTAAGACGTTTATCTTAACATGATGGCCCATAAAATAATTTCAATTTTAAAATATATAGAATTAATAGCGAGATTTGTCAGATGAAAGGTAGATGAAAGCTTTTACCATTGTGGTATCAGATTCTGCGGTACTATTTGTATACTATCTTATTTTTCCAACCAATATCCTTTTAGAAACGATCTTGTATTATAAAAGTTATCTAGATATAACCTTAAATTCTAATTTTATATTTTATTCTTAAATCTCTTAAGTCCAATCGTTAGAAGATTACGTTCAAAAACAAAAAATATGTTTTTAATATATGATTGATTGATTGAAATATTTGTCAATGTTGTAAATAGTTTGGAAACATCATTTTATATTAAGGAACACACATAGAGTACAACACTATTAAATATTGCTTAAAAACAAATGAACTTTAATTTCGAGTAATGATAAATAATCGTTTAACTTAAAGTATAATTTTCATCCCCATTGCACAAAAATGGAAAGATTAAGTTTCCGAAAATCGTTTAGACTATCTAGAAACCTTTATCTGGCTTCTCAGCGGGTCGTTGTGTTTGTTCAAATGTACAAGATAATCTAAACAAATCTATAAAATATATGTATTACCTGCAAACCACCTGATGGATGATTTCATCTGTTTAAGACAAAAAAAATCAACTTCCTTCGATTTATTCATATTTGATTTCCAATTCCGGATTTTCACTCATATTTTTCGTTGTGGGTTTAACAAAGCTGATCCGCAAAAAACAAGTATAAATAAATAATTGTTTTTTTCGTTTATTTCTGGATAAATATTTATTATTTATTTATATTTATAATAAAATGGCAACAACAAATTCGGTCCTGTAATCAAAAATAAAGTTTAGTTTTCCATTTTCTCATCCCTTAGCCATTCGATTTTTCTATTCTTCAATGTGTAATGGGTAGACGAGTATAAAGAGTAACTTTGTTAAGGTTTGCTTCAATTTATCGTAGAAAAAAAGTTAAACATAACGAACTTTTATCGAATCTATTGTTTATCTATAATCCGCTATGTACAAGAAAAAAGTTTTGTGAAAATTCAGTTATTCAAAGATTTCCTTACAGTTAATTTTGTTAATGCAATCTTCTTTTTATATCAGGTTTTTTTTCAAAAAGATTTTCTTTTGCACTTTGTTTTTATATTTCTTATCGCTTTATCTCATCATCGTCTTCATCTGAATTTTGATTTAAAATTAGTTTGTTGTTGTTTTTGCTTGATTTAGTTTCGAAAATCTTATTTTGGATGTTTTTCTTTATATTTAATTCTAGGACGTGTCGGGTGTCCACATTATATGGCACCAGAGATTATAACACGACGAACATACGGCAAAGCATGTGATGTTTGGGGTGCCGGAATTATGCTTCATGTACTATTATCGGGACGGCTACCGTTTTTAGGATCGGGCAAACGATTACAAGATTGTATCACACGTGGACGAGTTTCGGTTAGTATCCTCATTAAACCTCAATAAATTCAGACATAACCTGTGTTTAAAAATATAACATTTGTAGCTCGACACACCGGAGTGGAAGGTTATATCATCATCAGCAAAAGATTTAGTTTCAAAGATGCTCTCTCCTAATCCACATAATCGTCCATCGATTGATGATGTACTTGAACATCCGTGGATGAGGGTAAATAATTTATAAACACAAATAAAATCAAAAACACCGACGTTATTATTAAATGGTCACTTTTATAAATCTACAGGATCGTGACAAATTACAACGACAACATCTGGGTGATACGGTCGAAGAGCTGAAACGGTATAATGCACGAAGAAAATTAAAAGGTGCGATACAAGCTGTTGCGGGTGGTTGTATTATGGACCCACTGTGCGGCGCTGATTCAGATTCAAGTAATTTCGCGTATAAACGAAGTATCAGAATTAATGCAATTTTTCTTATCTATTTTGTCCAAAACACAAATTTTAGTGGCCGTTGGCTCAGCGTCTGAAACATTAAACGAATGGGCCGATGAGGAAGCCGGGCTTGAAGCAGTACAAAAAGTTTTAGACTCGTTAGATGATATTCACGCAATTCAAGATACGTATGTCGATCCAGAGGTGTTACGCGAAATGTTACGAGACACAAAATTACATGATTTGCTCAGAGTAAGAAACATTTTGAAATTTGATCTATTTGGTTTGTCATTTAAAATACAAAACTGTTTTTATTTTTAGCTATACGATCGTATAAGCTGTACGGTTATGTCTCCATCAAGAGCCCCACCAGGTGATGCAGTGTCACGTAGTCGTGATGCGGTTGATTCTATTTCATCATCGGTTGGACATAAATATGCACGTGAAAAAGGCGAAATACTTCATCTGCTATCACTCCCACATATTCAGGTGAGCTCCATCAAAATATTCATCTTCAATTCTGTGTAAAAGTATCAAAATTTTCCAAGTTTCCATTTTTCTAATATATAATGTCTTAATTATTTTGAATCAAAATTATTCAAGAAAAAATAAATCTTTCATGTATTCACATAAAAAGGAAATGTAAATTGATGACGCGTACGGAATTAAATTACTTTACATACGATACGTTGAATATAATGTTACAGTTATATCTTATTTAAATTTTTCTTGTACACCAAATTTGCAAACCATATCCGAGGTGAAAAAAAAAATTAAATGAAACTTTGCTTACACTGTAAAATATTTCTTCCATACTGTGTATATGTTACAAGAGATGGCGGGTCATGTAAATGAAGAGAAAATTAGTTGCTTATTGCGTTAATAAGTTTTGGTTGTAGTCTTCGAATATAAGTGTCAATATTTTAAACTGTAAAGCACATAGCGCTGTTGTAATTAAAATGAAGTTTCACTTTTATTAATACGAAAATAATTTTTATTGTGAAATTTACTTGCATTGTATGAATTATTTATATATGTAGCTTAATTATCGCTTAGCAGTTAGTGTAAGTTAATTAATAATGTTATCTTGATTGTTGTTTATACTCTGAGCAATGATTGTTAATATATTTAACCATGTTCAATCAACTAGAAGAAATATAGATTTGAATACAGCGTGAAGGTGAAAGAGAATTTGAAGATTTCATCCAACGCCATTGATTATGCTATTAATTTAAATCGCTTTACAATCCTATATAATTTTTGGAACAAAGGTAATAGTGTAGGCAATGGAAAAGTAAAGAATCATTCAATGTGTATTGAAATAAAGCAACAGTTAATATAACTGCGACCATCAAAAGGAAATATCTCTAGCTTTTGTAACTCGAATGCATTAATTGTAATTATTTAAGGAATGATATGTACCTTTAAACCTTCATGGTAAAATCGTATTTTGTTGCAGGTAGAGTGAATATTGTAGAGAAATCTTAAACTTTCTATTGCTGTCGAATTATTTACATTCCTGTAAAGGAAATGTGTTGAAATGAACATTTTTCTTATAATGCCATGATAAATAACGCCCCTTTTATATTGAGTGGGCAAAATTGATGCTAAAAACTAAAAAAATGTGATGTATAAAATCCCCTTTAAAATTATTATGTCTCCCTTCTTAAAAGCAAAACAATTTTTTATGAAATTATAATATTGACATTCTTACATTCCACACCTAATTTTAATCCAAGAACAGAAAAACAACAACATAAAATTGAAACTACCCATAAATAGATGAAATACAGTTTATTATCTAAATTAAATAATATTTCAAACTAAATTAAAAAATTACCCCAAAATAACATCAAAATCTGTCTCCACCCAAGTTTTCCTCCCTGACATGAGAATTTACGGACTTTGTATTTTGTTTGTTGCAAAAACAATTTTTTTTCCGAACTTCTCTACTATCATTCATTTTGCCCAGCATTTTTTTTTTACAACGACTATAATTAATGTAAACACAAAATGTTAAACTTATAACCCATAAAATTTGATGTAAAATAGCTTTCACACTTTTCAGCATTTCTTCGTCTATATATAATTATACAAGTACGAGTATAGTATAATATACACCAACTATTCAACTTGACTATACATATATATTGTTCCTAATAATTTACAATAAGGATGATTGATGATTTTGTTGCTGGAATTTATTTTCTTCGTATCTTCCTTATGGGTAGTTTTTCATTTAAATTATGCGAGAATATTTTGTTGTTGTTCGCCTAATATTAATGGGTTGAATAATATTCTTGTTATTTATTAAACGATATAATAATTTATGTTTAATGTACAAGTAATTAATAATTAATATAGATAGTATATCTAGTGAACTATAATTTTATCCCATAATCGGGAAATTGATTAACTGGATAATGAACTGATATGACCATCCAATGGCCAAATAAATCTTTCTAGTTTTAATATATTTGTTACGGTATAAGTTTGTTAATGAGATAGGTTAAAGCTAGTCGAGAATACAAATTCATCTTACAAAACTTATCATCATAGTTTGTTAGAAACTACTGTACGTATTGAGATCGAAATTCTGGATGAATACATCTATCACCTGTCCATGCCTAAAAGTTAACTGGGAAGTAGTGGTAGGCTACGGTTTTGAAACATATACAGTCATTTTTACATTTATTTGTTTAAGAAACGCGAAATTCTGAAGCCTGCGGTCGGATACCCAACCTTTCTATATATAATATTAAGCCTTTTAAATACTTAACTGGTTACTGACTGAAATAAATAATCTATGGCTTAGAGGCCGTTAACGGCCCTTACCTCGTCTCAAATAAGACCTTATGAACCAGTTTTAACGATTGGTGCACATTGTAGTTGGTCAGCCCATTAAGCTACAACCGGCGACTGACTGAATAATCGTTTAATAAATTAATAACTTACCACCCAATTTTTTACTTAAAAATAAAAACAATGCATATTCTACAAAAGAATACTAAATTTGGAGACATTTTGGTCACGGTAGCGTACTGCCCCTTTATAATATCACAATAAAATTGATTGAATTGAAAATTTATATTTTTTTCATTCATTTTATTAAAAAACAATGCTTTTGTTAAGCTTTTTCATTTTGTTGCTATTATTGTATGTCCATTTATTATTTTCATTACAGACAAATATTATTTTTGAATTATCATTTTCTGTTATTCATTTCGGTATAAAATATTAAACAATACAAACCCTGTAAAGCTCTTGTACACATGTATGTACATAATACGCGTATACCGATAGGGTGGTAAATTGTTATAAAAAAATTTGTAATTTTTATTTATTTTAACTTTTAATTCATTCTCTTCGTGAAACGAAACAAAAATTATTACAATTAATACAAATAAAATAAAAGTTTAAACAATAATTGGTTTTGTTTTTATTTTGATGTTTTTGTTCTATTGATCGCAAAAGTATTCAAAATCCTTGTGGTTATGATTGTTTCGTGACAATTCTTCAAGGTATTATTATACATTTAAGACTAAGTTTTTACATGGTTTGAAGAAACTTAATAACTGACAGAGGATGATTATAGTTTTTGGCCAGCAGTTACATTTGTTCACTTTTCTAGTAATTATTTTAAACTAAACCGAATCAGGCCGTTAAGACAGTACAAAATTTTACTAAGGCTAAATAAAGTATACATTTGTATTCTGATGGTATATAGAAAACCTGAATTAGATAAAAAAAATTAAGTAGTCATAATCTGTTACTCTTAATAAATATTATTTTCTCTTAATGTGGACAGATAAGATATTTTAATCATATGAAGAATACAAAATAAAAGTCTACCAGTCTTTGTTGGAATGAAAAGGAAATGAGGTCTCTATATAAATAACAAATTTGAAATCTTGATTTTTGATTAAACAAATTTATTAATTTGTTGGGTCAAAAATCAATCTTTACCTAAAAAAAGATAAGCCAAATGTTTTAATTAGCAAAGATAGACAATAAATATTATATACCTAATTATTGAACTAGAAAATCAAATTACACGAGTTTGCAAAGATTAAAATTATAAGAGAACAAAATTTTAAATTAATTTCATAAATTAATACCATTTTTTTAATTTTAAACAAAACAAATTATAAAAAATTGTTTTGAATTATTTTAATTTTATAACTTTACAAATACTTTTCTAATTTGGCAAAAAATAAATGAAACTGAATTAAGGAAATTTATAGAACAAACTGGGAAGCCCCCGAACAAACCAAATAAAAAATATAAACAATAAAAAAATTAATAATTGAAAAACAATAAAGATTAGCTTATTTTATATGAACTAAGTTCGTAAATAGAATTTATTTTTATTATATTGATTTTGTTTTGTCTTTTATTTTGAATGTTTGTGGAAAATGGAAAAAATTGTAAAATTAACAAAAAATAAAAAACAACACAAAAATGTTAAACTTTAAAATTTAATTTTGAATAGGAGATGATTTTTGTTTTTGTACTGTGTACAATTATTCCAAGATATTTTTTTCCCGATAAAGAATGCAAAATTAACAATACAAAAAGCTCGTATAAAAAACTAACGTTGTATAGAGGTTTTAAAGAGGATAAATAGGATTTAAAGTGGATGATTATTTAAACCACGAAGTCGATTATATTTTTTTTGGCATAACAAATTTTATTTTTATTAATAATTTAGCTTTAAAAATGGGTTTTAATTAAACATAAACTTTTTTTTGTTTTGTTCAAATTTTACTTTGGGAAAAAACAATTTTTGGGGATCTTAAAATTCTAATTTCAATCTCATTAATTATATAATTTGGAAAATGAACACGACAAAAAAGTTAGAATATTATTCGTAATTTAATAAAAAAAAAATTATCAATTAGTTTTTATTATTATTATAATAATGTTCTTATATATAATAAAACGATAAAGGATTTGTTGCGGGATGGATTCGCAATGTGAATCTCCAAGGATGAGTATATGTGGAAGAGTAAAACTTTTTCATAAAAAAAAATATTAAAATTGTTTAAATATTTTTTGTTTAATGTGCTTTTATTTACCAAATCTTTGGAATTTTTCATTTATTTTTTCTCGTACTAATCTAATAATCTTTGGTATTTACACAAGAAATAGAATATTTTGAACTTAGAAAAAATGTAAGATAGATTTTTAGATAATTTTATCAAATGGTTTGAAGACAAATCGAAAGATAAATGGAACTAGGGTGTATGAGTACATATGTATTTGTAATGGTCGAGTTGGAACCCAAAAATTGAAAAATACCATTTCTGATATGCAATTTCAATTAACGCAATCATTATAAATCTAAAAAAGGAATTAATAAGGAAAATCTGTTCATCGATAGTAATTAAAATATTTCTTATTGATGTTGACACTTGTAAATATAAACTGAGCAGTTAAGCAAAACAGTAACTAACCTATACAATATAATAAAATATTAATACAAGTATGTGATTATATGTATCTGGATTCTACCAACGACAATAATGTTAACAATAAATTTTATTGTTTCGCCTATATCATGTGAAAATGGGCAACCTCCATTTGTAGTAATGTTAATAATTATATATTTTTTGTATATAAAACGTGATAGATGAAATTGAATATCTCCCATCAATTAATCAAAATAATGACATAAAGTAATTTATAAAATTCAGTATTTACCATTAAATAGAGAAGAAGATTTTTAAATGACAGTATGTTGTTGGCATTTCATATACTTGTATAAATTGAATTTTAACAAAGATGAATACATAAATGCATTCGGATAGTTCACTAATTAAAACCTATATGTCGTTTTCACAACACATATATCTCTATAAGTCTATACCAATACAGGCTTTATACAGCGTCATCATCGATTTGGTTAGCATGGTGTGAACAAAAATCATTATGGTAGAAGACAGGATTATGTAAACAAACATCTTTGAAAAATTAATTTCTATACATATGTGTGGGGTAGTGTATATATATATATATATATATATATATATATATATATATATATATATATATATATATATATATATATATAATATAGTATGTTTACGTTTGCTCTAATTTTTATTTCGGTTAAACTCTATACAAAAACAAAAACAAATTAAATACCTTTAAGTTGTTTGTTTGTTTATCTTGTACCAATATCCTTTTTTATGTTGGTTTTTGTTTCAAATATGCTCGTGGATCAACATTTTATTATTACCAAAATATATTATGTATTATATACTTGCTATAGTGCTATAGTGTGGTACATGCTCCAAACACAAAATTTCACTGCTTATAAAATACACTCGGTACACATAAAAGAGTATGTGTTGCAAGTTGACTAGGCAACAGAAGCAGTAATTTTATACATGAATCTACATCAAATCAATCTTCTGTTAAAAATAAAACAATGTCCTTTGTTTCAGGGGATAATATTTCTAAACAAGAAAAAGTTAATGGAACATACGTATTCGTAACAGGATTGTACCTTTATATTAGCAATCATGCATATCCAGTTGGTATTGTAGAATTGAGTAAAAAATATTGCAGACAACATATATTGTGGATATGAGCTATTGGATCGCATGATGATGGAACAAGCAATTTTCGGTTGTATATCTTCTCTGTTGTGTTTGTTTTATAATTTACGTACCCAAATATGTCTTTATTTATGATATGAATTATTTTTTTTATAAAAGACAATATACCAAATTGATCAAATGAATCTTTGTTTCGAACATTTTTCATTCTGATTCCGTGAAAGTTAGAAAGAAAATCGTCGAGGTACACAATACTTAATGTTTCATCTGATTTATATTGTAAATTAAGATAAGAGATAAATGAGATATCCGCTTTAATATTTTGTTGTTTGTGAATATGCTTTTATATTTGATTATTTTTAAGATGAACGTTGTTGAGGCTGTGTATATAAAGAACAATTTTCCAGCCATTTCACTTTTAATTTTGAATTTTTACCCAGTACAATATATATATATATATATATATATATATATATATATATATATATATATATATATATATATATATATATATATATATATATATAAATATATATATATGCTTGCAGGTTTTAGTAATAATGCTTTATGCAATATAGTACAATTAAATTTAGATTTTAACACACTTAACAGTTTCTCTAAATGTTTTAAAACGTTGAATCTATTAAGGGATTAATAAAATCATATTTAGACTGTTGCAATAGACGATGAACATAATAAAAATAAAATAAATACTTTAAATTCATCCTCCATTTTGCACATCATTTACTTCCATAAACAATATTTAACGGTCATAAATTTTTCAACCAACAAAAAAATTAAAAAGCTTTTTATTCATTATCTTGTATTGTGTGACGATTCAATCAAAATTTTCGTTTTCACTTTATCGTTGTTTTTGGAAAAGTTCGTATCGTATTGAATAAAAAACATGAGCAGCGCCTAGGGTTTAAAAAAACTCATCATAACGAAAAAAGCTCTATAAAAACAAAAAAAGCGCAAATCCAGCTAATGGATAATTTTGTTTAAATTTTCTTTATACTTTTTAAGCACAAAATCTATGTTATATAAATAATAATGTTGCAGAAAATTACCCATGGGAATTAAATACCTTTATCTATTGATAAGAAGCGAGGAAGCCTATAGAAAACCACATTACACAAATTATTCATCGAACACTATCAGAAAAAGCGGAAATTTAAGATTTTCGATTTTCATCTCAACGTTGTAGTGAAAAATTTGTCATCCGAAGATCGCATTGTTCGCTCATCTACAGTATGATACACGTATATGTATATACACGTTTATGTAGAATTAGCAGAATTTTGAATTATTTAAAACCCAATCTCCCTGCAGAGTGGGATTTTCATAAAATCTCTTTATTATTTATTATAGTTTGCATCTATTTTATTATGGTATTAAAATGGATTAGCTTTTTTGTTTTCCATATGAAAATGAATTAAATATAAAATCTGTAAACCCTTAAAATACGGCGCCTGGAAACCTCGTATATAACGTTATGTCTGCTGAGTAAGACAAAACCCAAACGATGATAGTAGTCGACTATAACTTAAGCTGTTTCTTAAGCTACGTGTAGTTGACGTACTTTAATGCGATTATATTCATAATATAGTAAATATTTTTTTAAGTAAACATTATTACTGAGTGTTGATGTAAAGCTATGAATGCACAAGTTAATTATAGGATTTATCATTAAAATTGGTCCGAATTTTAATAAAAATTTATGATATTAAAGTCCTTCAGACTATGTAGTTCTGTGTTTCAAAAATTAAGTGATAAAAAGTATGATATAATGAAATTGTTTTAGTTTATTGCAGGTGAATCATGAATAACTTCACTTCGTATATTGAAAAGGTTAAAAAAGACAACGATATATTCCATCTCGCTTTCATTAGTCAATTGTCCTTGTATACTGTTTATGTCATGTGTCATGTTCGTTTTCAATAGTATTAATTAAGTAGTCTTCATTTATTAACAATATTAAAAAAATGATCACTTTCAACCACTTCATATATAAAATGTTATAATTAATTTTGAGGTTATGTGTGAAACGTCAATTTTTCACTCTAAAATATTTAATTGTCCTTAAAATGCATTCCTCATTTCCCCTTTTAAATTTATTGAACATTTATTTTATTTTTTGATGATAAAACGTACCATTTTTAAGAAACTCAACGTTTTCTAATATACGAGCACACCAAGTTCACGATTTTTGCTTGTAACTGGTATTGGCGTTATTTCTATATAAAAGTAGGTTGAAATAATATCCCGTCCGATCAACAGTTATGGTTACAGTGCAAATTTGTTTAATAGTATATAATCCTAACCGTCCAAGAGTATTGGATTCAACCAATTTTACGAAATCCTGATACATTATATAATCGTCTAAGTCTATAATTATTTCCGGAATAGTATATAAATCCTCTGTTATATATAATACCAGGAAGTCCATTTAGTAAATGTTGATACACATGACACATCCCAAGTAGTGAATCTAATTTATAATTAATTTTTATATAACACACAAAAATTGGGAAAACTATGATAATAATAGAAATAATAATAATCCTTGGAGATTTGGTTTCATATTGTTGAAAACCGAAAAAAGAATCCAAAGCATCATCATAGTACACAAAGTACGGATACAAAAGGAAGAAAAAGCTATTTTTTTTCTTAGTATCAAATTTGAAATGAATTTAATGCTGTAAGCACAATAAGACAACTTGCAAAATATTATCATATAATAACAATGTACATACATAGTAATAACTGAATTTTCGGTCTTTACTATCCATTATTATTACCATTATATAATAGTATACTTATGTAGTAATCAATGCAACCAGTTGCCGGAAGTTCTATATTAAAGCATTTTTCAATGACGTTTTTTGTTATAGATATTTTGGTATAGCTAGCTTATCACAAAAAAATTACTTTTACCAAAAATGTAAGATAAAATGATTTTCTCTGTTCTTTGTGTAACTGAGAAATATTAGTCATATACTTAGGACTCGCCTAAGAACAAAAATATACGTCATGAGAATGATAGGTAATATATGTAGATATACAGGGTGTCCCAGTAAACAGTTCAGATGTTTTTGTTTGTATGAACAATTCTCCTGGTTATTTATGGAAAATGATTTCATTCAAATGAGAGCCGCGACTGGCTGTGGCCTACTCCATATTCGGTTGGTCTAATTCCTGAGCACGTTTTGGATTGTTTACGGATCGATTTTGGCAATTTTTCAATATTGGCTGTCACATACTCAAGTTTTTATGGATTGTCTGTATAACATCATGGCGTACCATCTTACCCGATTGTGGATTTTCCGATCACAAAATGCAACAATTTTGTTTGTTTACGAAATGCGCCTTGTCCGAAAGAATTTTTTGAGAAAAATCCTCATCAATTTCGAACTGTCGCAGGCCCACACAGCAAGTCAATATCGAACTTTACAGGATTAGAAACGAAGATTTTTACACAGTTTTCGTTTGGAAGACCGACTGCGCACATTTTCAGTCATCGTGGTAATATTTTCGACTGAAAGAACACAACGAGCGTTGGCTTTATGCACAAACTTCTGGTGTAAGTCCAGACAATTTCAAAACAATTGTCTTTGTGGTAGAAGTAAATTTCCAACATTTCCAACTTTTGTTGTAAGTGACTCATTTCGTCAAATGGAAATAATATACTGAGTTTCTATCAAAGAAAAAATAAAATTAGTGTTGCCAAAGCCGAATAACCGATATGTCAAATCTGAACCGGTTATTGGGACACCCTATATATATATATATATATATATATATATATATATATATATATATATATATATATATATATATATATATATATATCACTAATTTAACTACACTTTTTTTATGTTTTCGTTTTCACTTTTGACATCTGAATCCGATCACTGTTTACATAACATATTGTGCCTATGCCTGCCCACGCCAACATGCAATATCTTCTGCACCAAATTACTATTATCATTCTTCGATATTTTTTTGTGAATTCTAAAAATTTGATTGATTATATCTATCGCTTATCTTGACAGTATTAAAAATAATTTTTTTAGTGTGTATAGAATATATTGAAAAAATCTGTTCGGCATTTTATATATTATTATAAACGAAAAGCTCATTGTTGTGAAAAGGGATGTGTTTTCTCGTGATCAAGTAATTTGTTGTTGTTTGTGTGGTTTAAAGTGATTCCATTTGTGTGTCTTCTAGCTATTATTTACTTGTTAAAAGGTTTTTCTCGTTATGTCATGCGTTTAAGCGCCTCACTGAGTATATATAAAACAGTTCGCGAATGCCATATAATGAATATTGTTGGAATGGTGGCATGAATCGAATGAACGATAAATCGGTACACAATTACTTTTAACGGAATTAAATGGGGAATGATAAGACGATATACATATTAGAATGTCATTATGTCAGTTTATTTTAATGTTTTAATATTTTTCTTTTTGGTTCATACACACAACGCACTCTACGAATACATGTATGTATGAATGTATGTATATTCGATTGTGATTAAATGGAGTTGAAATTATATGAACAATTTGAGTAAATAAGAGATTTTAATGTTAAATCGGGATGTTTTATTGTTCGTGCAATTAAATGATAAATGTATCACCTTTTGCTGATTTCTGAGGTATAATTATTCCATTTTGTGGTATAATCTGGATTATTTTTTATTATGTGGCTTAATTTTTTTTATGTATAATATGATTATACCATATATAAATTACATAAAAAATGGATTCGTATTTCCTAACCTTAATACTTTTCTTTTGTTCCAGGTTAGCAGTATATTTTAAATTTCAACATCATTTTCGCTATTATTTGAGATAAGTACAAAAATTGCTACCTTTATGCTAATTTAAATGAAACGATTTGCAGACTTCGTATTGTGAAATTTATAGAATCGATCAAAGAAGGCTAAAGCAATGTGTATTCTTAATCTCGAGGTTTCTATAGGTTATGACAATAACCTCTCTTTTTTAAAAGACAACATTCCAAATAACTCTTCTGTTGATGTCAGCGTCTCCCATTATTTAAGCTCCCAAATTTAGACTCTATACAAACCGATTTTACTGAAAGTTTAAATACGGGAACACATTCCTCGACACAACTAATACTGGTGTTGACAAATCTACTGTATTTAGTCAGTGTCAAAACTTCATCTAATTCTTATTTTTGTATCAAAACATTTTACGAGTGCGAATCCAACTTTTGGATACATTTCTTTTTTTATACAATTATTTATGTATATATGTACATATACTTGTCAAATGATTGATTTTCATTTATTTTATATACAGCTCACATTTCAATAATATATCTGCCTAAAAACATAAAATTGAGATGTCACACCAAATTTGACCTTATCAAAATTGTTGACATACCTCATTAATAATGTAATACAGTACCCATACCGCTATATTTCATTTTGGTTGTACATCGGACACGACATCACACTCATCTTATAATAATAAATATTTTTACTCGGTTGCAATCCTCCCTTCTACCTCCCACCCCTCTAACTTCCCTCTCACAATTGGCCAGTATTATCGTTTATCAATAAATAAATCAATTTTTTTACCGTTTTTTTTTTCGTTTGGTTCTTTTTTCTACTCGTCGTCTACATTTTAAATGAAATCGTTAAATTTTTGATTGAAAATACGACGAGTAGAAAATGGAAATGAATTTTTTTTTAATTGAATTTTATTTTTGTTTAAAGTTATCACACCGATTTTGACGAGGGTTTTTTTGTTCGATCTAAATTTTCTGAAAAATATTTGTGTGTGTGTGTATATATACAGAATTTTCCGATGGTTTTTGTTTGTTGTGTTTTTTTTCGTTTTCATTTCAATTTTTGATTTTTGGAGGGAAGCTTTTAAATAAAGAAAAGGAAATTACGATATAAGAACGTAATACGAAAATAGGAAATTTTATAAGATGTGTATATATGTGTGCTGCGAAAATTTGTTACTTAACGGTTTTGTCATCTGTTCATTGTCTCGGCAAAAAATTAATTTATGTAATGTTTTGTATTTATTCGTTTGTTAAATTCACATGCATATGTACATTCATATAGCACAGATTTTTCTTATTTTGTATGATGTGATTTTTATACTATATAATATACAACTATACGCGACCTAAAGCTCCGCAACAAAGCTTTCGCGGAAATTTTTTTGATGGTTTACATATATAAAATTTTTTCAACTGCTTTGTGTTTAGTTATATTGTGAATTTTTATACATAGATAAAATATTTATAATGTGGAATATCTACATATTTGGGTATGCGAGTATTGTACATAATAAATAGATTTTCCATTAATTTTTCGTTTTTTTTAAAGCGATTTTTTATGTTGTCGCTATCGTTAATATATATATGACATATTGGGATGTCTATTTTTATTTTATTTTAGCGGAATTTGGTTGTCATGTAAATTTTTATTTTTTAATTAGATAACATCATCAAGATAAATAGTAGATGTTTAGGAGTTTTCATTGTTTTTTGTTCCCGCAATTTATTTCATTTTTTTGATGATGATATATAAGAAGGGTGGATTTTGGTGTGCATGTCATTTTTTGTTGCTATTGCTCTATGTATTTTGTGATTAAACTGTCTACAAACTGACGATAAATTTTTTGTCATCAGCTATTTAATGTTACTCGAGTTATATAAATAAAAATTGAGTGATGTTTGGAAAAGCTCGTAGATTGTGCTATATATACATACTTTGTCACAATTAAGAAGGTTATATATTCGTCTGTACATTTTTAAATATCAAATTGAAACTTTAAATTCAGATTTGATTGATATTCAAATAATTTGACATGATGTGTATATTTTTGATACATTTTTTAGATAATTTAATTATGTTATTAATTAATATAATTTTTTTAAAATAATTTTGAAGGATTTAAATTAAAAATAAACCTTATCTTATCCCTGATATTGATTCAATTTGGAAAATAATATTGTACCTGACCTTTATGATAAAATTATATTTACCTTTCTCAAATTAAAATTAGAGTGAGAAAATGACCTTATTAGTTGAATTATAGCGAATTAACCGGTTAAACCAAGGAAAATTTGTGGTGACATGAAAATTGATAAGATACAGTTAAATTTTTTTGAATTAACCAGATAAATTCCATAACTAGATTCGATGACACCGAGAAATCGATCAACTACAAATAATATGGACGTTTAATATATAAGCACATATATCGCCTTTCGATGAATGACAAAAATAGCGAACTTTAAGGTTGAATGGCTAAATTTATTTTATTTAATAGTACAATCTTATCACATGATAATAACGCACTTATTTAAAACAAGAAGTTGCTTGTGTTCACTATTGGCATGTTGCATTAATCTTCTTTCATGTTTATGGGAAAATTCCTGGACCACTTCATTAATCCTTTTAATATTAAGGTCGTTGTGAAATTCAGTGTTAGTTACGTAGCAGTATAAGCATTCGTTATTGCATGCGTAGAAATTTGTTTTGGCAGCATTGAATAATTAAACGATTTGATTGTTAAGTGAAGTCCCAGAGTTGGGTACCATACGTCCATATAGGTTAAATTTTTGATTCGTAGATCAAATCATAAGTTAGATGTCTTCTAAGAATGTCTTCCTATTGGCTAGTACATCTCGCGTTGTTTTATTTTTATTTGCTCTCATTTTTGTCTCGTGGTATTTCCAGTTCAATGTTGAATCAAGACACAATCCGAGATATTTAGCAGATTCAGCTTGCTATTCAGGTTGCTATTTTTGTACCACAACGTTACATGTACTAATTTTAGCTCGTCGAGTTTTATTTTCTAATCCCTGGTCCATTGGCTGATTTTATCATTCTTAGTAAGTATTCTAAGTATCTGCATGATTATGTGATTCGCTTGTTGCCAATAATGTTGTATCAAAAGTTTCCATGAAGGTTGTTTCCGTTGTCGGTTTATCGGAAGTGTAAATTAGATATAGGATGCGCCCTGATACGCTATCCTGTGGCACCCTGCTATATGGCGGGTAAAAGTTGCAGTATATTTATTCATGAGATACTCTAAATTTTGAGTATATCCGATTTGTTGATTGCCTATAATTCGTCATAAATCGACGTAACAAAAATTCTACCTTATTTAATTATTCAGTTGTTGTTTTTTAAGCCCCCCATCCTCTTATTGTTTTGAAGTTATGATAATCGATAAAAGACTTAAAAGATAAAGCACATATAGGTAATTATAAAAAAAATTATAATAAAGTTGTGAAGTTTTAACTAGATAAAGACGAGTTGAACAAATTGTAACAGTTTGGCTCTAACTATACAAATAATAAAAAAAAAGTACTAACTTATTTAAATGCATTGAATAATTTTTTATCCAATTTTTAAAATTTTTTTATTTTCCGAATTGATTGAAAGTTTTTAGTTTTTTGTTACTTTATAAAATTTTAATGAGTTTTTATATGCGGAATTGAAAAGTTTATTATTTTTATTGTTGTTATTATAGTATATTTAAATAAAAGTAAATTATATCAAAAAGCGGATATAACAATGAACTTTTTAATTTAATTTAATATTATATTCTGGTATATAAACCTGATATAGATATTATATATTAAATGAACTAAATATAAAGCAAAAAGTTCTTGTTTTAAATTTTCGGTAAAGTGACGAAAATTTATGGTATCATGATGTGAGAGTCTGTAGGTGAATATTTAATTTTTAACTGAATGGATTTTCATATATTAACATATAATCACGTTTTTAATGCTGTAATGTGGCTTGAATGACTCTATATCAACTTTTCGTTCGATATAACATACACTGTACGAGAATATATATCCGCAAAAAATGGCACACGAAAATAAATTTGGCATTTATATTATTTTTTTACTCATCTAAATGACAAATGACCCTTATCAACCGTAAACATTCAATTTCCTTAATTTGAAAGCTTAAAATTATGTTGTTTCATCTGTATATTTTTGTGGTAACTCAATGTAATTAGAATGATTGTGAATTATATCTTGAAGTAATGTCCGTGATATTTTGATAAATATAATTAATCTACAGGACACTGAAAGAGTTGCTAATTGAAAATGCTTAAATGCCAGTTAAACTTTAGTTTACCGTAAAAATATTTCAAATTTCACCAAAAAATATGTAATTTGTTCGATGTAGCCACTTTTAGGGTGGATAGTAGTTTTGAGTGGGTTCACACGTTGCACGAATGTGAAGTGGTGGTATTTTGCCCCATTCTCGGCAAAGGGCAATATTTATGGCGTCGACTGTCTTATATTTTGTGGTTAATACTTTGGGCTGTAGGTTTTTTTTTTAATATCACATTTTTATTGGTATGACTACTACAATCATAAATATTATTAATTCATTAGTAGGTTTGACATTAGTACTTATGAGATAAGCATTAAACTTGTTTGGGTCTGCTGTACTAGTGTCCAGTTCCCTTGTTATATAATATTCATACGGTTAACTCATGTGGTTTGATTCGTTGGAGCCGCCTTTCTTCGTTTGTACTGTCCAGTTTGTAGTTCGTTTGTACGGCCTCGACGTTGGTGTGGGTAAGAAGTTTCTTCTCATGTTTTATGGCACATTCGCGGATAACGTCGTCTATCAATAAAATTTCTAGATCATTGTGTATTTCCCGATTAGTCACGAATCGGTAAGCGTTGGTGATCATTCGAAGAAATTTATTTTGACTACGTTGTATAAGGTCTCTATTAGACTTATGAGTACAGCCCCATAGCTGCGCGCCATACATCCATATTGGTTTGAAGATAGTTTGATTGACTAGTTTTTTGCAATACAGGTTCATTTTGGAATGATGCCCAATTAACCAGTACATTTGACGTTGTTTTAATCGTATCTGTTCAGTTTTTTTTCTCACGTGATGTTTACAGTTGAGCCTTGAATCTAAATGCAGACCAATGTATTTTGCCGAATCAGCTTGCGGCACTTGCACTCCATTGAGGAAGCGTAGATTGTTATTTTTGTGACGAAGTGTAAATGTCACTTGAGTTGATTTATGCTCATTAAGCACGAGTTTCCAGTCAATTGTCCATTTAGTAACGTTGCTCATTGCTCGTTGCAGATTTTCCACTGCCTTTGATTGTGTCATCGGCAAACGTAGCGATGAATGTTTTATTCGTTGTAGGTATGTCCGCAGTGGAGAGAAGGTAGAGGACAGATACCAAAATACTTCCCTGCGGAACTCCCCCTAACGTTAGATAAAAGTCAGAACATGTTTCTTCATGGATGACTCTGAATTGACGGTCAGAAAGGTATGATTCAAGCAGCTGGCAATAGTTTTGTGTTAGCATTTTGCTCATTTTGAATATCAATCCCTTGTGCCAAACCCTATCAAATGCCTAGGATACATCCAGAAATACGGCAGGTCAATATTTCTTTTCTTCTAACGCTTGTTCTATTACCGTAGTTATTCGGTGGACTTGATCTATTGTAGAGTGGTTGTTCCTGAACCCAAATTAAAAATCAGGGACGTTTACCATTGGCTTAAGACGTTTCAGTAGTAGTTTTTCACAGTTTTGATAGGGTCGGAAGCAGTGAAATTGGTCTGTATGATGTTCCTTCTGTATCTGGTTTACCAGGTTTCTTCAGCATAATTATTTGGGCCGTTTTGAAGCATTTAGGTACATACTTCAATCTCGTACAGGCAATAAATAAGTATGTGATCATGATGATTGCTTTACATGGAAGCTCATTGAACATACCCGGTGATATTTCATCAATTTCTGGTGCCTTCTTTTGGTTCAGACTTTTGTCGGTTTCTTGAGCAATTTCCATTGGTGTGATCCTTTTAAAATCCTGATTTAGGGCAGTAGAATGGACCACATGGAAATATCTACTGGGTGCGAAGAATATGGTGGCAATTGTTGTGAAAAGAAGTGAAGTTTTTTTCACGAGCTTTCTAGAGTTGTGTCGAGTTCGGTTGAAGCCAAACAAAATTGTCTACATGCAAATTTCGTAGCTGATTGTTACGTTTGAATTCCATTTCGATAACGCTTTTTAACTGCGACGTAAAGTGATTTTCTAAGTTGGTTGCTACAGCATTGTGAAGTAACATTTCGAGTGTCCTGCATTGTATAAGCAGATCAACCCTGTAATACACAAAAATCAAATAGTATTTAATCATGTTTATTCGTATTTATAATATATTCACCGCACATGCCAATATCTCATTTCCTATTTCCGACTCTATGAAACAAAACAGGTATATCACCAAAATAGATAATAATTTTACACAATAACCGTAGTTTGGTTTTTCCGGGCATTTATTTATTCTACCTTGTTTCTATTGTGCGTTTTCGATGTCACCATTTCACAAAAAGCTTGAACAACCACAACAAAAATCACATAGCTTTTTGCTATAAAAAACACCAAACAGTACGAGTAATGTGTTTACACGCTGTTTTGGAAAAAACTATATAATTTTATATCTCATCACTATGTATATATAAATATAACATTTACCAGTATATAATGTAAATATAAAATGGAAAATAGTTACACGGCTAAACCGACCGTTTTATACAACATTCATATAGCTATGTACAACATAGTACAATTGATCTAATAAATAAACCGTTTACTCATCATAAATAACACAATGAAACAGACAATATTCAAATGGTGGATGGACCTTTTTTTTTGTAAGCTATTATTAGTCCAATGTTTGTACAACATAAGTAACGTACGGCAATGTTTATAAATTTCATTGAATTTATGTTAGGCTGTATATGTACATCTACGGCAAAGAAAGCTTTCTCAGATAATAAAAGAACTTGTCATGGCGTAATAAATATATAGATATTGCAAGTTTTTGTTGTTGGTGTCGTTTTCTTCTTAAATGCGAATGTAAGAAAAGTGGAAAATACTATCTACCTATATATAAATAGTATTGTACATCGTCATTAAGTATAGTTGTAACATGTAATTCTGTTGTTTTGTTAATTTATAACATGATGTTTGTTTGTGTAGCGTATCCTAAAGCTCAACTCCACAGGTATAGACTTTTTTTTACTTTATTGTTATCTGATTGAACCTTTTGAGGTAAATTAACGAGAAAATAAATTACTGGAAAATTGTATGTGTATGATTTTATTGTTGTCATTTTCAGTAGAAATTAATGTGGAAATAGAAATTGGTCACATGAGAGATATGGTCTATCTAGACAAGTAAAAGGGTTTGATTTGTCTTATCGTACTACCATTTGGTAAAATGACTTATCTTTAGCTTAACTGAAGTGCAGCACTTACCGGGACATAAGAATACTTTTCAACAAATATTTGATAATTTCAAATAGCTTTCTATATGGTTAAGTGGACAAGATTATAGCACTTGGTGTATTGAGAAACTTTCTAGCTGTAGAATTTCAAGTGGTGATAGTCACAGAGCTAAATGAAGTTGACGTCAACAGACTGCTCAGTTGGTGGATCGGACGAATGCTAAATCACTCCTAAGTATCTCTTCTAATTATTCGTTGGAATGCAATGCAGCTGATCTGTTTGAGAATTGAGTCCGCTTCTCTCTTAAGGAATGAAGCCTATATAGCTCAGCTAACTACTCGCCACTGTACCATATTATCTCCAATCATTAAAAGGCTATATATAATCAGTTCAGTATGTATCAAAATTTTTAAATAAATATATTTTGCCTTACGTATAAAGTTTAAAATGACTTCTAGGAATTGTTTTCCTTCAGTGGGAAATCCACAATTATAATTATATCACTCATCTAACAAAAATCACCGAGCTTATCTTATTTCTGAATAATATTATTAAACTAATTCTTTCATCACAAGTTTAATTAAAGATCATTATTTTGAACGATTTTCGATTAGTATGTCGAACAACAATAGCACCATTCCCCGTCATTTAATATCACAAGCCACAGAGCTTTTCGTATATTGATTAAAATACGTGACATATAAACATTTCATTTTCACACCCTCCTTAAAGTTTAACGATTTTTGATTATAATCAATTTAACATTTTTTATCGTTTTCGTGAAGCTTTCTGTTACCGCACACGCCGAAAATAATTGACAATGACTTATCATTATATAATTTCAATCAAATTTCAATTAGACGATCTCAAATATATAAGTTCATCATTTGTACGTTTATTATTCTTGACACACAAAAAATCTGGTTCTTATCGCACACGACATCGCAAAAATAGAACAGTGATAAGAAATTTTATTACTGTGCTTTGCCTGTTAGACATGTGTGTGTATATAGGACTATACACGCCCTTTTTTAGAGTTCACGTGAAGAAATAATTAAGAAACACGTGCTTATCAACTTATATGTGTACTATTAATATATAAATTATTTTGTATAATCACTTGACGTCGGTTCACAAAGTTCATCTTTGAATATTGTACAGATTCTCAATAACGCCGTCACTGTACAACAAACGAACATGGTTCACGTTTTAAACACATGGAATGGCAAAATACATACATAATTTGAACAGAAATTATATTCGTAGTCACTATCTATAAAAGCATACAGTAACTTATGATTTTAGGTCAGTTTTTCACAAATCGTGCTTATAACAAGACGGCGCATCAATGTTGATCATTAAAATTTTATTGTGTACATTTTGTGTTGCCCTTATTGTGGCCATACCGATTGAGCAACCAATTGAAGGTAAATTAAAACTTTTTTTTTGTCAAAATTTTGTTTGCATTAAATTTTGCTTTTAGATGATGAAGAATACGATCCAATGCATCCACAGCTGATGTTTTTCAATCCAAATCACTATAAAAGTGGTAGAAACAAGCGCGAACTACCACACCTCGAGTTTGAGACGGACAAAATAGAACGCGATCCTGATTACTGGAATAATATAGCCCAACAAACGCTTCGGGAACAACTCAATAAAAATAATTTGAATAAAAACTTGGCCAAAAATATTATCTTGATGCTCGGTGATGGAATGTCAATTGCAACGCTCGCAGCAACTCGTGTCTATATGGGCGGTGAAGATAAAATATTATCGTTTGAAAAATTTCCGTATGTTGGATTATCAAAAACTTACTGTTCAAATGTTCAAGTCGCTGATTCGGCGTGCACCGCCACAGCTTATCTGTCTGGCATCAAAGCAAATTATGGAACAATTGGAGTGAATGCCAATGTTTTACTTGGTAATTGTATGGCCGAAAATGATACATCAAATCATGTCTACTCCATTGCAAAGTGGGCACAAAACTCTGGTATGGCCACTGGAGTAATAACAACGACGGGTATAACACATGCATCGCCGGCCGGTATATATGCAAACACAGCAAATCGAAACTGGGAGTCCGATACACGACTAATCGAAGATGGTGGTGATCCAAAATATTGTACCGATATTGCAACACAGCTCGTCAGGTCGGATATTGGTCAAAATTTACATGTAATAATGGGTGGTGGTCGTAAACATTTTTTACCACAAAATGTGCAAGATATTGACGGTAAAATGGGCCAACGATCAGACGGAATTAATTTAATTGAACTGTGGAAAGAGCAACACGAAAACAAAAAACATGAATTTCAATACGTTGAAAATGTGAGTGAATTGCGTGAAGTGACTAAAAAAACTGATTACTTACTAGGCCTTTTCGATTCGAATCACATGAGTTTTCGAATGGATGCGGATCCTTTGGTGAAACCATCTCTCGCCGAAATGGTCGATAAAGCGCTCGATATAATGGAAAAACAATCAAAGGGCTATTTTTTATTTATCGAAGGTGGCCGTATCGATCATGGTCATCATTTTACACGAGTAAGCCGTGCCCTAGACGAAACAGTTGAATTTAATAAAGCGGTTGATTTAGTTCGCAAGCGTACAAATATTGATGACACTCTAATTGTGGTGACGGCCGATCATTCTCATACGATGACAATATCCGGCTATCCGAGTCGTGGAAATGATATTTTGGGACTGAGTAATGGTCAATTGGGTACAGATAATAAGCCATATGCTACAATAAGTTATGCAAATGGTCCTGGCTACTCACGCAACATTGATCAAGATGGTAGTCGCAAATTGTTAACAAAAGAAAAATTACATCAGGATAAATACGAAGCACCGTCTACAGTACCTCTAAACGACGAAACGCATGGCGCTGATGATGTTGGTGTATTCGCAAGCGGGCCATGGGCCCATTTGTTCACCGGTGTTTTCGAACAACACTATATTCCACATGCTATGGCGTATGCCTCGTGTATAGGAAACAGTGCAGTATTTTGTAGAAACCCAAATGATCAGTAGTGCGATCGAAATTGGTTCAGTTTCTAGTAAAGTTTTGTTTTAAAAATTTTACTTCTTTAAGCGAGTAATTAAATGTTATTATTATTATTATTTATAATATTATTTTATGATATACAAATGTTATTGTTTATTTTTATTTATCGCAGTTATCTTGCAAATTAATAATCTTTTCTTAGAATATTGTCTAATTAAATTTAATGTCTATTCAAATATAATTAAACAAAATTAGAATACAAATGTTGATAGTCATGGTAGTTTACCAAGGATTAGTAAATGCCTGTGGCATGGGAACAACTTTTGCTTAGTTTGAAACATAGTTACTAAATTTTCAACCCTTACTAAAATTTAACGAACATGCGACATACTTTTTAAAAACGAGTCGTTCAAAATGTTAATTGGTTTTCCACTTTGGAATGCGTTAATCTTTACAAACGAAAATGATTAATAAGTAGTAAATACAACTAAATTACAGATAGAACACTGTGTTGTACAGTGTTTTTACTACTAAATTAAAATAAGCATTTTTGATAACTAATTAGATAACGTATACTAAAGGCAAATATAGAATTTAAATTACGTTCGTAAAACAAGAAATCGTGCAGTAGATAACCTCAACCACCAACAAAATCAATCTCTAGTTTTGACCAGTACTGGTCGTTATTTTTCTCAAAGTTCGCTTACATAATTTAACATAGATTAAGATTATATTTGTAAAATATATTTGTACTTTGCATCACATTCCGAAACCACGACTCAGACATGAAGGATTCGATGATGATCCAGTCATCATCACATCGTACTAATCAAGCAACTGCAATCATAACAATAAACCCAGAAATAATCTGTATACGAGAATGTATACATATACTGCGAAAAAATTTAGCGCATTTAGCAATATTATTATTGTTGCTCTATCTTAGATTGTAATCTTAATATTATTTTTAGTGTTACTGTTATTATCATTGTTATTACTTTACTATATATGTATGTATGTGTGTATACATATCTTTATATTCGAAAACGATTTTTTAATTCTCCCAAATGTGTAGTTAATTTTTATACGCTTTGATGGAGTATAAAAAAGATGAAATGGAACGCAAGATGATGGCACACATATACACAAAGCACAGTACAATACGATTTTTTTTGTCTCTCATTCGTACTTCCGACAAATTCTTTCTTTTCCCTCTTATATTCTCGTAAGATGATATAATTTATAAAAAAAAAAAGAAAATTGAATGAAAAAATTTTCCTAATGGAAATGACGTAATGGGCATTGAATATATCATTTTTCGGTACATAATGTCGTTGTCAGTCAATGGAGGGTTGTTTACAATAGAAAATTAGGTTTCACCGGGAATATGCATGTATTTATTGTTAAATATTAGAGAGACAAAGGAACAATATTTAGACTTTAATGTTTTCTTATTGTTGTCTATATATAAGAAATGAGAACTCATATTATATAGATGGTGACATTTTCAGCAACGTTTTTATATTTTATATATTTTTAATTGGTAGACGGTATGGATGTGTATCAAAATCGCAAAATATATGTTAAGTATAATAGCCCTTGACCTCACCATGCCAAGTGGACAATTTTATTTAATTATCATTATTTGCATAAATATAAGGAATCTGATGTTATCAAACCGTTGTTATTGCCTCACTCGCTGAACATCAAGTCTTGTAATTATCATGGACCGCTTGAAACTGTTCGTTTGAGGCCGATAAGCTCATTGGTAGCTCATGAGAATAATAAAAAGATGGTATTTGAAAAACTAGAACTCAGGATTAGCTATATCTTACCGTTCACACGTAAAACAGTGAAATGAATTCCGGCCCAGAATTGACAGAAAACTAGTTTTTATAAAACTTTTTTCTACTGCCTATGGCTTTTATTCTTGAATCTTTCCTACATAGGAAACTAACAAGATGTAATCAATTCTTAAAAACTAATATAAATTCATTTAATAAGACATAACCTAAGTTTTTAATATTAACGACAAACGGTTCCTCTTTTTTAATTGCCTATATCTTAGCCAATTTAATAGTTCCTGGCTAATTCATTGGGATGTAATCTAAGTTTTATGTATAAATCTCGACGTATAGGTTTGCATTACGTCAGAGTGCGTTTACCATTGGTCGATGTTTTCGTGACTGCATTTATTCCAGTTATATAATGTTGGAAGAAAACGCGAAGGTCCACTGCTGGATGTGTCGAGAACAGTTTAAGTAGCTTAAGCTCTGATTTTATGTAGAAGTTTTTAATGTCATACTTTATCGAAAGCTTGGGCTATATCTATAGGAACGCTGCGGAGCATTACTTCTTTTGTTCAAGGAAATTCTTGATTTTAGAAACGATTCTGTGAATCGTTTCTTTTATTCTCTAAAATTGGCTTAAGTTTTTGCAAGGGCATTTTTTCTAACAGATTGGAGAGAGTGGGTTATATCTGATTGGAAAATATGAGTTAACTTTTGTTTCATCCAAGGTTTCAGAGTCATAGTAACCTGGTTATAGTGGTTAGTAACCTGGGTATTCTGGTTATAGTAACCTGTTTTCATTATAACGTTGAAAATATATGTTATTAATTTGATACATTGGTCCGGTTGATTTGACAGTATTGTATCTTTTTTACATCGATATTGTCCTTGATCGTCATTGTATCACTTGTAGTTGATTGGCTTGCTATCAGACGCATTTACAAAATTCATTCGAATTTCTTGACTTTATAGAACCTGCGATTCCATTGGGGTAATGTTGAAGCCCTTTCTCTCATTCTTTTACTAAAGCAGTTCTCAGAGTGTAAATCGCTTAATTTAACCTCGATTTAAGAGTAGAAACTCACTACTCTACGTTTTCTTCCTTTTTAGTAGAGGAATTTTATTTTAAATATTTTTTGGTAGAGGAATTTTCCTCATTTATCTTTCAGTTTGTTGAATTCATCTACAGGATATTTTAAAACATTTTGGTGTACCTGCCTGATGTGACTCATCCCGATTTTGCACACATAAAACTCTCGACCCGAAAGTCGCAGGATAGTAATTTAACATAAAAAGCACAATCATGGCTTCATGTCATATATGTTTTATATTCTACGATATTGTAAAACAATTCTATGTTTTAAAATACCACATTATACAGCCAATAACCTAACTTTTAATATGTAAGTATATGTACGTATATATGCACATGTAGAAAGTACCCGCACAACATCATAACCGTAAATGTTTCTATATAAAATTATAATAAAGCACGATATAATAATACAAAAGAATTTATATTCCTTTCATCTTAGTTCGATGTTGTGCAACAGCAACGTAATTTTCTTACTTTTAAAATATAAATTAAAAGTCACAACACAACAGTTCCACAGCACAAGTGTTTTCGTGTATAAAAGACGAAAAGTAAATTAAAATTTCCACGCGAGTTAATACCAAAAAATAAAATTATCAATTGAGAACGTACTCGAACAGTGCTTCGGGTTGAGTTTATTATCACTAAATGCTCTGATTGTCTAGTCTCACATCTCGTACATATATATACATAGTGTACACGGAATAAATAAAATAATAAATAGTTTTTATATTATACCTTTTAATAATAAACTAACAATTTATTTGATTTTTATTATCATCATTTGTAGTTATACATTCAGTATTTCATAGTTCTTATATCCTATGTATATAAATATACACAATACACAGTATTGGTGTAAAGCACAGTACTATCCCATATAGAAAAAATGAGATGTAGTATAAGAAGCTATTTATTATTTCTGTCTTGTATTTATCTTTTCTATTATTATATTCCCGTTTTATTCTTGAACATGCGGAGTGTATAAAGTTAAATTAACTTGAGACACTGAAAACGATTTTTCATTCCCGGTGGTTTTTCACTATACAAATTGTTGGTTAAAAACTATATATAATTGGCTTTTATTACAATTTAGGATATTTATCTTGAAAGAACACAATGTTAAGGTTTATATATAATTTCATGCGGGATCTACCACAATTTTATTGTAGTAGGACGAAAATATTAACTTATTGATTGAGCAGAATTACATCTTCGTGTGGTAAGTTCTTTTTCCTCTCGACAATCTTATCTGGGCCGAAGTACTCTAAACTCTTTCAACATTTCTCTTTTTCCATCTCACCTTACAATCGGAACGAAATCAAATAAACGTTATGGCCAATTTGTGTAGTCCATCGAACATTGAACGCTAGCCTATACAATATTTACATGAAAGATGAGTCTGATCATGAGCTCTACACTCCAAAACGAGGTCACAAATTTGTTCATCTAGATCACCGATTGTTATTGGATGACATAGTCCATATGCATTCTGCTATATAAATACAAAAAACCTATAGTATTATTATATTTCCTATAATATTGGTACTGTTGGCACTGGCTGCAAGCGTTGTTGTTGGCTATATAACTTAAATGTGTAAAATTGAACTGGTTGAATCAAAAAATTTGAGTAGTTTATCAATTTTTGATCGGCAGACGAGTAGTTTCTGATATTTACGCTTCAATTAAATTTGGAAACGAACTAAAGCTTTCGACAAACAGCATCAAAACTTTCTTTGTGCAACAAATCTATTTAGGGTCAATCAAAGCATCCTTAATATAGAAGCAGCAAGCATCGAAAACGAACTTTAAAAGTGTATACCCCATATTTACTAACACATCAATAAGTTGTGACGTCATTAAAAAAATAATCAAATCGCCCTACAGTTCAAATTTGTTACTAAAAAATTTCGGACAGTGTACAGCAAATAAAAAAAAAATATTTTTTATTTTTAATATTTAATATTTTTGTTTTTTTAAATTTGAGCCAAAAATCTTCAATTTTACATTAGTTCTTATGAAAATCTAGACCCCATAAATAAGCTCGATAAATTTAAAGGGTCAAGCATTGCTGCTTGTATATTTAAGATACTATATGGGTCAATACATTTACAATATCTGATCATAAACATACATAATTTTGATTGTCATTTAGTAGAATAATGGCTCAGAATATGATTCATTAAATCGATCCCGACCCACTTGCAAAAGTGCTTCTCGTAATATTGAGAGACAAAATTAGATCATTCTGTAATCTGAAGTATATTTTTGCGGTTCGTTCTATAATTTTATATTGGTGCGAGAGATTTGCTAATAAAGTTTCATTATATTACGTCGTATATCAGAACGGAAAAAGCTTAAAAACATATATAACTGAATTACGCTTTTGATCGAAATATATTAACAGGTTGATGCAGACTTTACTACTCATTCGTGAGCGAGGTATGCTTCTTCATATGTTTTCTTGTGTATATGATTACCCAGGAAGATCGTTGTCTAGACTCAATAAATCTTAAACATTTATTTTGCTCTCCGATCAACAATCCTCTAAAGCAAAATACTCCCATTTTGTCCCTGCCAACGTCTAAACTCAGAGTGTATCTATGTTAATCTTATTCCCATCTCATATACATATGGTATACATACATATATTTATTTGGCCTCTCGACAGATGTATAATATATAAATACTTGTATATAATGCGATATAATTTTATAAATTTTTTGATCCATCCACATTCGAATTTTATTTCTTGGAAAATTTTAATGATGATGGCTTTTTTCTTCTCGTTGTTTGCTATCTTAAGTCGTACTTATTTATTGCTCATATCGAAAATAACAATTTATGTATTATTGTTTTATTATTATAAAAAGACAACGTCATCCTGGTATATATTTAACTAACAATATACAGCAGAATTTCATAAGCTTTTTAATTTTAATATCCTTCGTGAGCTTTCGTCGATATAATAATGCTCCCGCTCTTGTGCGCTCTACATATTCTTTGATCTTTGTTTTCATACATATATAACGAGTATAACTGTTAAAAATTTTCGAATTTGTTTTTGTGCATGCAACGAAAATTCAAGATAAATTAATTTTTATGTTGAGCATAAAATGTGGTGTTGATGGTGGTGTCACATAGCCAACAAAAAATTTATAGATCCATATTATACTTGTACATATAAATATAATGTTTGTTAATATCGCGTTGATGCATGAACAAATTGTACATGACCGCAATATTTAATTAAAACAAATATTTTATATCCTCGTACATAATATAGTCATTATATCATGGTCATTACCATGACACAATCAAAATTGGCCTAAATTAAATTTCGTTTATAAATTACCTTTCTTTATTTATATTTATTCAAATATTTGTTAATTTAAAAATTAATTGAATTGAAATGTTTTGCTTTTAATTTAATAACATTTCGTTGTCTGACCAATTAATTGAATGTACGAGTACTAGCAATTATTTATGAATATATATATACTGAAATGCTTTATCGACGATAATTTCCAAATAACACTAATTGATAAATAATTAAAATACATTTAAAATTTTGGTAAACAAATTATGTGCATAAATTATAAAACTAATTTTGGTTTGGTTATCCTAAATGATCAATAATCTTAGTTTCGTATTTATGTTAAATTTGTCGTACAATATTAAAAGTATTTCAGTGTTTGTTCAGCCGAACACACTGTTTAAATTTATATGGTTATGAAAAAAGTGCGTTGAAGGCACAATTGCTGGTTTTGTTGACTTGCTCTAATTCCGATGATCTTGTTCGATGTTTGGTGAATTGTTACCCCAAGTCAACGAACTGCTTCTTTCATGATAAGCGAAACTTTCTTATCTGGTTGTTGTAACGGCTCGTTCAATAACTGGTGAAGTCTGTCGTTACAATTTTCGAACTATGTGCCACGAAATTGGTGTAGATTCTAGTCTCGGTTGACAACATCAATCCGCCTTTTGATGGTGAGGTTGCGGAAATGACGGCAATGCTAAGCGAATGTCCTTGTTCACTGCAATAAGGACAGATGCTGGTGAATCTCTCGAATCGCCTGTCTGTATTTAGAAATACTTTCCTCTGTATGTAAGGCTCTGGTTGTGATGCTCGAATGGTTGCTGGTTTTTGTGTCCTTGAGGATTCCAACGACAGAAACCTGCGCGGTAAAAATTCTATGGATTCATCCAGCTTGGGAACTTCTCTTCTTGAGGGTTTGTGAGAGATGTTTAATATCTCTCCAAAGCCTCACTATATATACTCACTTTATTATGATTTGTGCCACCAATGCTTCAAAAGGGTTTGCTAACTGCAGTTTTTCAATGATTCAAAAACCTTATCATGTAGAGTTCTGATTTGCGATGCCGTAGCTTGGTTTATTGTAGGCAAGGATAAGGCATTGCTCTCCAGTTGCTGGATAGAGTTCAGCGGCGTGCCATCCGAATAATAGGAAACTCCAGACTTACGAAAGATCTTGACAGCCTACAGCACTGCAGAGATGTTGCAGAACTATGCGTGTTCTATAGATTAATAAATGGTAAATGTTCTGCAGATATAAAGGAGTAAATACCACCATTTGTTACACCAGGACGGGTAACACGAAGAACGGTCAATGCACATAGGTTTATGGTGAAGCTGCCGAAACCTCGAACTGAAGGTGCAAAGCGCGAATTTATTTATCGAACATCCAGGAAGTGGAATTCGTTGGTTGGTTTTCAATTTTCGTTGAAGTATAAAATTCACAAGTTTAAGGCAGCTATCAACCTTTACTTGAAGGACCGCGCATTGGGTGCAGGAGCTCTGACAGTTACAAGGAGCTAGGTCAGTCTAAAAGTCCGCTCTGCTCAATTAGGTGTATATATCCTTGTTGATCTGGTCGTTCATCTTCATCTTAGCGAGACTTTGAGAGCAGTTAGTCGTGGAGTAATTTATTCGTTTTCTCCAAGCCACTCACTGCTGACTGATGGGGCTTCCCATTTCTTTCGCGGTTCGTATATTTTCTGATATTTTCTGCTTAAAACTGATTTGGAAGGTTGAAAAGGACAGAAAGAATAAATGAGATGTGAACTGGTTGGTACCTTGATGTCTGATATTCAAATCAAGCTTTCTCTTGCATTGATAAGTTACCTATATATAAACTATCTAAAACTTTTTGTATCGTTGATTGCAGTACATTGTTGTTACCTATTTAAATTAAATCGAATTCTACAAGTGCATCTGCATAACATATTGTATTTGTTATATCTGAATAACACTATATGATCTAGTGCTTCATCATCCATTTATTATTTTGGTTTGTTCATAAATATAAAGCAAACTCATATAATAAGAAAACTTTGTTCTACAGTATTAGCAACAAAAGTTGTTATATTTAATAATAAGGCTAGAGCTAATATAAAATGTACAATATGTATAAAAATGAATAATTTATTACGGTGTATTCGTTTGCATACATGTTCTATGAACACACGTAAGAGCGATGATACACGTTTATTGAAACAAAATTAATTTTAAAGAATTTGATTGGAAATGTAATATTTATAAAATAACTAAATTATAAATAAGATTTTTGAAGATATTGGATGACAACACATTCACCAAGTTTGTTATACATTATTCACCATCATGCTATTTTTAAACTTATATGTGTATGAGTATAGTTGAAGCTTTTCGGATTTTAGAAAATAAACTAGTGTTGAATATTCTGTGATGATATTAATTAAAAATATGAGTCTAGTGGTCTTGAACTTAATGATTTGTTATTAAATATAATAAAATCTCATTTTTAAAATTTGTTTTTAAATGAGCTTTTGATTTAAACTTTTGAGTATACCAGAGCTGCTCTGTTATCAAATTGAATATGAGAATGTGTTTAAACCGTTTCTGGGCACTATTTAATATTGAATCCCAACCCAACATATTCATCTAGATTGCATTATAAAATATAAATTGAATTTGGAATAAAATCCTTTTACCAATGCTTCATTAGGTACATTTTATAAACTAAATGATCCTCAGCTTTTATATTTTCCATTATGTACTTTACACATTAATCCTATTATTTCTTATCAAATATTTTATATAAAATAAAATAAAAATGTTAAATCCCTTAAAATATTAAAAATGTATATTTAAACAATAACTTATTACTATGTGTTATCGTTTCATTAGTGACAAAGAGCTTTTAAATTTCCATTGAATATGAAATAATTACCAGGTAAACTTTAAAGTCTGTATTATATGCACTTATGTGGTACGCGAAATATTAAAAATTCGGTTTGTACCGAGTTTTATTAAAGCAATAACTAATGCATAAAGTAATTGTGGTTGTTGTTCAATTATTTCATCACCCGTATCTACTGTATACACAAAGCTCTATAAAGGTACACAACCGGTATCTATCAAGTATATAAAATGTATAGTCGAGTACATGTACGTCAGCAATAAAATAAAATGAAATAGTTTTTCTAAGAAATGAACCGGAAAAAATCTTTTTTTTGTTTGTGATTTGATATGTTGATAGCAACCAATCTTATCACAACAATACGATTTTTTGATTTCCTGACAGGAAATATAAATAGAATTCGACATACATATATACATATTATACTGGAATATAATGTTTTATTTTGTGGGACTAAAAATTCGAAACGAAAAATTAATCAGATCTCATATTTTGTACCTAGCTAGGCATAAACGCACACAAAGTTGATACCTTAAGTTGGCATAGCTGCAATAAATAATCGAAAGCGAGACAGAACGAAAATTTAACTTTTTAATCGAGATAAAAGCAAATCCTATACTTTACTATACGGCACCCGAAATATTTTTGGTACATACACACACTTTTTTTTGTCATCGCAAGCATATTATAGAAACACTCCTCGTATTTTTGTACACAGGAATCTAAAATTAAACTTTTTGTTGTTTCTATATGTATATAAACATTCATTTTAGGGGAATAGGGAATTTACATATATACAGTTTGTGGGGAGACAGAAAATTACCAATAAACCGTGTCCAGTATTATACATTTTGATGGTTACTTTGTATAAAAAAAATTATATATTCTGAATTATGTTATTGTTCTGGGATTTATTTGCAAAACAAATTATCAATATACTTTAATTAACTAACTGTCATCAACAAATTGTCACAATTAAAATTTTGCACAGTAATTGCAAATTGAAAAGCTGTTTGTTTTAATGTAGTTTCTACTTGTTTCTCATACTGTTTAATTGTGTCGTGTTAAACATTAACGACAACAATACAAAACAACTGCCAATCATCTTGTGTATGTATGTGAATACGATACATATGTATATAGGTTCTATATGGGAAAAAAAAGTTTTGGTATAAATTTTATTTTATTATGAAATCGGATTAAAATTTTGCTTCATTTATTTTACATAAGCTGCAGAATGCTCGAAAAAGCACATAAAGTAAATAAGTAGCTCAAAATTATAAAGATGTAAAAAACAAAATAGTATTTAGAAAAGCTTTTTGTGACAAAAACGCAAACAATCAGAAAATTTAAGCATTTTTTGCATGCTTAAAGTCTACAAATTTGGATGAGGAGTTGTAACATGATATATAATCAATAAAAGGAGACAGAACTTCCATTTTATTGAGAATTAAAACTGTCTCCAAAACTTATATAATCATAAAGTTTGAAAATTATACCCCAACAGACTGACTGAAATTCAAAATTATATTTTAAACAGAAAACCAATAAACATTCTGTTCTGACTTCCTCATAAAATATAGGCGAATAAAACTTTTAACAAAAAATTGTTAACTATATCCTTTCAAATGTTAAATGATGAAATAAGTATATATGTATAAAAATATATAATATATTTATTATATTTAGCGAGAGTATATAGCTGAGCTATAAAATTTCATTGAAAAAACTGGCAAATACCCAATAGGGACGGAATTCAACTATACGAACGAGCTATAATGTTTTTTGTTTAAAACTGATAAATAGTGTATAATAAAAGAAACCCAAGCTTTCAACGTGCATATACCATCAATCACAGTAAAACTCTAAATATACGAGTAAATTCAAACAACTCAAATATACTTTATAGAATGATTCTCCATATGTATATAACTATATATAACAGACAGTATGTATATGTATAGGTATTTAGTTAAAGTAATGATCAAATACATAAAAACTAAGTTGCTTCTGTAAATCGTAACTATACAGTGTACTCCTACTATATACAATAGTATACTTACTACATAAATATTATATAGGTCATGTCTTGTGTTTATTTTATTTTGTAATTTTTGTCTAGATCCCAAGCTAAAATAGAAATTGAAATAGTTTTTTTTATTCTGAATATAGAGCAAAAATAGATAAAAAAAATTATAAATTCAAAATGAATCTGTATTATCCTATTGTAAATTTTAAAACACAAGCAATAACAGAAATGGAAAAATCGTAATTATAAATAATAAAAAAAAAAAGTTTTTGTGAAGCTTTTTTTTCCCTCCAGAAGTTTATTTCTGTTGTATACCACATAGTATATACATAACTGAATGAAATTTAATGTACCCAGTATCACAATGAATTATATGTGAGTCTCAGACATAATGACTTTAAATTATGGTTATTGTTATTATCATTTAAATCGTGTTAGTATAAAATAACACAACACCAACAAAAATGAGAAAGCTTTTTTGTAAAACAACAATTTTTGTTTTAATTTTAATTTTTTGTGGTGTGTTTGGAAAACGAGACATTTTTGACATATGCAATTAACATCATTTTATATCATTTGGGTTGGTTTCACGATTGAGGTCTACCTTCGTGGGGTATACTTGCGTCATATTAAACTATCTCAATGGCTATATATTTCGAGTTTATGTCACTATTAGAAAATTAATAAAAATATTTTCATCTGTATTTCTAATTTGATTGTTTTATTTTGGTTCTGGGGAAAATTGGTGCATCTAGCAAATGATTTGAAATTATTTATGGCGCTTATTTACCATATATAACACTGTATATAAGACAATTAATAAATATAAAAAAATGATATATTAATTGAAAATTCATTAATCACAGAATTTTCGTCCTTAAATTAGTCGGTCAAATTTATAATATTCACTCAAAAATAGTATTTAAGAATCATCATCTCCGTTACATTTCGAGATTGTGTGTTTCATCTGGCTATTTCTTTTATCATTAAAGATACAACATTTTCATTGTTTTGGACTGCGGTAAATTACCATGGACTCGACAGTTTCAACTTCTAGGAAATAATCTTGAAAACACGGATATCAACGACATTAAAGATAATATTTTTCACAATGACAAACACACAGTTTTACTTTATGACAGTGAAATTGTGGTCACAACCAATAGAAACCGCTTTATTTACTTACATCAACATTGCACTCACACAAATTTAGCTGGAATGCTGCGATATTCATTTCTATGAATATAGTCACTATACTGTAATCATAGCCAATTTATATTTAGTAGCCAGGTTTTTCCGGCTTCACATCCAACATGTCACTCGCGAGTTATAAATCGAAATATAGATTAGTATAGATACCCACCTATATACATACCATATATTCGTTTATCATACCCTACCACATATTTTATGTTACTCGTATTTTAATATATGTACATAGAGCATTGTTAACAAAGTTGGAAAATTGAATTTAACTGACAAATTTTTTTATCGTGAAAATTTAATATACATATATAAAAGTTTATGTTTGGAGACAGTGACACACACACACGTGTACATGTATTTGCATATATATGTATATACCACAAATATAAAATAAAAACCCTCAAAAAGCTCTTTTTGATTTATTTATAATTTTGTTTTCATTGTTTAGTATTTATATATAGCTACGTTCATCTTAATGTTTATCTTATATAAATATCATTATGAAAAAACCGCCAACAAATTTGCGACAGGAAAATAAAAATTCTACATACATACATATTATACGAGCATATAATAACTAAGAAGAAAACAAAGGAAACCTAATTAGATAACGTTTTTTTTTCTAATATTTTATTACGTAATTTGGGGATTTTTTGTATTAGTAATTAGATTTTTTTGTAAGTATGTACATACATATATAGGTACCATCGAAAGTATAATATGTATGAGAAACGTTTTGGTTGAAAAATCGAGAACAATTAAGTGAAAAATGATTTTCTTAGGAATGTATATATGTATGTATATGATGTGACATGTTTTTCAATTTTCTCAGACACAAAATACTTTTGTACAATTCAATATTTGTTTGTTCATTCGTGTGGCTCACATCACTCAGTCAGTATATATATATATATATATATATATATATATATATATATATATATATATATATATATATATATATATATATATATATATATATATATATATGTATACGAGTATATAGTACAAGTATATATGAGGTGTGAGTGATAAGCTTATTTATTAAAAATTCATGTAATGGTTTTCGTTTTTCATTTGTTTCCACATTTTCTTTTCTTTTCGTTATTTTTGTGCTTTAAATTTGATTTTGGATTATTATCTTATTGTTTGCCACAAGTAAATAGGATTATGTAAATTATTTTAAACAACAACACAAAAAACAATGTGCTAAACAAAAAGGTTAAAAATCTCGAAACCATAAAATTCTGGATAAAATGTTGAAACCAATTTTTTTTTTTACCTTTAGAATTGTTATATTTGTTTATTTTGTTAAATGTTATGTTCTTATATGATCTCTCCTATCTTAATTTTATGTAACAATAAGTATATGTATAATGTTGATGATTAAATATTATAGTTTCCAGCTTTATTCTTACACATCACTAAATTATACAATGTTGTTGGAAAATTATATTACATTTTCAATAACATGGGGTTTATGTTTTCGTTTTATCCGGTCTAGCAAGGCAAAAAGAAAGTTTCCATTTTTCCCAAAAATCATTTGTTTTTTCGTATTTGAATGAAGATTTTCCTTAAACTTTTGCATGTTGAATAAAAATAAAAGTTGATGGAAAATTATTTTTCATTTTTTTTAGTATATTTCAGGGCACAGTAAAATTGATTTAATATACCGTTGGTTTATATATGCTACATTCTGCTTGTAGAATATGATTTGAATAAGATAAAAATTTAAGATTTGTGCGTATATGGGATGTTTATAACGTTGCCTCGTAATAAGATGATATCATTACTAGAATTACCAATTTTACTAAATTATACTTAAATAAATGTCTTCATTGTTAAAAATGTTTTCCTTAATGATGCATTAATCCAATTTGTAAATTATCCAATTTAGACTTATGTAAAACTAATAAATAGGTCGATTACGATTTCTTTAAGATGATCATTGTTTAACATAATTTTACACTTGTATACAAAATATCTAACCAAAGGACTCGATCAGGCATCGCAATGCACTTGAAAGCTTATAGAAATTCCAATTCTCACACAACTTTGTCTTATAGTTCAAATAAAAGCGACCAATTCCAGTTTTACAGTATATATAACCGAAGTAATCCGACACTCCAAAGTACGTGGATGATCATAAAATATATAAAAATAGCCACACCTTTCACAATTCTGCAAAATCTTTTTCGGTTAGTATTGTAATAATAAGTATAGGTATATATGTATAATTATACTCAGTAATATGGTTTTATAGACTATAACCACCTTTATATGCTATATACAAAAACTATAATTATAAATTTGGAACTAAATAATAGTTCCATATACAAAACCCATATATTAATACCTATAAAATTACTAAACCATGCTGCGTCCTAATCCATGTTTAATATTTTTATATGATTACAGCATTGAATTTCCCAATAAACTAATTATTAATGGAAATATATTTAAAACTTTAAATTAAAATAACAACAAAAATATAGTTGTTGTTTTATAGGTAAAATGCCACATCACCTCATTACTCATGCCATATGCAGGAGAATAATTACCTGCAAAAAAAAATACTTTATGGGTGTAATTAGGTTATGCATGTAGAAAAGTGCATCGGTGATCAATAATAATAAAGCAAGACATTATTTTTAGTTTGTTCAACGAGTAGTTTTTGAATTACGTTCCACAGCATCAATTTAACATAGTTTTGCACCATTCTTAGTTTGGCAAAGGTTCAAGTTGAAATGATCGATATTGTATCAAAAATAAACATATATAAATAATAAGACATGTTTCTGCAGATCTAATTAAACTACGGACGAATG
This sequence comes from Tipula lateralis, assembly GCA_963932295.1. Lineage (NCBI taxonomy): Eukaryota > Metazoa > Arthropoda > Insecta > Diptera > Tipulidae > Tipula > Tipula lateralis. Next base: position 1,583,843 of record OZ010736.1, on the reverse strand, counting down.
AAACAGTAAAAAATGTTACCTGATTTTATGCAAGATGGTATTTATCCACACGAGTCAGTTAACTCGAAATACGAGTTGTTGTTTTTATTTTGTTTTAGGTACCAAACAAAATAAAATCAGTTTAGTTAGTCTAAACATTTTTAATGAGTTTGTTGGTCGGTCGACGGTCCCTTAAAGCTATTATTATGATGTACACCATTAAAAGCTTTCTATATATTTAAATTCTTTATAACAGAGATAAATCATCAAAATCATTTTAAACTTTTTTTTTGATTTATTACGAGTTAATATAACACGTCTAACACAATTATTACACTCGCGTATAATATACCACCCCATCCCCGTACGTCATATATATACATACTCTTTTGTTTTGTCGAATATAAATATTCCATTGTTTGCTTTTCGAATAAAATTAATTCAAGTACAAAAGAAGTATAGTAGATAGATACTCTCGCACCCGAACCACCGAACTTATTATACTCGTATAGTAGAATAACTAAATAAATTCGAAAACAATAGATTTATTTAAACATTTTGTTGTTAAGTTTTTGGTGCTTCCCGTTTACTAAACAAATAAAATAACTTAAACTTACATAATCATATATAGTTTATCTATGTACATATATATATATATGTATATATGCAAAATCTTATAACAAAACCTTATTACAATTGAATGTAGATATATTATATAGGTACATATACTATACCATTTATATGTATATGTGATCTCAAAAGAAGATGACAAAGAAAATCTATATCTCTCAATGAAAACTAAGTTTTTCTTATTATAACTTTAGGCCCTTCAATACATATACGTATATACGTACTTGTATTCAGAGATGGAAAAATAAATTTAATTTATCCTTCCCACCCATCTTTTCAACTTACCCATATACATACTTTGGTACATACATATCACATCAAGCAATACGATAAGTTTACATGTACATATATAGTTTGTGTAGTTTATATACCTTTTTATAATTTTCGACAACTTTTGGGTATTTGCTTTCTGTTGGAATTACAGGTAGCGAAAGATTTGGATGATATTTCATCTTAGCTATATAATATAATTTACTCGTATACTCGAGATATATTATAATGAGAAATATTTATATTGGTGAAGATATGGTTGACATACATATAGATATTTTTTATAGCGTATACATATATCTTAAGTGCGGTTTCACAACACAAATATTTAAAGTAATAAATAAAATAAATTGTAATTTAATTCAAACTATATATATTTTGTTGTTGTATGTATAATATGTATTTTTTATCGCCTCAAGCCATATTAGTAAAGAATTGAGTTTGTCCCTGATCTTAATAAAGTATGTATATGAAATCTCGACAATAAACAAATTCATTTGATACGCGATATAAGAACTAAGCATGCATTTGATCGAAGCTAACTTTTTGGTTTGTATTCTATAGAAGTAGTTGAAGGGGAAGATTCTAATAAAAAATATTTAGATATAAAACGATAAATATAAACTGGCTCATTCTATCTGGCGTGTGAATATGTGATATAATCTTCTATATATCTATGAGAAGTTCTAGCAAGGTAGTTTCACGACTGTATAATTTAACATTACTCGTAACGAATTGGATGTTTGGGAGGAAAACACAGAGTAAATTGGTTCAATAATATTTTGGATTTTGTCGAGATAGAGATTTTGTAAGCCTGTTTAGATTCACATAGAAAAGAGGTAAAATTTATTATATACACAGTTAAAAAAGTTGCTTGTTTTTTAATACAATGCTTGCTATTAAGACTATGCAATGCAATGTTAAACTGCAATGTAAAACCGATCTTCCATTACATAATATTGTAATGCAACTTAATGAAAAATGTAATTCAATTCATGCTTCAAATCCTATTTAATGCAAATCTATTACATACTCTAAAGCAAACTTGTTATAAAATATCATTTTAATATAATGTCCCTGTTAGTTTGCATTGATAAAATGTTAAATGCATATTACCAAAAATTTACGGAACTCTGAATATTAAATTTTACACTGTGGTATGAAAAATTTGCTACATCCTGTGTAATCATTTTATAGTTATACTATACTAAAGGTATTGAAGGACTTTTTGTCTACCAGTGTATATAAGATCCCGTTAATAGACTCGATATTGCTATATGATTAAGCAAAAAACTATTTTTTAGGTTTGGCACATACAGTACTGGAAAAAAATTGGGCAAACATATTTTTAATATTTGGTTGGACCGGACCGCCTTTTATTACAGCGATCCACCTCCGATTTATTGAATTTTATAAACTTTTCAAAGTCGCAAGAGATATGGATTTCCAAATCGTCATCAACAAACTTTCTTAAGCTTGAATCGATTCTGGGCGCTTTCTTGCTTCTTTATTGTCAATGTGACTTTAGTCTGGACTATATGAGGGACATCGATACTTTATTATTCCAAGTACATTTTTACATTTTACTTCATAAGAAAAAACAAGTTCTTAACAAATTATATATTTTATCTGAAAACCAATTTTTCTATATCTATACGAGTACAATTCAAAATTAATAAGACACAACTTTTTATGTAATACTGGAACTAAAGAAGCACAATTGACCAGTTTTCTTTTCAAAAAAGCATCCCCAGACCATAACTCCTTCTTTTTTCGGTGGAAGTCATAAAAGATATTCGTTGCTCATCTTCTCTTGAATTTTGATTCATAGGAAAAAATCACACCAGGTTTCTGGACTGGTTTAAGTGCTCTCAAACGAGCATTAATAAGTCATGAGCTGAAATTGGTTTTCGCGTTGCTCAATCCACATCGCGTCTTATGTCCGATGAAGTTTTAAAACTTTAACTGTCGTCGTCTTTCTGTGCCTTTCGGAGCCTTCCTTTGTGTACTGTCCATCTCTCGCATTTTAAATTTTAATATTAAAGATAGAACTTCTAGAAATCAATAAAAAATTAAAAAAAAAAATCAAAAATAAGTGTTTAATTTACTCCATTACTTTAACTTCAATCAACGTATTTTGAATATTTTGGCATTTTTGGGAATTTTGCCACTCAGTTAGTTTGCAGTAAGACTTCAATTTGCAATTAAATATGTTTGCTCAGTTATTACCAAGCACTATACATTTTCAGATAGCGTAAATAAGAAGGTTCAACAACTTCTTAATGTCGGTCAAACAGAATGTTGTTTTAAACGAACCCTTTGAATTGTTGTGCCAAATAGTTTATTCTGAGATTTACTTCCTTCCAATATATGATTACTAAAACAAGCTTAATAAGACAGTTTGCATTCTTGAAATTGTATAGACGTTTAGTTGGATTCGGATCGGTAATATTTGAAACTATTGAGATTTCAACTAAGGATATTGTATGGTTGGCAATATATAAGATGCGTTCGCGTTGACTCGTTATTAATCAGGTTACAAAATGGTCGAGTGAATATGATATGCCTGCGTCCACATCTATCTACAGTAATATTTTATTTAAATAAATATTAAATTGCCCATTCGTGGAAAAAACCAATTAAAAACTCATAACCTGTACTGCACGTACATGTCATATGTGAACTATTAATATATACTGTATTAAAAACTAATTAAAAAAGTGCAAACAAATAATAACAAATTTTTAATTTCATAAATCACATGAAAATGAGTCCGAGCTTTCAAAGTTTTTACAGTTTTAATATTTCAAATTATTATAACATCTGAATAATATGTCCGATCGGTGCTTGGGTTCACTTATAGCCTCCATCCTTGTAATTTATTTCATAAATACAATGTTTATAAAAATGAACCGAAAGCTTTTATTGTATAGATTTTGATATATGATTAATGTTAAAGTATTAAATCCAACAGAAAATTAGGATTAAAATCGTATTAATTTCAATTAAGAAAAGTGACCGAAAGCTTCAAAAAATTTAAGCTTTTGGCTTTAAAACGCCAAATATCATCTTATATATAATTAATACTAAATTTTGTGTGGGACTAAATTAGTAAGGGATGTATTTCTTAAATACTATATATGTATATATACTTGATACATAATAACGAAAACTATTATGCTATATAAAATTAATAAGATAAAATAAAAGTTGATTTCTTAGAAATATAATACGAGTATGACATGAACAATTTTAATAATAGAACTCTATGTGTATAAATATACATATGTTTTTATCTACTTTCTATATATAGAAATTTCTGGATCAATAGTGCAAAAAATGTTTATCGATATGTATCGAATTAATTATCCGACATCTCATACCTTGACTTTAGGGTTTAGTATCAAGACAATTATTTTAAAACTAAAATAAACAATATTAAATTATGACCTATAACTCAAATGATCTAGCCTATATAAATTGGGGTTTTAAAAGCTCTCTGATTAAATCAGCTGAATCTACTCGTTATTCGTTACGAAATATGTATTATTTATAAACATAATATTTATATTGATTTTGCTCTTCTATTTTTTATTTTCAGGTAAGCTAAAGATTTAACAATAGACATCTTTGTTGTATAATACATGTAGTATAACTATAAGAAGAAAGCAGGAACACGATAAGTATTCTATTATTGTTATATTTGTTATTAATAAAAATTCAATTATGTACTTTAATTGTATTGAGCGATAAATGTATTATTGTTAGCATAATCGTGTTGCTACATTGAGTATGTAATGGAGGGAATGGAAAATTGTCGATATTATTTTCTAGTTCGGCTTAGAAAATTGTTACTTTACAGTAAACATTTTAATCTAGATTTATTATAAAATAAACCAAAATTATATTTATTTCGACGACAATATATTCTCTATTATGTATGTTTATATAGCCCGTAATAGAGTTAGGATATTCAATTCTGTAATAGGAGATTTTTTATTTTTGATACGTTTCAAGTACATATATCGGGACACAAATTTATTTACTTCCGAATTTATATTAAAATTCTCATGAACATTTTACAACTTTGTTTTTAAATTCCAATATAAAATCTTACTGGTTTGAAAATTAATGTTGATTAGCATAATATGGTATGGTAAATAATAAATTATAATAAATGTTGTATGTATAAGACAATATATTGTTGAAAACATTATATCTCAATATGAAGTAATGTGGTAAAAACAGTTACTCGATGGAATGAAGCTGGAATAACCAAAAAGGTGGTTTGTCTAGTCCATTTGTAATAACTATATTTTCTTTGGTAGCTAATTAATTACAACAAACAAATTTTTTTTGTAGAATGCAGTGTATTTAAATTAAGCTCAATCTTGCTACAGTGAATTTATTTAAAAGTTAATTCGGGCCTCAACTCATCAACGGTTGTAAATTTGTGAACAGTCTTTGTACCGAAATTAGATGCTTTTTATGAGCTTACAAGTGTTCTGTTAGCTTATAACTTTGATCATTTTAACAGTCGATGTATATAAAGTAGAATTTGGGTGGCTTACTACTCAAAAGTCTGAGTTCTAAGTTTTATAACCAGTTGTGTTGTGTTCCAAATTTTTTCTGGTAGTACATTATTATTTGAATAGCTTGAATCGTTTGGAATATCTGTAATTTGCGAATTCATTGCAATCATACTTGCATATCACAAGAATGTAAAAAGTCTTGTTGTGAATCGTTTATTTTATTTAATTGCGTTTCAACAAACCTGGATTTATTTAACCATAATCCATGTTTCCTATTAAACACTTGAAAATATCTGTAAATTGACTTTTACGAACAAAGTGAAGTACCTTGGTCTCATCTTGGAAATCAAACATATATCTAAAAATTTATTGTATTATACATGAAAGGGCGAACAATTACAACACTTTACTCTTGTTAAGGCGCCATTACTAAATCATGAGGACCATATGTCGTACACTGGCTCTATCTACGCTAGTTATTAAAACTGCATATATTGGGTTTTCTAGCCGCTCTGATGAGAATAAAATAAACAGACTCCTTGTTTGAAACACGTAGGAGCACACGAACTCTTAAATTCACTTCCTTTGTTACTTTATAGGTAAACTAATAGTAGCGAGCACTATCATTAGGCTTATATTCATCTGTCTGAATTTTGTTTACCAAAGGTATGTTTTGAAATAAACAAAAGTTTCTTTAGTAGTACTTATTACACCTTTCCGTTACCAAAATTTAGAAATGAAATTACTGACTCACATTTTCTCTAGGGAACTGGTAGAATGAAGCAATTAAAAATCCTTATTTGCAGAATTTCTTCACAGATGGTTTTAAAATGGACAGAACTACCAAGTTTTGAAGGTAAAGCATTCCATTTTTTTCATCACTACTCCAGTGTCTCTCATCTATAAACTTCTTACAACCATCCTTACCTAATATAACCATAGTCCGTTTACAGCCAGGAACTGGTTTCAGTTTAACATTCTATTTAGTATCGTTAATTTATCATGTTTCATTTATGTTCATTGTCATAAAATTTAACACCAAAATTTTAAACAATTCATGTTGTCAGTTTTCATCCATTGTTGTCAGTTTTTTGATGTTTCTGTATTAATCGGTCATAATTTAATTGGTCGAGAATTTATATATTGAGTAAGCTTGTACTGGTGTAGACCTACTCATATCTATTGTAATTTTTTTCATTTTAAACATTCTTATATTGACAATATCTAAACAAAGTTCCAGATGTTTTTGCTCGTCTATCATACAAATATATATTCTTCTACCTACCCCATACACTCTCAAACAATATTCATATTATTATTGAGCATAAACTCCAACAACTCGATGAAAATCAAATTTTTTCCAAAACATACAAAGCAAAGAGTATAAACAACCAAACACAAAAAAAGGTTTGTATTCAATTAATTAAAAGTTAAGTATATCAAGAAGTTCCTAGAAAATATGTTGTCTAAATATAAAATATACATAAACCGAAAGTGGTTATGTTGAACTAAGAAAGAAGCGCTTCAACATGAATTATTTTCACTTTCATTTTGTATTTGCAATACATACATCTCATGAAACGAGAAAAGACTTTATTTTGCTCGATAGATTTATACCAGTTAACCGCATTAAAGTCGCTTTAATCTTATGTATTAAAGGTATTCATATCGTTTATGAAGTTCCATATTTTTTCATATTCTGTGTTGAATCCATTTTTGGAAAAACTAAAAAAAAATATTTGTACTTCACGACCGAAAACGAACATCCATATAAAAATGAAAACAAAAAAAAAAGAAAAACTGATTGTGCTTTGTTCGTGAAAAAGTGCGCATGTCAGCATCCATTGCTAGATGTTGGATGCTGTGTACTACATTTTGTCCTGATCGTTGTCTAGGTAACACATTAAAACGTTTCTTCGGGTATTTGAAACAGATTTGTCTCTCTCTGCCGCTTGTGTTCGTATTTTTGTAATGTGTTATACATATATACATATGTGACTGTGTGCGGGAGAAAAATCTTATATTTTTGGGATTTGATGTAGTCGTCGCGCGCTCATACTGAATAAAAATTTATTTCTCAGGGAAATTAGTTAGTATAACGCGAACCCTTGACCAGTTAGGGTACAAAAATAAAATAAATTTTTAGAAAAATTGCAGTTTTTAAATTCAAAAAGAATAATTTTTAATTAAAATTGTATATAATAAAATTAATTATGTAAATTATTGTAATTTTGTTTTTTTTAATTAAATATAAATATAAAAGTTTAAGTTTTCCATATATAAATATATATATAAAATAAATAAATAGTTAACAGAAAGTTTAAATAATAATATTATTTTTTTATTAGTGTGTTATAAAAATAAATTAATAAATAAATAATTTAAATTTAAGTGTTATTTAGTAATTAAATAAGTAAAATTTAAAGAAAATAAAAAATGTAAATTTTTCCCCTTGATAACGACTACAATAAAAAAAAATAAGGATTATTCTTTGCAGACATATAATGCGCACAATATAACTGTTTTTAAGTCCCGTGTTGTTATTGTGGGTATAAAGTTTTCTAAATTTGTCGTGAAATGAATGAAAAATAAGTTTTCACCAATATTTACTTTTTACACAGTGTACACACGTACATTAATAATTTTTAATTCGCGTTTTATTATTTGAAAGAAAAAAACCATTACACTGCAAACACACACACACATAGACACACACACACGTTATATTGTGTGCTTTTGGAAATTCAAATTTTATCTCTGCGAAGAGCTTTCCTCCGCACATATTTCACGTTTGTATTTGTTGCTTTCACTATAAATTTTTATTTCTTTTAAGTCTTATTCAGAAATTCATCAAGTCGCGCCTTTTGTAAAAAGCTCGTTAGTAACACAAAAAAGTATATTGTACATGTATATAAATATAAAAAAGTTTAAATTAATAAAACTTGAATTTTTTTTGTATTCTAAATAAATTATTTGTTTTAAGAAAGTAAAAATAAGAAAGTAATGCGCAAACTTTATTGTTTTTGTTTTTTTTCATCATAAAGTAAAAAAAAAAAAATAATAATAATAATCGTCATAAGAAGAAGAAAAAGTGCTTTTGTAATCATGAGTGATGTATGAGAGTGATTATAATAAATTTTTATATTTTTAATTAAAATTAAAAAAAATTAAATAAAAGATTATAAATAAATGTGTCATTATTTATGATATTTTTTGCCAAGAGGTGGTGAATTAAGTGAAAAATTTTGTGGCGAATAAAAATATTACTAATCAAAAATAATTAATAAAAGAAATCTCATATTTAACAAAAAATATTGTAAAGTGATAAATTTTTTAAAAAATTTGAGCTAAACAATTTAAACAATTTATTCAAGACAACCATCACCACCACCTCCTCACCGTTTACAATGCTCTGGTAGCCAAGAAAGTTTTGCCGTGGATCATTTCTGCGGCAATAGTGGTGGTACATGGCCAATACCAAATTGTGGTGGGCCAATGTGTCACCATGGTCCCGGACCTGGTCCACCCATCGGCCCAAATACAGGTCCGGGCGGTAGTCTTATGGGTCCTGGTGGTGGGCCCGCCACACAACAATCAATGCATGGGGGACAAGCGAGTGTGGGCGGTGTGCTACCACATCCGCCGCCACTTTGCAATCCGTGTAGTTCAAATAGTTTTAATTCTGTGCCAATACCGGGACCATCGCGATGGGGACCTAGATCAACGTGCCCGGTACATAGCCCGTTTAGAGTTCGAATGCCTAATGGATCGATATGTTCCGGACAGCAGGTACAGAATATGATTTTTTGTTAATTTATTGAAATTTTTAATCGATTTAATTTCTGGTAATACAATCTGACATCAATATACCTATTTCCACCCTTCTTTTAGGAATTTTATCCAGCGGCGTCTGATGTTGTACACCAGGTAGGATGACATTATTTTATACAAATCCAACTTTATTTCCTTAATTTTTTGTTAAATATACATAAATATCTATATACGTAGATAACGAAATGAGATTTCCGCCCTTTGATTATTTATATCCAGGAAATTCGTAAATGTTTTCTTAAAAGCTTTTACTACGGAAACAAAGCTTTTTCCCAAAAATATACAATACTTAAAAAAATTGACTTACTTTTCAATTTCGATTAAAACAAAGAAAATTTAAGTAAAACTGTTAATTACGATACGATAAACATTTCAAAATTTTATGTCCAAGTTAATGAATTGTTAATTCAATATATTTTTTAAATTAAATCGTAAATTAAATTATATAATCGCTCTTTGAATTTATATGTTTTTGAAATATATTTTTAAAACAAAAATACTACTTTGTAAAAATCTGTAAACTATTTTGAAAATGATACATTAGATATTTAATATAACAACTGTTCACATTATAAATATATTTATATAAGTGATAATATAAATTTTAATTAATAATATAATTCTTTGGTTAGCCTGTTGTGCATTAACACTCGTGGTGTGGTTATAGATATATTTACTTAATCTAGAATGTAAAAATAGATTTGTACTTCTTAGATGTGGGACCAAATCAAATGTATTCAGTTTTAAATTAAATAGAATGAAACCAAAACTATAACGCAAAACAATTTAATAACCAAAATTAAATTATTAAAATTATAATTATAATAAGCCAATCAAAACCTACAGCACATGCACAAATAATATTTAATATGACCTCAGATTAATTATCTGACATATGACAAATTAATAACATTTGTTATATGAAATCTTTATAAGCATGTATATGAATATAACAGTTCTTGTATATTCATACGATCAATTTTAGTCGATCCCACTGTCAGTATTAACCATTATAATAGCTCGAACTTTAGATAACGATCCATCGATGTATAATTTAAACACCTTTTTTTATCGATAAGACTAGAGTTTGTAGTCAAAACCTTTAAAAAACTTTCCATTTGGTCGTTGATTGCAAAATCAATATACATACATAGTTTGAAATTAATAATCTGTATAAAATAAAAAAAAAAAATATAAATTTATTTTGCAATGAAAAGTATGTTGTCCGTAATACCTGAAATCATAATTTAGAAATGCAATTTAATTTTTATTCTAACGATAATTAATTTTCAATACTTGTATATAGAGCAAAAACAATTTTGGCATTCGATATTGCAATTTATTTTCAAATAAATATTTTTATTTGAAATTGCAATTTGTGTGATTAATAACTTTTTGACCTCAATATTTCTTTTTATAATAAATTATCTTTATGAAAAATATATATTAGTTTTTATGGGAAAATTATTATTTATATTTACGCTACTTACTTCTACATGCACCTACTCGTACTTATATTAATAATGTAATAAGCTTTAAACATTTTCTCGAGGAAGTAATAACTATTTTGTTTTGCAACAAAAATCAACCATATTGGTTTTGTTCATATACAGTATATTATACTAATTTCTAATAATAATAACCAATTTGACTTAAAGCGTATTACTTTTACGGTTTAATAAGATGAAAAATAGTAATATTACTAATTTCTAAATTTCTACTCATTCTAGTGAACGCTGTATAACCCGAATATTCTCGAAAAAAATCTGAAAGTAGACAGTTTGTAATTTATAAGCGTCTGACAGGTTCTTTAAATCGAGGTCACAATTCATAAATGAATCTTTTTATTACATTTTTGCAGTGCACTAGTTCTAAAAGAAAGTCAAAAATATTTTTATACCATACATATGTATTATTTACCTACCAAACGAACGGTAAAAAATTACACTCTGTACACAGATATTTTATGTTTTATGTTTATTTTCACCCGCTGAGCTTATTTATCACGCTGTGGGAATTAAGCACAGTAATTTTTATTTGCGTACATTTCATTTGTATTGTACATATACACTCGTATATATATATATATATATATATATATATATATATATATATATATATATATATATATATATATATATATATATATATATATATATATAGGCGTAGGCCTGGTATAAAAAGATTGGAGTATGTGTTGGCAATAAATCTGATTTAATTTAACTAGTCAAGTGTTATGACATGTATTTGGGTTTTGTGCACATACCTAAAATCATAACCCCATAGATATTTTATAAAATTTATGTATATAATTTTTCAAAGGCTTTCTCCTAAATAATTTAATATTCTTGACGTAGACGTACATAAATTATAATATTATGTGCTGGTCCAAATGGTATACCACATTGCATGTTGAACCTACGCACGGCATGCTCACTACATGATTCATAAATTATAATTAAATTAAATTCATTAATATCCAATCAACTTCACTTTTTGACATATACGATTTTTTCTCTATCCAATTGATACGTTAATTCACAGCTTTCTTGTCTCTCGCTTCCTTCTGTTATCGATTGACTAATTACTCGCCCTAATCTAGATTTGTATCTTCTTTATATATTTTGATTATATATGTGTTCACTCTCGACATAGAAAACAAGATAAAAATCGCATAATTAGGTGACAAATATTTTCACCCAACAACAAATAATACATTTAAAATATAATTACGAAAGCTTTACTGGATATATACAATATAAAGCTTTTTTGTTTTACAATGCAGTATTCCAAATATATACATATACATATACATAAAAATAAAGCATAATAATAAATAAGAAAATTTTGTATATAAATTCCGCTCCCCCCATCTTCATATATATACACATATATGTAGAAGAGTGTGTGTATACATCTTGTTGCGTTATCTTCCTATATTCTGTGTGTTTGTGCTTTTGTGCTGGTATCCATAAAAAGTAGCAACATAAAATGGGAGAGAAAAACTAAATCATGCCTTAAAGGAAAATTTTCGGTTCGTTTAATTTTATTTTTATATTAAAACAAAACAGCTAAACAACAACTAAAAAAACGAAATTATTTTAATTATAAACAATACTGTCAAAAGTTTTCTTCTGCTTTCGCTTTTTTGTTGTTGGATAGTTATTTTTTTTGGTTTATATCCTTCTTGTTCCGAACATACGAGTATATGAAGAAAAAGCTCAATTTTCTCTGTTATATATTTTTTTGCTTCTTCCTTATATATTATTCTGTAATCAACCATAAAAGACTATTCAACCATCTGGAATTTTCTATATTAACGAATAAACACGTCCTGAGAGACAGAGAGTGAGAGAGTAATAAAATAGAAAAACTGTCAAGAAAAATTATTTCAGCTAAAACATGACAAATCGAAATATTATGTAAATTAATTGTAAAACAATAGTTTTTTTTCTGTTTTCAGCCTCGTAATTATACTTAAGATTTCTGTTACAGTTTTACAGTTTGAAAAAAAATAGAGAAATGTTAAATAAATAAACTTTCTTATTATGGATAGTATACCTACATCAAAATAATTAAAACAAAACTAACCCTATAATGGTCGTAATTAAAAATTATAGAACAAATATATAAATTTTCCAAAAAAAGAAAAACTAAATTAAAACAAAATGCGGGGGTGTGTGTGTAATTGTGTATTCATTGTGCAAATACTGGATATGGCCGAAAAATCATTCATCCTCATTATTTTCTGTTTTCTTTTGTTTTATGTGTAATAGAAACTTGGTATACACACATTAAATTATAGTCATATCATTTAATTTGGAAAGGGTTGATCTTTAAATTAAACATCATAACTTGAAAAACAAACATGGTCCACATGTCAAGCTTTAAATCAAGCGAAGCGAAAAACATAGATTGTGTAGGTATATATGTATAAAAACAATTTTTTAAAGATGTTATTTTTTGATGTGGACGAATATTGATTTAAACTTATGCGCATATGTTGACATGGTTTTCAATTGTTTGTTTGTTAACATAATATTATGATGCTCGTGCAGTTGTTTGTTAAATTAGCCAAATTATAATTGATAAAGTGTTACAGTTTTGGGTCTAACTGTCCTTATTATTATAATTTAAAAACTTTATCTCTAAATGTTAAAAATACGAAATCCCAAAATTCCAGTATTTATGAATGCTTTATAAAATTCAGGCAACATAAATGGTTATTTTATAGGCACATTTACCATATCATTTACCTTAATCACAAAATCCATTCTGGGAACTGTGGCAAACATCATGATAAATATTTTATAATCTATAAACCATTTTAAAAATGCGGTTGGATGATGAAAAACGGCAAGTCATCTAACATAAATATTATTTAAAGACTTTATCAAATCATTTTTGCTGTGCTTACGTAATTAATATTATGTAATCAACGTTTTTTATTTCAAAGAGCAGCTTAATAATTTAAAAGAGCTGCCCAATAATATACGCTTTAAATGAAGGTTTTTATCAACAAGTGTATATTTCAGCTACGAATCAATATCTAAAAATTCATTATTTTCAATATGGTGCTCCTAAATTGTTATTGTTCAACTTGATGTAATTTGACAATACCTTGGTTTATTTACTTAAATCTGCTGAAATAAGTCTACAAATTTAACTTCAAAATCCTCTTTCTTTCCAATAACTAAAAACCTCAATTTATGTATATGATATGTACTTAAACAATTAATATAATAAATCATATATAAATGTATGTAATGAAAGCTGACAGTATAAAGCTCTATTTACTTTTCTTTCAATTGCATTTATATAAAAAATCAATAAGTAATCATAAAAATTGCAACCAATCATTTTTAATAAATATTGAATATATTGCATAAATGTCTGAAACATATGGAAGTGGTGAGATGCAAATGAATGTTGCAAATGGTTAAAATTGATTTTTCGATAAATTTTCATTTTGTTCATCACATAATGAAAATTGATGATACTTCTTCGTTTCCTACAATAACAAATATATATATGTATCTATGTGTGTATATTTGTAATTTATTTTACATCCGGATTCTGTTCAAAAACATCAAAATCATATACATTTTAATTAAAGGTATAGAAAGGTAATTTCCTGATATTAAAGAAAAAATCTTAATTGATTTAAGAAAATTTGAATATTGCCTTGGAGTATATAAATGTATATATATGCATTTAATCAAAGCAAAATTAATTAAATTATTTCTATTTACGAACTTGGTATCAAGAGTAATTTATATCATACCTACCATCCAGAAAGGATACCATATGGTTACTATATAAAAATAAAATATGTATAAGAAATTGTTATTTATATATTACATATAGTTGTGTGAGTATGTATGTCCTTATAATACTATAGAACATATAGGAGTATTACATATAGCACTATTCCATACCGATTTGATTTATTAAAAATCAATAAAAACAACAAAAAAATTCGAAACTCAAAAGCACGGGAATGAATAAAAAATACCGTATTTTCGCAAAACTTTTTTTTTTTTTTTTGGTTTTTCATCTTCCTCGTGGCATCGTCATCCATATGTATCCATATATTACCTCGACTCAATATTATATATGTGTTATTTATATAATAATTTCCCATCATCTACATTTGTTTATTTCGTTGTGTTTTTCTATTATATAATTTGATCGTTAAGTTAAAAAAAAGTTGATTTAACCACTTTATTATAACAACCCGTAATAAATAATAATGAAACGAAATGGAAAACCAACTATAGATCTAAACAGAGTACGAAAAACAACACAATAAACGACAGCAAACAACACACGCACACACACGCCCTCGAAATGAGAACAAAAAAATGTAAATTTTTCATTAAATTAAAAATTTATCAAAATACAAAAACAACACGACTAAATATAAAGAAAAAAGCTTGTTGGTAGCACACAAAAAAAAAGCTGTAACGAAACATAAAAATCAAGTGTTAGATTATTAGTATTCTTGTACCAAACCCTTAAATGCAACATCTGTTTTTATTTGTTTTAAGTTTTTTCCCACATTTTCTTTTCTTTTCTGTGCTTTTTGTCGGTTTTCCGTGAGATTTGAAATAAAAACAAAAAAAAATTGGAAAATGTAGGGAATGAACACAACTCAATGAGTTGTGTGTGTGTGTGTGTTTTTTTGCTTTTCTTTTCATTTCGACTTTTCCTTCTATATGTTTGTAAAAAAAAAGCTTTATCGTTCGATTTATATCAACACTGTGTGAGCACGCGGGAGTTTGGTGTGCGTGCCCAGGCAGATGGTATAGCGGGTGATTTGTGATATAAAATGTGATGTGGTTAATTTTTAATATGAGTCGAACGTGGATTATATATTAATGAAATATATATATAACAGATAACCGAACATAAGTTTTATTGAAAAAGACTGGGTAGAAAGGTTTATGAATAAGAAAAACAAAATGGTTAGGGAAAGACAATCGAGATGATTACAAAATGTGGTATGGATAAAATTTTCTTGCTCATTTTGGTTTTTACTGTAAGACTATCCAGATTTATGAATCTTATATACAGTTTTATCAAATATTATGGTAAATATTCGAATACATTTCTAAACTTTCGATCTGTTATATGAAATATTTGTCTTAATTGAATCAAATTTTTACGGATATATTTTCTCGTTTTATTGTTTGATTCCAAATCTATGTGATTCTGTAGTTTGTTTTAACTACCCAAAGCGTCAGTGTAACCAAGTTTGGGATAAACATTTTATTTTTAAATTAAAATTTACGATTAGATAATTTTAGAAAATCTGTTATCACTTATAAAAACCCACAAAGGAATAAAACTAAATAAATTCTGTATCGGTTTTGGTAAACCTCACCAACAAAGTATTATTTTTTTTGGGATTCCTTTTCTCGTTCCACGTTTTTGTTTTATAATTAAAATTCAATCAATTGGCCAAATGGTCTATACACACACATATACACCGATAAAATATACATCTATATATTCACATCCCCAAATATTGAATAAAAACAAGTCCAAGGAATACCGTAAAGTAAAACGGAATAAGATGTTATCTATTCACATCTATACATTCTGAATTTGCTTTGGATAAGCAAACCAAAAAATATATTCGGAAGTATACGAGAATGGAAAAAATTAACCATAATTTTTAATTACAAATTTAATTTAATTCAATTCGAAAAAAATCTAATTAAAATCACTTAGTTTCTGTACAATTTATTTTTTTTAATGCTAAAGCAAAATGGAACATCTAACAACCAATGTATACTACTGTATATACAGATAAATGGTAAATCTAATCTATTTTAAATGAAATATTTTTTTAAATAAAAAAGTATTTTCTTAATTAAATAATCCCATCTTGATAACCAACAAATAAAGTTATTTGATTTTCTTTTGTATACGAAATAGTGTGTACACGCCGGCACGATATATTCGTAAATTTGTGGTGTGTCTTTGACTCCGATGTACATCCCCATAAATATAAACGACAGCAATTTGGTTGTTGGTCTACCTAAAATATGAAATTTATATAAATGTGTCCTGCCTGTATAAGGCTTTGAAGCAGGTAAGCAGGTAAACATATAGCTAAGATTTTCGTTGTTGATACTTCGACTGATATTATCGCACAGTATATATATATATATATATATATATATATATATATATATATATATATATATATATATATATATATATATATATATATATCGTATATATGATTGTTATTATTATAACCTACCTAGTAGTTGTTGTTTTTGTTGTACATTACAAATATAGAGGATAACATTAATATTTCTTAAATCTTTGCCGTTGTTATATTCATACATATATTTCGTTCTTATTGTTGTTATCCTATCGTATCTATCTATCTGGGATTTACCTGATCTTGGAAATTTTTTGTTCTATACTACATATATACTATATACTATAAATGGGGATAGTTTATATATTTGATAAGATGTTGCTATGATATTAAAAAATTTAAAAAGGATGTTGAATATCCTTTTCTTTATTCCTGTTAGTACTGTATGTTGTGTATATTAGATATCAAATCGTTGTATACATACATATATTTACAATGGCATTTTGTATATAATACATATTATAAAAGGACCTAATTGCTAATAAATATTATTTTTGAAAAGGACATTTTGTTGTTGTTCTTGAATGGCTGTTGTTCTGTTTATATTTTACGTTTTGTTTTTGTAAAGTTACATCCTTATGAAACGAGAAAATTAATGGGCTTTTTGTTCCAATTTTTTTCTCTATGTAAGTTTAAATCGTTATATACGGTTATGTCTTAAAAGCTTAAGTTTAAATAGATGGTTTAGTGTTTTGCTTCAGAAAGATATTATGATAAAATGCTTTTTAGTTAAAGCAAATAAATAGTACATAGTATACATAGATCCGTTTTACCTAAATTATGATGATCTTATATATAGAGAATAGGTTTGTTGGATACCATTTTTTGGGTTGTCTGACATTTTATTTTGATTGATCGTTGTGCTGAAAATTTACTTTCTAAACAAATTCGTTATTAAAATATGTTATCATAAAATAAATATTTATTATAAAATGAACAAATGTATAAAACTTATGAAACAATGAATTTCTCATCAAAAACTCTTCAAAGGAAGTATTTGTTCCATAAGCAATCTGATTTTTGGCCAAAGTACTATCGATTTTAAAAGTACTGTACGCCAACATAGTGTATACATAGAGCGGTTGGCCATATATATTAGATATGATCATTTACTTCACTTGTCATAATCCAAGTTTGACAGCGTTTTAACGAATTATGGCATTATGTTTAGTTATTGAATTACAATTCAATATTTTATATATATGTATTTAAAAAGCTAACAAAATAAAAGCATGCTGCAATAACTATAACTCCAAAGTTTGTCAAACTAAAAAACTGGTAATGGTAACTGTAAGTATGTACTTGTGTGATCCATTCAAAACTTTATTTTGCCTGGATTAATAAAGTGAAAATATAGTAACTCTATAATCAACTGTGAATAACCTGTTGTGTACTGTGGTGTTACCTCGTTTTTCATTTTATTTTTTTTCAAATTTGTCCTAACTTATTCGAGCCGATTAGCATCTGAATTCGTAAGAACCCATTCAAATGACATTATCATTTTTTATATCAATAATTAAAAGCTCCATTTCATATTAACTAACGCTTCGTGATACTTGTTTTATTCGTAATAATTCTATTTAAATAACTAGATTCGCCCGTTGTCGTCATAAATCTGTTACATATTTTCCTATTCTACTAGACTAATTTGGGCTGTTAATTCAAGACCACTGCACGAATTTAAATTATATATGAAGAATAACAATTTTCTTTTTATTTTTTTATTTGCGAGAAAGTGTTTAAATTGTAGCAGAACGGCAATAAAATCACAACATCGAACAAACAAATGAATAAAATACCGTCATAATTTTTGGAATCAAAGATTAATTTCACATATACTTAATGGCCCGAAAAAATACTTCGAAAGCAATAAAAATCCAAAAAAAATATGTAATTTTCGAAATAGCTTATAGAT
Source organism: Tipula lateralis (assembly GCA_963932295.1). NCBI lineage: Eukaryota > Metazoa > Arthropoda > Insecta > Diptera > Tipulidae > Tipula > Tipula lateralis. The sequence continues at coordinate 1,565,008 of OZ010736.1, read as the reverse complement.
GCGCCTGTTGGGTTGTTATTTTATTTGTTATTCGTTTTTTTCTGCTTTTAAATTGGAAGCGATAAAATTTATCGCTAACAGTGAAAACCTTGAAAATTGTTGCTCCGACATATATATATATATATATATATATATATATATATATATATATATATATATATATATATATATATATATATATTATATATATATATATATATATATATATATATATATATATATATATATATATATATATATATATATATATATATATATATTCAAAATCTGTTGTTTTTAAATGAACTATACGTAAATCAATACCTTCTAACAATTAACTGCTACCATGCACATTAACAGATCACGGATTTTTCGATTAGGAATACCATCACCATGTTAATTGACCAACAAAATTAATGAGATCATTACTAACATTATCCGCATAACAAAATTACAGTTCCAAATGATAAAGATATCCGAGTATAATGGAGAAGAACAATCATTTATAAAATAAAATTTAACAGAATATAAAAATAAATAATATTTTAATTAGTCATATAATTAATTAATTTATAATTATATATATATATATATATATATATATATATATATATATATATATATATATATATATATATATATATATATATATATATATATATATATATATATATATATATTCATTAATATAAATAAATACAAGAAAATGTTAAATAAATTTATTTAAAATTAATGAGACGTCCCAATGGAAAAGCTAATTAGAAAATTATTCGAGTAATTTATGATTATTATCCATTTTAAACAAAAATTTACTGTTTCTTATTTACAATTTGAAATATACCCACAAATACTGTCCTAATATAGTATTGGGGTATGGTATTTAAGGAAATATATTTTGCATTTTCTTTTCTTGACCAACTGTATATACACACGCATACATATATATTCTACACATATACTCACTGGTATTGAAAATTGAAAAACGATTTCATAAACATTAAAATACATAAACGTAAAGCTATTAATTTTTTAATTGTTGTAATTTGTATGAAAATTAACCATTTTTCAATTGTTGATCTCGCATTTAATTTTTTTTAACTATCTCTGTACACCGTTAAATAATTTATTACACGCGGATCATAAAACTTTTTATACGTACATATTACGATATACAAATCAACTGTGGAATTTTTATAAACATTACTATGGCGCGAGGAAGTGTATGTACATATATATAGATGAAACATGTAGACACACCTTCCTTCCTGTCGAGGGTGTATAATAGATTTGGTAGATTGCGGAATATACTTAGCTGGCAAGTCATCATAATAAATATACATATAAAATACCTGTAACAAACACCCATCCACCTACAAACATTTATTTATTTATTTACTTGTATTTAATTTTAAATTTAATGTTTATTGCTATTCATTTTTTATTTTGTTGTTATTTTATTTATGATCATTATTGTTATTATTACGTTACAATTACATTATATATATACATAATATATGTGTGTGTGTGTGTGTTTGTTGATATGTACAAGGTATTTAAATTACATATTTTTTGTAAAAAGTTTATTTAGTTGAGTTAAATTCTCATTGTACGAAATTTGTTATATAAAATTCCAATCAAAATGTTAAAAAATAAAATTCAAATTAAAATTATGTAATAAAAAACGTATTTAAAAAAATATATGTTGTGAATTTTAAATGAATACACAACATAATATATACCGAGTACGAGGGAATAATTTGTTTCTAAAATATTTTACAGTACAAAAATTATATTTTTAAGTAATACTTAATGATAATAATAAATTATAATGTTATTATTATTATAGAGATTAGAATTAAATTTTTTATTGTATATACGAGTATGTTGTGCTTAAAATACATACTTATGTTTACGTTAATATATGCGCAAAATTATGCTACAAGTACAAAAAATATATTTGCGGTTTTGCGATATCGAGAAACTTATTTTTAATTAATTTAAATAAGTTTTCGGTCGGAAACTACAGTGCATGTAAGCAAGTTCATATTCTAATTGGAATTACATGTTAGCATTGTTTATAAATAAAAGATTTCTTTTATTAATTGACAAACTAAAGAAACGAATTGCATAACCAGAACTTTTAACGCTTAGCTTTTTAATACACAGAAAATTATATAATTTTCACTTATTGATACTAAAATTTATTTTTATTAAATCTAGAGGTATATGAAGAAAAGCTTTTCAGAAAATATTTAACTGGTAAATAAGTTACTATTTTGGAAGCCATTACGGTTGGTGTAAACCTTTTTAAAAATTTCGTTGGTATTTAAATTTTAACTGGTAGTGTATGCTTTTGAAAATGTTATGAAAGTGGATTTACGAGCGAATCTTCAAACTAGAAATAAGAATCAATTGTAAATATTAATTAATGGAGATAGTGTAAATGCCAGAGGGTGTTGTTAATTATAACACAATCTTTTTGACTATTTTAGTGAAAATAAAAATAAATTTTTTTTGTATTCAGAATAACAGTTCCGAGCTGCTTATTTCTTAAAATTGACAACTCACCTTTCAGACAAAATAAACTCTTTTTTCTTTCTATTGATTCTTTTGATAATATTAGATCAAACCTTATATCGAAAAACAAATTTTTATACCTAACTAGGTGTACGAAGGAGCAACATAAAATTTTAATAGGAAAGATTTAATATTTACGATGTATAAACTATATCGACTCGTACCAACGAAATTACGACTGTTATAAACACATACTATATATGTATATGTATGGACATTTATAGAGACATATAAAATATTTATATTCGCATATACCATTTATCACTATACGATACACATAGAACCCTCATGACTGTCGTTATGTATCCAAAAAAAAAAGTATGCACTATATATATTACATCCATAAACAAGTAGTTGAAAGCTCAATTATCACAAAACAGAAATCGTGGAATTTTTTATTCAACCAAAACGTAGATAGCATTTTAATAAATAAAGTCACTTACATACATGAAAAGCACATACAATACAAGAAAAGCGATAAATTTTTTATCATAAAAATTATTTGTCCAACTACCACCAAAAAAAAAAAATACAAACCACGAGGAAGACGAAAGATATGCCGAGATATTATAATTTATGTGTGTATGGCGCCTATTTATCTGCGACAAAAAATCATAGAATTTACGGCAACATAACTAAATATTATTTTGTGATAAGACTCTGATAATGGTACTATGTGTGTGTGTGTGTATGTGTTTTTTTTCTATATTGCCTTGTTATTCAAAATAAGTTTCATGGTCACTATACACATATAATGTACTAAGCGGGAAAAGAAAAGCTCTTTGTTGGCCCCAAATATAAAACAAAACAAGATATATTATGACGATTTGTTAATATTAAATGATTTATAACAAATCATTTCTGTATTGTGGAATTTTTTATGTAAATTAATATGAAACGTTCATATGGTAGTCGTACATACTCGTAGCTAGAAAAATATTTACTAGATACGTTGTTACCCATTTATTGTGGTGGTAGAGAAACAAATAAAAGTTTACTTGTGTTTGCTTTTGCATCATTTATTAAGTTTTATGTTACTGCATTGGTTAAAGTGGGCTGTTTGTTGTGTGGAAGTAGAAATTTATGCCGGCGAATGTAAAAGGAAATTTTGGTTTTATACGGCGCGCTAGCTTTTTTATACTGAGTTTTTATAGAGAAACTAAACAAACTGTCAAAGTTAAGCTTTATCGCTTAAGTACCAGAGGTGAAATTAATATACAGTAAATGAAATATATTTATTTTAATTATTTTGGTTTTATATCAGCTCAAATTCTGCTAATTCAATCGCTGTTCCCACAAATTTCCCTTCAATCTATTAAACTCTCAGTGTTATCTGTTTTGATTTATATAATAATTAGCATAATACTAAAGTTTGGTTAAACACCATGGTGGTGGCATGGTATTTACTTCTCTATGACATAAAATTCAAATAAAATTTAATAAAATAGGTATTACCGCACATTCACATATACATATGTATGTACTTAATGTATATATGCCATTTAATAACGCGGTCAACAACCGCACCACATCAACAAATGGCTTTATACCATAAAAGTAACCAAAAATTCGACCAACAATAAAAATGACAAAATAACCAAATTTTACGACACCTAAAATATTTTTAAAACCCTCGGCAACAACAAAATGATGTCAATAGGTCAAATTCATAATATTCATTATTACGGACAACCTATGTACACATATACACACATATATATATATATATATATATTTGTATACACATGAATATCATATTAGATGATTTTAAAATCTTAAGAGTAATCAAATCAATACATCGCATATGTAAAACATCTTATATCTCCATTTTTGTTTCTACGAACGAAGGACTGAAGGATCCGAGGTATATAGTATATAAGAAAAAAGGCAAAATGTTATTACCATTTTTTATGTAAAATCATCAAAATTACAAGTAAAGTAATAAAATCTCTTAAGTACGTAATAAATTGATATCATAAAAAAGAGCAGAAGAAGTAAAAATAAATAAAAGAAAATCGGAAAATGTAACATACATTTTATTTTTCATCGCAAAGTAGTTTTTTGGTCGGTATATACATATTAGTAGGTATAGGGTTCAGATAAAAGGTTAACTAATTGATTTGTTTTATACACATATTTTTACTAGTTATGATGATCATTAATTTTTTCCAAATAATAAAATTAAGTTTATTAATTTTAGATGATTACAAATTAATTAAACAAAATTCAACAAAAGGATGTTGAAAGTTAATCAATTTATTATGTTGTGGGTACTTTAGCCTATAAATATATAGGCTAGATATTTTTTTTTTTAACATTATACTTTATGTACGTATACATATTATGTCGTCTTATCGACAATAAACTATTTAACAGGATCAATTATTTTCCATTAAACATAACAGACAACCCCACATTAATAATGATGATGATATCGGATGGTATGATGACGATAAAATCTGTAAATGTGTTTTCCTCTCGTTTTATATGGTGTTGTTATCGTATATATGAATGCAAATATAGCAATCATATCAATATGTATGTATATATGTCTATATACAATATACAACACTATATACTAGTATTTATGTATAAAATTTAATCCACAAAATTGTCTTAAAACCATAAAATTAAATATCATATGAAAAAATATTTGGTTGTTGCTGTTGTTGGTGGTGGTATTTTATAATCAATAATTTTGAAAGATTTATTGACGTAAATTATAGATTAAAAACGATGGTGTAATGTTTATGAGACATTAATAACGATCTCAGCTCTTATCCGTGTCCTTGCTCTGTTTGTTATATAAAGCACATTTATCGTCTTTTATTTCTTATGATGCCTATGGAATATATTATATAGAAGGAAATGTTGTTTGTAACTATATATAAAGCTTTTTGTGCGTTTTTATGGCACACAATTTTGCATATACACTAAAATATTATGGATTTTAAGTTATACACTGAAAGAAAAAAAAACTGTTTTGTCGGGAAAATCATGTTTTATAATATTATGTATTTGGAAAAATGAGCATAAATTTATTATTATCCTTTTCAGTGTCATTGTTTTTGATTCTTTTGTGTTTTTGTTCCGTTTTTATATTTCAAAGATGGCAGAAAATGTATATGTGTGCATGTGGGAGTGTTTGTTGGGGCGACTGATGTTGGTGCGATACGATTTTGGTGACAAGTAATTGGATTTTCATTATATATACTTTCAATCCATTATTATTTTTTATATTTGTTTAATGTTTATTGTCAATTATAAATGCTATATATATTTTTATGATTATGTGTTGTTTTTGCAAACGCGTCATATAAGATTTATTGCAAAAATAAATTTAGAGTCAATTTCGAATTCAACTTCAGTGTTATATTTACTCGTATCTGTTCGTTGTAGTGTAACTAATATGATATTGGAATAAATCGTACTTTTTTTATGTTGCACTCTGCGATCATAGGTATTTTAAATTATTTACATAACTTTAACAGAAATCATGGTTAGGTATCAATCTATAGTTTACTGATAAAATTATGATATGCGTTAATGTAATGGAATAATGCTTATATTTTGCAGACTTTATTAAAATTGAATTTCAAAATAATTCAAATTATTTTTGTTCATTGTTGCAGGTAAGCACATGTAATTCATATGTTTATAATTTTGGCAAAATAACTGTTTGATAGTAAGTACAAAAATATTAACTTAAATATTGCTTAATTCACGGTTGTGAATATATAAAACAAGCAATTGAGGCATACAAAACTTCTTACTTTTTTTACAGTAGATTGATAAACACAAATATTGATTAATAATTATGGTGAATACGTTTAAGTCAATCCCCAGTCTACCAAGAATTACATAAATTCAATATTTTTATAGCAACAATACATGGTTGATTTAAAAATAAAATTACTATAAAACGGATATTACAGATAATTGTGAAAATTGTTCTTAATTTAAATCTCACCCCCATTTCTGCAAGCTGTTTTATGATAGTAAAAATATCTGCAACACAGTTGAATAAATCAGAAAAATGAAAATAAATTGTTGACCTAGAAATGAGCATATAACTGTTAAAATGTTAGAGTAGTAGCAGCTTTATTTCTAGTACAGAAAATTGTTGTTGCATATGATTATGTTAAAGAAAAACTTAATAGAACACAAAAAATCATATTTCATGAAAAATTATGTTTCACTTATGATTTTCTATGAATAACTGCAATTTAACATCTATAGATAGTACAATTCTTATAATAGTTTAACGATGTCTGATAAACTTTGCATTCTAGAAAATGTAGAAAGTATAGCAATGCAGCAATGCTCATTTAAATTTATTTCTCATAATTTTGTTCACAATAAAAATGAATAATATAAAATAAAGCAAATGATTAAATAAAATGAAAATTTGTTTATCAAAACTTTTCGATTTGTTATACAGTGGAGTATAGTTAAAACCAAGAACGCGTGTTTGTATTCGAAAATACAATAATACTCGTATTTGTGATTATTTATGTCATATAGATGAAACTTTGCAGACAACAACAAAATTTGGTTTAGGAATGTTGAAATTTAACTTTATTTGTTTTTGGTTCCTGTTGTGCTTTATCGTACAAAGTTAGTGAAAAAATGATATACCAGTTTTACGCACCACAAGAGCTTTTGTATCAAATGTTTACTCAGTTTATTCGGTACTTGTTTAACGACTTTCACATGTTGGAAAATTTTATAAATTCAAATTTTATGAAAGTTAATTTTCAGAAGAATTATAGATAAGCACACATCCTAAAAATTTCATTTTCGATTATCTAGAAATTTTATTCGTGCTGTACTGATATTTTGCCTATACAGTCGTATACTTTTGCAAATGGCACCTATATTTCCCAATTTCACGATTTGAAATTCGTTTAATACGTTGGAAGAAATTAGTTTGTTTTTCAAATTTTATTGAACAAAAAAAAGTTGAAATCTACGACATAAAAAAGTTTTCGAAAAGTTTTTTCTTAGTTCCGTGCAAAAGTTTATCTATTTGTTACCCCGTATATGTACAACTGTACATATTATTTATATATATATACATATATATATATATATATATATATATATATATATATATATATATATATATATATGTGTGTGTGTGTGAAGCTGCTTATGTTAGTCGGTTACTCCATTGTTAAGGGGAGAAAATTTGTTGCTGATATAATTTTTAAATTGTCAAAAGAAAATAATTTTTTCCCTTAACAATACAGAAAATTCTTCATAAACATAGAAACAGAAATTTTCTTTTATCCATGATAAGCAAATTAAAGAATCGAGTTTTTTGTGAACATTTTTGTGCTTATTAGCATATATTATGTGTAAGCCCGCTATATACTCGTATAATGGATTAGCTTAAATTGCTTTATTGAAAAGTTTTGGATGGATTATATAATAGAAAAGTTTTTGCGTTTGTAATTGTGTGTGTGGTATATATTTATATATATAATATATATATTATAATATATTTTTATATATATATATATATATATATATATATATATATATATATATATATATATATATATATATATATATATATATATATATATATATTTATGTTTATATATATATATATATATATATATATATATATATATATATATATATATATATATATTGTAGCTGTCATATCGAGGGTTAATTAATAATAATTTGTTCGGCAACATTTATCTTTATTTTTCATTTCATTTTAAATCTTAATGATGATTATATGATATTGTGCGTTATCTCTCCGTACTTTTTTTTGTGACGTGATAAGATTGATTAAGGGTATAATAAATTTGAATTATGCTCGCTTATAGAAGAGCACATAGTAATTTAATAATTGACGTAATTTTCCACGCGGAATGTTTTTCTTTGATAATTATTAAATTCGTCGGATGATTAAATGGCGTGTTAATAAAATTCATGTTATATTGTCTTATTCGAACTCGGATATCATATGAATATATATGTGTTTTCGGATTGAATTTGTTCGATTTATTAAAACTCTTTCTTAATTATTTAATTATATTTTTTAATTAAATATTTTTGCTAACCCCGATGCTAGTATCGGTTAAATAATATACGAACCATTTTTATTTTGGCGCTATAATACACAAATATATACAAAGCTTTTTATGATAATTAATATTACCTTTCAAAACCATTTTTCTAAATATACAGTATAAAAAGTATAGCATTCGCAAAATATTGATTTACTGTATCTGTGTATACTCAAAAGATATAAATGTTGTATATGGATTTGAAATGAAAATATTTCTGTAATACATACAAATAAATACAGTAAATGTATGGTTATGGTATGTGTGTATAACAAAAATGTCACATCATCATCATCATCCACCAAAATCATTTTCACCGTATATTATAAATATAGAGATGAACAAACAAAAATAAATCGATAACGTACCTGTGGCGAATTTTTTCCTCTCCGTTTGTGAAATTCAGATTTCCGTGTGAGTGTTTATACATATATATGTATATATGTATATAGCAGGGATAATCATACGTATATAAATCCATCATATGCGCGCTTATAAATATTTTTCAAGTGTATAGTATGTGAACACCTAACATTTAAAATAAAAACGGGGAAAATAAACTTTTTTTTTCGTGATGGTGGAAATCATCATCCAGCAAAAAATTGTATTTTCTACTTTGCAGAATATGTATTCAAATATGTAATATAAATACAAAATTGAAATCAAATAATAATTTATCATATTTCTCTATATATGTTGATAAAAAAAAGCTTAAAGCTTTTTTTATTTATAGTATTCAACTTATATACGGTTACATAAATACAAATAAAATAGTTTTTATAATAAGCTCGATTTTATATTTACATACGAGCTTGGCAATCTCTGCAATAAATATATAAATTGAAATAAAAGTAATCATAAACATTAAAGGGTTATTGGTTTTGTAATAAACATATACAAATAATACAATAATGCATATATTTTGCCGATTAAATGGATCATATCGTTTCACTTCAATCAGGCACTGTTCATGGATGTTCGGTCCTGATCAATAAGGTGAACCATCTCACGGTATAGTCATAGAAGAAGCACGGTCTTTTATTTTATCTTATTCTAAAGGTATATATACCAGATTGAAACGCGCTAATACGATTCTTCATGCGACGATAGCAGACGATAATCGAAATAAATAAAATATCAGGTACAGAACACTATCTTTCCACATGTTTAAGGAATTTATATAAAGAACTACTACACGATGTTAATTCCATTTACAAAAATACCCTTGGTACTTGTATTTATATATACACAAAACAGTTTTTACGGTTTTTGTTTATTTTTAATTTTAAAATAAATAAATATAAATTAATTTTCATTTACATTTTTCCCATTTTGTTTTATTTTTCGAGTTATAAGAAATAAAAATACAACAAAATCATAAAATGAAAATTTATTTATAAGAAACCAAAAAATAAAAATAATAAAATGGAAGCACATTAAGAACTATAATAAAATTTTAATGTTGACTACCGTCAAGTGAATTGCGAGAGCTTTTTGTATTTCTATACGACAAAAGTTTTTAACAACTTTTTTTGATATGAATCAACACAAATTTAGCTGCTATTTTTGTTTTTGGTCTATATTTATCGTTTTATCCTGTAATATATATGTGCTAGTCTATCGCAGGTGGAAAAAACTCTGTTGTCGCACGAGTTTTAACCTCCCAGGCGTAAAATATAACATAAAAATAATAAAAGATTAACTCATTAACTTTTTTGTTTAAGATATAATTAATAGGAAATGCTTATCAAGCTTATCTATATGTGACTATATGTAGCTAGCATATTGTCTTTCATAAATGTGTAGAAAATTTATATTCCCGCGACTATATATGCAAATGTACATGATGTATAATAATTACCACCCATATGTTAATCCCCCTTAAACAAACTATATACATATATGCTCATTTTTAATTTAAAATTTTAATCACACAACCAATTATTTCACGCACACCTATGTATGTGTACAAATATACGTCACAAATGCCTTAAATTAGTAATGTGGTTGTGTTTTTTGGCACGAGTAAAGCTCTGAATACATGTACTCGTATATACATACTTATATTTTCCAATTTTCTGAAATATTTTGACGATGTCAAAATTGAATTAATAATTACTAATTAATAATTATGTAAATTATAAAAATAGTTATGATTTTTGAAGCATTTATGTTGCGATAGCAGGCAGCAGTTCGAGTAAGTAAGTTACAGAAATAACGATTTACACCATAACCAAATTTCTTATGTAATTCGTTCGTTCGTTCGATTTTTTTCCGTATATCATAAAATTCACAAATTTATAAACCTCAATGGAAATTTACTTGGCAAAAAACGAATAAAAAAGGAAAATGTTTTCCCGAACTAAGCTTGAGGATATGAATACAAATTATTATTATTATTTATAAATTTCATTGGGAGACGACATTAAAAATGAAAAGAAATCTTTGAATATTATATGATGTGTAATATGTATGTACGTTCTATATATATATATAGTTAAGAGTAAACATGGGGAAAGGGACGAAAAATCAACAACGAAGCACAGCAAAAAAGGATCAAACTTTAATACAAAAATTACTGTAATACCATATTGGGTACGATAAATTATAAAAAAAGGACAAAATGTTTTGCAATATACATTCTGTACTATATAGCATATCCATATCAATGGAAAGCTTTTTGGAAAACCAAAAACAAATTTCTTCGGTACTATTATATTTCCATATTTTTCTTCTTCTGATTACAAATATTTAGTTTATCCATAATCCCGATTAACATATACATACAAAATTAATCATATATATTTATATATATATATATATATATATATATATATATATATATATATATATATATATATATATATATATATATATATATATATATATATATATATATATTACTTTCGTTTCTAGACAAAAAGGAGATTTATTCCAAAAATGTCCTGGCACAAAAATTTAATATAAATTCAAACGTCTTAATAGCTGACAATAACGTATCAATATTAACTATGGAAAAGAAGAAATGAAGAAAAATTTAATTTAATGCATGGAAAATCCACCTGATCCTTTGAGTTTTTTATGTTGCCATCTTGCTGTTCTGGATAATAAATTATTTTTTTCATATACAAAATCTCGGAACAAAGTTTATAATTTCATAAATTTTTCATTATTTTAATGACAGTTAAAAGAATTGTTATTTGTTGATAATTACTTTTGTTATTTTAACTTTTTGTATTAAGTGATTAGGAAAATCGTATAACTTGAGATTTTGATGGAAAAATATACTTTTTAAGATAACCGAAAAGAAATTGTGGTACGATATGAATTTTATAATTCACAATCAATCAAGAATTATGATTTTTAAGGTTTTGATGTCATTGATTTTATGAATATTGGTTAAATAATAATTTTTATTGTCTTGGGAAGTTTGTTGAATAGTTCTGGTGTAATTTTTAAAACATACTTCCATATTGCTCAACAAATTATTTTGTTTGTTTTTAATTTTAAATTTGACACCTATGTTAATATGTCATTTCAATCAAATCTCTATTTGGCACGTTGATTAAATATCATTTAATGGATAATAAAACTCACAAAGAACCAAACAGCAATGGAACTACTAATTATTCTTAGTGTCTGGTCTGTATTATATTTGACTTTTGAGCCGGATTTTTTATGACAATTGTAGCACAATTTAAAAAAAATTAATTTGAAAAGCTAAGATGTATAATAAATTAAAAATGGTTTTAATTGTCGACTGTAAGGTGTGTATCTATAGTAACATTTTAATGGCATTGTAGGATAACACAAGCTTTAGAATTTTAAAAAGGTAATTTGCAAATCGACCTATATACATTTTGAAAATTTTTCCGTAACTGAATCGTTCAAAGGTATCTCAACTGATAAAAGAGAGATATAAATATGTATATGGGTGGCAACGATGAAAAATTATTTTAATGTTGGTGATTTTTTCATTTGAAAAATTCACCCCTATATATGTAGATCATCTATATTATATACCCCATATTTTATAAATAAAAATATACATACTCTTGTTATTTGCTCGTTAAATCATTACACAAAAAACCACTCTTGCCTAAAATTTTATATAAATCCTTTTGCTACTTCACAATTATATTATATTATCTATTCACATAAAATAATTTGATAAAAATAATTATTATAAAATCGCTAAAATGTACATAAAAGCGAAATCATAAAATAAAAAATTTAATTAACTTTGGATTAAAATTCATTCGACTTAAAAAATAAAATTATCTTTAGCAGTACGTAATAGATAAAAAACAAGCGAAAATGCTAAAAAATTTTCCACCATTCGAATAATATATTTGTTTAAATGATGCAAACTCAGTATTAAGCTTTAACGTATACTCGTACATAAACAAATATGGATTATATTAAAAAAAAACACTTCATTCTTACTATATAGGTCCAAAAAGATGATAACGAGTTATGGAGATAAATATCAAAACTTTGTGTCGGCCAAATTACTTTTTAATTAATAAAATTAATCGGTTTAGCTCAATACGGACGCCCATGTTCAAATTTTGTATCCCTCGTAAGTTCTAATTATGTACATATTCTGTATATTAATTTTTAACTAAAAGACTGACTACATACACAAAACTGATTCGCTTTGCATTGTACAGTGTATAACATCCAAATCACTTAACTTTGTTGTTGTTAGTCGCTTGCTTCTGTTTGTTTATTGTACGCTATGAAATGAATATTAAATTTTTCAAAACTGTGTCATACTTTTTTGTGCGCTGTCGTATTCTAAATATCAAAACCGTATAAAAAGTATTGGAAGAATGATTTTCTTTAGATTTTCAGCTTTTCTTGTTTTTCTCTAGATTTTATGTTATTTTTGCACATGTATATATACGTGTGTGTGTGTGTGTGTGTGTGTGTGTGTATACACAAAACGAAAAATTATCGTCGCTAGCGCAAACAAAACAAAAAAACATTGAGATGAAATTTTCTTCCAGGAGTTTATATAAGAATAAGTATATACATATATATCAACTATGTATACAAGTATATACCTATACTCGTATATATGTTGGTATGTATAACGAAGAGATTGTGAATGTAACAAAAAAAAATATGTAACACAAAAAATACTGTTGATGGCATTTTTAATCAGCAGGATAGTTACAATTACCTACATCTGTATACAAAAGAATAAGAATATTCTAGATTTTGCGAATCATTTAGAGAGTGAATGCGATAAAAGGCAAATAAACCTAGAATTGTTGAGCTCTGGATTATATATAATATGTATGTGGATATATAATGTATATGTGTATAAGCGAAATGGTATAGTGACATTTTGTTTAAGCTGTAAGAAATCCTTGTTTGATATTGATCTTTATGTCAAAACTGTTAATACTAAAATGTATTACATATTCGAATATAATTGTCAGCGGCTAGGATTTTTGATATGTACATTTTATGGGTATCGTTCGAAACATGAAAGCTCTTCACATTATTTATCTATATAAATACAGGTATTTCTAATGACGTAGGTAATAATATTAAAAAATGACTGTTATTCAAAACTGCTTTCTTTGGTTTTTTGAATGTCTTATCAGTCAGGTTGTAGATTATCAATGAAATCCACACATGTGTTGATTAATAACATTTAGCTACTAATTATTAATTATAATTGATTTATCGACTGAACATAAATTGTTTTATCTATTTAGTTAACATTTTCAATAACTATATAATTGAATCAATTTTTGGAACGGTATGAGGTAAATACTAATTAATTTTCAAAATTATAACTTCAACTAGACATTTAATCATAATACAATTTATTTCTAGTTTTGCAGTTAATCATAATGAAACACATGATTGTATATAAGAGATTATATACATAAATAAAATTTGGTTTTCAACATTTTTGACATGTTTAGTCGTTTGTGTTATATATTTTAGTTTTATATTATTGATTGAATCGAGCTTTTAACCATGTACCTTAACCACGTTTTGCCATCATAAAATCAAAATAAAAATCTAAAACACTGTAAACTGATAACATAACTCAAACTTTATAAGCATCATATATATATATTTTCATCATTCAATGACATTTTTATATTGGTTTTGTTTCAAGCTAATCTAGATAAAAGCTTCCTTTTAAAAGTTATTACTCGAAATTGTATTCTTTGCTGTTTATAATACTTGAATCATTTTAAATTCCTCATAATTTAATCAACTTTTGAATTAAATTAAGTGCAGATTAGGTTTTTTTAAATCATACATATTTATGTATACATTTATAGCTAATAATGTTTTGTCATACTCGTTTTGACATAAATAAACAAAAGTGAATATTCCAGATCTAATTGATTGTTCCTAATTAATATTTATAACTTGTTTGTGTTTTATTTTTGAATTATAAATTTCCAATCCTGAAAATAACATTTTCATCTCTTATCCCATGTAATTTATATAAATAAACATGGGACGGTATATAAATTTCGAAAATGTTATTTTAAAAATAATTTTTTTTTAGAAAAATATTTTTCCAATCATGTACTAATATTTTTCGGCATATGCATCAATAAATATTTTTGATGAATATACATAATATATAAAAGTTTTTTTGATGGTGCTTTTATGGGTGACCCTAGGATTCACAAGTTTATATATATATTTATATAACAAACATAATATGTTATTAATAATTTTGCATTGAATATCGCGTTTGTAAATAGTTCGTGTTTTTAAGTATAGCATAATAGACAAGGCTCGGTTATTTAAACACACCCAATATAAATTATATAAATAAGAAATGGTCCTTCATTTATGAAGAATTAATGAGATTTGTAATTAGAATATTTCTATGGATTGATCCTATAATGTATGTTTGTTGATTTTTTATTAAAATCTTTTACTTTCGCATGACTGCGTAGGTTGCCTCAAGTTCATTGAAAACAAGTATACAATATTCAAAAAATAATTATTTCGCTTGAATGATGGTTTTTAAATGAAATTCGATTGAAATTAAGATTTTGGTTTCATTGTTTATGTGATCAAAGTCAATTTCATATTTTATTTGAGCAAATTTTAATTAAAATTTGTTCATCGACTAATTGAGTTATGTATAAATTCTTGAAAGCTTATTATATATTTGTGATTAATATTGAGTTAGAATCACCTTCGAGAAATTGGTTTTAATTAACTTGACACTTGGGTAGGGGGTTGTTGCTGACAATAAAGAATTTACCTTTTTACATAGCTTATCAAAACGTTTTTCAATGAGCACGAGTTACAAATTGTATCCCACATTCTTGTCAATAGGACTTATAGTTAGGATTTTAATATTTCGATTTTAATGATTGGGAGCTGTCTTAAACGTTTATAAACTATTCTAATATCGTTGTAATACTACGCTCGCTTATTATAAAATAATCATTAAGTAAGAGATAACACTATTATTATAAGACAAAGAAATTTAAAAATTTGAAACCATCTCAAATATACCATTCATCACAACACATATATTTGTACTGTCGTCTGAGTGTCTATATATTTATGTAATTTATATTACAGTGCATTAAAGAAAATTTAATATTAAATTTCATTGATTTAACGTCATCAAATTTACCATTGTTTATGTTATATACATAGAATAGCGCACATATTCGAACGAAAACCACACCATCGAAATTAATTTAGCCCAAAAACCATTTGTCACACCAACAATTTTATTTTCATTTTTATTAAAATTCTGTTACAAAAATATGTTTATAAAAATAAAAATCAATTTTCAATTCCTGAATATAATATGAATGTTAACCTCGATGTAGATATACGAGAACATATTCTTATAGAATGGGTTGATAATTTTGTGGTTCAGTGTATTGTATATACGTTTATGGAATACATGTTGCGTAATTTTTTGTTGTACATGCAGTTTCGTTTCACATGGATTTCCACCACTAAGACATCGTTTTGACTATTTACAATATATAATTGATTAATTTAATTCAAATGTCAGTATCTTTATATTGCGGAGCACATATAAACACAAAAAAAACTGAAACTTTTGTGCTTTTCTTACACTCTTATGTATCCGGTATATATAAACAGTAGTTGTAACTTTGTTTTTTTCGAATTGTTTATATGTTACTGTCAAAAATGGGAAACGACACAACAAAACACATATATATATGTACATTTTATGCTAGAAATTCATTATTTTATAGTCTTATGCCAAGCTTCTGGAAATATTCCAATATAATTTAAATAACAAAACTTAGTTTATTTTTTGTACAGTTGTTCTTAATACTGCTGTTTTTTTAATTCTCCAAGAAAACATAAATCTTGTTCATTTTGACGGGTTTGGTGCATACTCATACACAATTTGTTTTTTTTTCAAGTACACAACTATTTAATGTATTTTTAATTTAATCAGAATTAAATAGTTTTGAAATTGGGTCGAGTATTAGTTATAAATGGAACTCGTAGAGAAAGAGAGAACAAAATAATTTAGAATTATATATTTGTTCCGTTCGATTTTTGACACAATGCCAAATATCGATCAGGATAAAATATAGATTTTTTATTTTATTTAATAAACTTTAAGACAAATTTATCATAGCGTAAATCTACTACATACATATGTGTATATGCAAGAGAACAACGACCCAGTTCATTTATTTTGCCATGATAATCGTATTACAAAATTTAATGTTTTGAGGTTTATCCTATATACTTTACTCGTATATAACAATTTGTTTGCATAGTCGAAAGATTTGTGCTTATACTTCGTTCTATAGGTAAGATCATTATACCAACATAATATTTGCTATACTCTGTAAATTGTTTTACAGTTACTGGTAGATTTGTTGGTATATAGGTAAATGTGAGGATTTTATATAGTATTAACTTATAAATATTATGTTTCAACTATATAATAATATAGTTAAGTTTGTAATATATAATATGCTAATCCGACTCTTGTGGTTAAGAGTATTATTCTGTTGAACAATACAAGCTTTATTATACTGTGCATTTTATTTGATTAACATGGAACTCTAACCGCTAACTCCATTTGTAACTACTACAACTCCTACTGTATTCTAAATTTCAATATCAATATCTATAATAAACTACCGCACAATGTACTTGAATTATAAAATAATTCATAGCGCTTAAATAGATTTTGCAATTATTATTATCGTATAAACGAGCTTTTACAAAAACGATATCGTTTATCTTAAAAAAAACTTAAGAAGATATTATTTCAATCTAAGAAAATTGGATTTTTTATCTGAAATTTTGATATTTTATTGTGATTTAGCCATATTAATATAGCATAATCCAATTTTGCAGCAATAATAGATTTTTATGTAAGAAATTAGTCAAGTAGAAATAGTATGTTATATTTTATATATACGTTGTAAAAATATATATAGGTCAAACTTAATACCATTACTATAGTAATATGTACGTAGAGCTTTTATTTACAAAGTATTTATACTAATCTGACTATGTAAAACAATTAACTTAATAATCTAAACTTTACACCAATAACTAATCGTTATGTTATTCTTTTATTTATCTACAAACAAGTACTAAAACCACACAAGCTGCTCACACACATATCAACGCCTATATAGGTATATAGATTAAGATACTGTTCGATAAATATTTCCTAATCTCATTTCATAAAACTTTAGTTTTGAAAAGGTATGTTTTCTGTTGTCGAAAAGTAAAGCTACTCTCGGAAAAATTTTGTTACAAATTTTATCATAAATTGAATATACACATATACATAGATACAGAAGCAAAAGATTGATTTTGGACAATATTTACCGTCACAACCGTAGGACTTTATACCATCCGAATACATTATATAACTACAAATCTGTACACTATGTGGGAGCCACACATATACACGAAACCAAAATAATCGTTTTGAAAATAAATACTTAAAGGAATTCAAATTTTTCAGATATTTTTAGAAATAGAGAAGATAGGGGTGGCAGGTGTTAAAATATGAGAATTATGTGTTTACACTGTGTATAGTTTTGTTTGTGTTGGGATCTACAACGCTTAAGGGATATAAACCACAACCAAATAAACTAAAATCCAGAATAAAATATTTTTCGTGTACAGATAGGTGATGAAAAGAATTTAGGTTAGCAAAGTATTTGTGCAATGAAACATATCAAAGAGGTGGAAAAAGGTTGATAACCATAAGATAAAGTACTGAGTACTCACTCTTCTTCCTTTAGTTTTGTTTGGTATATAAAATAGAACCATAAACTAGATATAAAATCAAAATTATTTTTTAATTAAAAACCATATAATCAATTACTACAAGAACAAAAGCACTCGATGATATAATTTTACGTTATAATAAACTATTGATTAATATCTCAAAGTAATTTTCTATCTAAAGGAATCCTATATTTTTTACTCTTTATACATAGATTTCATCGCAAACAATAATTCTGCCAAGTTACAATGAAATGTTTAGCTTCTTTGTGTATAAGAAGAGTTGGAAAATAAAACATAAAATTTGTTTTATCTGTAGTTGTTCCTTTATGTACAAGAGATGCGTATCGGAACCATTTTACCATTGAATATTTCCAATTATTTTCCGATTGAAATTTTAATGAAATTCAAGTTCTCCATGAGTAGATCGATTCCTGTTGTATAAATTAAAATAATTAATCCATTTTGTATACAGTTTGATTTTAGATCGGGTCGAGGATAAAAATGTGTTCGATTCCATTCTATACAATAAAAATAAAACAATATCCACAAAACATTAATAATAGTTGGTGGTCAAAATTTAACTGCTGAAAATAAAATTTTTAAAAATACTTCAATACATTTGCAATTGTTTGGGGAGAAATATATCCAATTTGTTTGCAGATTTTAACGATGCTTATAGTTGTTTTTCATGGTTGTGTAGAATGTATCGCTTAGTAATTTCCACAGATGGAGCAATTAAAAATTATAAAATTTAATTGTTTCATCGAGCAATTGTTTTGGTATGTGCATGATGTCACGAGCATTTATGGTTCTAGTTAAACATAAGCAGCAAGAAATAGTAGGGACAAAAACTATTAACGTATTATAATGATACTCTCAGACGACGGTATTCAATAAATTTATCGGTAAAGATTAACGAGCTGCATCGAAAAATGGTGGTAATTCAATTTGTACCATTAAATGGTCACACTCAAGACAAAAATCTAAGATTTGAAGAACAATCAGAACTATCATTATTTTAATAAATGTTTAATAGATAATTTATCTTTAATATAAGTACTATAAATGCTTTACATATGGTCTAGCAACTTGACTGCAGGTGATATCGTAAGAACCACTTATCCATGTTTTTTTCTTAGTAATGATTAATTAATTATTAAGAATTGTGGTTTAGATATAATATATACTATATCCTTCCAGAACACATTTCTAAATAATATCATAAGAATTCATCCATTAAATAAAGTTTGTGAACAATTTCGAAAAATCCTGACATGCGAATCAATGGAAGACGAAATATAAATAAAATGACTACTTTTTATCTGTCGAGTTTCCGTTTTCAATATGTCAAAATGTTATAAAATGATAAAAGTTTCAGATTTAGAATTTCGAAATTAAGTTTGACAGTATTTTTGGTATTTATCTACATACACACATACACTCACAGCAGTGATATATTCTCAAAACCAATTTTATTTATTTTGATAGGAAAATCTGTACATTGTACATAAATACAACTGTTACTAATTAGTCACAACTAGTTTACTGTTTAGTTTTTATACATTGTATATAATATATAGTATGTATATTTATATACAAATGACATGGTAAAGATAAAATGTGTCCCTAATTCAAGTAAAACCAATTAAACCAAATAACAAAAAAAAAAGTTATTTGCAGAATTAACGCAGAATGAAAATAATTGTGTACAACACACGATAAAAACAAGAAGCTGTGTGTGGTAAATCAAATTAACATAATTAGTTGATTTAATATTTATGGGATACATTGTCGTGTATATATTGTGATTTTTACTAATTAAGATTGTCATCTAAAAACTTTTTACGTGTACATAAATACTTATAATTATTTGATAATATATTAACGATACCATAGTATGGAGATACTAACACTATTGGATAGAAAATACTGCGACAATGTAGACGATACTCATATTCATAATTTTAACACAAATGGAAAAACGATTTACACTAAAACATAGATCTGTTTCCATCTGAGCACTTTAATGATGGACGACAATCGATTAAGAAAGTATTTTATATAAGGAAAGGAGAGATACAAAACAAACTATCGATTTCATTATTTATGAGTGAATGAGTTTTTCGATTTTTATCACATTTTTATAATACGATATTAAAAAAAGATTAGAAAAAATCGTATATAAGACACACAAACACGCATAATAACATTATGTTAAGTTTAAGTTATATAGATGGGTTGAGTCTAAATCGATACTTAGATAAATTATCCTTTTTGTAGATATGTCTTTAAATGAAAATGAATTATTACTAACCCACTTCAAAATAAATTGTGCGACAAAAAATTATTGATATATTGTTTAATGTACAGGTGTAACATTTACTCGAGAGACAGTACATTTTTTAATCAGTTAACTGCTTTTATACCAACATAAATTACTTAAATTTCAAATTGAATCCAAATTTTTAATTTTATACGAAATTATCGTTTTTCACAATTGTACCATTTTTATTTATATTCCTGTTTGATAATAAATTTCCATCATTATGCAATAATAATAAAAATACATATTTTTACTATTGTGTAAAAAAATATTTTTATGGTATTTTTATGTAAAATATAATGTTTATATACTCGTATATACCAAAAAAAGCTATTTCGAACCCAAACTGAAAGGAAACTCGTAACACTAAAAGGTTGTAGAAAGTGTATAATTTATATTATATAACTTATAACCTTTAAATGTTTAAAACTTGCGCGAACGTTGGATATGAAATGCAGAAAACCTTGAATCCGACACAATATAAAATGGCTTGTTTTATGCTACAAACAGATATGATTTATTAATAATCTTTCTATGTTTAACGTATACTTCTATGAAGTTTATCTTAAAATTTACTTACACACATACACTTTAATTTACGTTATTAAAACTTGAGATAATGTTATTGATCGTTCAGTAGTTTATATACATACGTATATACGTAAAATATGCAAAAAGCATAAGATAAATTTTACGTTTCAAAAAGCACAAAAGTTCTTTCGTTTTGTTTTCTAAGACATTATTGTTTGTCTTTCACATTCATCTTGTCTTAAAGATAACAACTTTTTAACAATATTTCGAAAAAATTGTCTAAGTTTCAAAAACCAAATATTGTTGGTTTTTTTGTGTTAAATCTTCAAAAGATTATTCCTTATAAGAGAGTGAGAGTGTGGTGAATGAAAATTAATGTTTCACATATCTATGGTATAAGTTGAAAGTTTTTATCGGTCCGTACATAATACAACAGTTTTATAACACATTAATAGTTCTCTATGGGATTATCCGAAAGTAAAAATAAAATAAGATATCCTGAAAATGTAAAGTTTGACGAATAAAGAAAGGATCGATAGACATTAGAACAACATAACTATTTATAGTGAGACTTTTTTTTTTATTTAACCCAAGTTCATAAACCAAGTCTGATACGAGGCATAATGTTATAAAACCAACTTGTTGAATAAATACCGTAAGATAATTATTTCTTTATTATTATTTTTGTTTTCAAGATTTCAGCATCAGCCTTCTGATCGGAATATGTAGTTTTTACTAAAATATATAATTTTAATTTTTTTTTGTTAATAAATCACATGACACATGATTAATGACAATATCTTATCAGAGTTACTAAAACTTGGGATCATCTTAAATATGTTATGGAATTTATACTGCCCTTCCCCATGCCTTTGTTTGCGGCCAAAATGCTTATATATGCTCACATCTATGTTTATTCAACACATTTATTATTTAATTTAAGCAACTGAGAAATATTTGTACGTAATTCTTCATGAACGTTTGTTGGATTTCACAAAGTGCAACCCTTCTATCTTTTTCCATTCCAAGACTTCTGTCATGCGTCTACTTCTTTTACTTACCATAGTCAAAAATTTCGTAAATTTATTAAACATAATTTTTTTCGTAAAAAAAGCCATTATACAAAATTTGATAAACATTATGCGGACTCTTCACGTTTGATAAAAATATTCAATAGTAGTTTACTGATTTTCGTTGTGGTCGTACAAGCACAACTGACGCCGAACGTATTGGACGCCCAAATGAAGTCACCACACCCGAAATGGTCAACAAAATCCATGATACGGTATTGCAAGGCCGCAGTGTGAAAGTTCGTGAGGTAGTAGGCAATTAACATGAACGTGTGCGCAATATATTACACGGACACATTAAATATGAAAATATAATCGACCAAAAACTTACACGTTTAACAATTTCAGAGGCAGGTTTGGCGATGTTCGAGCGGAATAAAACCGAGTTTTTTCGTCGTTTCATAACTGTGGATGGATTCATCACTATACGTGGCAAATCTGTGCAAACAAGGTTATGGCCACAGTTTCTTGGGATGCACAGCCACATTGAGGCATAACCACATTGATTACCTTCAAAGAAAGAGAACAGTCGACGGTAAATATTATTCCAACTTATTGGACCGTTTCGCCGACGTTTTGAAAGAAAAACGATCACCTTTGGCGAAGAAAAGTTCTCTTCTATCAATACAATGCACGGGTACACACGTATGTATTTGCGATGGTCAAAATATATTACGCTTCAAATTGTTTCCACATTTGTCATATTCTCCAGACTTAGTCCAGAATTAGATTCGGCTCTAATAAGGAGATCATCGATGTAACAAACGCCTTTTTTGAAGGGTTGGAGAAATCCTGTTCGGAAGGAACTGAAAATTAGAAATACGTTGGACTAAGTGATTGATCTAACGGGCGACTATGTAGAAAATAATTATTTGGCCACAACTATTATTCCTTGATTTATTTTTACCAGCCATCTAATAAGTATTAGTAGAATATAGTAACAATTTAAAAAAAATGTATACCAACCAATAATAATTTATTTAACTGAATAAGTCTCCATCGAATAATGTATATATATATATATATATATATATATATATATATATATATATATATATATATATATATATATATATATATATATATATATATATATATATATATATATATATATATATATATATATATATATATATATATATATGTAGTCTAGAAAAAAATGTAGTCTAGACTCAAAAGGTAATATATGCTATTTCTCACTAGTACCTCCATTATCATCAATGTAAATTTTCCAAAAAATTAAATATTTTTTAAAAAGTAGAGTTTATTTAAATATACGAAAATTATTTACCAAACCATATAGATCAAATAACCTAGGTATAGATAGATAGGTATATCATTATTTTCTCGAAAAAGTTTTTCATTGGAAATAGTGGAGCGCCAAATAGCATTTTTAATTGAAAATTCGTGTATGTATAATAAATATAATTTACATTAAACAAATATACATACATGTACCTTAGCTATAGGAGTATACCAATCCAATACACAGAATCTGAAAATGAGAAATGGTATAACATTACAACTTTTCCAACTGTTTTAACTCATCTTGAAATTATATTAATATTCATGTACATAAATTATGTTCGATATTTATCAATGGTATAGACTTGCAGATATATGTACGGTCCTCTTTTATCCTAAAGTGCATACATGCCAACAAATCATAAATGGATAATATAATTTTTTTTGTCTTATCATTATTATACCGTCATCGTCGTCTCCTCTTTATACGTTCGTATATAAAGAGGTGAAGTATGAAAATTGTGGAAATTCTATTGGGGAAAATTAAATAATTTTTGGAAACTGAGAAAAATAAATATATTTTTTAGGGTTGTGAAATGATAACACACATAAAACGAATATATTTTTAAATGAAAATTTTGATAAGAATCTTATTTTGTTTTGTTATCTGTTGTGTATGTATGTGTATACACTTGTATAAACGAGAAAAGTGGCAATGTTTCGAAAACTGGCAATATATACGTAAAGAATGTTATATTTTTGCCAGAATTGTTTTTGGAACATGGTGTATTTAGTTTTAGGTTAATTGTATTTTATTTTTGTTTTAAATTATTATCTTGTTTTATCGGATATTTTTGTGAAGTTAAAAGTTCAATTGTTTGTGATTTTGTGAGTGTGGATAATTGATTTCAACAAGTGTAGATTTAATTTAAGTGAAAGGTTGATAATTTTATCTCAGATAAAGTCATTTAGAAAATATATACAGTATTTATCGTATTACCAACAATCTGATATATTTTAGGGTATTGATGTAAATCTTATTTATTGCAGAAGCCGTAAAATTGAAAAAAATACGAGATAAATGGGTTTGAAACGTTATTCAATAAATATTTATAGAAATGTAAAAATACTTAAAATTACTTGTAAAGGCGCTTCATCAAGTTGACAACCGTACAATGACAGCACTCTTTAAGGTGATAGTTGTGTCAATTTTGCTTAATTTACTGTGCTATTGGTTCTCAAACGATTGGAATTCTTGGTCCTTTTTTTTATTTTATTTAATACTTGCTTTTAAGGTTGTAAGAACTTTTATTCATCTAACCTTTTTAAATCAAAATAGATTTAAATATATATTTAACATTATGCTTTCTATAAATAATTATTATATTTGGCCTGATGTTATCTAATATCTGAAAAATGTCATTAACTGAAAAAATTTAAATATTTTAAACATAAAAACATACAAAACTCGAAGCATATGAGAGCGCGCACACACACACAACCACTTCTGTGTAAATAAAATCATAATTTATAATCAATACATAAAAACCATGGATATTTATATGATTTATGTTTCATCAAACAGGGTTAAAAAAAAATAAAAGAAAATACTTTATGTACTCTCGTCTCGAAACATATATTTTAAATCCACATATTTTATGTAAACAGATCTGTGTTCCATAATTTAATATTTTTTTTATCAGAAATAGATAAAAAAAAAGTACGTAGCTCAATGTATATTTTTTTAAGATGACATAACGATTCCATCCGCACAACGTATACTCGTGTATATGGAAGAGAGAATATAAAGATTTATTTACATTATACATAAATTCATATTTACAATATGTACATATGGCCGTAGAGCTACAAACATACACATAAATATATGTATGTACCACAAGTATTTCTAAATTGTATATATTTTATATTATATTTTGGTTGCTGTATATAAGAAAGCACAATATAAAAAATGAAAGCTCTACTATCTATTGAATTATACATTTTTCTAATGTTGCAGTATTACATTTCTGTATTATTATTGAAGCTCGTATTATATCAGTTTGGTTTGTTTGTTGTGCGGTTTCGATTAAATTTGTCATTTTGTGTTCAATATATATAATGTCTAGCTCTACATCTATACCCGACAATATTTTCTTAACATCTTCTTTTTATAATAAAACTATAAATTCCTAACGTATACGTTTATTTCATATTTATGTTAAGTGAACAACGAAGCTGTATGTAGCTTTTATACACACGACATATTTTATTAAAATAAGTTTATTGCAAAACATTGTAGATTTCAACATATTCAAATTATAATTGAATTCTTTAATGTTAACAAAACGCTCACTGTTGTTATCTATATATGTATAGTCGTTCTACGAAAAGGGATATTATCATCCTTTTGTTGTGTAGTAAGAAGAAAAACGACAGAACACAAGACAGTGGAAAATATATTATGTATATAAAATATGGAAAATATTTAGACAAGATTAAAAGATGTTTTCAGTTCTAAGGCATAACTGTTGTCTGGTTTAAAGCGTAAAGAGTACATTTTTATTGAGCTCGTTTAATTTTATATTTGATTGGAAGAAGTCGCAATAATCAATAAACATGTTTGGTTAAACAAACTGTTGGGGTTGTACATTGACATAACTTTCATATTTTTAAAGGGTAGTCAAATATAAATTTATAAGATAATGAAGTTATATTATTCGATTGTGTGTCACCAGATGAATGTCAATCAACACTATTCACCACCATTTCAAACCGACCAATTCAACTAATCGGAAATATATCGAGCATTTAATCGCATATAAAACACAATTTCATATATTTCTGTTCCAAACTCCATTAGTATAAAAGCTTTTCCATATTTAAACACATACTGACGCGATCGTATATATCCCCAAAAAAAAAAACAAAAACATTTCAACATCTTTTCAGAATCTGTTTTTCTACTTAACAAACAATTAAGTTTTTCATATTTTCTTCGTTTCTTTTCAGTTTTAATTACACTCATATTTTTACCTCTCAATATTGTTTAAGGGTTTTATACCTCTTTTTTCTTCTATAGTACCTTGAAGATACTTATTTCATTCAGATGAATAAAATTTTTTAACCAGTTTTCCTTTGTATAAGTATATGATAGCGGTGTGTATACACGTGTTTGATAATCATATCGAAAGTATACAAGAAAAGTCAATAAAAATAAATTTTCCTATATAAAAGAACTGAATGAAAGGTAAGTGGAAATATAAGAACTCTTTCACCTTTTTAATAATATTTTTTCACAACTATATCCGTTTAGATGAAAATAAGTAGAAAATTGGGAAAACATATCCTCCATGTGAAGCGACAGAAAATTGTAAATGAAATACATATTTTCGTTTCTAATTTAAGTTTTTCTTTTCAATTTTTTATATACATTCATACATAATTCAATGTTGAAATTGAGTTTGAAAATGTATATATGGCAAATGCAACGTTACAAATACGTATATATACATTTAATCAGTCAGATGAAAATTGTTATAACAATTTTCCTATACATATAGAGTATAAAATAGTTACAAATTGCAAAAGTTTTTATTTTATATGTTCAATGCAATTATATTACACTGTATATACAGTAGATGAAGAGAGCTCTTCTATTTTTGCAATTGAAAGTTTGATTAAAAACTGATAAGAGATATAGTTTAGTGGTCGTATATTATAGTTGTTGATTAGTGTTATTTTATAAATTTTTTTGCTTTACTACTTTTATACTTAACTGTTGAATTTGTAGTTTGAAATAGATTTATTTGATACTATTTTCAAGGGAATATAAAGGATTGGCTAAATTTGCTGAGCTATAAAAGTATTAGTTCTTCATACTTTAAACGATTTTGCAGTACAGATCGAAGTTTTTACTGTACATCTCAATTGAAGAGTTGTCTGTTTGATCGACCACATATAATGTTTTTATTGGAATTATACTTTCTTAAACTGTGCATACACAAATAATCTTTTCGTAAAAAATCAATTTGTATGAGATTATCCGTTTATCTCTTAACATTAACGTTTTTATTTGTTAGTAGAGATCATCACTTTACTTTTACTTTTAATCAGTTATGTTATCTTTGTCTTACTCTACTAAGTCTAGTTGAACACTGGCACAATTTAGAAAATATTTATTTAATATTTCAATATTAAATAAATATATATATTCAAAATTCAACATTGAATTATATACACTTGTTATTGACTTCAATAAATACTAAATCAATCACTTAAAAATTTCCCGAAAACATTATATTGAAAAAACCAAACCAAATATAAAATTGGATAATACTTAAACATTTTATCGTACCGCTGCTACTCCAAACAATGATGGTGACTGAATGATTGATACAATATTATATTAACAAATAAAATCGAGAAAGTCCCAATATATATATATATATATATATATATATATATATATATATATATATATATATATATATATATATATATATATATATATATCGTACATCGATACAATCTTGGTATAATATAATATATACATAATACATAAATAAATAATTCAATTATACATTTAATTTTCTATTTCAACAATTCGATATTTGTAAATTAAAGCTCGCAACTTTTCGAAGGAGCCGAAATAAAATAAAACAAGAACCGAAATGAAAAACCCATCTCGAAAGGAAAATTTTGTTTTAATCAATCATTAAGTTTTTCGTTTTTGTGTGAATATACATTTTGCTTGTTTCGATCATCGAGATCCGAACGAAGAGATTTTGTGGGGTGTGGTACTTGAGCTTTTTTAAAATACGTTTTTTTTGTTGTTTTACCGTTTGTTTGTTGTTGTTCGGATTTTGTATATATATGTATGTGTGTGTGTGTCAAGAAAATCAGAAACAGAAATTCTTTCGATTTAACGATTTTTTTCGTCTGTTCTGTGTGCTGATTGATAGGATTTTCCTATCACAAAAACAAATATGTTTTTTTTGTGGATTTTGAGGTTTTCCGCGTGCGTGTTTTCGCAATTTTTTATTCAATTTCAATTTATCTTGACTTAAATATTGATGATATATTTTCGGTGAGGAGATCAATGAATATTTTCATAACCTTTATACATACCTGCGTATATGGAAAACCCATAAACTTATTCGGGATAATTTTATAAAAATACTGCTGTTTGAATAAAGATAGTCGCTCTCTCTCAAAATGTGACATGACACAAAAATTATATTCATTTTCATTGACATGACAGAATAAATACAAAAAAATCTATCGTCTGTGAAATAGATATGTAAAGGCAAAAAGGATTGCTTGTCTTTCAGTTAAGTCAATTATATGACCGAAGTCAAATATAACAAAAAATTAGTTCTTTCCGTTTGTTTCGTGTTAACCTCTGTGACTACAGATTTTTTTAAACAATCTTTATGATTTGCAACACATCAGAAACAGCTAAATATGTACAAAATATATTATTTTATATTCTCGATTCCCAGAATATACATACAAATACATACACACAAAAAGGTTTTTCTTTATTTTCCGTGCTATCTAGAACAACAATATGATTAGTATTATCATCACGACTTCATATTAGTGTTTAGCTCTGTGTTGCCTCTTATATATAATTTAGTCAAACATGTGCGATCTGTGTTTTTGTACCATAAAAAACTCTTATTATTGATTTACCATCATACAAAGTGTCTACACAGTAGTTTCTTGTTTTTTATTGTATGATTCGAGGACATGTGTGGGTTTGACGTACTTGTATTATTTAAAATAAGAATTGTATTGAATGAAGGCTTCGATTTAATACTTTCCGCAGGATTCTTTCCCGAAAAAATCAATACTCGATTTTTTCTTAGAAAAGTTCTTATTATATTCAAACTTTGTGTTTTGTTTTATAAAAATTTAAGTTTCTTATCATTCGCCAAGCACAACCAGGTCAAAACTGTCGCGAAATATTTTACCAATCATTTATTTAAAATTCTATGAACATTGGACATTTCAAAATATTTACATGTTTTATTATAATGTTTAAGTGGTTCAAAATGTTTTAAGTGTAATAAGTTATAACTTTTTTCTTAATTCTTAATGTAATAAGGCGTATTTCAATCTTGTTTATTTGCTTTAAATATAACACTTTCAATAGTATTTAGGCCAACTATTCCATATAATAAAGTATGGACACTTTTTAACAGTCTCATTTGATAGTTTGCTTTAGGGTGGGTGGCATAGTAGTTTTTGTTATGACAATCACTGTAAAGTTTATTGATTTCATATCGATGTCTAAATATTGATTGTACTGTAATGCAGCATCGGGTCTGAAGTTGTTGTACTAAATTCCTTGTAAAGAAATGACACCAATCAATATTGTTGCTAAAAATTCACCAAACAAATAAAATGTAAGATTTAGTCACATTTGAATTTGACGTTGATGTGTCGTTTAATTCAAAATATAAAACTTTCGTAAACACGAATAATAAATTTAATTTTCAGCGATTATAAAATATATAGCGTAGCCCAAAACTTAAATTGCGGTCAAATAGAAATAGTTTGTAATTTATCGTATATTTTGAATGATATTTTTTATATTGTTGCCTTATCCAATCAATATCAGTGCTTCTCTTCTCTGTATGATATCAAAGCCCTCTGGATTAATTTAGAATGCTTTGATGATATACACCCAGCTGCTCTTCATATACACATACATATATATGTACATGTACATCTTGAAAATTGGGTTTTTTTTGCATATACTCTCGTATATTGCTCGCAAAATCAACCACTGTGAATAATATAACATTGAAAATAAATACACCGCAATTTTATCTACTCGTGTACCTCACAAACCCACCTATATAGAAATAGATATAGAAATTATTTATGTTTATACCCAGAATTTTGAAATTCAATAGAAGAAAGTTCATGTAACATATATATATACACTGTGATTTCAATTCTTGGATTTTTCTTTGTTGTTCCGTATCGTTTCTTCATGGAAATAAGACGATTTCGTTGTTGTATTTTTGTGTAATACATATACACGATGAAAAACAGCTTAATGAGAAAAAGCTCATTTTGTACAGTATCTATCGAGATATTTTTGTTATTATCGTTATATTATATATAGATAATATTATTATTATGTATTATGATTATTACTATTTTTTTTTGAGATAAGATTATCAAAAGTAGCTATGTCTCTCGATATATAGATAAGATGTCCCATTTTTTGTTTTCTGTATCTTATAATGTAGAGACATGTATAGGTAAGATATCACAAAGTACTTCACGAAATAACTTGAATTCATTTTCTTCAGTTTTTCTGAATCTCTAGATTGTTTTTTATTTTCCATCATTACTCATTGAAAAGGGAAATAGATTTTCATTGTACACTCTCAATGTTGAGCTTTTAGTATGTATCTATGTTTATGATACGTATGACAAAAACAATTTTTTAATACATTTGAACAAAATATTAAATTATATTTTCGAATGACACAGATATACGATGGAACGATTTATAGTATTTACAAATTATTACAGTGCAATTCAAAAACAACGATATACCATTGTAAATAAATTTTCTAGTACAAAAACAAAAAACTGTTTATAAACTGCAAATCTCAACCAAATTTATAATTGACTAAACAATAAAATACTCATATAAATGCAGAAAACCTCTAATTTATTAAGTTTCCAAAACAGTATAATATATGTATTTATGCAACACAACAGTTAAAACAAAAGAGCTTTGTTAAAAGTTAGTATTGTGGAAAACTAAAAATTATAAACATATTTTCCATATATGACACGGCGCATTAAACAGATACGAGTTTATTGTAAAAGTTTTAAAAGTAAAGTTTTTTGTTACATTATTAATTTTACATATTATACATGTACATACACATATATGAAGCATAATTTAATATTATTTTATTATTAATAATAATCTTTCGTAAATCAAATCAATTAAAAATTAAATTTTTATTTTAATGCACAAATTATTTTAATGTAGTTATTTTATATTATGAATTTACTAAGCTTTTATTCTATGTAAGCGTTCATAAATTTGTTAATTATGTTGCAGTGGTACGAGTTTGTAATAAAATGTTCTTTATACAGATATTATGAGTACATACAACCTATTATTGTATACCGTGTAAAAGTACAATACAGGTAGATGGTTGTTAATTGTATAGATCTACCGACATATACACTTGCTGTAGGTAGATATTAGTATTGATAACATTTTAATTAAAATTTAACAGCATCATTTAAGCTATAATAATAGTGTATATATAGTAGTTTTATATAAAATGTATTGTTGTTATTTCAAAACTAACAATGAAAATATATATTTTCAAGTTTTTGACCATAAAATAATATGTATGCTCATGTAAAATTGCTATGTACATAACATTTTTATGTTAATTGGAAAATGTTGCTTCAGTCTATTTTCAATGGTGTTTTGGTAGCAAGTGAATGCACTTATAATAATATTTTGTAACAATGTGTACTTTATTATCTACATCTTAGTCCATAATAAAATAAAAGAAGTTGTTCTCAATTATGACATTTTCACTTTAATTTTTTACACCTGGTCATCTAATATTGAACCGGAGTGTTAATGACAAAATCAATAATTTATAATTACATAAATCATATAAAATTCTCAATTAAAATTATTACTAATTTAAAATTTCTTTTCATTCTAGGTAAGCGTTAGACATAATCAAAATGATATATAGAATAATCAATCTACTATAAGAAAAGTAAGTACAATGCTTAAGCTCATATGAATTTTTATGTTATCATTATAAATATTCGAACAATATGATACACTACGCAGGTATCATCCTTATTAAATAAATAAAAAAAAAATTACATTTTGAAGATAACAAATAAGAGTACCTCATTGAAGAAATTTTTTGTTAACCCGAAATGAGTTTCTATCAGCTCTATAAACTTATTGTGAAAATTCATAATCAACTATGTGAGTTTTCAATATTATTTTTCTTAATAAATAGACTTAGTTTTATAGTTAAATTAAGTCAAGTAGCTTGCGTTTCGACGGTCAAAAATACGCTCTTGCTTAAAAATAAGCTATTGTTATTTTTTAACTGTCATAATTTAAAGGTATTTCGAATAGCTTTTATTATTTACATGGTTTCAATTGTTTGTATGTTTTTTTATCTCTACAATCTTGTTTCGGGGCTCGAAGCACTTCCAACTCTTTCGCGTTTCGCTTATTTACGTTCTTACCTTACGTCATTACAGCCAAATTGAGGACGTACGGCTATAGGTCCGATTTACGTAGAACCATCTGCACATTGCATAGCTCCATGACAGCCTGTAGTACTGACATGGAAAATGGGTTGGCCCATGAATTCTGCACTCCAATAGGGAGTCAAAGATGTGTTTATTCACACCACCGATCGTAATCCCGGACCTCCCGCTCCAACTGCCGCAGCCTTAACCACTGCGCCATCTGGGCGGTGACTAATGAATTCCTTATTAGAAATGATTCATAGTGAACAAACACACCAGTTGTATGAAAGATTGTTTAATAATTTTTAACATAATCGAAAGGTAAATATATAAATATATAATATACGCGCATATTGTAAAAATTATACCTTCCCTTATATAATAAGGGTGAAATTGATGAATATATGTAAGCCATAAATCATTTCAAAAGTTGATATGTTTTTAAGATTTCTACTATAAAAATGAAATTTACCTAAAGAAACATTAAAATCAATTAAATATTCAATTTGCCAAGAATTTTCTTCCCATCCTTCAATACTAAGTCATTAGTTTCCATGTATGTAGATATGTACCCCGTATAGCATACGTCAAATTTATATGTACATATATATATCCTTTGCCATTAAATTTAATTATTTTACATTACATGAAAATATTTATTGTTTGTTTGTTTGTTCAAAATGAAAATGTACAAGAAAAGCATAAATGTTTTTTTTATAAATTTTACTTTAAAATAATTATTATTTCATGACAACAAACAATTGTAGTAATAAATGTATTTTTTCCCTGCGTACTTATTTTTCTTCACAATTATTTGACGACGTACATACGTACATACATAAGTACGCGCACATACATATATACAAACTCGTTGTAGCTTGTGATAAATTAAATTCATTCCAACATTTCTTATATTCTTTTTGTCTTAAGGAATTATGTTTCTTTCGATGTAAGTAGAAAAAAGGAAGTACAGCAAAACAAATACGTACATACAAACATATATTTTTAAGGAAAAATCACGATGATAAAGAAGAAGAGGAGTAGAAAAATTATAAAATCATTTTTTTCTTCGTTTTGGTTTAGTGTATATAGAGTATAGACTATATAAATACGTTTCTGGTTCTATGGGAGATGTGAGTAAAGGTGGTTATTTAAAAAAAAACTCAGAAGTTGTTTATATTTATTTATTTGTAATAACGTTTAACATAAAAACATAAATTGATTTTAATTTAAAGTAAATTATTTTTTTTTATATATAACATCATGTACATACCCTGTACGTTTGTATATAATCGGTACACAAATGTAATTTAAATTAAGTAAAACAGAAACGTTGAAAGAATACCCGAAGCTTTCAAATCTCAATATATATAATAATATTTGTAACATGACAGAATATAATATAATATGTTCCAAACTTTCAAAAAATCTCGAAATATATTTTTAATTATTTTGAACAAACTTGTTTCTTTTTATTTCTAACAGAACTCAGAAGAGATGAGTAAAATAGCTTACAAAAGCTAATTGTTTTGGTTATCAAAGTACATACTTACCTTAAAGTGTTTTATTTTTGTTTGAACAAAATAATTATTTTTTGGTGGACCAGTTAACCAGTTAACCAATCGCTGTAGTTAAAGATATGATCCAACCAACATCCAATTGGGTATAATAAATAGATACAGTAAATTAAATGAAATAATGGCCTACACGAAATTATATATATAAAATATTTCAAAGTAATACAAAAAAAAACAAACAAAAGAACCTTTCAATTATAATATATTTTGTGAATTTATTATTTAACATCTAACCTAAATAAACCCAAATATTAAATAACACAAAATATTCTATTATCATTTTCTAATTATCAAATAGAAGAAGAAAATAAACACATACAGTTTTATATTCTGCAATATAAATATAAGACGAAATGTGTATATAGTAAGATGTTGGAGTAGGAAAAGTTCAAATATAATTAATCTCGAAGCTTTTTTCTTCTACTTAATTTAATTTATTCTCATCGTTCTCTGTCTCTATATATTATGTACATATATTTATAAAGTAAAGGCTGATATAATATAAACATATCCGTATATATAATATATTTATTTACATTTCATATGATATGTACTCTCGTACTCGTAGCATAAATATTATGTTCCATTTTTTTTTTAAAAACATGTATTTATAATTAATTATGTAGTATTATAATAATTAAAATAAATAAATACTGAAAGATTTCATGAATTTTCAATAAAAATATTTTTTGATGTCAAATTAATTGTATTGATTGATGATATTGTAAAATTTGAAAATACTTTCAGAGCAAGATTTATCTTGTTTGGCATATTTTATCATGTTAACACGTTTTTCATGTGAATTGCCTTAATCTAATTATTTAAGTTAGAATATTGTTCTGGCAGATCCTAAAAATTATATTTCAAATATTTGAAATTGCTTTTGTTGGCAAAATTCACTGTATTTAAGAACTTCTGTAACTTTTTTTTTCATAATTTAACGATTTCCCTTCAAAACTTCGTTGGTCTTGCTTATCATATTGCTTGGTATTTATTCAATTTTTTAATTTTGAACCCAGGATTAATTAATTGACTAATTTATGTGATCTTTATAATATATAATACATATTTGATGTAATGCAAGATTAGTAATTAAATTAATTTGACTGACTTCAATTATAGTATATACATTTCTAATTTCTTTATTATTAAGTCATATTTTTCTCCTGGTACCATCTTTTTCAATCATCTTTTTCTTTCTGGTCTAGAATAGCATTCTACTATAAGTATTAGTTTCCACATCAATTCCACAGTATGTTATCCTTCTTTATAATTATTACGTATAAATTAGATGTTGGCTCGCTCAATGAAAAATTTTTGACAGGCCTCATGTATTCACTTCCCCATTATTTCCAAAATGAGAGTATATTTTATTAGTTTGATTGGTTGCATCAGGAATTGTGATAAATGCTGATAAATGTAAACGGGGCCTGGCTCAAAGCTTTTAATGTAATTGAAATAAGTCATCTCAGTCAAGATCTTATGCTA
This sequence comes from Tipula lateralis, assembly GCA_963932295.1. NCBI lineage: Eukaryota > Metazoa > Arthropoda > Insecta > Diptera > Tipulidae > Tipula > Tipula lateralis. The sequence continues at coordinate 1,528,587 of OZ010736.1, read as the reverse complement.
GCGTTAACTTTAATGCTGTCAAGATTTATAATCAAGAAAATTTGCTTCCTTCTTTTCAAATATTGGCTTATTTGATGACAAAGCGGAATTATGTTTTGATTTTATGTAAACTCGGATTGCACTGTCATTGAATAAAGGTGTTAATAAAATATTCTTGTCGAATTTGCATGCTAATATTAAATAAACTGATGTTATATGAATGAATGTCAAGCTCGCTTGACATATGAATAAATTTGTTTGATTTTTTGACATATAGTTGCTTCGTACAAAGAAAATCTATCCAATTTAAAACTGTTGAGTCGTACAGTATATATATAGTTCGCTTTTACATATAAAATTTACTAACATACTGTTTCAATATTGGAATAAAATTTTTGTACTCGTATATTATATGTATATATATGTACAATTATATACAGACATATGCTGTATAGTATACATACATATGTTTATTACACGTATATAGAAATTTATTTTTTTATTTTATTAAAAAATAATAAAAATAAATTTAATTTGAACATGAAGAAAAAAACTCTATAAAAACTTATATTCGCGGTTACTAAAAACGAAAATTGAGTTGGAAAAACAAAACCGCGTATAAAAAAAGTTTAATATTATTTCAAACTTTGTACATCGCTCAACTGAAAACCAAAACGAGAAAAAAGCACAATCGCATATAGCTTATAATAAGTTTGTAATGTAAAAAAAAAACTTCAAAGTGGAAAGTCATGTCGTTTAAGCATATGGATATTTAAGATATGTGCTCATATACACATAAATTGTTTTGAACGAAAAAATAGCTTAAAGCTTGAAAGATGCTAAACGTCTGGATATATTTTTTCGTGTATGTAAATTTTGCGTATATATTCTGTTTGTATATGTATTAAATTATCATATATACCAAGATATAGGTAAAACCGAAAAAACTTCATATTTTTTGTGACTAAACAAACAAAGCTCTTCTTACATTTAGAAGAATAAAGTTTTTTTGCCTTTTGTTTACCGCCCATAAAATAATATTCAGACTAAAACGAAATGTTTTTTTCGTTGCTAAAACTATAGCTTTTTATGACATGAAGCTCTTTTTATTACTGTACATATGTATCTATGTCTTTCAGATCTTTTTTTAGTTTTTGTTTAACAAAACGTGTGCAAAAAATATTGTCTTGAAATCAACACAAGTTTATGAAATGTTTTTTTTTATTCGAGCTTAAATTAGGGATGAACTACTTAAAGATATGGAAATCTGTATATATTTATCTATGTGAGATGAGTCTTTCTCTCTCGCTCTCTCTTTATATGTATACAAAACAAAAGTATATGAAATGCTTCATTATCATTTTTCCTTACAGTTTAAAGTTAAGATTGTCAGCTTTTTCATTTAGTTTACTTTTGTTGATTTAATCAGTTTTTATCACGATATACAAAAATGGAGAGCAAAAATAATTTTAAAATTCTTTACAGGTTGTCGACTAAATTTTGTATAAAACCATTTTGCCCTTCTCGTAAATTTGATCCTGTTTCTTGAAAATTACGTACAACAACAAAAACCTATATACTATCTGTATATTTTTATCTTGTAATTTATTTTCGAAATGATACAAAACAACAGTACACAAACGATAAAAGACGTGGGGCATCGGGCGTTTCACTTACACAAGAACACTGTATGACGACGGAAAGATAAATTAATGACAAACAAAAAATAAAATGATTAAATTAGATTAAATATATATATATATATATATATATATATATATATATATATATATATATATATATATATATATATATATATATATATATACTTTTTTTTTTTGGTCTTTTAAAATTTGTAGGATTCGCACAGAGATTTTGAACAAACGCAAAAGCAAAATGTGTGAGGACATCCCTTTTTCATAATTTTTTTTCTGTTGAAATGAATTCAATTGGAATATGGAATTATACGAAGTACACAAGAAAATAATAAACGTAATTAAATTAATGAATTTAATATTCTTATCAGGTGCAAAAAACTGTACGCAGCACCCACCATCGCATTATATCTATGTAAATATTTGTATAAGCCTATTCGGAGGGGTGTTTAAAGTGTGACCTCAAAATTTTTATCTTTTGTATATTTTCGTCATTCTATAACACAGTACCAAAATTGCAAATATAGTCGATGAATATTAATGGGCACTTAGGTGATGATTTTTCTCTTTTGTGTTTCGCGTTTTAAGTTAAAATGTGCTAGACATTAGACAACCATGCTGGCGTCATACAATTGAGGTTATATTTTTAATGAAATTTAAAAATAATTGAAATGATGTTGGTCATACTAATTTTGTTATGGTTTTCATTTCAGATTTCCGCTGTATAATTATTGACTATTCAGTTGCAATTCGTTTCTAAAGTTTAATTCTCAACACATCTCTTAGCACCTTTTAACTATAGTTTATTTTGGTCTGAACGAATAGCGACGATAAATAAATTCACTATCCTATGTATCCTATGCATAATGTTTTACTTTTCTTAAAAATTATAAAATTAATTTAAATTTATGGATACGCAAGATGGTTTAAATAAAAGAATTGGCTTTTTCGAACATCATAGTTTACCAAAAAAATTATTGCTGCATTTTGAATTTTAATTTTAAAACTTTTGGTAGTTTTAAATTAAATTTTTCGAATATCAATTTTTTGTACTATAACAATACAAACCATTTGCCGCACTTTTTTTATTATTGGTGTATGCTGTTATTACATATTAACAAGCTTTTTACCAAACTTTATTTATTTATGAATAAAAAAAAATATTTTTAATAGTAAGAAAACACTGTACATGAATATAAAATAACGAGCAAATTTGGTTGCTATTGTGCAAACTCATCTTTATAAATTAAAAATTACAGTAAAAAAGCTCTCGACAAATACTTTTCTCATTATATTTGTATTAAATATTATGGAAAATGATCATCACTTGTAATAATGTATGCCTCCATTATTTTATAAATGAAAAATTAATTTTCAGTTTTAATTATAAAATTTGATTTTCTCTATTTTGATTGCTTATGTTCTCGTGTTTCGAATTTTATACTTCTATCTGTAGTTATGAATTCAACTACGCCATTTTACAGAGTTAAATAAAATATTTCGGATCCTCTTAATAATAAGTACCTTAAAACTGTTCAATGAACGTTTGGAATTTATGTCTTCGTGTATTGAAACTTCAGGGCTTTCATTGATTTATGATGTATCTTATATTTGATATTTTATTCTGAGTCTTAACGAAAATCTTCGTTTGTGAAAATTTTAAAAGCATATCGCGGGTTTTTCATACTGTATATGTATATAATCAACTTAAATTAATTTCTTTCTAAGTAATAAAAGATATCACTGTGCGACACTAAAAAAGTAGTAAACTCTTAGATTTTTATTCAAAGGATTGATAATATTGAGATAAATATGAACGACCACAAAAAACTTGCAGTTTCCAAATATAATAAATATAGCTTTTTCGTTCATATAATTTCCTAATGGAAAACTCTGCTTTTCTTTTTCAGATTAAACTTTTATTTATATCTAATTAACTAACATCTTTTCAAGCTTATATATATTTTTGTTATATCAGAACTTTCGTATTAAGTTGTTTACAATGGGTTTCAAAACTTTTAAATATAATCAAAGACCATAATGTTATATATCCAATATTTCTGGAAAACGTCTTTTCTAAGTTTTGATTTCTTGACACCAAATTCAATTCACCTAAACTTACATTCTCACAATGACTATATAGAAGCTGTTCAGTGACAATTTTATCACTGTTAATCGAACTATAAAATATGTTCACATACATAGGCAACTTAAAACCACTGTAAGTAACTTTATTATAATCTGTAGACATCACTACGTTAAAACATGTAATAAAGTCATACATCATGATTCATTGACATTCTGTTCACATAACGTAGTCCAAATCAACCATAAATCACATCATCTTGTCACATAACAATGCAATGTTTATTCAAATCATTAAAATGAAGCTTTTCGAAGCAAAATGGAATTGAAACTAACAACGAGCGCGCATATCGTCCCCGTGACTAACATACGAGTGTATATAGGTATGTATCTTTGTATATATATATACATATATATATATATATATATATATATATATATATATATATATATATATATATATATATATATATATATATATATATATATATATATATATATACATACGAGTATAGTGCAAAACTGAATTATTTTTTTAAACCCCTATCACGTTTCGTGTTCATATTTCTTATGTTCATGTTTCGAAAAATATTTTTAGAGAAATACATACATCTATTTAATAATATAAATAAAATTTATTTACGTGCTTTTTTATAAAATATAAGCTTTTCATATATGATCTATATAAATTTTGCTTGTCAAATTGAAGCAATTCAAAAATAAAATGAAAAATACCAAACTAGAATATTAAATGACGAGAAATTTGGCAAATTGAGCTTATCAACATGTTCGTTTTTATAAATATATTGAATAGCTTAATTATATCTATAAGTGCACAAACATATTTCAAAAGTGGCTTTACGTTTTGGCAAGCTTAGAAATAAAAACAGAAAAGCTACTGTTAAAGTTAGTTTCTCAAATTAGACAAACATATGGTATACTTTAAGTATAGTGTCTCTCAAATTTAAATAGCTTAGTCATGTCACAGAATTGAGTTATTTCTGATTAATATTCATATATTATAACCGCGGTTTTTATATATCAAAATTATCGGGATTGGTTGAAAAGATCACCGCATAATGAATCAGTGTATTTATCAATGACTCATTGCAAGACTAACATCATCAACTTATTAAATTCTTATATCATTGTATAATATTGGTGATGTTCAGTCATAGATATTCACATGGCTTCAACTTTGTATTAATTTAATATGATAGAATACATTGTTTCGTTGAATGGTTTAGCTAATAATTCTTCTAGTTGTAGATGGTGACAAATGGAAAGTAAAATTCATTCGTAAAATTTTTTTAAAAAAAACTCTAATTAATTTCAACATAATATATACCAACTGTGGTATTCACCATGAGTAGAATTGAATGATTCTATACCAAACCACATTCATTGAATACCAAAATGAACGACACATGAATCTGACTATGCCGAAGTATTTTTCTATGAAATTCATGTTAGCTTCTAAATCATAGTCTTTCGACGTCAGTATACACATTTGTAATACAATTTATGTTAGTGAAAATAATGTCATTTATTTAAGTAAAATAATTAATTAGAAAAAATGTCATGAGTATTAAAAAATATACAATATTATTTGTAAAAGTAAAGAATGGTGGAAATTTTACTTGCGAGCTTTTGTAAAAATATATACTGAGCACCAATCTTTATATAATGACTTAAAGCATTAAATAATAATTATTGTTTTTCAATAGTAAAGTGAATCTAAATGTAATATATACATAAATCATCAAGTTTCAAATTGTAAAAAGTAAACTCATTTATATTCATTTTATCCTTTTCATTCGGAACGTAATGCTTTTCATTTTCTTTAAATAAATAAGAACAGTTTTCCTGCTAAAAAAGGAAACATAAATTAATAAATGATTGATCATTAAATATAGACAAAGAAGGTATTTAATTATTTTGCACCTGTAACTTAGGTATACAGGTAACGTAGCTCGGCGATATAGATATGTATACACGAGCAATATATATAAGAAATAATTTAACGTGGAAATATTCAGTCTTCCTTCTACATTTAGAAAACTTTGTATTAAATCAAGCTTTTTCATAACAGCTTCGAGGTATCGTATACTTATGTGTGTACATAGAAAATAATTATACTCTAGTTCTATGTCTCGAAAATTTAATTACACCATCAAAAAAGGTAAAGAAAATAACAGATCTCAGAATAAAAATTGTGGAATCGTTCTTTTCGATATGGTTGTTGGGTGTGTTTGTGTGTGTGTGTGTGTGTGTGTGTGTGTGTATGAATACGTTTTCTGCTTGAAGTTTGACAAGACGAGCACAACAAAAATGATAATAGTAATAATAATACTTGTAATAACATAGTCGAGAGAGAAAATTATTTTTCTTAATATCTTCCTTTTAATTAAAAATTAAATTAACTCAAGGAATTAACGATGCATTAAGGAAAATATTTTATTTTTTACCTTACGTTTCATCTTTTCTTTTTGTAGCGTGGATTCTTTAAGAGGCAAATAATTTTGTTTATTTCGCCGCCGTTTCGTTTAAGATAAAATTCAATGAAAATGAAAATTTGAGATGAGCACGCGGTACGTGTATAATGTGTTATATTTTTCGTGAAAAAAAATATGTTTGTAGGTTTGTGTTTCATGTCCTACCACAAACAAAATAGCTTAAGATTTTAGCTTTAAGAAATTTAGCTTAAGATTTTTCTACTTGTGATGGTATTTTTGCTGTGTGCAAAATCATACTAGTGCACCTTGTGTTATACCCTACTTATAAAACAGAAAATTGTGAGGTGTACAAACGTTTATCTTGCCCAACATAAAATTAATTCAGCTTACTCTAACTATACGATTAACTTAAACACTTTTTCATGAAGATGGTTTTGTTGTGTCTCTACTCTGTTCGTTGTAAGAATATTGTTGAAATATTGAACAAGTATAATCTAATTCGAAAGATAAAATGGGCATCGTGACGTCAGTATCGTGGTTTTGTATTAATTAGAAAATTATAAAAAGTAGTTTTACGTTATATGGTTGCATAAGCTATTATAATGGACAAATTCTTATACTGAAATGAAATTGTTTTTCATTGTTCATTTGTGCAGTATAAAACAAGTTTGGACTTCTGTTTATGAACACCTTCAAAAATGTGTGTGAATCAGGCTTGAATATTCTATACATTTCACGAAAAACCCGAGTTGTTTGAGTCTTGTTATACAGATTATCGATTGATATTTTATCGACAAAATGCCTATTTCGTCTTAGTAACCGATTCTCCAAAACACATAAAAGCACTATTGAATGTATATTATGCGGTTTCATTGATATATAATACAACTCGATTCACATGTGTAATATTATTTATCCATTTGTGTATGAAAGTATAGGAAACGTTTGAAAAAAAGCTTAAAATAGCATATAAATGATTTTGCTGTTTTCTTTATGCGTGCCCGTTAAAAACAAATATATATATATATATATATATATATATATATATATATATATATATATATATATATATATATATATACAAGCAGAGCAACAGAAAAGTATACTTGTACGAATCGAAATAAAAATATCAAAATGTGAGAAAAATATCAAAATGTGGGCACTGACGCATGAGCTTTTATTCATAAAAGCTTTTTACTAATATTAATTTTAGATTTTGCTCCATTTTTTTGCGTATGTGTATGTGAAGTTACATACACATACATAGTATGATATGATTTTTATCTCAATTTTGTTTTATTGTTGAGAAATCATTAAAATAAATCCAGGTGTTTCTTTTCAGTTGCTTCGTTATGAGGAGACTTAACCAATTAGCTAAATTATCACAAATACGTATATATGTTTGTAGCTAACAAAACAACATTTAAAGATATGTCGTTACATAAGTTCTAAAGTACTAATATATTAACATTATATTATATGTAAAATTTTCTGTCTCATTAAATTTGATTTGAGCTTCTTAATTTTGATCCCCATTACAATCTGTAACCATATCATTTTGTTGTAAATATTCGTTGCGAGAATTTATAGAAAGAAGGTCGCACATAAATATAGTTAAAAACCAATTTATTTTAATAACGTTTCATGGGCCTATTCAAGTACTGTGTAACACACCATATCTAGGCATTCACATCACGTTTATCACTAAATGCATTATAACCATCATACTTATTTTACGTATATGTTACATTATATGGCATACATCGAAAGTAAAGAGGCGAAGTTGATTTATATTTGGGTTATGTTACTTAAAAATAAAACAAAAAATAACAAAATCTTCAAAATTTCGTGCCACTTGTTATATTTACACCCTTACAACGACAACGGAAATATTTTAAAATTCTTTAAGTTGTTTTGCAATAAATCGAGATGAGATGATACGAGAAATTGGTTTGGTTTAATGCTTTGTAGTTTTGTGTTCGGCCCCTTACATACCATATTGATATATATATATATATATATATATATATATATATATATATATATATATATATATATATATATATATATATATATATATATATATATATATATATATATATATATATATATAATATTAATAAATAGCTATAAATTGACCTGGTTAATTGAGTTTGGCTGGATTGTGCGACAATCAATTATATTTTATTCTTTCATATTTAAGTGTAGATACGTATATATTAAGATTTATATCCTTAAGTGATATATACGTTATTGTTGTACCATTAAACGATAAAAGGTTCTGAAAAAATTATTATTGTTGTATTGAAGGTTTTTGATTTATAGTTTACTTGTTAATTTGAGATTAATACCGATAATGCATCACGATCATCATTTTTTGTTTTATAGCTTGTTTGATTAATTGATTTGGTTTTGTTTCTTGTGTATATGGTATAACCAAAAAAGGTTTTCTAATGCGAGTCACGTATTCTAATTTTGTATGTTTATACTGGTAATGCAGCTTATTGAAAGCGTTGGACTTAATATTCATGAAAATGTCGACAAGAAAATTGAATTTATTTTATTATTAAATACTGTGTAATATTCTCTGTTGGATGAGAAATTCTGCACCATATTAAATCTGTTACATTGTTTCTTAAAACATTGAATGATGAAAAAAACATACGATTAGGATAAACACTATTCCTCCATATACAAAATATATCGAAATACTTATTTACTCAAAAATAAAACAAATTCATTTAAGGTTGAAGACCCAATTATCAATTATAGATTATTTTTATTTGTATTTTCTTACCAACCAGGTGTATTCTAGTTATAAGAAAAATGTGTGATTTTTACGATAATTTCGTCTATTAAAATTTATACTTCATACTATAGAAGAATAAACGAACATATCTCGACAAAAATCTTTAGTATTAATTAAATATATCCATCTGCTATCACAACAACAGCACAAGTACCAAATATATAAGTATACATATTTTGTATTCAATTCATAAGATCATAAAAATTTTTATAAGTCTTCTTCAACTTTTATTAATTTAAAATGAAACAAAAAATACATAAAAAAATAAAACTCAAATCTTTCGCCCCTTCCATCATCATGACTAAACCCAATGTAAATATGTACACTACCAAAATATCAAACAGATGCAATAAAATAAAATATTTAATACGGGAAGACAAATGTTAGCAGCCCGTAAATATCTATCAAAGCACAAAGCTTTCTTTTTCCAACGATAATCTTTGAAATTATTGTCATATTGGTATAAAATAGGCAAAAAATATTGTTTAAAGCTGCAATAACTATAAAAAAATTGCTTGATGCTGTGCTATAAACAAATAATGAAATACAATTTTACATGAATAAATCCATAATCGTAACGTCAAAATACTTTTCAATTTCTCGCTACTAAATTTGTTTTACACACGCCATCGTACCAATAAGTCAGGTACATTCTAATTTGGCTATAAAAAATTAAATTAAACGGAAAATGCAAACATACTTGAACAGGAGAAATAAAAGCTCGTAAATTTTTTCGTTATACAAGGAAATTGGAAGAAAACGGATATAATCTAGTGATTTTGTTTAATTTAAAATTTTTTATTATAAATTTTATTTTTAATTAAAAAATATAAATAAAAGGAAAGACCAACAGCAAATTTGAATAACAAAACTGATTTCCATTTTGTTTTAAAATTATTTATAGAAAGCTATAGAAAGCTCTTCACAGTAAAGGATAAAGTTTAATACAATAATTTGTTTTATTCATATTGGATTCATATTATTTGTTGAACAAAAAGCTTTTATTGAAAATAAAATAATTAATCTCAGGAAACTTTCAACACATAAAAATATCGTAAAGCATCGTTTATATATGCAGTTGTTGTGGCGTGTTGTTCGAACGAAACGCTAAAAAATGTTTTTTTTTTCATAAAATATTATTCAAATTTTCGTGTGCTTTTATGCTACTTTTTATTATGTATATGAAATAAAACAGTGTTTGAAGTTGTTTAATATTAATAAGTCTTTTATAAAGCAATATCCTTATTAATATTCGATAGTAGCAACAAACCAAAAAGCCAATGAAAACCATAACAACATTGTAGAAGTATTTATGAATATTATCGATATGAAATAGCCAACATAGAATTTTGTTTATAAATAGATTGCGATCAGTAGTATGATATTTAAAATGTTTATTATAGTACCATAAAAAGGGTAAATTTTCATTATAGCAACGAACACGAGTTAATTTGTTTGGATTTCGCACAAGAGCAAAACTTAAAATGTAAAAGCTTATTTAAAGTGTTTTATCGATCTAAGCAACTGTACTTTCACAACTTCCTCAGCTCAGATTGCAGTTGCTTTGTGAAAAATTTACACATGCTTTTACTCAAATTCGATGCAATATTAATAAATGTAAATTACTTTTAAGTAAAATATTTCTAGCGTTATGTTAAGCAGATAAACGTAAATCGTTTGTCTCAAATATATTAAACAATGTATTGAATTAAACATAGAGTAAGCAAATATTTGGACTTACCTTAAATACATAAATCTTTTATTGAGCTAAAAATATTCATATTTTGAATGTACATCGTAAATGTATTTTTATATCTAGATAGAACCAAACCAACATATGAAAACATAATTGCAATATTCTTAAATACAAACCATATATGTATACTGCTGAGGTCTTTTCGTCATTTAACGTAATGACAATAAAATTCGGCCATTACGTTTTTATACTTCATGCTTATATGTATTTACCTTTTCCAACATAATACATCAAATTTACAAAGATCTGAAATACTCCTTCTTTTTTATACATATTATACTCGTTCGTATATGTTCATGTTTCGTTCACTAAAACCACCTTAAATCCTTATACAAATAGGATTATTAATAATATCCCTATATACACATTCTTTCCAAACAATAAAACCAAATTATTTTCAATTTTATCTTAAATCTAAAACAATTAGAGATTTATGGACATAATAAATTTCTTTTATCCATTTTTTTTGTTGTTGTTTGCTGTAAGATGCTACTTCTAATATTTATGTTTCTGTCTCATAATAATATGTGCTAACCACACACACACCCATAAAAAAATAGAACACAAAAATCTTTAATTTAAAATTTCCGGTTTATATTTTGTTCATCGGTATCGGTTGACATCACGTAATCTTAAGATACAACACAAGTAAGAAGAGAATATAACAACAAAAATTAACATACTCACGTTTACAGATGAAAAAAAAATATCTTTAATTAAATTACCGAACGAATTCACCGACACAAACGTAAAAAACGTTAAGCAATAAGGCACAAGACGAAACGGTAAATTTAAATCTATTTCAAGTGTAAAGTTGTATATTTTATTTGCCCCCTTGACGTTCTCCATCTTTGTTTCGATATTGGGTTAAGTACACTATACAACACAAGAAAAGAAAATTAATTGAGAACACGTGAATAATTTTAAATCATCCTGTGTATATGGCTTTATGTGACATATCAATAAGAAATTAGGCTTCGTATCACGTTCTTAGAATATAGTATCTTTTAAACGTATGCACGCCATCTACGTCGTTTATTATATCTAGTGCTTTTAAATAAAGTGGAAAAAATCGCTCATCAAGCTTTTATCAAAAATGATGGACACACCGAAATTATTTATTTTCTTTAGTGGAATAACAATTTAAAACTATAATTACCCGTCTCATGAATATTTTTTTATGGTTAAAACTTTATATTTGAATGAGTTAAGCTTTTCTTCATTTGGTGAGCTTTTTTGTTTTTATTTCCCTTTTTTTTCATTAAAATTGAAACAAAGAAAATTTAATAACTATAAATAGTTTATTGTTGGCGCTCCACAGTCAACAATCTACATAACAATAGTTGGGAGTGTTGAAAGTTCCTATACAGTGTTGGTTAGAGAAAAAAATTTATTACAACAAAGTTGATGGATAAAAATTAAAAAGTTATTTCACATTTCATTGCAAAAACGTATAATAGTTTATGTATTATAGTAGTTCTGTTGTACATAAATGTATACAAAAGATTTAATTTGTTTGTTGGGTATACGTTTTGAATTGATTTTAATTAAATTTTGAGAATGCTCCTCAGCTACAAACTAAACTAGCAAAATAAAAATATATATTTTTAATGATAATTTTTAATGGATGATGATTTGAAGTTGGGGGATTATTATTGAGGGAACAGAAATATAAAATGAAATTAAATTTATAAAATAAAGTTTTTATTGGTAAAGTGACGCATTGAATTTTATTGTTTGATTTCATAAAAACTTTGTTGTGTCAACAAAGTAACTGGCTTTATAGTTATTGTTTTTTTTTAAATATGCCAAAAGCTGCTTGTAAATGATGTTGGGTTTTCACTTAATAATAATAATATTGATTTATTTAATGTTCAAATTAAATTTATTCGTATACAGACTAGAAATAATTTGGATAATAGTTACCATCAAAACTAACCGTTATTTAGAACTAAGTATAACATCTCATTAATTAATTAAGCTACATTTTCTTAATAATGATAAATCTTAACTAATTAGATCTAGTAACTATCGTTGCATATAAGTTTCAAAAAAAACGGAATAGTTCTGTTATTTTTAAAACCCATACAACGATATCTCTGCACGAAATACCAATTTACACTACTGTCAAATTTTAACTTAAAACTTATGGTTTCGAGAATACCTACAAATAACTTTATATACAATTATGAACATAATATTATTAATTAAATATTCCACATAACGACAATCAGACAAATATTCAACAAACACGTAAACCACTTGTCTTGATATATGGGACGAGCCAAGGCAGATATCATGTCTGAAATGGTAAACATGACATAAACTTTGGTCGAAACGATTGTACCTAATTTATGAAATAACAACAACCAAACGCATCACACTTGTATTTATATAATAATATACATTAATATATTTTCACAAAACCCATAAAAGCTCTGGGTATCTGTACAGTGTATATACATACGAGTAAAAAGCACAATAAACGTGCGATTCAAAATATTTGGAATTATAGTTAGACATACAAGCTAAAGCAAACATTATATAGGTCACTATATATGTTATATGCATTTGAGTGTTTACACATACTGTATATATTTAGAGCATACAATTAACCTTTTTTTTTTTTGTAAAACATAATTTTTACGATGCTTTAAATCATATTATTATTATTATTATCCCCATCGTACCGAAATTAATTGTTTTCAACTTACATAACAATTAAATTATTTTTATTATTTTATCAATTTCGAACAATTAGTGTATAACAGTTTTATAAATATATAATAAAACAATTTTGCGCAATAAAAATAAAAATAAATTTATTTTTATTAGTTTTTCGTTTTTATTATATTACATATTTATAAAAATATTACAAATATTTATTTAACAATTATAAAATGATGGAATATATTTAATACAAATACTTACTCACAAAATTATTAATTAAAAATATTTAACTGTCAATCAAATATTTAGTTTTCAATCAAGATTTATGCTTTTACAAAGGCGCTAAACAATCAATAAAATATTAAATCAATAAAAATGTAATACTTTTATATAAAAAAATTAGACAGGTATAAACAATATGTTTAACTCTTGATGTAACCAATATAAAATTGCTGATGTGCCGTCCGAGATTTAAGCCTGATTTAATTCGTGGTATGCTACAAAAAATGCTGATTTAATAAACCTTGAGGATCGAAAGGATTATGCCACGCAACAGTGCCACGATTACCGATTTATCGGTCATTTAAACTATTTTTAACTTAACTCACTAATGTACCATGCAATATCAGTGCTCGTTTTATAATATAAAATATCTTGCAAATATTTTTCCAGTTCGTCCTGAAGCTCAAACTACTGCAATATAACTTTATTCAAAAACTTATGAATATAATTTATTTATGACAAAAACATAATTTATTCTAAATAAAAAAGTATAAATTGAAACGCGTGATAACATACGCATCCCACATTGGCATTCATTTATCAATATTTCACTGCCACATGTGTCCCGAAAAACACATGGAAAAGCATATTTTACAAATAACTATATGTATAAACCACAATTTGTACACAACACCCCAAAATTGAAAATTTCATACTATGAATAAACATTTTTTGTGTTTAGTGTTTCATCTAAAATTGGTACACTATGTCAAATTATAAATTTATTTTTCCACCGTAACCAAAATAGGCAGAAAACCCATAATGGCGCGAAACCAGACAAATATCATTTGAAGTATTCGTTCGTTTTCCCAACTTTATGTGTGCATGTGATTTATATTTATAGCATAAAATAAATAAAAGTTGAAATGAAACAATGATGCTATAATTACAATAACCCATATATAAATATTATGTACCAACATATACCCTTATATATGTATATTATGACTCATGTTATGACCCATTTATTTTGTCTTTCCCGTATCTCGGGTACGCGGCTATATACATATTTAGTACAGCATTCGTTCATGATTTCCAGTGATTTTAAATGTTAGTGTGTGTAAGCAGAACACCCTGTTTGTTTTTTTATTTATTTTCATTTCACTTTGCAATTTTCTTTTGAAATTTGTATATATGCTTTATGTACATACATATTCGTTTATATATGAAATTTTCCATTTTTATATCAACATTACTGAGTAAACAATAAAATATTATATAAATTTTAAAATAACCGGAAACGAAAATTCCTTTCAACGCCGGAGCGCACTGAGGAAAAACAATTTTCTTTTCATCGTGATCATAAAATACCTTAAATCATTGTCACCCAAGTATATATTATTATTATGATGGTATATATGTGTATGTATATACCTTTGTGGTTTATTGAAAATAAAATTAAAAAAAATCCTTGGTACGATGCGGTGTGGCATCATTATTGGACAAACAATGAAGTTTGTTACATCAAAGGACGCTGGAAACTTTACAATTTGACTTTTTTACTGTTTTGTGTATACGGCAAAGGTATACACATTTGTATATGAAATAGGTTATTAAATATTCAATATTAAAATGTCGAAAGTGCTTTTTAAGGATTTTTGTCGGTATTGTTATTATTATTGATGATGATGATTCACTTGCGATAACAATTTAAATTATTTGGCCTGGAAAAAAAATCATTTTGACTAATTTGAAAATTATTAATCGGGCACAAAGTCGTACACCGGAGTGTGACCTATCATTTAAAATGTGGTAAGGCTCATATGCCCCTAATTCATCAACTCATAAAATTCATTATTTTTTCTGTGTAAATCTTTTAGTAGATACACGAGAAAACACCTTAAAGGTAATTAATTTGGTTTTTAGTTTAAAAAATAGTTTTTCCTGAAATGGGAGGAGAGGAAAAATTTCGTTAACTTTATTTGATTTTTTCTAAAAAAAAATCTCGTGTGCTTGTAGAAGATTCTAATTTTTATATTTTTTGATTTATTATGACATTTATTAATTAAAATTTGTGTTATGGGATTTTGTGGGTTTATTCTCTCGTACATAGCTATATATACATATGTTTGTACATATAATATATAGGATTTGAGGTTACAATTTTCGTAATAAATTATATAGAAGAAAGTCTTTTTGCCCTCCCCAATATTCTTGGGAAAACAATGAATTTATTATCTCTCGCTCATACAAAACTGAACCCGTAAATTATTTAAAATATTTAATCGAAACGATACCAAAACAGTAAGAAAAAACATAATTACAAAAGGTGTCAAAGAGAGGCGTTAGTTGTGTACGCGCGATTTTTTTCCTTTCGCCCGTACTAAAGTGAAAACTTTTTATTTTATATTTTATTTTTAACTCACTTAATGACAGTAAAATACTAAATCATTGAAAAGGGGAGGGCAAATAAAATTTTATCGGCTAACACAATCAAAACGACAGACGAGAAATTTTATTTGCCAATCCACATTCTACCAATTTTTTTTTGTTGTTGGTGTGTACCTATAAATGGCACTTTAATATGTCTACACCTTATGTTTGTCCAATTCGGGATTATCTTTCGGAATTATTTTTAATACTTCTTTTATGATATAACGTTTTATTGCGACGATGGACATCAAATACAGAAGTAACAGATTTTTTTAGGGTTACATGGGTGTATGTGTGGTGCATATAATTGCTTGGAAGGTGATTTGATTGGGGCAATTAAATTTTAATCGGTTGGTTTTATCTGTATGGCGTGTGTATTCAATGAGTATAATTTAATTTTTGATTTGAATAGTAATAGCTATCTTGTTTTAACTTTTTTATTTAAGGATCAAACTAGAACTTGTAAAGTATTATGCCAATAGCTAGATTTTCATCTGGACTTAGCCATATTGTATTCCAATCACTAAGTGATCGTCTACATATCGTATATTCAGAACGATCGTATAACTTTAAATCTAAATTTATAGATACCCGCATTTTATTACCCAGTAACTTTTTGACAAATTATTGTGTGATGAAAAAGTTTACCAAACCCAATCACTTTTGGGTTTACGCATCACATAACGAAAGATAAATTTTCCGTAATATTGTATTAATCGGAGTTTCTACTCACGATATATATTGCTAAATATTTTGTTAGTTTTCCGATCACATTCCAAAATTAAATATTAATTATAGAACCTAACTATATAGAAACAAAGAAAGTTTCGTGCAAACCATAAAAAATATGAAAGCTCGAAACCAATCTTTTATCAGTCGTCGTATACTGCTCGTGCAGTGTCTTTCCACAATGGTCATACATAAAAGCAAACACACACACACGCTCATATATATCGGAAACGACCGAAAATACTAATTAGAATTGGATTTACAAAGCTTTTTTATTTTATTTTTATGTCGACAAGTTCTAATTATTGAACTTTTCTCGTATGTTATTATTGTTTCGCTTTTATGTACAATTTTTTTTTATGATTTTCGTTTTTATTGTTGTTGTTGTCTTTTAATTATACGATTTTTAAAATAGAAGGAGTATAAAAGAAAATAAGATTTGATGGTTTTGTCCGAGTGCTTTTTTTCGAAATTTTCAAAATTTATGGGCAACATTTTTTTGGTTTATGCTCTGTATCGTGTTTTGTTTTGTTGTGTCGTAAAAGTTTAGGGTAGGAGATCTATTCAATATATTTTTCCATGATATTGTTGTAACATTGGTTTTATAAATGATACAAAATTTTTGCCACCCAATTAACAGAGCAATTAATGTGTATATTAATGTTTATTTTATTGTAATTCTATATATACGAATTATTGCCCTAATGACTTCGAAACATGTTATATCGAGATGATGAAAACCAGAAAATAAGAATAAATTTTAAGACATTTCTAAAAACAAATGAAAAATTAAATTATCCTTAAATAAAATATGTTTATTGCTATTATATATTTGGTTTTTGGTATTCTAACGGTTTTTGAGTATCGTTACGGTTCTCATGAAATGTTACAACTAATTTTATTTATAGATATTTCCCAGAAAAATAAGTTTAATTAAATATTAATTTAATTCCACGCAATGTGGATAGGCATAAAACCACAAAGATGTGTTTAAAGATATTTATCTATATACGAAAACTCCAGTAGGTTTTTGGTGACCAAAATTTTACCACCGTTATTTATAATATTTTTGCCAATTTCAAGAATCGGTAGGTTTTCAAAGAAAATCCTATTTTATTTGTGTTCTACGAAATCGGTCACAAATATATTGATCAACATGGCATTTGTTATATTATAATTAAAACATAAAATAAACCATTGGGTTTCTTCTTCAAAAATCTTATAAAAAAATCCAATTTAAACTGTCACGATTAATCTAATATCGAAACAATTGTATACGATAAACATGGAACGCCATATATATAAACGTTAAGTTAATGTTATTAACAGGATTATGACCGAGTGATTATTTTTAATTAATTTTAAATATATTTTGCCTCATTCCCCACCTCCATGCGCTGGCAAAATAAAAATATAAAACAGCTTTATCATCGTACAACTACAGTTGGATGTACATATATATATACAAAACTTGGTACAACGTAATTGAACTACAATGACATATTGATGTTTCGAAATGATACTGCAGATTTGGTAACCTAGTTTTTTTAGTCCCACTCGCAGTTGTACACTGTCTGCAAATTAAAAAGGCGTTTTAGCAATAGATTTAAGGTTTTGTGTTTTCATCTGAGTGCATATAACGTTATTCATTTTTGTTTCTACCTCCCTGTTTGGGCATATTTCCAAAAAACTATAGTTTTATAGACAGTGTTATATAGATAAAAATTGAAAACGAATTGTTTGCTACACAAAAATAAATTGTTTAGCAAAAACATTAAAATGTTATTACAGTTTTGTTTCTGTACACAGTTGGTGTACATACAGAAAATGTGCTGATTCTGCGAATAAATTTTTTGGAAAGACAAATATTGTGTATGCTAGCGCTTTATAGATGTACCATATTTATGTACATTAAATTATGTAACAGGAGTTTTCACTATAAAAGTACACGAAAACAAAATTATTTAATTGACATTTTTAACCTGGATTTTTTACTGTCAAGTACTTAAAAAAGGACATAAAAATGTCAGCTCGTTCCGTTTTCTTATGTTCCTATTATTTTGTTTTTGGTCTTTTGAATAATTTATTTAATTTGTTTTTTTTTCTGCTGTTATACTGCTGTGCTTTAATTGGGTTACTTACCGGGTCACGACTATTTGGAATGGTACAAAATTTTAGCTGCAAAGCACAAAGCAACTTTATTTATTTTTATGATGGATTTGTTCTGCGGCAAAAGGTTTAAAATAAAATAAATTTCGCTTAAATAAAATTCGTATTAAATTGCGTAGATAAGCTTTTAAATTTGGATCAATGTGCTTGAGGGTTGCACGATTTTATACTACAGTCGATTGTGTCTATATAGTTTGATATCATGAAATGTAATTAGATTTTAGTGTCGTAAAAAATATATTTGGGGTAATTTATGGAATTATATTTTCACAGTACAGCATAGATAAGAAATTAGCTAATTTGGCATATTGTATTCAAAATGTCTATTAGATGGTTGATGAGATTTTAAAATTATTTATTTTTATTAACTGATAATTTAAAAACTGATACTACGTTTTACCTCTTAATTTATTATTTTCTCAAAAAATGTGGTTACTTTGTACGGGTTTTCAAATTGAAAAAGAATACGGAGGTTGATAGATTAACATTTTGTTACATTTAATAGGTACCAAATAGATGGCATAAATTCAAGATATATTGATTTAGCCATTTAAAGTTATTATGTAACTTCTATTTATTTTATTAAATATTATTTGAACTTAAATAAATTTTTGTATTTTGGCAACATCGATTGTTAATTTTTCATTATTACAGTAGTCTATAAATTATTCAGACCCTCGCTTATACAATCGATTGATTTAAAGTTATCATTTTGGTTTCTAGAATTATGCAACATATTTCTATAATAACTTAAACGAGAATGTATACGAGCCTTATCAAAAAGTTCAAACAAGTATATAGAAATACGTATAGTGTTTCAAAAGAAATGATTTAATAAAATCGAGATCTACCGGAGGACCTAGATTTTTGATTAATAGTTCATCTTTATATTAGCTTATTTATTTGTTATACATTTACGAATATATATACATACTCTGATATTCCCAATTGAGTTCTTGTTGCCTATCTTATTTATTTGCACATATATACCCGCGTATATACGAACGAGAATTCCTGTGATTATTTACCATATTGTATATACAAGTATGTATGTATAACGATACGATTTACCAAAAATAAGCAGAATAATAATTGTTTTTGTGTTATTTTGCGTGAGTGTTTTTCCAACTAAACCGCCCAATATATTGGTGTGGGGTGTAGAATTATTTCCACCTAATGTATTTCGCTTTACCCTATGTACCGAAAATACTCCAAGGAAATTATAAATTGTTTTTCTTTAATTTTCTTATATTCCACTTTCTTCATCGTCTGCTATATATGCTATACTAATAAATATACACTATGTTGCTGCCATATATGTTATTAAAATCATTTCCAATAAAATTGAATTGCCTCTTTTAGTTAATATATAAATATAAGATTCTTACTAACATATCAACAAATAGAATAGGGTAGTTGAAACTACTGCGTATACAACTACTTTATTATATGGTAGACTAGATTAAAACTATATTTATGATACGTATTGCGATGCTGTATAAAAAAAGAACTATCGGATTTATTTAATTTTTGTATAAAAATATTTATTTAACAAATGCTTGTACCATCATGGTTGCCATCTGACCAATTACGTATTTCTCCATGATTGAAAGTCTTTTTGGTTATGGCCGCAGGTCCTCACTGCCATTTTCCCATTAGTATTTTTATCTATAGTAAATAAGAGCTTTAGCTGTGCCAGGATAATACTTAACGTTCAACAGTTCTATATAGGTTATATAAAACAACCTTTTTCAAACGCAGATAGTCAATAACAAGTTAAATATAATTTTACGAATTAATGTAGAGTTTCTCCAAGGGTCTTCTAAAATGTTGTCAATTTTGTTTAATGCTCAAGTAACAAAATTCTAGTCAAAATTCAATTCAATTCTGAAATATGATTCTTGAAAAAATTGGTACATGTGAGTATGTCTTGGTTCACGATAATCAAGTTAGTAATTTATTTGATTAAACATGCGCCTTTCAAATGTTTGAGAATATAATTCCTTTTGATGATAAATTATATTTAGGTCAATTAATCCTTATTTAAATGACAAATAAGTCGAGATTCAAAACTAATATAATATGTGTTTATATTTGTATACGTGGTTTTATATCGTTTAATAACTATACATAGGCAAGTAAAATTTTTGCACCAGTCCTATAAAGACAAAATGATTAGCCTTATTTATTTTCCTCTCGTTATGCTGTCGTTATTTAATCAGATAAATTTAATAAAAGCGAAAAGCAACGAAAAGTACATATTTTTCCCTTTTTTTGGCGTATTCCCTTTTTTATACGTCTTGTTACAATATTGTATAATTTTATTTTTATTTTCCCAACGCACATACAACCATCTAACGAAAAAAAAAATAAACTTAACGCAATATGAATTTTAATGAGATTTGACATTTATTTTAATATACCACCAGCTAAGGAACACCATAAAAGCACAAAAATTTGGTATTTTTTGGAAAATTGAAAGCGATGGAGGAAAAACACAATAATTTCCATGTACATGGTAAACATATATAACAACAACAAAAATATTGTTAATTTCACATTCCGCTCGTCTTAATGGCCATCTCGCACACATAGTCTTAACGAAAACATGAAAAATATTTAGCGGAACATTATTTAAATTTTCCGTTTTTGTTATCTTGTATTCCAAGACTTAGCACATTGGTTATACGACTCAATATGTGTCTTAGATGAAGGTAGATGGATTGTATAACAGCGAAAGAGGTTTTGTTACTTTTGGATGGGTGCGCGTACTTTAAAACGAATTACATAAAATTGTCATTTGTATATTATCATTTTTTTTTTAATTTACTTATTTTATTTTATTACAACAAATAAAAGAATAATCTTTTTCTTTTAATTGATTAAAAGGAATAATAACAACAAAAATGTCATAAAACCGTTCTTAATAATATGTCATAAATTTTCTATTTAGAGACGTAGATACGTATATACTTATGTAGCAAAGAACAAAAATTAAATAAAAATTCTGCAATCATTCTTTTATGTGGCAACCAGAGCTATGTGTCTTGGGTTTTGTGATATATATGTATGTACGGTCCCAGAAAAATAAATAACTGACTGAATGTTGTGTCCTTTTACTGTCTTATTAAATATTATAGAGCCAAAGAAAAAAATAATTAAGGATAAATTATTACACATAACACAGCATACAAACATGACATGCAAAAAAATATATCTTTTTTAATATCAAATACAATATTCAATGTGATTTGAATATAAGATGAACGTTTCGTTATAACATGTAGAGTTTTGTGGTTTCTGTCCTTTTCTCCGGACATTTTTGTTGTTGGTTGGTTACCAATAAAAAATGTGAATCCTTATGAATGTAATTTATATGATAATTTTAATTTCTTAAATAGCTTAGTGTCCATTATTAATGTCGTTGTATTGTCTGTTTGAGAATAAACAAAAACGATAGATGGTTATACATTTATTTATATACATTATAATTAATGCATGGTAAAATTTTTTATTAAAATCTTTTTTCCAAACTTTCACTTAACCGGCTAAGTTTTTCGTATATGTGGAAATCGAGAAGCTTCAATGAAGATAATTTATAAAATTCGTTTTAAAACAAAAAAACATAAAATAATATCGTGCTTGTTTTTAAAACTGTTACTACCGACCTAAAACACATATTTCAAGGCAATAAAATCTATTTTCGCTAAGTATTTCCAAATAAAAGCAACAAACTCGTCTAATGATATTAATATTTAAAACCACAAAATCTAATCACTTATTTATAATAATAATATTAAGTGAGTACTTAACCAAAAACTTGTTTTCTTATATACATATGTGTGTGTGCGATTCAAGAAGAAAATCAACCCAAACGAGGCTAAACCGAAAATTCTCTTAATCCGGAAAATGATTTCCTAATGTTCAAAATTAAAAAAAAATATTGCAAGATAACATTAACAACACTTTATACATCGCACACCATATTTGTATACATAAACTAAATGGTGTAAGTGTGCTTTTGGTGTTTTATCAAAATGAAAATACCAAGAAATCTGTAGAAAGAAAAACTTTCTTCTAACTGTAATATCGTTCGTTTGTTGGAAACTGGTTAGATACCAACAAAAAAATTCATTCTGAAATGAATTAACGATAAGACGAATTCACATTTTTACAGATATATATATATATATATATATATATATATATATATATATATATATATATATATATATATATATATATATATATATATATATATATATATATATATATATATATATATATATATATATATTTATATATATATTTTTACGCGAAATCGGTAATGAATAGAATCATTATCATTTTGTTTATTTTTGCTTAAATTCTCATTTTCCTAGATGTGTACAAACAACAATCAGCAACATTAAGCAAAAACCATGGGACTATTCACTTTTTGTACGAAATAAAATAAGTAATTAAAGCAAAGTATATTAAAGTAACAGTATAAAATAAAATATTTCATAATTTTCGTGAGCTTTGTATCACTTTAGAACAAACTGGGTATAAAAAGGTATATTACAGTGCGAAGAAAGCAAGTATATAACAACATCGCTTTTATAAAGACCAACACTTAACTTTTTTATGTTCTAAAGCTTTTTTGAAACAAAGTTATGATGATAAAACGGTTTTCTTATGTTAAAATATCTTGTCACAAGCTTTTGTATGTATATATTTTTAAAGCGATTGTTAAAAGTCTTGAATATGATTTAATTTCGAAGATTTATTTTATTTTTATAACAAATAAAGCATATAAACAAGAGAAACAAAGGAAAAATGTTTCGAATCAATTTCAAGCTTTTATGTATATTACAAATTTATATTATAAATTATGTTAATATTTGATCAAAATTTTGTATGTAGCATAACAAGACGTTTTTATTGTGTGTATGACGCATTACGAACAAACTCTTACATACATATTCATATTCAATTTTGACTGATGGTCCAAATTGTACCTGTTTTTTGGAACACGTGTCATAGTATAATGAATATACCATCTTGAAAACGATAAGCTTTTCTTTGTGTTTCTGGTACAATATAAAATATTCAATTTTTTTTTATTCTTTGTTTTATAATTTCTATATAAGGTCACACGTTTTGGGAATTAAACGGTATATTAAGCACGACGATTGAAAGTCCAATTTTATTTATTTTGTATTAGATTGTTTACTAGACAATTATGGAAACGATTATAAAATTGTTTATGTTTAAATTATTTACGTCATAAAATTATTTAGAAAAATCCATCACCTTAAAATTTATTGGAGTACACAATCCAATCTCTGCACGCTGCTATGCGTGAACTAATCTATTGAGTATAGATGTGTGAGTCTCCACTAACATTGTAACATTTCCTGATTCATCGCTATCATCTAACTAAACTTGAGTTTCAATAAAATAACTTTCTATACGAATACTTTACAGCTATCCATCCGTGAAAAATACACATTTTTAATGAACTTCCACGTGAATACGTAACTTATACTTGTTCAAGGATTGCTGTAAAGAACTAACTCAACTTATGTTATCTCGTAAATATTCGATTTTTTTACACAAAAATTATTTCGCTCTCCAAACTGTATATCTATAACATATATACGAATTTTTGGAAATGATTTTGAAACCACTTACGATAAAACATGTTACTTTTATGGAAATGATAAATGTCAAATCATATCCGATAACATAATAACAATTTTATACCGTTATCATCCCAAAACCAACCAAAGAGAATTTACACATTGTTGATTTTTTTCACGCAGAAATCGCCTGATAAAATTATTTTGTTCTTGTAACCAACCTTTCAAATGATGAATTTGATTAACACGAAAAACTACTTCACTCTTGATTCTTGAATATACATACATATACAGTCGTATATATAGATTTTGAAAACTTGTTGTTGTCTTTTATATTATCCGTTACATATTTTCCCTTTTTATCAAGAAAACGAAAAGATTTTTAGTTTAGAATAAAATAAAAATCAATTTTCTTCTATATACAACAGCAAAATTGTATCATCTTCTATTTTCATTTCATTCCCATGTATCATTTTCAGAATAATATACTTTCCATTTTTTCTAAATTACTTATTATTTTCAGTTTTGTAACAACCATTCTTTCCATCCTTTTCTTTACACCATCCTTGTTGTTATGGCCTCGAAATTAAGTAGACGTTTGGTGATGATACAGTATACCGACTGTGAACTTTTTCATAAATGCTTCCTGTTCTTCAAAATAAACATGATATGTGTTAGTTAACTATGCGCATGCACTGTATGTTTCATATTGTATACAATTGTCCTTCCTCTGTTTGTGTACAAAGATTGTATGATGTGCTTTCAGTTTTGTACATTTTAGATAAATTTTCACATCAAAAGTATAATTTAATGGCAACAAGGGTTAAAACGTATATAATGATATACTGTATCGTCAGCCATGGACCAAATGAAAATTATATTGTAAAAAGTTCTTATCGAATCGTTTATACAAGAGGTACCTGAGTTGATGTAGGTTTTGTTTTGGGGTGGTAACGTACTACTAGGATAAAATAACTTTGTCTTTTTTCCTATTTATAGGATATTGATGTTTGTTTAGACACTAACATATAAGTAACTTATACTTAAAATGGACTATTATCCATATAATACTGTTGATGTTGCTATGTTGTTAAAGGTATAAAGTTAATATTTAAATTAAGATACTGTTAAATTTATATACTGTCATTAAGATTGATATGATTTAAGCACATATAGATATGCATCGTATATGAGTATATTCTATGGTTAGGTGATGGTTATAGTATTCTTCTGTGTTGATTCAATATTATATACATATTTACAAAATTTAATCCGTACGTAGATATACGAGTTTGTATATTACAATGTATAGATGTTATATATGAAATAAACAAGATGATGCTATACATTTTATGTAATATGTTGTTGCCTTTTTTATGGCATACGTACAGGAAATTATAGAGATTTTTTGTTTTCTCCTATGCCTATGTCATATCGATAATTTACGGGGGATATGAAAATTTATGAGCCCTTTCGATTAAATCGATTGGAATTTTTTTATGTTATTTCGATGCTTGTTACGTAAATAGATAAATTTTAGTGAACATTATAACGAATTCGTGTTTTAAGGTATCATATCAATTTATGTTGTGTATATATATATATATATATATATATATATATATATATATATATATATATATATATATATATATATATATATATATATATATATATATATATATATATATATATATCGAAATATGTTGAAATTAAAGAACATATAAAAGTTTAATTTTACACCACTTACAAATTTCCATCTCATCCATATCATCCAACAATAACCACAAAATCATAAATTCACAAAAGCTTTTCATTTATAGGAGTAGAAGAAAATTAGTAAAAAATCAACATGATTTACGTTATAAGGTTATAATAGAATATAACCCGTGTGCAGTGTATCAACTTAACATACTTATTAATGATTTTACTTTAGCAATAATTTACTTTAGTAATAAAGTATATTTAATTATATAAGTATAGGAATCCAAAATCGGTTCCACTAAACCAAACTTGTATTTATATAATATAAAAGTGAAACCGAACTTTTTACTAAAAACAAAAGAAAAATAAATAAATCAAAATAAATTTGTATTTCTATATCTTTAACGACGGCATAAGATCGTACCACATGCATATAATAACCCACTGAGCTCGTTCCAATAAAATTCAAGGAGGCATTTAAAAACCGATGCTGTATATCGACACAGAATTCTTCTAATAAAAACAAAAGTTAATAGGGAAACCATATTAAACTGACATCCTTCCTGCTTCTGCTGCACACCAATTCTTACAACTTAGGCTACCCCAAACCAAATAAACCTCAGTAAAAATAAAGTAAATGTATATGAAATATGAATTCTTAAACCATAAATTAATCATCGTATAGAAATAAGGCAAAAAAGTTTCCAACTTCTTCCCACCTCAAAGCGCCTCATAAAAATTAATTTATCGATTATTATGTATATTGTAAATGGATGCTAGATGATACAAATATAATTTTTGTGAAGATATTAAAATTATATATGTTTGTACGAAAATATGTATCATTTACCACCAATATAATATAAAGATGAATAATCTGATTACATTGGACCAACAAATTTTTGTTGTTGGAGGTGTATGTGTGTGGTCATAAAATAAAGTACGTACGTACGTTAAGACTTCAGAACAAATAATAAACAATATTTCTATGAAATTGTATAATAGATATTAGCAACAACGAACTTTGAGTTTGACTGAAATCTGAATTACAAAAAATTGTTTAAAGCTCCAGTAGACTTAAAATCAATTTGCTCTTGTTAATTTACGGTGCCACCTAGTGCTTAAAATTTGTCATAATTTGTTTGTTTATAATGAACAAACTTACACTCAATACACAATAAGCTTTAATTATGAACTTTTTTTAAATTTATTTTTAGGTAAGATGAAAATTAATTGGCAATTATACAATAATTACAACTTGTGTAAGTACTTTAGATAATTAAAAATGTAACTTGTGTTTATAATTTGTTCCAATTCGCGGTTTCACCGATACACGATTTTTTATATCTAATATTTAACAGCAAAGCTTTCATACTCCAATTAGCAATATTTAGTATTTTATTTTTAACAACTCAAAGCTTTCACACCCACAAGGAGAATAAAAACAAATTCTCGGAAAATAACAGCAATACCGTAACTGATATTGTACTATATTACATACTCGTATAGATAAATGTCAATTTTATTTCTAATTGGATTAAATTAGGAAAGCTTACCCGTTGTTGTGGAAAAACAAGACGAAAACAACTCCCAAATGTTGTTGTGTACATACAATATAGCTTTACTCTTACTGCAATATCAACAAGACTTTTATATTTAATTGGATCACCGCTATCGTCATGTCGATGGTGTGCTCTTAGAAAACTTATTTGATTTTGTGTAGTTTTGAAATTCTATAGATTTTTTAATTTCCTGCACACAAAAACAAATAAAAATATATTTCGTTTATACAGAATTGAAAATTGAATTTTCATTTCAACTGTCAGGATCTCCATTTTGTGTACTTCGTATATTTTTCCTTATTTGTTGTCTAAATTCTATTTTCCTCATTGTGTGGATATTGAAAATAAACGGGTGTTTATAAAATTGAGTATGTATATAATTTTATACCCACCCCATCATTATTAATTTCCAGTTGAAATATTTTCGAGCGATTTTCAACGACCATAGAACATCAAAAAATAGTAATATGTACAACAACAACAAAGCCGAATAGCTCTTCATTTTCCAAATAAAAATTAGAAAAGCTTTTTAATAATTTGGTTGTTGTTTACTTCAGAATATAAATAAAAAGTTTAGATATTTATAAAATAAAAAATACAAGTACAAGTGGAAAATGAATAATAACACGAAGTAGAAGAAGAACATGTCATTTTGTTGTTTCCTTCCTTTATTATAACATTTTATTTCGATTTTTTTTTGTGTTGTTGAAAAGTTTTTGCCGAGCTTTTTTATCCTAAAAAATAAAATCTATTGTTTTCGAATAATATCCAGAGTAGGTATATAATATACAAGTATATAAGGGATTGAGACAGAGAGAAAACAATATTGAGTAAAATAAATAATTCGACATGAATTTGATTGACAATTTAATGTTTTTTTCTACTTAGTTAAATTTTCAGTCTTTGTTATCGCACATCGAGCGAAAAGCCCTGGAAAAATGGAAAATACAAAAATGTGTGTAAGTGAGTGTGTTTATATTTAGAAATATATCTTGAACCTTTGTCACACACAAATTTTTGCGTATATTTAAAATAGAATCAACAAAATATTTCTCTGTGGTTTATTCAGTTGGTAGTGTACAGTAAGTAACAAAAGTACAAACCTTTGGAAAAGATTTAAGTCTTATTGTTTAGTATATGAAAATGGTTTTTAATATTTTGTTAAATCTGTAAATCAAAAGATTTTTCTCTGCGATTCCGACTAGTCTCGTCGCTATATTATAACCTCATATATAAATATCTAATAAGAGTTCGCTGTATTGACTCATACAATATATCGAGATTAATTGACAGAATTAAAATTAATTATAAAAATGTTCATATTATAGACTTAGAGCATAATATATATTAGAATTTAACTATTTATATGTATCGAAATAGTATACTTATACTTTCTCGGTAAAGTTTATTATT
Source organism: Tipula lateralis (assembly GCA_963932295.1). Taxonomy (NCBI): domain Eukaryota; kingdom Metazoa; phylum Arthropoda; class Insecta; order Diptera; family Tipulidae; genus Tipula; species Tipula lateralis. The sequence continues at coordinate 1,499,321 of OZ010736.1, read as the reverse complement.
AAATTAAATTAAAGTCGACATAACATTAATGAAATCTAAAAAATTATAAAATACGCCTTGAAATAATATATCATCGGTACCTGAAATGATAAACTCCTAAAACCCTTAAAAAGATTATGAATTCGAAGAACCACTAGAACACTGAAACAAAATCCTAAGTTACTGTCATTTCAATTCTTTTGAACATTTCGTTCAATTAAGTTTGATGGCCTACACATGAACCCAGTTATTGTAATTTTGTAGCTATGTCAATAAAAATCGCAACACCACTTTCCAGTGATATTTATGGAATTACTCGTATTCTTAGAATATTCTTAATTTGTAGATGTCCAAGCATGAATTTGAAAACAAATTTAAAAGCATAAAATCGACTTGTCAGTCCTTGGAAAAAAGTATAAATTAAAGCTGCAATAAAACTATCTAATGCATTACTGTTTTTTAACCATTTTCAAATCGATAAGATTAGCCAACAACTTTTCACTATTTGAAAAACGGCTTCTAACTTAATTTTATTTTGATTTTTAACCGCTCTAGCGTGCTATCAAAGTACTTTTCTTATAAAACCTTACTTTTTCTGATGAAGCCCAAAAATTGTTTATGAACTAATTCAAAGTCAAATCAAAGTCTGTTATTAAGTGCAATACTCACGACACTGAGTGAAAGTTACTAAATTACAAAACATTTGAAAATTTGTTCAAATGAAGTTCTTTTAATACTGAGTAAGATTAAATATTTCTCATCCATCTCATTATAACATGAATAAAAAGTTGCTTCATAATACACATTACAAAACTATTCATCAAAAACTTAATCCAAAATCTATATAATTAATTTCCCTATTATATCGTCGGTATTAATTTTTTTGTTCCAAAACCACCAACAACAATGATTCTGTAATTCAATTTCACATTTTTCTTTTGTTTCTAATCAATTAGTTTCATAAGCCAAACATGATTAGAAAGTTTTATTATTTTATTTCGTTGCTGGCTGGTAAACCCCAAAAATAAATTAGTTAATCTATTTACTGCTGTTGTTACTACTGCTGTTGTTATTTTAGCAACGATATATGTGTACATAGTAGATGAATGAATGAACATGTATATAATTTTCTAGTAACACACAAAATTAATTAGTTTCACAAACTAAATTTAATTAGATGAATGATGATTCAACAGTAAATAAAAGAGAAATGGTACAACTTTATGCACAACTTCTACAATGTGCTAGGAATTTATGGTAAAATATTCAAGTTTGGAAAAAATAAATGAGTCTGAATAAATAGTAAACATAAATATGTGTTCGATCAATAATCAATCAAATAGGTTGACAATAAAACAAAGCATTAAATAAATGTTGTAGTATATACCCATAAATATGGACCGACCGAACGAATAACTCAACCATTTATCTTGTGTGGGATGTCATGTTAATTCAAATTTATGTTCAGCACTAACAAATAATCAATTTAGCATTCTATTTATATTTTCTATTTAGGCTACATCGTATAAAGATCTAATGCAGAGATAAACCAAACACATACACACAGAGATCAATTACCTGTTCAATGCAAATGTTTTGTTTTGTATATATATATCGTTCATATATTGTCTTCCAGTCTAGACGTACATAATATATAACCAATTTGTATCTAAATAATTTCAAATCATTAAAATTCAAACAGTGTGGAAAATTAATATTAAAACGAGGGGGCCGGGCATCTATCTACCTAACAACATAAAAAATATCAACATTAAATATTACATTAGAAATCGCGCTAAGGTAAAATAAATATTTTATGTTATCGTGTACACCTTATTTTTTTTGAAAATATAAAACATTTCCATCAACCAAAACATATAGAATTATGTTTTGAATGATGATGGAAATTCCCTTATGGATTTTCAATAGCTAAAAGCAAAAATCAACGAATATAAAGAAAAACCATTTTCATATCTGGTTTATGAATATAGATGTAATCATTTCGAGTTAACATTGGCTGTCGGTACCAACGAAAATATCTTATCTTAGATGTACATACTGTGGAATAAAAAATGTGTGAAACGAAAGGGATAAAAGGATCATAATTTCCATAAAAGCTTTCAATTTTTAATTTTGATTATATTCTCTTCTCAAATGTGTATCGCCTCGTCGTTGTGATAGATGATTGTTTAAATGTATACATATCTAGATATACCATAGACATTTTGGATCATATTCTCCATCAAACATTAAATAGTTGTTATTCCCTTTTTTGTGGCCCCTATACCCTATTGCTAGATATATATGTTCCAATTGATTTATTTTTCCTATTCTGATTTAAATAATCGAATTAATTTATGTAAAGCTTTCAGAATATATTTAAGCTTTAATCAAACACATATATCTATGTGTATACTAAGAGAAACAAAAATGTGAGTTTTTTTGTCAGTCTACCGTTTCTCGTAATACAATATTTAGGGTTGTGTGCGTTGCAAATCACAAACATATACCAAAAAGGAAACGGAAAATTACTAAATTTCCCAGGAGCTTTTAATTTGAGAAAAATCTATATAGAACTTTTATTTTTTTATTAAATTTTCTCTATTTGTTTTTCTTATCAATTTTTCTTTATTATGTTGCCTGTGTGTCAAAGTCACAAATAATCTGAAAGCTTTAATTTGATCACAATATCGTTTATTTCCGCTGTATACGCAGATATAGAGGAGAACATTTCGAATAAGATGAAAGGATATATTTTTTATGTTAGAAATGCCGACAGGAATTCTTAATTGTTTTATATTTAGAAAAACGAAGTTTTGTTTTATAGTTTGATTTCATCAAAGCTATATGGCAAGTGAAAAATTGAAATTTTGTTATGCGCTATATATGTTCCCTATGGGTTGTAGTTATATAAATTTCCTGACGATCCAGACGGTGTAAATAAAAATAAAATTCTCAGATTAATTGAGATTTTGATGGGCTTATATGGTATCTTATTCCTATCAATTATTATCTTCCGATTTAAGTATTGGAATAAGATCAGATTCAAAAAATAAAATAAATTACGAGAATTAACAGCAAATATCTGTAAATTTAATAAAGAAGTAGGGGTATATCATGTGGCGAGCTTAAGGCGCTGTAAATCCCAAAACTTTTTGTAGCCGACTAGAAGATCCAATAATCATTTTTTTAATCTGCCTATTTACCTGTACACCAATTACCATGGTTACATCTGTTGCAGCATAAAAAAACAATTTAGTTTTCGGACTAGAATCAAAATAAAATCGAATTTTAAATATTTAGGTCGTAATTTTTTATCCTGTAACAAATCGATCTATAAATTCCTAAATATAAATTATTTTTCCAATAACTGCTTTTAGTTTACATAACCTCCGATATATTTTGATATAAATACCTCAACATTTATATAAAAACCTATTATATTCACCTATTTTTCCATTACATGAATACGAGTTACGTTGCCAGGTTACGAGATACAAATATAAATGTTCACTGATAAAGCACATTTTAAACTTCACTAACCTCATGTATAAATTCGCATTTCTACCGCACAATATCTCGTATATATACATCAGCGCAACATAAAATAAAAAAATGTTGACCTAGATGTGTTTCCATTTTCCAAAAAGTTAATCAATTCGATTTTGTTCCCCAAAAACCCAATTTTTGTGTTGTGTGTGTGTGTGTGTGTGCGGTGTGTTATTGTCCACAGTACCAAAACATAAAAAAAACTCTTATATCGATTTACCAAAATTCTTACAATGTTGATGAAATGTGTATAAGATAAATTTCCCATTTTTTTAATGTCCACGATGGTGACATCGTAAAAGCCAAAAACAAAATTGTTGATATAGAAAAGTTGGAGGGTACAATTTTGATGATGTGCGATATAGTCTTGATATCATATACATATACTTAACCACTTTTCACAAGTATTTGTTATTTTCTTGGAGCGGCATGAGTACCTTCATTTAAAAACAAAATTATACTTAACCATTTAACCAAATAAAAATTAATAATAAGTAAACTAAAAATTATTATTTTGTGAATGAAGTAGATACTAAAAAAAAGGGTTTGTTTTCGCCCATTCTACTCTTATACGGTTTTGCGGTATATTGTGTTTGCTCTTCTATCCAAGTTATTTGAATTTTTAATTAATTACACATTTTCATTTACCATCACCATTTCTCTATACTGTATAACTTAAAATGAACGTAATCACACTAGTTATGATACTAGTGAATAAGTAACAATTCTGCCAGTAGAGCATCAAATCAATAATAAAATAGAAGTTTTCATCTCATTATTTCAAGCAGATATACATCTTAGTTGTTATTTATTTAAATTTCAGGCCCAAAATAAACGAAATAATTGTATTTTCTACTTTTAATTGTTTAGACAAATTGATATTACTTTGTGTACTGTTTAATAAGCATTAAGTGTACCACCTATATTTAATATATATTTCTGGTTTCGTGGGAGGTCACCTCCTCCCACCCCGTATATAAAATCCCAATAAATTAAAAACTTTATGATAAATATTTATTGCTGTTGGAACATCTGGTACGTGATACTTTAAAAGCAATTAGTTTTAAACATTATTTTTTTTGCGATTTTATTGCTATTTCGAATATTTTTTGTTTCGCCAATAAACCAAACTATACGAGTATGTACTCGAAAAATATATTTACAATATAATAATTCATGGTGATTATCAATTTAATAATAAAGTGCTAATTGAATTGCAATTTGTATGACTAAAAACAATAATAAAATCATTTTAAATTGAATGGATTTTTCAATTATAATTTGATTGTTATTGATTTGGAGTTTTGCACTCTTGCATTGATTCATCTGTTATTGACATTTCAAAATGACTAGCTTGTTTGGTCTGTATATGATCCACACAACCTTAAATTCTCATAATTTACATATCAATTTATTTATTATTAGATACATGTTGTTTAAATGCTTTAAAGCTTTTAAATTTCCAATAATACTGGTGCTTATAACGCCTAGTTTAATGTTTAACTAAATGGAAAATAATTATCAGTTAAACATTTGTCCAGATCAGTTTCTAAAAGCAATCAAAATATCTCTTCAGTGTAGTTATTATGCCTCAATAAAAACACTGTCATAAACAATCGTGCTGTTAATGAGGAAATGGTGAAAATTTTAAAGAAATTATATTAGTTTAATATTGTGAATTTTGTAAAATCAGTGACAGCTTTCACTTCGTTCCGTAATATCTACAAAAAAAACAAACGATTTATATATATATATATATATATATATATATATATATATATATATATATATATATATATATATATATATATATATATATATATGATTATTTATACAATTGTTAATGACATTAATCCAGGCTTTGTTAATATCACAAACAAATTAAGTAAAAGGTCAATCCCCCAGAGTTTGTTAAAAGCTGAAAGGTACGTTAACCTTCTTTCTTCGAACTCTTTTGTAAATAAATCAAGAATTTATTCATGTTTTTAAAGTCGATCTCTACTTTTTGGTAGTATACTCGTATATTCATAATATAAAGGGCTTCACTTGGTTGTTTTGAGTGGTTTGACGCTCAAACCAACGAATAATTTATTGTATAAAAATAAGATAGGTTATAAATTCATAATTAAGCATATCTGTACTACCGCAAAACCATTTCTAGTAATTGGATTGAAAAAGTTTTACGCCCATTAAATAGCAAAACCTTAAACTAATTCGTGACTAGTAGTAACCTTTTTAAAAATTATATTGCTAATAAATAATGAAAAATCACTATTAATAAATCGACAGCTGCTCACTTTAACTATAAACAAAACTTATTCTATAAAATCTTTATTATTTCTATATTAAATTGTATATGTCAATTCTAAAATAAACTTATCAATATTATTATAATAAAATAAAGGAGCTTTTGATAAACAATGTGACACTTGTTATAATGTAGATTAATCGAGCGAAGCTTTTTGTTTGTCTTTTATTTTTCAAAAAAAGCAAACGAGTTGATTGAAATATTCTTTCTTAGCAAATCGAACAAAAAAAAATGTTTAAAACGGAATTTCAAGTTGTTCATCGAATATACTTGACATTATATCACAGCTTTAATATGACGTTCTGTTGTATAACATATATATGTATATTTGACTTGTCATTTAATTTGATTTTGATTTTAAAAATGAGAATTATATTCTAGAACTTTTATGAAGGAGAAGAGAGTATCTGTGGAACAATAGCATATTACATTATATGTAGATGTTACTTGTTCAGAAATTGAAATTATTATTTTTATTGCACAATTTCAATACACAAATAAATAGACGAGAGTACATTTCAATTTATATAATATAAATTGATTTTTTGCTTTAGGGTTGTTGGCGGGTATGTTATTTTTTATGGCAGAAAATATAATATTTACTATGGATATACCGGAAACTGGTTGAATGACGAAATAGGAAACATCATATATTACAAATATTTTAATGTTGGCAATTTTTAAAATCAAAAATTTCATTTCTACGACATATGTACATGTGTATTCCTTATCATGGGTGCGGCAAGAGAACGGTGGGAAAATATTTAATGCTGCACTGTTATACCAATTTAAAAATCTATTTATAATTTGTTAAGTTATTTATAATATTAACATTAAATTAGCTAGCTTTAAACTAGTCTTGAAAGCTCCTAGATATTATCAAAGATTTTGTATTTCAACATTGATTGTTTAATGGTAGATTTGGTAAATTTTTGAAGGATTTATTTCACCAAAACGAACCAAATATGCTACTTAAAAAGCTTTACCATTCGCTTTAGTTCTGTATTTCCACAAATACAAATAACAAACAGATACTCAAAATTTTTACTATAGTTTAGGTCTTAAATTTCTACAAATAAAACTCAGACAACCCATTATTTCATCCATATTTTTGATCGAAATATAATCTTTTCACCACTAACAACGAGAAATAGAATAATAATCTGAATGAATCTAATATTTACCAAACGTGTACATTAAGATTCAATTTTTGAAGCCAAATAAATAAACATCTATTAACATTTCCTATTTTAAATATACATATATTTCGAAAATAAGGAAAACAAATGAAAATAGAAAATTCGTTATCCTTATTTATCTTCAGACTTCGTCTATCGCTATATTCTCGTTCTCAAGCTATAAAGCATTTCGTTTCCAATTTAAATTCAATCAACTCTATTCCATTGTTTACATTTCCTAAGTTTCATGTGCAAAACAAAGCTAACAAAAAGCTATACATGTATATTTATATATATATATATATATATATATATATATATATATATATATATATATATATATATATATATATATTTATATATATATATGTATATATATATATATATATATATATATATATATATATATATATATATATATATATATATATATATATATATATATATATATATATATATATATATGTATATATATTCAGAGACTAAAAAGAAAAACCGAAAATTTATGATCTGATGCGTGAATGAAGGAAAAGTTAAATATTTTGCTTCATATAATAATAATAATAATAAAAATAATAACAATAAATAAGTGAATTATAAAAATTGGTTTGAAAATCGAAGAAGCAAAAATAGTGCTTTAATATTTGAAAATTGAAAATCGTTCGTCTGTTTATGTGCGGTAACGGATTAAATTCGAAGAAAAATCTAAATTGTCAGTTTTAATTCTTTTTCCTTCATTCGCAGATCAATGAGTGGAAATTGAATTACTTGTTGTGACATGGTGAGTGGTATTGTGCGATATTCATATTCTATAAAAAAAAATGGTGAAGAGGATTAAACACACATGAAAAACTTGATTGTCATTAAATTTGGTCCGGTTCAGGTTCAAAAAATTTAAACTTAAAGGATTTGGAATACTCACAGTTTGCTACTTCCAAATGTACCGACTCGATTTCAAATAATATTTTAACAATTAGTACAATTTAATGATCAATGCGTAAATATATAATTTATTTGATCTCCGAAATTAAAATTTATAATTTTTTATAATTATACGAGTATTTATGGACAATTTTAATGATAATCGTTTTTATTGTTTACCGGCTCAACAAAATTCAAGGTCCGATGTAAAATATTATGCTAATTTTATTAAATATTTAAGGTGATTTTTGTTTACGTTGCTGATGATTAATTTCGAGAAAACCATTATATATTTTGTATATTATATATAAAATAGGTGGATAAAAGATTATACGAATTACAAAATTAATCCAAATCATATGGTACCATAATACCGCAATATAATAAATACGGTAAATGATGTTGGTCTAATTTACATTTTTATTTTAAAATTTAATGATCTCTTTTTGTAATAATAATAATAATATACATATTTATATATATATATATATATATATATATATATATATATATATATATATATATATATATATATATATATATATATATATATATATATATATATATATATAACGTAATATTATATAAAATTTAAGTTAATAATTTGTCTGTCAACTACATTTGAACAAATAACTTTTTTAACTATTAACTCACCGTGTCAACAAAAGTTTAGAGCGATAAAAGAAAAATTGATTTATTTGTTCTGTAAAACTTGTTTTACAGAAACTGAAGATTAAATTTAACAGTTGGAAAACAACATAAAGTTGATTATATATGTCGTTTTTCACCTCTTGTTATGTACAAAATTTAAACAGTAATGCTTTAAATAATTTTAACTCGATCAGAAACAACAAAAAAGTCGAATATGTTTAATGAAAAGTTCGTAAAGTTTTATACAATCTCTGAAATTTGGAAATGGGTATTTTTTCTATATCAAACTAGAGATATACAATTGTGATTCAAACTTTTAAAGTGTTTTAAACGAATTACCGAAAATACTGGGTTCATGAACATGAACTCCTGTTAAAGTGCAGTATAATCATGATCCAATCCACCTTCCACGTCGGAACTATAGGATAATGGAATGTTTTTGTGTATAGAACGATTCAATAAACATCTTTGATTTGGTCAGTTTTCAAGTTTGAAAGGTCGTTTCAGTTGTTGAAGACAAATAATATTTATTTAATATTATTTGTTATAGAAGCTTTCTCTCGAAACATAAGACAATATAACAGTTAAAATGTTATATAGACTGAATCTGTATCTATTTATGTATATATATATATATATATATATATATATATATATATATATATATATATATATATATATATATATATGATGCCATTTTGGTACTTGACACAAATTTTGTATTGGGGACGACCAATATATGGCCATGTTCAACATGTACAACTATAGCTTAACATTTAAATCAATATTTATTAGGACCACACCTGTTAAAGCTACATAATGAAGTAATTTATTATTTGTTGCATAAAGTTTAATGGTCTAACTCATATAGTCAGCTTGAGTGTGACGCTTAACGAGGCATCTCTGTAAAAAAAATATTATAATAACGAGTTGAGGCTGAAAAACGTTTTCCAGTTTTATATTTAATAAAATAATAAAAATCGATTAAGGATTAAAAATGGATATATATATATGCGAAGGATATTATCTTCAAATGTTTTTCTATTTTATTTTTAAGGACTTGTAAAATGTGGGTAGTTCGTTATTTTATGTATGTAGAGAAATTTGATGTGGGTACACATTTTCTCAGTTATTCATGTTATGTGGGGTAAATTGCGATACGTTTTTATGAATGCATATAGAATAAAAAATTCTTGAAAAATTATACCAATTTACAGTATCCATGTTGTCTCCATGATTTTAACAACTAGAAGCATAATGTATATTACACGCCTTCATATTTTTTATTTGTTTGGAAGAAACCCAAACTAAATATACCATATTTAATGCTGTTGAAAATAATTTGAACCACCAACACCTCTCGGACGAAATACACAATATTGCGCTCATTAATTTTTAATTAAATGAATTTCACATAATGAGTTGAAAAGTTTTTTATAATTTTCACTTCGTTGCATCTAAAACATATATATACTTATTCATGCATTTGAAAAAACTGCATGAAAGTGGCGATGTGCAAAAATAGGATCAACGTTGAAAATTAAAAACAGTCATTATTTTCTATATAAAAAAACATGTGAGGTTTTAAACTTTAGCAAGTGGTTTTTAATTTGCTTACGATTCAATTAATTTCAATTCAAAATCATTATCGTATATAAGTGTATATGTATTATATACTGCTGTATGATATTATTAGTACTATACACTTTACAGACTATATAACATTTAGCCGTTAGATTTGTATCATTAACGCGTCAAATAAGAGAGTGTTCGAATTAATATTAAGCAGCATTCGATTATTTATATTCAACACCGGTTACTCAAATCAAATAATTGATACAAAAATGCAAACTTTTTAATTTAATTTAACCGTACAAAATATTTTATTTTGACAATGTACCACAAGCAAACAAATCATTCAACATTATATTGTTGCTGCCGAAAAAAACATTTAATTTTCCACGAAAGAAAACCAGCCCGAATCCATTAATTTTAATTTAAATGTAAATAATTCATTAAACAATCTAAATACATAAACACATACACATAAACGTTTTATATATAGATGTATGTTTACATATACACGATTTTATGTACAACATGATTAAATAGCATAACTTTTACACAAATATGTGTTTGTTATTGTATACCATAAAAAGAAATAACAGTAACATTGATTGTTATGTATGTGTGAACATATTTGGGATGTGTAGATGGATGAAAATTTCATAAATGCTTACGGTAAATAAACAAGTAGAATTGTGTTCGTACGAGATTTCGCCATTAAATCGATAGAACAAACAACACAATAAGAAAAATCAACAAAAAACAGTTTCTAATTTCCATTATCATATCGCGCATAATACAAATATATAATATAGTATGTAGACTTGAAGATTAACAAGAATCCAAGATTCTTAAAATAGAGATAGCGGTTGAAAGCATCTCGCCTTATTGGAAATTATTAAATATTTAAATTAAACCACAAAAATGTTTGGTTGTCTAAAGGCACGAAATTTCAAGAAAAATTATAATTCGTCATAGTTTTAAAATTCCAATTGAAAATCATATTTTGGAATATATATTTTTCATAAAATTCAATAATACCCGCAAATAATATACATTTTGAGGTTTTCTTCCAGTTTTCGCATAAATTCTTAATTTAAATTAAAAGAAAATTTTATTTCATTTTTTTCAATTTAAAATTATTTTTCCTTGATTTAAAAATCTAATGAACCGAAAAATACAAACGAAAAATGTTCATCAAGTTACTCGTATATAGTACCCATACTCATGTACACGAGTACTTTTATCATGTATACATAAAATGGAACAAGTTACAGTCGTTTGATATTTTTACCCTATTGCTTTACCAAAATGTGATTGAAACCGATTCGAATAAGATTAATCGAGTTTAATACTGCAAACGACAAAAAAAAACGATTTTATTTAAAATCTACACAAAAACTAAATTTACTGGCTAACATTTTTTTTCGGCCAATTTGGTAAAGTAGTTTTTGTTGTTTATTCGAGTCAACTACTGCTTAGAGCAGTTAAACCTTCTCACATGTAGTTGAGTTTCTCCATTACATTATTACAAGATTGTCAAGTTTTCCAATCAATAATGTTATCGCATAAATTTATTTAGGGAGAGTTCAATAGATTACCTTAAAGCAGTAAATTGTATACTAATACAATGGCGTTTTATTTTTTGCCACCCTCATAAATGTGGTATACACTCATTTTTTTAATCAATTTTTTAAGATTCAAATATTTCAATCTGGGTTTGATGAAAGCATATTCAATAGTGATGTTTTGATGTTTTGATCTTATCCCGGATATATATATATATATATATATATATATATATATATATATATATATATATATATATATATATATATATATATATATATATATATATATATATATTAGAAAATCACTTACAAGAATATCGCTACAAAATTAGTTAGATCACAAACATTTATCAACAATTTTATTAAAGAAAATAAGAATTATCGAAAAAATAAACATTATCAGAAGCTTTCACCGCGTCAGCCTGTATTAGATGAAATTTTAATAAATTTTGGTAAAAACAACCAACATTTATTAAAATTTCATCGAATCGAATTGCCTAGCAGGATAATGTCTATCATACCAGAATATAATGCCTACCAGAATCGAATTTCCTAGCAGGATAATGTCCCATTTAAAAATCGAATAAAACAAGAGTGATTGGTTTCGAGAGCAACAGGTCGAAGTTGTGGACTGTCCGATACATTCTCCAAATTGGGTAATTTGACACAAAAGGTCTACGACAATCACGGGTGTATTACATACAGCCGTTGTGTAAGCTTTAGAGCAAATTGTTTTTTTAATAACATGCGATTTGTTACAAAAAATTTGACTCATCTTATCATTATAAAAGTTTTTTTTTTGACATCCCATTTGAAACCTGATTATAGATTAACTCAAAACTGTAAGCCTCTTTATAACAAACAAATTAAGAATTTAACTTAAATTGATTTTCACTGACTTAAATAATTTCATTACGTATGCCTGTCTCATTTTTTTAAGCCAAAAAATTATATTAATTAAAGCTTAGTGTATGTATTAATTTTAAATGTTGTCTTAATCCGTCAAACGGGTTGATTCAGATTCATAATGAATGAGTTATTAAGTGCATAATGCTAGATTTATTCTCTGTATGCTATTATCAGACTCTTTCATCTTTTCTGATATTGACACAATCCCCATTTCAAATTTTTAAGTTAATTTATATCAATAATGGGTTGTGTATTCACCTATACTAAACCTGTTTAAACTTCTTCATACAGATTAAATTCAATTTTACATTACACAAAGTAACTCGAAAAGTATTTTTTTTCACTTGTCCCTCCGACATAAAAGTTATGCTGGTACATTTTTTTAGAAGAAAATAGACAAAGTTCTCAATATCCAAGTGCTTAAAAGAATCCTAAAACAATTGAAATTCCCTTCAACATGCCGATTTCTATATATAACATTTACGTTATTAGTCTTACATACAAATTCCATAAATCCAATATCCACATAGCAAAAATTCACATCGATTCATTTATACCATTTCTCCTACAACGATTATCATTTAAGGATTAAATAATAAAAAATTCTTTTTAAGTTGGAAAAAGCACTAAGATAAAATTAAAAATTTTATCATCGTTTTGATATGTGAAAATTATACATATACACTAAACCAAGCTTTTCGAGCTTTTTATATGTGTTCTCGTCGCTTTATTAAAATGTTACAAGTTGTTTAAATAAAATTTTCATAATTTTAATCAAATTAAAAATACCGTTTGAAATATAAGATTTAACGTATTTTGTTGTTGCACCATCTTCTATTGAAGGTTATTGTACTATGCACACGTATCCAGACTAAATAATTTAATTAAATCTATAGACGGTTGATTACCGCGAGCTTTATAGTAACTTGAGTACGTTGTCGTTTTACACAGGAAAAATTTTATTGTCTCATCTTCGTATACGTGTTAAGTATATCAAAAATAAATTATGGATGATGTAAGGGACCGAGGGGACTAAAATATTAATTATAAGTTGTTTTTCATTTGATCTTATAGTGTGTTAAAATTTAAACATTTTATAAATGTAGTTGTGTGCGCATTCCCAATGGAAAATCTATATGTTTATACTTTTCATCTTCGTTTTAAACGCACAATAACAATCAATTTTGTTTTATTGAAAATATCTGATTCTGTCAAATACATTCATAATTGCGAGTTAATTGAAAGTGGTATGGTTGTATATTTTGCGTGATATGATTTAAGCAGATCTTGAAAATAGTAATGGAAATTTCGCTGAATGAAAATGGAAAATTGTAATTAAAATGTGTGCAGACTATATATGGTTATATATATAATATCTGCACAACATCCTGTGGTATAATATAAAGTCTAGATATTAAATAAAAATTTGTTTTAATTTTATGCTCATAATGGTAAAATATTGGTGTGTACTGTATGTTGTGTAACCACTTGTGTCTGTGCTATATAGGGCTGCTATTATATGGTTTAGACGAGTAGCGAGAGTGTAACAAATTTAATATAAAAATAATTTCCATATATATTACATTTCACATGAATTATTTTCTAACCTTATACATGTGTATGTAAATTTGAGTGGGTAGATGTGTATATGCAAAATGATTGAAACAATAAAAAATTCTAGCTTATATATACATTTCGTGTACCATGAAGCTTTTTTTTTACCTATGCTATCTATTGATATATATTTGTATCAAGTAATGATGCGGATAAAATGAAAATTATATTACCAGCAATGAAAATGAAATTTGGAAACGAAAATTATGGTACCTATTTTGTATGTCAGAATATTGGAGTGATTGTTAAATTTAAGAGGTTGTCGTGTTGTATTCTATTTTTAATGAAATAAGTTATTATGGAACATCATTTTTGATATACAAGTTTTCTTAACCCAGGAGCTTGAACGTACAATCGCAAGAAATAAAACCATCTAAATATAAAGTTTGTTCTAATTAAAAAAATTTATTTTGTATCAATAAAACCATCAAATTTATAAAATATATTACAAATTATTATTTTCGAATTTCAAAGCCCGGAAACATTCGTAATTTTCTAGGATTAGGATCAGAAAAAATTGCGGCATCTATTCGCGACTTCGGACTACCAGTCTTCTCCAACCAATACAGCATGTTTTTTATATTTGGTTCAGTTCCTTCAATATAACCTTTAACCGTCCCAGCTTTTGTATTTTTACACCAACCAGTTATGCCCAATCGATTTGCATATTTTTCCGTGTGCTTACGAAAAAAAACTCCTGAAAAAAATATTGTACATGTATTAACATAAGTATTTTCAGAAGAATTCCTTCTCTATAAAGAATTTACCTTGGACTTTACCAAAAACCTCAAAATCGTACGAAACAAATGTACTCATAATTGTTGTAATTTGCTTCAAATTTTTAAATTCAAAATAACAATTTTGACTGTCAAACAAAATAGTTTAAACTATCAAGCTACTAAGGATTATAATTAAATTATTTATTTAGTAACGATGACACTATTTTGGTTACCTTGACATTGATATATTTATAATCAAAGAAAAATTATTTATCCATCCAAAACGAATGGTAGCGATAGTAACATTTATATCGTGGTAAAGCACTAATGTTCATGTCGTGTATGTCATCTTGTATATATACGTAATAATATGTAATTGTTCCTCAATGGTTTTCCACATACATACATACATTATTTATTGCTTTTTTCATGTTGTATTTTAGCTATATTGTGTGTATATATACACATATAAATAAAAGTCATGGATGTTAATATTTAACGAAAACGCAATACACTGGCAAAAGCTCTTTTTTACCGTGCTTAATTTTTTTTGCGAAAAATGTATGTCTAACCTATTTAGTTTCATTGTTGTTGTAAACTTTTACACTTTCTATTTGTTTATGCGAAGACTTTGTACAATCGCACACACACACATAAAAATTTATTTTCTACAAAATAATGTTCGTATAACATAAACATTTCTAAGGCGAAATGAAAATCCTTATATTTTCCGTTTCAAATAACATAATGTACCAAATTACAGTTGAGATTATAGATGTTTTTGATTTCGAAATAAAAATTTTCTTTTTGTATATATCTGTTTGTAGAGAAATTATGATTTTATGTACACCTCTATGTATGTACATATTATAATATGTATGTAGCAGCACACGTAGTCATAAAAATCATCGTGAAATTGGTGGTGGATTATGTGCGGTATTTGTGGTTAAAAAAAATTATATTATATATATATATATATATATATATATATATATATATATATATATATATATATATATATATATATATATATATATATATATATATATATATATATATATATATCTTGATGCGGGAATGATAGATATATCGACTCGTTTGGGTAATTTTTTGATACTTTTTTGGTAGAGTATCTAGATAAATATATCCATGTACACGTAAACATGATTTAAAACGGTAGAAATATATTGATATGAGATAAAGTAACATTGTGAAATTTAAAGTGTATGGTTTTAGAATTTAAAACATTATTTATTTATTTCAATTTTTTATGAATTTTGAAAGTATCTCTTGACTTAACAAAAAATAATAATCAAAATAAACATCTTAATTCGACTTCAACCGGATGACCATATAATAATGCTCTAGTCTTTATGGTTCATCACTGACATAAGTATTAATTAAAAAAATATCGTTAAAATGGTATTTTTATTCTCGTCTCACCTATTTTAATTTGGCTAAAAATCAACAAGGAGTAAATTTTTTACATTGGATGGATCGTTTCTACGAGTAGATAAATAAAAACTTCCTGTTTGTTAAAAATACTAATTTCGTTGTTGTTGTACTAAAATAACTTCTATATCATAAAAGTTGTTTTTAATTAAACTTTATTTAATTATCTAATAAGTATTTTGCTATAGAATGGTTCATAACATATGTCTATATAAACTGAACTCTAGACTTTAGATAAACACTCTGTTTTGTAAATAGCGGGGGGTTAAAAATAAATTTTAAAATACAAACGAGAAAATTCATTTTTAAAATTAAATTTTTCACGATTTCTAGGGAAAACTGAAATACACACATAATATGTTCGTATAAATATATGCGATGTTTATAATTATTCACGCAGATCGGCACGTCTCTATATTACTCTTCTAATTTGAGCTCGCACAATGTTTAGTTAATTAAAAAATTTACTTAAAAATATTAATAAAAAAAATCGTTTCTAGTACCTTACCCATCCCCCTGGTTCGTATTACGAGCGATTCAGAAAATATGAACGTACTACGCAGATTTTCAACGAGGCGTTGATACGACAAACGGAATTGTACATAGTAATGAAAATATATTGCTCTATGCTAGAAATTCCATTTACATATTCGTTTGTTTAGTGTGGCAATTGTATAGATGTACCTTGGGGGGTACTTTTCTTTTGTGCGAAAAAAATATGATTGAAAGAATGAGAAATTGTTTTTAAGTTTTCGAATGGTTATGGTATATGAAGATTTCAAAATTTATATAGTCATCAGTTCTAACAGTGGTTTGAAGCAGTACTAAGATTTCTCGAGATGATTAATATTCTTAGAAAGCAAACACATTTGTTATGATTATCGAGTATTAATTGATTGTTGTTCATCGTAGCAAATCGAGAATCAGTCCATCATGCAGAGATCTGTTAATAGAAACCAAACTTCTTCTTTGACAATTCTGTTTAAATCGATTTTTACACCTATATATAACGATATGATTACGCATTATTTGTATGTACTAATTTTGTGCACCATTTGAATTTTCAATTTTATTATATAAATTTGTATATATAGGCAACCTACAATAAACCAAACAAGAATAGGCTAAAACCACCTACGATTGCTATATATACTCAAAATAGATCACGTTTGTGAGTGGGTCGTGAACAAAATCATTCATCTTTCTATAAATACAGCCAAGAATTTAAAACAAAAATTATATATATACGTATATATACCTGGTGTAATTAGCGAGTAAAGCTTTTCATACACCGCAAAAAAGTTCGTTCACTCAGCTTGGTTTTTATATCGCAATTAATCATAGAAATAAATTAAAATTTAATTTGATTTATTTTTGTATACACAACACGCGAGATGAACATATTACACAGTGCATAAGTCTATATACATATAGGTCTTATACGTTTCGTAAGCTAATGGTACTTTGGTATCATCGTATTTGATATAATCAATCATCCAAAGTTATCTAGGATATAAAACTTTGTTGTAAAACAAATTTCGATTTTTTTTGCATTCTGTGCCATAAGCTTACGCTCACGAATACTATAATGTATAAAATTATATACAACAGAGAGATATGTAAAGTTTTTTTTCCAAGCAAGTAATTCTGTAATCTAAAACGAATTACTTAGTAAATTATATGACACTTGTTGTTGAAAGTTTTATGTTAACCTCGAATTATTTTTTAATTTTTTGTTGTTGTTCTTTTATCGTTTACAGCTTCTTGTACGCCATGAATATTTATATACGTTTTCGTTCTTGTACTAGTATATAATATATATAGCTAGCTATATTGTAGTTTGAGCGTGGGGGTAGATACTGAAAATAATAAGTATAAAAAATTACGGTAAAAAATGATGATACTTCATATGATAGAAAAGTTTAATTAACTTATTATGGCAAAAAAAAGTTACGACTGTATATAGTTGCTTAATGGCACGTTCAAGATTGGTTTGTGGCGGAGTAGTTAAAGTTTATAAGTTTTTTTTATTTTTTACTATACTTTTAAAGTGAATTACGACAGACTATATGTTATAAAAAAAAGTTTGTTGGGAAAAAATTTGGCGTGCTGTAATTAAACGAATTAATAAAACTAGCTAATTACTACCTTGGAGGATTTTATGTTATATACTTTAATCTAGCTGTAGGAGCTATTTTGATATATATGCACTGGTATGAACAATTTACGTTGCATATTTTTGATACATTCTTATTTATCTTAGTAGTAAGAGTTTAATACCGGTATTTAGAGATGAGATAAAATAAAATTTAGATTGTATTTATTTTGTGTATAATTTAGTAGTTTTTATATAATTCACAATTTTATCGAACTTTTCTTTGTTTGAACTGGATGAACAATCCCAACTAGTCCAATTATACTCAGCTTTGCTTTACAGTGACTATGAGTACTGACTACTATACCTGCAAGTAATTCCATAAAATTTACAATTTAAACTTGCGGAAAAACTCATCAGAAATACTTTGTTATTTACGAATTGTGATAAAGTCTAATTGATTTTTCAGAAAAAAATCGCATTCAAATTCATAAAAGTTCAAACGATTTTGTACAACAATAAATATTCCAAATGCTTGAAATATGTTCAGTACTTTACTAGAAAAATGAAATCGACAGTAGATTTACAGAATAGATGGTACATTAGAGAACAAAAATGACAGAAAAACACTTCGCAAATTAAATTTAATCTATCAATAAAATGTATATATTCCGTACAGTATTCCTCAAAGGTAACGATGGAATCACAATATATAAAGTTCATTTCTTATCTTTGAAAGCGAACGAAATATACAAGAGAACAGAAACTTGGAGATGGATAAAGAAAACTTAAAAACTTAAATTGATATTATTAGTTTACTATATACGTATAAAATGTCTGAGATACATCAACGACATAACATTGTGTGTACAAAGAGTAAACAAAAGCGGTTGCGAAAATCTACACACACACACACAAATACACAACTCTTCAACTATATACATATATAATTTCATTATAACGAAAAGTTTTTTTTTAGTTTTTTGTATATCCAGACTTCTTTTTATTATACCTTTGTATTAAAAGAAAATGTTATAAAAATACTGTGAGGGAGGGTGGATTATTTTTTGCGTTGAAGCACAAGTAAACTCAAAAACAGAAGTAACTTTTTGGATTGTTGTTTTAGTAAAACTATATAAGAAAATGTTTAGTGTTGTGGAATAAAATTTGGCGGCGCCTCACGAAAACAATATTTTTGTAAGTAAACTAATTTCTACTAGCAAACTTATCAAGGTTAATCCTAGACTTAACAAATAAATTTGTAGGTTTACGTTGTAATAAAGTAAATTGCGTACGAAGCATATAATAAATGTACCATTACAGAATTTCTTGAAGTATAAATTATTCCATAAAGCAAAAAAACTTTCAACTAATTTAAAATATTTCTACAAACCTTCATTTATAATTTAATTAAAAGTTTATTTGTAACTAAAGTATTTTGCATTGTACTTTTAAATTAAAACACTTCGACCATTCCTAATACATATAAAGTAGAAGATACAACTGTTGATCAATAAAAAAATCATATAAAATTTTTCTTTCCCAAATCTTTAATAAAATATAAATTATTTAAAAGCTTCTTGATTTTATTCAACAGTCAATCAGAGTTTTTCTTATATAGAACTTAATAAAAAGTTTTGGAATATATTGAACCTTTTTGATTTATTGTGTACAATTTTTACTGTGGGTAGTTGATCTTCATAAGAAACTGACAATTCTTAAAATAATAGATGGAAATTGCAGGCAAGGCCATTTTTATGTTTATGTTTATATATATATATATATAAATATATATATATATATATATATATATATATATATATATATATATATATATATATATATATATATATATATATATATATATATTCATATTTATATACCTTTGTCTCATGATGGGTTTGCTTATGTGAAATAATGATTGTCACAATAATATATGTAACGTAGTCCGGTCATAATAAATTGTTTTGAATTATACTTACAATTTTTAATTATTACTTACGATTATTTATTTATTTACAAAAATATCATTTAAATTCATTGAGAATGCCACATTTTAAAACACGGATCGGGTATAATACGATGACCTATCCCTTTGTAGTTGTGCTACAATGTATAGTGATGTTATTATTAACTGTGATTAATTATGTCATCCAGGTAGTTGCGATAATAACTGAGATTATGCCTATGGAAAGCGGTAGTATAATATTTAGACCTTTTTTGAAACCAATTTTTCTCTTTCAAAATGTAAATTTTTCGTTTACTCATCAACTAACATTATAGTTTGAAACATCATATAATTCTTATCTTTCATTGTATAAATTCCTGTTCAATTTGCAATAACATTAAGTGCATGAAAAAGTTTCCTTCATTATAATAATCAAGTCGGATTAAAACACCCCTATTAACGATAAAATTAACAACTGTTATAAATCAATAAGATGCTTTAAAAATATTCAAATTAATAAAAACAAACTTTTATACTCGTTCTCAACCATAGTCAACAAAATTCACGTTCCAATTAAAAGACACTTCTTCAAGAAACGTTCATTCCACCAAACCTCAAATAAATAAGTTAGCATTTACCAGCGTAGTGCCTCCGCATATTATCTTCACACGAACACAATAAAATCATGTATTATAACATATTTCACCCACTAATTTCGAAACAGCCAAGCATACACAAACACACCCACACAAATTATATAAAAACCATAAATATTCCAAAAAATAATTTAATTAAATTTAAATTTTTGCTCTTAAAACGAAAGATTTCGAATATAGTATAGTTCAAAATAATTAACTATAATTTATGGCGTTTTAAAAAATTTATTTTTCTTAATAATTTTTCCATTTTCTCTACTTTGTTCATATTTTCTATAACAATGCGACAATACGACGATAAAACGGAAAAACAGAAGATTATTTTTTGGGAAATTTTTTATTTCATTTTTCATTTGACTTTTATGAAAAAATAATTTGATAAAAATTATTTATCTCCTGCAAAACGAAAATTACGAAAAGAAAAGAACTTTTATATTGTTTGTATATTTCTCTTATTAATATCTGTATACCAAAAACAAAAAAATATTACGAAAGCTCAAGAAGAAAATATCTATATACATACATAGATAGTACATAAATATATATACTTACTATCGAATATGTAGAGAGATTAGAGACGCATATGGTTATGTAATGTTTCACAAAAATTTTTCCATATTTTCCATTTTCAACATATATTACACATTTTTGTGTGTGTTATGTAAGTTATTGTTCGTGTGTTCATATTTGTGTATGATATATGACTCATCGCAAAACAAGATATATGTGTACATACTATATATGTACATAAATACATGTATAATAAAAAAAAACTTAAGTTAGATTATGTGACGCATGTATAAAAAAATAAATAAATTATAAATGTTAAAGCTTTTAATCTTTAATATTTATATCTTATAATCACAGCCTATATTTATATGTATTTAGTATGTGTACATGTTAGTGTTGTGAAGTAATTAGATTCAAATAATAATAATAATAACAATAGTATTATTTTGATCCTAATTTGTGCATAATTGACACAATTGTGGGCATTTCATCCATGTTAAACTCAGTATCACCCTATTCTTGACCATGTAAACGATTATTGATCTCCCAACGGAGATCACATTAAAAATATAACCAGCACAAATGACACAAAAACTCAAGAGCTAATACTAGGATTGTAGTATGCCTGTATAACAACTTGCTTAGACGAATTAGAAAATGATTTTGTCTAGCCAAAATTGGATCTTTCTGCAAAACTTAAGACACCGCTTGTAATTCAATATATCCAAGTATTTTTCTTTGTTTAAATGCTGGCTAAACACTAGTTTTAAGTGCATATAGAATAACAGACATATGCTACATGTACATACATTATCTTGTCGACCACATTAGACAGTTAGTTGCAAACTGTGAAATATAATGTCTGTTTTTGTGTTTTAAAGCAAACAAAAGCCAAAGATCGTTACTGCACAATGTGCACAAACAAAAGAAATTATTCTTGTTCAAAACTACAACTATGTATATATAGAGCGACATTGAATGCACAATGTATCCACTATACATTAAGTTATTAAAACTGAGATATATAATAAAAAATAAAAATACAACAGACAATCGCACATTTCAAATCTACTGTACTCAAATATACAAATCCCGCTACTTTCGTCTATACCCATGTACATGTATATCTTTTAAGATATATCTACTTGTCAGATGAAAAATGAATAATAGATATTCAACATAGAACGAAAGCACAACAATATTTAATTTAATATCCAATTATGTCACAACTCAACAGAAAATGGTAGATTATATATAATTCTTGAGATGAATGTCTCAATTTAATAAAGACACATAGACAATATAATATAGACATCTTTGATACTTGAATTTCGTGTTAGGAAATTCTTGAAATTTATACTTGTATACATCTTCGTATAGGTTGAGAATTTGATTCAAAGAACTGTATATACAGCAGATAATAAATAGAAAGCTTTTCTTTTGGGACATCAATGCATTGATTGAAATCAATATCAAAATTCTACAGAAATGCCAATGTCATATTAACATTCGATTACACATTACCCATTTCATTGCATATTTTATATCGGTAACTATATTTAAATTAACGTAAATTGTAGGAGTATGTGTGTAGAGGTTCTTTTTCGATTTCGACACAAACAGATTAGCAAATTGAATTTGAAAAAATATATATATTATAATTTAAAAATTATTGTAAGATCTGTTTGTAATTTTATTTACATTAAATTAGAACGAACTTATATAATACAAACATAATTTCCAATTTTCAATTTTCTTCGAAATTGAATTCGTTTTGCCTTTATGGAACATCTAAAATAATATTGATAAAATAAAAAAAAAGAATTTTTTATTCAATTATGTTAAGAGATGAAATAAATAAGAAAATAATTATATCGTCTTGTCGATTATAAATATACTTATTTATAAAAATCTTTGTTTTTATTTTTTTTTTATGGAAATTATGAAAATGTTAATTTAATTAGAAATTAGAAACGAGAAGTTGCTATAAGTGGTAATTAGACTTGTATTAAAATCATTCCTATAACATAAGAGGATTTATTTGATCTTAAAAATAAATGTTTTTTATTTTACTTTGTACTCAAGTTGTTTTTAAATGATTTCGGTAAATATATTTTAATAAGTATTACCAATATAAATTTAGAAATAAATAACTGAGCTTATTTCAACAAATTATTAAAAGCATTTATCCCAGTATGTATTTGTACTTGCTTGTAGGTTGTAATGCAAATATATATTTTAATGAGAGAAATAACTTTACTTATTTCAACAATATCGTTTATGATTTCATTTAACCGGGCTTTTCATATTCCATACCAACTGACTTCAGTTCTTAGTGATCTTGACTACGAAAACAAATCATTATACCATATCTATTTATAAATACAAGGTTCTTGAGCAACCTATTGTATACTCTTAAACTATTTCAAAGCTTCTCAAGGCGAATTGTTTTGAGATAACATGATAAACCATTAGCAAATAAAACAATCAAAACCAGGCAAGTATGGTGCACAAATTATCTGGGTTTATGTTGTGCAAAGAAATCCTTCTTCGAATGGTAGAATAATAAATGAACAATTAGTTGAAAAACATCTGTAAAACAAAGCTACATTATAATTAGGACTAACGAAAATTTTATTGTTCTAATAGACCCAAAACGATATATATCATAATCAATTATATGGTATAAAAGACATTATCCTATATGGCTATGCAATTAGGTCAAACATATGTATTGGAATTTTTTTCCATGTCACAGCTTTAAAGTAGAAACTGTAATCAAAATATACAGATATATATATATATATATATATATATATATATATATATATATATATATATATATATATATATATAACGTAAAAAACTGTTCATTTTTATCAAGGCCATAAACAAGTTTTTCGCCACAATATCTTCATCCCTTGTATAGAACAATACTTTTTTTAAAATAACATCCTTCCGGATAATAAAATTCCAACAAAAGCTTTTTATATTATTTTGCTGGCATTCGCACTTCATATATACTATCGCTATTACAAAGTTTAATAGAATACAACCACACAACAGAAAACAAATTAGCAGAAGAACTGTAAAAAAAATCTAAAAAATTTTAGTAATTTTCCTCTTCTTCGAAATAAAACCACGACAACCACCAACAAACACATCGCTTTCACTTAGATTCGCAATAACAAACCAAATTTGCTATTTATAATGAGTTTATTTGTCAGTATTAAACCATTTGCGATATCAGTCGAGAACAAAGGACTACCAACATAAAAAACCATATCGAACGAGAAAGCTATAAAAGGAAATGATGAAAAATTAGATGATTTATATACTATCCACGATGGAAATTCGAATTTCTGTTATGGTTTTATATACTTGAAAAAATTATGTAATGTGGGATATAGTCGTTGTTGTCGTGGTCCTATGAATATATATATTTTTTTTGTGACGTGGCATATTTTTTTTATATAATATTTTGTTGTGTATCAGTTTCTCTCTGTTTTCAAGGTGAAATACTTTTCTGATGTTATTTTTTCCAATTGACCTGTAAAATATTGACCTGATATTCAAAAGGCAAATTGTAACGTGGGTAACGTATAAAAATAAAAACGTTTACTTCGCATAGTGTTGTTGGAATTCATGGAATCGGAAAAATAGAATATTACGGTTAAATGATTCGAAAATCAAACGCGGATGAAAAGGAAAATTGAAAATGACATTAAAAGTGTTAAGTGAGATCTTTTGTTAACTTTTGTAGAATACAGAAGTTATTGATTTAAATAAATCTGTATTAATTCATAAATCATAGAGTATCAATATTACATAGCATATAATTCTAATTCGAAACTCTGTTTAAAATCATTTTAATTTTATCATCAAACAATAATTTAAACGAACAAATTCTCAAAAT
Organism: Tipula lateralis; assembly: GCA_963932295.1. Classification (NCBI taxonomy): domain Eukaryota; kingdom Metazoa; phylum Arthropoda; class Insecta; order Diptera; family Tipulidae; genus Tipula; species Tipula lateralis. The sequence continues at coordinate 1,473,779 of OZ010736.1, read as the reverse complement.
ATTTTTATAATAGAATGATAAACTACATGTATATGAAAACATTTTACCCCAAAAAAGAAAAATATTAAGTAAAGATTAAAAATTCTAATTAATAATTATATTGTTGTTAAATTTACGATAGCAAAAAATTTATTTTGTAAAGAAAATATTTTCATATTTTATATTATCTTTGGGATGAAAGAAACGAAATAATTCATTATAATATTTCTTTAAGAAAATCCAATTAGGGAGGTTTTTGGTTTAAGTGTTTGCACTCAAAAGTGTCGTCGGTCACGACACTGTGACCGACTGTGACTTTTAATACAGTAATTAAATTAAATTATTATAATTATAAATTATGACAATTCTAAAAATTAAACTTTTGTCATATTTCAAAAATGGGCAACCTTACATGTCAAAATTGTTCGCCATAATTTCGCAGACGAAAAGTTGTACAGTAAGTACTGCAGTCCAGAGCAGAATTTTTTTACTCGCTCACTTTGACTATATATCGTTCCTAAACTGAATACATATTAATAAAATAAGTCGTAATAAAATAAAAAAATCGAAGTCTTAATATAACACAAAAGAAGTATAAAAAATAATATTTTATTCACCACCCGTTATGGTTAAAAAAAAAAAAAAAAAACAAACAAAACCCGAACATTAAAAAATAAATAAAATCCCTTACACTTTTGTTTATTTGTCGTCCCCACAATCACTCGTCGAAATATATTATTTTCATCTTCCATTTTTTATTTATGTGTGTATTGTTGTTGGTTTTGTTGGTAATCTTGAAGATTTAAGAATTTATTTCATCAAACGAAAAATGTCATTTTATTTCACGACACAAAAATATGACAAGAGACGTATTATATATATATATATATAATATATATATATATTATGAACGGAATGGTGTTTTGATGATGTTGGAATATTTATTTTTATCGAACCTAAATAAGAAATAAAAAAAAATCAAACAATGGCGAATGGAAAACCATTTCCTATTTTCCAATCAATTGTTATTATATTATTCTCGTGTACTTTAGATATTTTCCTCAAACAAATCCAATAATAATTTACTAAAAATGGGAAGAAGACAATTTTTTTTGTTTTTTAATTCAATTTTAATGTACGAGTACGAGTCGAGTGTATACTGTATATGATAAAATTTAAGAAAAAAAAATATTGGCAAGATACAAAAAAAAAAATCTTAATGTAATTTTTATACATCTTTACAGTTTCTATATTTAATTTCTTTAAGTATATATGATCAGTTTGTTGTTGTTGCACAGCTGTACTCGTAACTATAGGTAATTTTAATCGAAAAATAAAGAAATTTCCAATCGATTTTAAATGGAATTACATACTTTAATTAAATTATAATTTGAATTAAATTATTATTCACAGTACGTTTTAGGTTGATATAAATAATGTGGTTTACGATGTCCACTATCAATAATGAACTCAATCATGATATTACATTTTTTGAATCACGTTGATAACAGTTTATTGGGTATTGGTCAGATATTAAATTCCTAAAATTAATTAAATATCTATATTTTTCTTCTTATTTTACTAATCATAAATTTTTTTACTCTTATTTCAGGTATGTACCATCATGTTATCACACCCCAATTAAAGGTAAAATTTTATTTCGGTATGGATTTTGTAAAATAATATTTTGTATCAGGATTGTTGTTTTTCCTTTTATTTTCTGCAAAAGTTTGATTAATTGGGTGATATTGCGTTTCAATTTTGATTATTTGTGTTGATGGTTAATTATTTCTGAAGTAGCTAAATAAAATATTGGTTAGTATTTGGAATCAATTTACAATTTTTGAAACCATTCTCAGTTCATCAACAAGTTTAACTATTGTATCCGCTCAAGTGGAAATAATTAATTTGTCACAATAAGAATATTTAAGCAATATTCCATTCGTCAACATTGTTTTCAGTGGGGAGGTATTATGTTCACCTAAAACTAACTCTCATAATCTTTAAATTTAACAATTTACAAAACATAAAAGCTACACGAAACTTTTCTGCAGAGAGTTTTGTTTTTTACTGATTAAACATTTTATTATACAATAAGAAACAAATAAAAGTATTTTAAGTAAATATAACAGATAACTTTATATTTAAATATTATATAATTTTTGAATTTTGTAGCTATTACTGTTTATTAACCTTTCAAACTCAGATTATTACGGGGAATACAACAAAATACTAAAAAAAGGGTTTTCCAACCGAAAGAAATTTTCTTCCCAAAGTTCATTGGATTATATTGAAATAAAATATCTAAAACAATTTTCGAACCGTATATATAAACGTGTATCCAAAAGAAAACAAGGTGGTACACAACACAGGTACACGTGTGTGTGTGTGTTTATATAGGTGTGGTTGGGTTTAATCTTTGAATTTTAACATAAAAAGATACTGATGAATTTTAAATAAGTTACCAAAAAGTTAAATAAAAAAAATCGTTTTAACAACAACACGGTACCGAAAATATTAAAATCTATTTAACTTTAATGACTATAAACGAAAATCATCTGTTGGTAACGGTAGAATACACACACATACACACACAGAAACAAAAAAAGGAAATCGGGAAATTAATGAGTTTGTAATAAAATTAAATGTTATATACGCCAATATGCAATAAAAAAAAACGGAGTAAAGTAAGACAGTTTCATTTCTCTTTTATTTAACTTTTTACCTTTATGCTTGAGATATACCTTTTCAAATTGATTTAAAACATTTTCGTTAATTGAATGAAAATGAATTATGCTTTGAAGAATTTATGTTAAAATTAGCATTTGCATCTCGCCGGTTTAGGGGCGTTCCCATAATTAGGCAATTGAACTACTGTATAAATTAACGGTTTTTTTTTTAAATTCAACAATTTTTACTATAAAACCATTTATTGGTTTATTCATTTGAATCAATATCCAAAAATCCAACTGAACTGAAGTTAAACAATAATTAAAAGGAAAAGCTTTAAAAAGACTAACTTTAATCTCGCGAATATTAATAACACGCAATCTCCACTTATATACATTTTTATCTTACCTTGATGGGAAAAAATATAAAGCGAAACAAAAAATTAGAACAGTAATAATTTAGACAAAAGAAAATTAAATTCTTGAATAATTAATTATTTCTTTGTTGTGCGTATATGGTATACGAGTATATACGCGTGAAAAACTGCGGGCGCGAAACAAAATTAGCAACTGCCACAGTGAAAACTAATTTAATTATTATTCTGTGATATATGTCATCGTTCGGTGAAAACACATGAAAATAATGGAACGACAACACAACATGACATCCGTCATTTTATTATTTGCCTCAATTGTGTGCATGATAACGTTAAGTGATTTCGTTAAGACAGCCAGTATAAATAGAATTTGTAGCTAAAATCTCGTGTTTATAACAATTAATTTGGGTTGTTCTGACAAACAACTGTGCAACGGTGGATATACATTTTTCTGTTCCCATTTTATTTATGATATATATATATATATATATATATATATATATATATATATATATATATATATATATATATATATATATATATATATATATATTATTCTTAAAGCTTAGCTAATTCAACTATCTCGAGGGCCATTATGATATCTCACCACATATTAATCACTATTTCAATTGAAACCCGATCCTCTACAATATTTTTCACTAGTTTTTCTTTTTCAGTTATAACAACATTGATTTTAATACATCAACTATTTTCAATTTAATTTACGTCTGTCCAACTAGGCAATCATTGTTTAAAAACCTTTCCTTTAGTGTGTACTTGATAGAATACTTTGACGTTATACAGGTGAGAAAAAAATTACACTACCGACATTGATAAACAAACCTGAAAATTATTTAACTAATTGTTTTAATGAATTAGAATTATTAAATCAACCATCCCGAAATTACCATATTGTTCATTTTGTTTATCCTCAAATCATCTTCGAATTATAGCTAACGATAGTGAAAAAAATTTAATTTTGCCATATCCATCTTATGTCTCATCACTTAAAATCTTATCAACATTGTCACAATGAACAACCCTCTCTTTTATTATGATGGTAATAATAACGATAACAATAATAAGAAAAATGAAGAATTGTGTCATTTACATCGCATCAACCCTATAGCTGAGACGAGGCTATATATGTATATAAACAAATTCCAACTCTCGACGATATAGAGTAAAATCGAACTTAAGTAGATGTATGTGTGTGTGCATTATCCGGGTGAAGAAAAATGAAAACAAATAACAATGAGATGAAAATACCTTTCCCACTTTTCTCGTTCCTTGTATATTTTTTGCTTTCTTGTGCAAAGTGGGTTTTCTCCCACTTTGTTGTGCTTATTTGATTGTATATGTTGCTGTTGGTTTTTATGATTATTATTCTAATCTTTTCTTTGTGAGACATTACTTTGTTGTGCTTGTGTATATGTATGTTGGTCGTATATTGATCAAATGCCGAGGGCAGTGTGAGAATATATAATGGGATAAATGATTAATTGAATTTTGTGTTGCAGGATGATGTTGAGATCAGTTGAGATAGTATTACAACAGCATGATAATACCCTTAAATTTGATGAAAAACACGTACATTTTTTGTTTTGCTTTTGGTCGAGCTTTTTGAAGAGGTTCATTGTTTAAAAGAGTTTTTGTATGTATGTGCTTTTTTATATCATATTATAAAATAGATACATAGATTGTATTCGTTATCAATTTTAATATACCAAATTTCTTATATCTGCTGTATATAGTTTAGTTTTTCGTTGAGTTTCAACAATAGATGCTATTAACTATGCAAAAACTGTTTTGGAAAAATGCTGTTTATTGATGTTAACAACTAACAAAACATGAATGTTTTACCAACTATCGTTACTTGTGTGTTATCTGTAAAAACTGGGAATATATTTATTCTACAGTTACAACTAAAAATATTGGCTAAAGTTGCACGGAAGTAGAATGACCTACGTTTCGTTTTTTTACGTATTAACAGCAACATTCTTTGAAAAACGTGAACTTATTCGTTTGACTGCTACTATGCCATTAACCCAGCTGCAATAATAATTGATCACGGGCTGTTTTATATAACTGAATGAACTTTGGATGGTATAAAGTTAAAAAAAAATATAACGCGTTTTAAAATGTTATCAATTACTATACCATGTTATCATTTCAACTTCTAAAAGAAAAAATATTATGCTATGTTATTGGTTTCGACATCATTGTACTTCCTGGAATGGCCTGTAATTTTCCAGTCAACCTTTTCTTTTAGTTTCTATGACCTTTTCAAATATTATACTATAATCTTTTTTACACCCATACTGAATTTTACTGTATTATATATAATCATTTGTTACCTGACTAATTTACGTCACTATTAATTTATTAAGATATTGTGTTTTTAGAAACACATAAATCCTTCTACGAGAAAAACAAATGTTTAATGCGTCTAGTATGCGAAACAAAAGAAAATGATAAGATTTTCTAAACCTATATAAACATTAAGATATAACATTAAAAAAATCAATAAATAATAATATAAATCTAAAAAAAAATAATTTTGGTGTTTGTAAATCTAAAACCATCGTAAGAAAATGAAAAAAACCCGTACGGAAAATCCAAAATAAATCACAAAAAACAAATCTAACCTAATCTCTTCTCTAATAATCACAGTTACAATTAAATTGGATGGATCTTTATCTGTGCTATATCTTCATTAATATTTCATTCAATTATATTCATTTCATATTGAACAAAAAAAAAGGAAAAGGTAAGAACTAAGAATACAAACGTAAACGAAACGAAAACCAACACCCACGATCCGCCTAAACTATTTTATTTCTTGAGATAGATTCGGATTTATCCATCAACCTTTCCAGTCGTTTGCCTGTATTTATGGCAGACAAGCAGCATTCTAAATAAAAAACATATTAATGTAACAATTCAAGATGGATAAAAAACGATTTTCCACAGATTTTTTCCATAACTATAAACATTTCACGAATTAACCATAACAAAAGAAAATCGTATAGATTGATAAACAACGAACCAATGAATGGTTGAATTTACACTAAAAATAAAAAGTTAATGTTGAATTTATTAAATTTCGAAATACATTAACGTGCCTGTTCAATTTTTAGTTTTATGCACAATGTATATATGATTTTAAAGTAATGTTCTCTGTTTAAAAATCGCGAATTAGCGTAGGATTTTTTATTTTATCTGTGATTTATTGAATTGATGATTTATTGAATTGATGATCATGAAATGTTCAAAATTTTCATAGAATTAGAGCCAACCTAGAGATCCCATTCCATATACAAATTGTTGTCATCGGTTTTGCTCTCACCGTTCTCCTTCGTTTGACCTTGTCACTAGACGGAACATCATGTATTTTCGGCTATACTCAATGTTGAAAACATAAACCATGTCTCAGTTTGAAATACCTTAAATATATAAATAATGATTTCCTCAATTTGATCTATATAAGCAACGAGTGGAAACAGATTATCCTTATAAGCTTTATATTCAAATGCATTTTCAAAAACCTAATTCAAATAAAGCGTACGCACAGGCCACAAAAGACTGCGAGCCCTGAAGTCACCAATTAACTTTTTATTCTTTTTATAATAATTAATACGTTGTTCCAACCTTTTTCGGTAAACTCAATTAAAATTATATAACTATACTCAATTTCCTAAATGTCTTTTTATACATCTAACCAAAAAGTTCCTAATGTTCACATGAATAGATCGAAACACAAATTTACCCTTGATTTAAATTTTTCCAAAATTTGTATTTCTCTAATTTAATTTTCTACACAATTTAAATCTCTTTATGTATACGAAAAGTTTTATTCCAGCTTTCCGCACCTCATTTCGGAGGAAAAGTTTTTGTTTTTTTTAACAAGCTGAAATAAAATTTATATTTTATTTTTGCTCGAGAGGAGAGCTTGGCAGAAAAACAAAATCATATTCACCATTAAAAAATCAACTTCAACCCTTCATTATTATGCTCAATTGCATATTAAGGCAAATTGAAATAAAATATAAAATACGAAAAGCTTCAAAAAACTATATTATATTTTCACTATATGTATACCATTCGGTTGTCTTTCCCGCATAATATAATGTTGGGATTTTCTTTTGTTTTGATTAGATACATTTTAGTATAAAACGTTAGTTATACATAAAAAAAAAGCTCCAATACAAAGTTTTATTTTGTATCGTCCTTTTTTTGCACCGTATTTTACTTCTTTATCCTTTTTCCGTAATAAAAATAACTGTATGTCGAATATAAAGCAAAAAACAAACGAACAAAACTGTTATTTAAACAAAGGATATACTATAAACATTTGCATTGTGAAAAGTACAGCTTTCGACATCGTATATAAAATGTATAAGTTTGTGTTAATTTTAGCTTTTAGCTTATCGAGGTGTGATTTATAGAGACACGGTCCTACAGAAAATATTGTGTATATAATAAACAAATGTTAACTGTAAGACTGTGTCTTTATGGATCATTTAAAATGCCATCAAAATCGAATGCCGCAAAAAGTAATAAATACCACCTCGCCAGACGTGTTCAAATGTGTACATATTACATATTATACAAAAAATAATAATAATACTAGCACACAATAAATTTCCCAGCTTTTTATATACAATATTTTATTTATGTTTAATCAATAAAACCAATTTTTTCGATTTTTTATTTATATCAATTGCCACAACTTTATTTATTTATTATTTTTTTTTTTTAAATTGGGTGCATGCAAATTATTTTACATTTCACATGATTGAGGTAATTTCATTTTTGTCTCGTTTTTTTAAGCATATGTTAATTTTTGGGAATGAATTTATTTTTTTGGTAATCAAAAACAACATATAATTTGATATAAATTAACCAAACAAACCCGTATAGGGATGTAAACGAGTAGTTTATTTTTTGCAAATTGTCAAAAGCATAATTAAAGTCATTTTTCTATATAGCGGAAAAGTTACATACTTTTATTTAATTCGAGTATCTCGACTAAGCAAAGTTTATATTAGTACTAGCTTTTCTTTATATTAGTACTAGCTTATTTTATAGCACAACAATTAGCCAAGACACAATCATTTAGTTACTATAAATGTTTTACTATATCTTTGGTGCGCATGGTTCTGTAAAAATTTGTTTAGCTCAGACACAATATATTCGAATAGTTATTTTGTTTACTAGTGGTATAATTCTTTTTTATACCATTTCCAGTTTGTAAAAATAAAATAATATATTTTCAAAGTTGTATAAAAGCTTCTATGTATTATTTTAGGAAACCTTATCTTCCATTTTATAATGTTTTGAATTTGTTTGTTTCTTGGGTAATATTATTCGCCTAAATGTTGATATGAATTGTATTAATAGTTTCTGAGTTTCAATGATACAATTTTACTAACGAAAGCTTAGTTGGTTGTGTTCTTAGATGTAATATATGCTGAATCGGTTTCGAACAGTTTAAATCAGGAAAATATAAAACAATGATTTTATATATTTAATTGAATTACAATGTAGCCAAAGAGTAAATTAAAGAGTTTTAAGTTCGTTTTAAATAACCGGTTGAACCCTTTTTATCATTTATTATAAATTATTGGTTATTTAAATAACAGCATTATAATTTATTTTATACCTTAAGCTTTACTTTTACTCTTACATACTTAATTTTTATGTTAAGAACTTTATATAAGTTTGTCATAGACGTCAATATATTAAACATTTCCAAATTATTTAATTGGTTCTGGAATTGATACCTCTGATAGTTTTGATAGTTATTTTATTCCATATTTTTTCCAAAAACTTTTCTAAAGTTTTCGAATTTATATCGTAAACAATATAGATATATTGTTTATTAGACTACATAAACAGTTATTAAAAATAATTTATATTCCCATAACAAGATAAATTTGAGTTTTATCATAGATTTTATTTACTCTAATATTTGGACAAAGTTATTTATTTACAAAATAAATTACAAATTTTAAATCGATAAAACTGAATTAATATAGTATTTCAAACACAAATATGAGTTACTAATAAGATTCTCTGCATCAAAGCTTTTAATTCTTTCATTATAAACATACAAAAGCGTTATTGTTTCAATATTCTCAAACCTTCATCCTGTATGTGTATACGGCTTAAATTATGGCTTAATATACAAACAACTAATTTACAATTAAAAACTATAACTATTTTAATAATAACAATAACCATACAAAAACCATATTAATTTTTAATTGTTTATTTACATACATGTAGTATTGCGGATGTACATGATTATTAAATCAAAGAACACAAAAGCATGGGAAAATTTTGAGAACGACAGAATTTAAGGATTTCTATGTTATTATTTTGAGAAAAACTTGTTTATTGATGCTCTGAAATAATTTCACTGAGAAACAAAACCTGCTTTGGCATTTTATATATGAAATGGTGAGTATATGTGCGTCAGTACATACGAAACAATAGTTAGGTACATATACATAAAAACGTTGGATTTATCGCTAGTTTTAGAGCATAAAATTTAATGTTTTTCACATCCCTAAGCATTTTTATAAGTACTAATATTTTACTAGTAATTGTTTTTGGTTGCTTACCTACATATACGATCTTAATTTAAATGACGGTAGCACATATACTTTAACTACTATCGTTTTTTTATTCTGATTGACTTTAAGTATAAAAGTTTGTATATTAAAGCTTTTATTGTTTTTGTTATCAAATTAACACACTTTTTAGCATAAACTTTTATGGAAAATACGTTTATATTTGACATGTTCTTTTGTTGACGTAGAGGAAAAACTCAAACTATGTGTAAAGTACTTATAGCGTTTACAATTCTTATTTTTTAATATTATGTTTTATGATTTTGTATGTAGAACTTTAAAAAATTAATAAAGCTTTTTCCAAATCGGTTGAGAACTACTACATAAACTATCTGGTGGATGCTCCACTCTAAAATCAATAATCAGCATATGAATGTTGAAGCTATAAAAAAACAAAATATATGCGGTGTTTGTTATTAAATAAATTAACTCCGCTTCTTAAGTGATGATGAAAAGCATCGAACGGAAGAAATATAGAGAGGTATTGTATGTTATCCAACTTGAGATGAATCTATGTAGAGCAACCATATGAAATGAAAGTGATTCCGTTGAACTAAAACTTGAGTGAATGCTGCGAATTCATTTTCAATTAAAAATAATTTTATCTGGTTTTGAAATATTGATACATAATTTCGTTCTAACCTTAGGCCACATCAGTTGTACTTACTGCGACATTATTTTTACCCGCATGATGCCTTTTTCATAAAGCAATGTGACTCCATAAAATTAATTCCTCATCGGCTTCTTGCTTTTGTTAAAATATTCTATTATTGATCGTTACCTTAGTGCACAACTTACTCTCGGAAATACTCTAACAGTAGAGTATTCGATTGTAAGACAACAATATTAGTTTTGGAGATGTGATGTGACGTTTTACAGTAAACATCGTTCATTATTAACTTAGAACTTAGGACAAATGTTTAACCTCATTAGCCCTTTGAAACGAATTTGCAATAATAAGTGGCCAATAATAACAATAAAAATTATTCGGTTTAAAAGTTAAAAGCTGTTATGAACTATAAAATTTAAAACCTGCTTTATACTTTATAAATTTTCGTTTCAACAAAACATCCGTTAAACAAATGATTGTTATTTCTCAGAAACCTCACACATTCCTATATACCCCAACAAATGCTTTATTTAAAGTCATCCCCAAATACAGGTGAATGATACAGCTTATAAGTGATTTTTTCTTATTTCTATCTTAATTATTCCTCATGAATACTCACACAACCAATAAATTATCACTTTTTTGCTATTTTTATATTGTCTTTTCACGAAAAATAGCAAAAAAAATTGAAGATAAGTTGTTTTAGCTGTTCTGTACCTATATCTAATGCCATGCAATACACACACTCATATAAAAAGCACAACTCGGCAAATAAGCAAAAAATCAAAATAAATTCTCAAGAAACAAAAACTTTTATGAACATTTACGTGAAAGATACAGAGAATTTTAATTGTCACGTTATCAAAATAATTTTGGTGTTATTGTATTATTTTATTTAGTATCGCACATAAAATTTTATCATTCACCATAGTTTTATAGTTCAGTGAATTTTCTTAAAATAGCAGAGCAAATTTAAACAAAATAATTCCAGATCTTAGATAAAACTTATATACACACACTCACATTAAATACCAACGATGGTGGAAGACAATGTTTGTTGTCGTTGTTTATCGAAATTTTTTAATTAATTAGCATAATTTTACATAACATATATGTAATAACATCTATGTACGACTATATACTATATAGTAGAAAAGATCGAGTGAGATGTTTGTTTTATCCAAATTACCAAATATACTCGTACATAATTTGCACTAGAATATTAATTAGAGAATATCAATTCTGAATATTAACAAAAATTAAAAATTGTTAATGTGTAATTATTTTTCGAATATGCACAAACAATAAATTTTATCTCGATACTAATACAAAATACATATTTAAAATTACATTATTTTCTTATCCTATACACTAGATGCTCTACAAAGTTCTACGTACCAACATTATTTAAGTTTACGAGTGTTTTTGTTTAATGTCCGTTAGCATTCTGTTATCATCCATATCGGGAAAAAAATGTGTACTTAATATTGGTATCGTGCTAATTTGAATATTTCGGCATGGTATAGTTATGTATATATAGTGATAGGGTATGGTTCGATATTTCTCTAATTTATTTACTCTACTAGAAAAAAGCACTCATTTCCAATAATTGTTTTGTCGATAGTTTTATAATATGGTGCATGTTTTGAATATATAAACTTGAAGGGTGATATTCTGATGATTTATGTGACTGGGTGGATATGGTTTCGACACATAAATATTATTTTTAGTTTATTATAGTATATATTTAATTAAAATACGTTGGATTTTATCGTGAAGCTTTCCCAATAATATTTTACCCATCCCTTTTTGTACATTTTACTTGTGTTGGAAAATCTCTGACCCTAAAAATTAATTTATAACTATATATTTAATTTTGCACTCAGCGCGTGTGATTATGAAAAGTTTTTCCGGATTTTTGATAAATTGTACGTCCGCTATAGATTTACCTATGGTGTAGCTTATATACATTTCTAGTAGAAGCTACGTGCTGTGAATGCAGAGAATCACTGATTGCAATTACTGCATTCACGTTACTGCATCGGTTGAGATTTTCTTATTTAAACTATATTAATAAAATATCTGCAAACAAAATATGATTTACTACTGACCATATTAGATGAGTTGACTTCATGGTCGAAACCTGCGAATATGTGATTACAAATTGATAATAAAATGAACATTTTATGCATATTTTTATTCCTCTATTCATTTGTGCTTAGTGCTATAGTTCACAAGTTGGAGCTCAGTGAGATTTTTACCTAGTGATCTGATAACCTTTTGTTCGCTGGTCGCTGCTGAACAATAATTCTACATATTAGAAGTTCGAACGTCTTAGAAAGAAAAGATTTGGGGTGTTAATAGCCTGTAAGCCATAGAGTAAAATAGTGAACAAATTATGATTGATTTTTTTTACTGGGAAAGCTTTCTATAATTGTAAATTATGCTGTTGCGATTACAATCGTTTTCCTGATGTTAACCAATTACATAAAAACACTGTACATCAAAAGTTGAGGCGAAAAAAAATACAATTGTGTGTTGTTAATTTTATAACCTAAAGATTAAGTCAACATCAGATGGGTTTTAACGTAGATTATTGATTGTCTATATGATTATAGCAAATGTTGAAATGTATACAATACTATATTATATATTATATATATTGGTATAGTTGGTTTGATTCGTTTGAACTCTCTTTGAATAATATTGTAATATCAATAGTAGAATTGGTAACGAGGGAAATGTTAACCTTTAAAATAACGCCAAAGGGATGCATCAAACCACTTTGTTTTATTCATATTTTAATTGTTATTTTGGTGTTACGTAGATCATGTTTATTTATATACTTTTTTCATTATAGGTAAGCCCAAATTTATAATTCTCACAAAGTATTATAACCACAAAGCAGTAAGTATTAATCATACGTTATTAGAGAATATGTTGCATCTTATAAACTTTGCCATATAGAAGACAAATAAAACTGATTCAAACCAAAATCAATATTCTTGAATATTATGGAATAACATATAATATAATATGTTTGTGTAACAGGTGGTTAATATAGATAAAAACTTGTTATTGGAACGAGGTGCTTTTCAAGATTGTGTCCTATTTTTAATACATATACGAATAATAATAGCCAAAAATAGTGACTATTGATAGTTTTCGTCATTTATCATCAAACAACAGTCATGAATTCAATTTCTACATTCTCGTATTTCGACTTTTTCTATTTAATATGCAACTTTACTCGATTCACAAACAGAATAGAAAAGCTTAAATCCGAGACATTTTCGAATTAAATTTTTACTAACTGATTTTTGCCATTGTTGAATAAAAGCGTGCTTGCTCATTCCAAGTTTAAATCAAACCAAAATGTATGTAACTATTTATATAAAAAATTGTCTTTTGTTTATTAACATGACATTCACAAAGGTGAATCATAAAAGATGTTCAATAAAACATAAATTTAACTAATGTTAGTCCCTAATATTTACAAACCAATTTCGGAGTTACATAAAATCATACAAAGAAGTAAAGCCTAGTCTAATAACTTAAGAGATATATAAATTGAACTTATTTTTTGGAACCTAGAAACCGTAATAATCAATCATTAAGCTTGAGTAAAAATAAGAAACTTTCTTGAATCCCCAAAAGAAATAAAATGGCGTCATATATACATAAAAAATACAAAATTAATTGTGAGAATTATTTCGCATCGTAATTATATTACAATCAGAATTTATGTTTAATAATTTATGAACATCGAAATCACCATCATAACGATGAAAACCGTTTTTTTTTTAAACTAATTAAATATGTTTCTAGTTCGAAATTAATTTCATCAGGTAACTACCAGATTTTAGGTCTACTGTACAACAATATATCAGTATAAAACAGAAAAAAAGCTTTTGTTTTTGATTAGTTCACAAAACATATAAATATTTTTTGAGCTTTCAGTATCCCTATTTTATTTGTTTATGCATGTGTATGTCATATTTTGCTCAAAAGCTTTGTAAAATATTTGTATATAGAATAAAGAGAATACGCTCTCTCAAATATGCTTTTAGTTTTTTATGTATACATATATTTGTCTCACTCGTACCATAAGTGAATATATCCGTTTCGGTTGAGCTTTTATTTTGTAAATCGTTTTATAAACTTTAGTTGTTCGTTGATTCTCGAATAAGAAACGCGAAAATTTAGTTATTGTTGTGCTCGACAATATATACTTTCGATTTTTAAGTGATTTTTTGAGTTATATTTGCGGGATATTTACGCGCGATTTTTTTAGTTGTATTGTGCGCGGATATTATTTCAAAGTGTCTAGAAAAATATTTTCGTGTATTAGGTATAAATTGCGGTGGCCAAATGATGATAAGTCATAGTTTAGTGTATAAATTTTGTGTCATGAGCTATTTATAGTGAAAACTAAAAAATATTAGTAGATTATGTTTAAATAGTGTGTATATGTATGAGACAACGAAAAACACTCAAAACGGATAAATTTTTGGATAACGCGATCAATCACAACATTTATGATATTTCATGTAAATATTTTTAAAGTTTATATATTTTTTTAGTAAGCTCAACTGATCTGATCAAATATTATCGTCGTTCAAGTCGGATGATGAATATTTTCATGACAGCAGCATCGTGTATCATTCAGTTCTATTATTCAGAAGACACAAAAAAATATATAAATATACTCGTGTCGTAGTAGATAAATAGAAAACATGCAAATAAAATTGATTTGTTTAAAGGGAAATAAATTGGAAAAATGTTTTTGTTTAGAACAACACATCCATATATCTTTCGTATCTGAAGCTACAATTTTTTGCTATATACATAATAAATACAGTATTTGAATATAAAGTAGTTCACAGATCTTTTGTTTGTTACAATTTCGCGGATGTGCGCGCTTTCGTTTATATTGTTCGATAACGTTCAATCAAATTACGTGTATTGCTTGTGTTATCGATGTATAAAATTGGTATGAGTATACACGACGCTTGTCAGGTTCATGAATATGTGTATTTAAATTACAAATATATACGACAAAGTTGTTTAGAAATTAAATTAATTTTGGTTTAGTGGTAAATATCTTGTACTTTTTATTAATTTGTCTTCTATATATGGATACAAATCAATTTGAATTCTTCTGAATACATCGATTTTGGTGGTAAACGTTTTATTGCTGTTCTAATTTCGAATTTACAGTCGAGTCGTATACTGTCGTTATTGATTTAGCGTATAGATTGTTAAAAAGGTTTATTTAAGAAGCTTACATTTTTGTTTTTTGACTATATAAATTAATTAATATTTAAAGCTTTTTAATCTTAAAAGCTCGTGTAGTCTACACACGATTATGTATAATTAAGTTTATTATTTAAAATGATATGAATAGCATTTATTATAAAAAGTTTAGTACATGCCAGAAATCTTATATAGCTTTGATGTAGTTAAAGCAGAATCACACTTCATAGAAATTTTAGTTTCGAAATATAGGTTATGACTACGCCATACTTGAATGTTTTTTACTATATAGTACTTGCCAACATTGTCCTTATAACGTACGAAAAATTATAGTTTATTTTTGATAGTGTTATAGCCTCACCAACTTCAATAAATAGTTGAACAACCTTATTGTTATAAATTTTAGAAATCAACGGTTATAGCACATTTATCATCAGGTCCTTTAATATAAATCATAATTCTTTGTTTGTAATATATGTAAAATTATGTATTTGTGTTTCTATTAAGCTTTTCAACAAATTGTTTTTCATTATTAACCTGCTGTGTGCTTGATTTTTGACTTGGCAACATTGGAAAACTATAAATTTTAATTTAAAACTTTGTCTTGTGTAATTTGTAGATCACAAATGAAAAACAAAATAAAATTGAATTAAAGCTTTTTGTTTTTGTGCTCTCCACTTTCTTTATAAGAGCTTTTTCTGTTGGAATATTATATAATTACAACAACTTTATTATTATTGTTTATAAAATGGGAAATAGTTGGTTTATGGCACAGTAAACGCTCAACCCTCAAGACAGTAAATTTTCTTTGGTATTGTTAGAATTTTTCTTAATTTCAGAGGTAATAAAATAAATTTGCTTAGTTTTATAGTTGTTTTTGAAATAATACCGTAACAATTATAAAAACAGAGAATTAAAATTAGTACCAACTTATGGTTCATGTCCATAATTTTAAAAAGCACTTACATATATTTGTCGGTTGATGTTATTAAAAAATTGTTGACCCTTTTATAGTTCCAAAAAACTAGACCAAAAATAAAACTCCAAATTAAATTATATTTTATCATTTTAAATTAAATTAGTAATTAAAGTTGTTGTTAAAATATGGAACCAAAACATATTTATCTGGGACACAACAATAACAATACGTTTTAGGTTTGCAATAAATTTATTCGTGCTCAAAAGGTAAGGACAAACCAATTTATTTTCCTTCTTTTGTGTTTCAAAAGTTACGTGAACAACACAAAAGAAAGATTAGTGAATGAGATCGGAAGGAGGTCCGGTCCGGTTCGAATTATATGGTTAATTTTATTGTTGTTGTTTTGTTGTAAAGCTATTGTTGACGACAAAAAATTTGAATATATTTAAATAATATTTGAAAGGGATTTTAATTCTTCAAATTTTGATACAGAACCAATGTAGAGACGAGAATATTGTTTTAATGTCAACTTGAAATATTAAATTATGTAAATTGTATAACAAACAAGAATCATCATTTTAGGTTTTGATTGATAAATTAATAATTCTATTAAAATTAATCTAAATTATTCATTGTTATATAATTAAATGCGTCATGTAGCTTTCTTAAATTTACTCTGCTCTACAATATAATTAATGCATTAGGTCAACAGTTCTAAAACGACCTGCCTCTCCAATTTATAATTTTAGAATTACTACGAGGTTAAAACATAATGACAATCCAGTGTCACAGTTTGTATATTACACATATTCTTTACTAGTTACCAATGCGATCTTATTCGCGTTTTCAATGATATTTTTCCATCTTTCGTAATTTTCTTAAGATAACATCAAACTGTTCTTTGCATAATTAAAGTTGACCATGTACAGTATTCTAAAAAAATGAAATTATGCTGTCAATTTATACATTTAAATTTATAGTTGAGTCGTTATTACAAATAAAAGTAAATTACCTTAGTTAAAAGTATACAATTAATAAATTTATAATTATCTTAACGCTAATCACGCGACAACTGTGACAGTTCAATTAAAGAAAATGTTGTTTTGCGTATAACACACCACGATAATTTATTTTCCAGTGAAAATTAAAATTTTATAATTTATTTATATGAACATAATTAAAAGAACATGTTTTAAGAATTCATGATTGCGGTAAGGAATATCGCTTTAAAGATGTGCAGTATTTTTGTACACACATAAAATCTTCCAAGAATTAAATAATTTTATAATTGAAAATCTTTTAAAAGGTTCTACGAAAAAAATTACGCCATAAAATTTGTTGGCACAAGCGTGCTAGTACCCAAACATATACCTATAGATATTCAAATTTATTTTTTATAGCTAAATATTTTGAACAATCAAATTTACAAATATTGCAAAAAATCCAAACCCAAAAAGAAGCACTACATTCGATAAAATTGAATGCCAATTATTCGGTTCGTCTAGCCAGCTCCATTCATTGCACTTGTTCGGATTTATAACACTTGTTAATTTTGCTTGTTTTTCGAACGCTTCTAATTTTTGTGCAATCTCATCTCGAACATCCGGAAACAATTCACAAAACAATTTGTTTTTGATATTAAATTCAAGTGAGCTACGAGCTAATTGGCGTTTCACATTTTCAGTTGTGCCCAGCGAACCAAGTGTTGGCGTCGATTCGAGCATAAAACTCAAAAGTCCGGTTAAAATTGTAGAAACGGACCATGCAGGATTCCACGTATCGGGATGAAAATCGGAAATGCTTAAACAAAGACGCGTGTTTATTTGAAAGCGACCGTTTGGTGTAATCATATAGATTGCAGGTGGTTTAAACGGAAACTCCCAGTTAAACATTAGTGTCCCATGATAATATCCACCATAATAGGGTGTATCTTCTGGCCCTTTTACCACATAATGCCTGTATCAATTATAAAACAGAATAAAAGTTTATATACAAGTTGATCAACAGAATACCAATATGCTTACCATTCCAAAATATTCGATGGCAATGGTTCAGCCGTAATATATGGGATCGGATCATCTTTCAAGCGTAAATAATCCTTTTTCAATCGTAATGTCGCTGTTGGTTTGCGTTTCAACATTTTACGTGGAATAAATCTATGCAAGATGGATGTCAATTTCGTATATTAAAGGTAAACTCCAAATTGTGAAAAGTCATGGACATAGAGATTAACAAATAATTAAGTTTTAATTTGACGTATACAGTGGAGATTTTGATAAATAATTGGGACTCATTTAAAATTCAATCAACTTAGATCAATAATATTTTGAAAAACATTCAAAGCTTGTACCGAAGTACAATGACAACGTGCTATATTTCTTAATTTTTGCACAAATTAAAATGACAGCCAACGCGTTATAATTATGGTTTTATTATGAACAATAATTTTTAATTTGGTTGACGAAAAAAAAACGGAAAAAGATCAGTCTGGTATGAGATTTTTGCTGGAGCGAAGAAATTAAATACTAATAGAGTTTAATTTAATAAAATTAAAACGAAAATACAAATTTTATTTTAAGTTGTACAGTAAAATTATAAAATGGATATATCTATGTAAAGATTTATAAAAAATAGTGCAACAGATATATACTAAATTAAATACTAAAAGTTTATATTAATAATAAGAAATAATAATATTTTATATTAATAATAAGAAATAATCATATTAAGTATATAATAAATTAAATAATAATAATAGTTCATTAATAAAAATAAATAAAAATACACCTAATTTGCTTAAACGCAATAGTTGATGCAATTCTACCACGCTATACTGTAATTACAACAACAACAACCTTGCGACACCAAACGAAACATAAATAATTTTGGTTATCGGTGAATCGACAACTTTGATATTATATCAACATTCAACATGCTTACAATACAGTAACGACGAAAAAATCCACATCAGTTCCAGTTACTGCAAACTATTATCATCGCGTATTAAGGTACCTTAATTAATTAAATAATTTTAAGTTAAGTAATAATATTTTAAGTTATAATTTTATATAATTAGTAGTTCTAAGTGAAATTTTTTTTGTTTAATAATTTTTAATTTTATTAAATTGCGAAAAGTTAAAACTTTCGTAGTGTTGAAATCTTACGTCATACATTTTTTTTTCTGTAAATAAGTTGATTGCAATGGTTAACTAAATCGGAGGATGGATGATCTGAAATGTGGGTAGGTATGGGTTGAGGTAGGTTGACTGGTTACTGGCAATTTCGTTTTTTTTATTTATTTCCGTATCATTAATTTTAATTTTCCGTTTCGTGTACGCGGTCTAAAACAGGCTGACATAGATTTTGGAAAACCCCACGACAGTGCTGATACCTAGCCGAGGTACAAAGACCGCACCAGAATCCCTGTGTCAGCGATTCTGCTAACGGAATAAGCGGTCAACTATTGTTACCGCTTGTTCGTTACAGTGGCGCCCAAAACTTTCTGGCCTTCCGGTTAATTACTTTTATATTTATTTTGATCAATATTTCTTTTACATTTTGTTATCAAATTACCGCTTACTTTTTTCATAATTTCAAAATATTGGCATATAAATATCGCTATATCCAGTTTTGTTTTGAGATAGCTAATTGGTGCTAGTATTTTCTCTTTCTAATTTTAATATTCTTTTCATTAAATTTAACTACATATTGATATTAAGCTCCATTTTTTTGTCTACCACAGAGAACAAATCGTATATTATTTCTAGAACTGTAGTTCTATTTTGAATTTTATTGAAACATAAAATATTTGATTTTTCCTCTAGTTTGACAACCGTATATAGCCCAATTGTGTTACGTGTGTGAAGTATTCCATATGATTATGTTTTGATTGCAACTCGTTTTAATACAATTGGTCTATTATATTATAATAGAAGTACTAAATTGAAATCAAGAGTGTCCTTTAATTTTAATTAATAGTTTTGATCATCGTTGAGTTTCAGTTTAGTATTTTCAATTCATTACTCTATAAAATTCCGCTTCTACAGTTAATACATAAGATACCAGTACCAGTCTACCTCAGTTCATTTTGAATTTACTCTACATTCCAGATCATCCTCTCACTTTAAGGAATTTATTTAAATATTTAAATCTATTATTAGTAATTTAATTTAATAATCGCGAGTTCATCGTTTATTAAAATATATTGTTCAAATACGAAACAACATAAAACCGTACATACTATTGATATTTTGATATTTTTAACTTTATTTTTTTTTATATCATTTGGCTTTTTGGTTTAATAATAAGACACTATTACAGCGTCTGGAAAAAAAAAATATTTTGTTTGTGATTGTCGTTAATATAAAGAAATAATAAAATGATTGACCCAGAGCATTTGAGCCATGATGAGTTCGAATTAGAATGTGCAGTACGCAAGATTATAGACGATAACCCTCTTGATAAGCTCAATAAACTGTTAAAACAATTAGAAGACGAAAAAAATCATCCCGTGCTGGCACCAAACCGCCCACTACCGGCGGCTCAAAAAAATCCGCGACGTGCTATTCATGAAATATCTATAAAATTTCAAAACATTTATATTGAAATTGAAGCAGCTTTAACAAAGCCTGATAATAAGTTAGATCAATTTTATTCTCGACTGCTACATATTCAAGGATGTTTATACAGATTGGAATATTCAAAAGCTGTAAACGCCAGTGTAGTGGTGCTACAGCAAAAATGTAATCAATTGATAGATTTTGTGGAAAAAACTCATAAAACCGACCAATTGAACGAATCTATTGAACAACTGAAAGCTCTGAGCTTAACAGAAAATTGCGATGTTCAAATTAATGACGAACATGAGCGATCTGATGGAGAATCATCGGATGCATCTCCAAATACCGAGACTAGATTACAGATACGGGACCAAACTAGTTCAAGCTTTCCAAAAATAAGTAATATACCGAATTCTGTTCATCCATATTTCGAAATGCATGAACCACAATCAAAATTCTTATTATTGCCAAACCCTGCATTGGTACAAAGTAAATCGGTAACATTTAGCGACGAACTCAATCAAAATAAACCACAGTATCCACCTCAAACACATTTCCAACAACAACCAACATTGCAAATTCCTTTACAGTCTCCTGTCAATATTCAACCATCTCGTCATTCGGAACCTAATCCAACAGTTACAAGTTTACCACCTCCTAACATATACTACCATACTCCATACTTTTCTTCAAATCAAGCTCCATCACACTATCCTAATCAGTTTTTCCCGTTGCAACGTGATCCTACCAAATGGCCCATTTCATTTGACGGCACACTGCAAGGCACTCCGGCTAAAAAGTTCATCAAAATGATGGAACATCAGGCAACGACAAACAGAATGAATCTTCAACAATTGGCTAATGACATGAGTTATTTTTTAAAAGGAATAGCTGGTGATTGGTACTGGGATTTTATTCAACGGCATGGGAACGTTGAATGGTCTTTCTTTAAAACTGAGTTGATAAAACGATTCGCTGATAGGAAGACAGACTTAGAAATCAGACGTGGTATTGAATCCAGGAAACAACGTCCTAATGAAAAGTTTATTGACTTTTATAATGCTGTTTTGTCATTGACGTTGCAATTGGAACAACCCATGTCAGATCCTGATCTTATTTTCGTAATTAGTCAGAACATGAGACCCGGCTTGCAAGATCGTCTTGCAGTTACGAAATTTCATTCATTGGATGAATTATTGCGACAGTGCGTTGCGTATGAGGATATTTGGACCCGAAATCGTATAATTCCAGAAACCCTTTATGAACCACGCAAATACGTTCATGAGATGCAGGAAATTAATTCAAACCCAGTTTACAATTATAACCAACCAAATTTCGTCGACGTTTCGCCATTCCCGTATGCGGCCGGATGTAACATTAACAACAATGATCGTAACCCTGCGTATAATAATGTTCCTTGCACCTACTTACCTCCAACTTATCCACCAAATCAGGCAACGGTAAACGCTTTTTCTTCTAAACATTCAAATTGGTCACATAATACTACTAGGAAAGACAATTCAAATGTTGTAAAATATTGTTGGAATTGCAGAGATACTGGACATTTCTTTAAGAATTGCCATCAACGTATCATGCACATATTCTGTTTTGGTTGTGGAACACCCGAGGTGATTAAACCCAATTGCTCTCATTGTTGTACAGTTTGGGGAAACTCGAAGCAGGGGGTGAACACTGCAAAAATGTTTACTCCCGATTCATCCAATCAAAACCAATACAAAAACAACGAGTCTCGTTCTATTCTAAAACGCCCTTAGATGAAAAATATAGCTTATCAAAATTCTACAAATCTAAAACAAATTACCCTAAAATGATTTTATCCAATCCCATTTCCCGATCAAAACGCTACTTTCAATTGAGAAAATCATTCAAATCTCAGATAACTGAATCCCTAATCGCTGATGAAATTGATGGGCGGCCTTATGCTGATGTTCATATACTTGGTAGCAAGATACGTGGCTTATTAGATAGTGGTGCAAACGTGTCCATTCTGGGAAGAAATTGTGAGGATATTTTAAAAGACCCTACCGTGCATTTTCGTCATCTTCCAGCAACTGTTAAAACTGCAAACGGTCACAGCGAACAAATAATCGGGCATATCAGAATTCCTGTCACATTTGCCGGTCAAACCGAGCTTCTGACAATACACCTAGCTCCTAATTTGCATCAGGACCTATACCTCGGAATTGATTTCTGGCGGTTATTTAATTTGCGAATAGTGTCTGAAAATGCCCATTTTGATTTCCGTACTCCATCCAAAGCTTGCTCTTCTTCACGTATTGCAACAGAAATGATCGCTGTTACTAACGAACCACAACATCACCAATTGACATCATCTCAGCAAACACAGCTGGAAACAGTTAAGCAACAGTTTCCGTCTTCTGCTTTGCTTGGTCTGGGTCGAACGCATTTGGTTAGACACGTAATAGACGTTGGAAATGCTAAACCCATCAAGCAGAGACACTATGCTGTGTCTCCAGCTGTGGAAGCTGAGATGTGTAAAGAACTCGAACGGATGATCTCACTAGGAGTCATAGAGGAGAGTGACAGCTCGTGGAGTTCTCCGATTGCCATAGTCCGCAAGGCGGATGGTAGAGTCCGACTGTGCCTGGACGCAAGAAAGGTAAACTCGGTGACAGTGAAAGATGCTTACCCTTTACCCCTCATCGACGGTTTGCTGGGTCGTCTTAACAAGACAAGGTTTATCTCGAGCCTTGACTTGAAAGACGCCTTTTGGCAGATACCGCTAGATGAGGAATCACGGGATAAGACAGCTTTCACTGTCCCAGGACGGCCATTATACCAATTCACCGTTATGCCGTTTGGACTCTGCAATGCGCCGCAGACTATGTGCAGACTCATGCATCGAGTGATCCACGAGCTGCACACACAAGTTTTCGTATACCTCGATGATCTCCTGATCGCCGCTGAGTCATTCGACGAGCATATCGAAATATTGAAAAGAGTTGCTGGTTTATTAAAAGAAGCTGGGCTTACAATAAACGTGGAGAAGAGTAAATTTCTTCTAAAAGAAATTCGGTATCTGGGTTACATTGTCGGAGATGGGGTACTAAAGATAGACCCTGGTAAAGTATCTGCCATTACCACCTACCCTCCTCCTAAAACAGTCCGACAACTCAGGCGGTTTCTGGGTATGTCGGGTTGGTATAGGCGGTTTATTCGTCGTTACTCAGAAATTTCAACGCCTCTAACAAATCTTCTGAAGAAAAATCGTAAGTTTGAATGGAACGATATGGCGCAGGAGTCATTTGAAAAGCTGAAGAAATCTCTTTCTTCCGCCCCAGTACTATGCAATCCAGATTGGAGCCAACCATTCTACATTCAGTGTGATGCGTCTACAACTGGCGTGGGAGCTGTTCTATTCCAAAGGTCATCCAGCGGCGAAGAGCGCCCTATTGCTTTCATTTCTCATAAACTCAATACAGCACAGCGTAACTACAGCATTACCGAACTCGAATGTTACGCGGCTGTATTGAGTGTTGAGAAGTTCAGGCAATATGTAGAAGGCTACCCGTTTACCATCATTACCGACCATGCAAGTCTGAAGTGGTTGATGGGACAACGGGATCTTTCTGGGCGTCTCGCTCGCTGGAGTCTAAAACTCCAAGCATTCAATTTTTCGATTGAATATAGAAAAGGCAAAGACAACATAGTGCCGGATGCGCTCTCACGACAGACTGAGGCGTTTACATTGAATGAATGCAATGTTAACCACTCGCTACTGCTTGATTCTGATCTAAGTCATTTCTTGGACCCCGATTATCTTCTGCAAATTACTCGAATTCAGTCTAATTCACATATCAAATCTAATCTGAGAGTAAGTCATGGTAAGATTCTCATATGCCCTAATCCTATTCCTGATCTGTCAACCGACATTCCTTCCTGGAAGATAGTTGTTCCAAACTCACTCATTCCTATTCTATTGGAAAGAGCTCATTTACCACCCAATGCTGCACATTTAGGAGTCCGGAAAACATTGGAAATTTTGCGACGGCTTTACCATTGGCCGAAAATAGCGCATGATGTGCATGAGTATGTGACAAATTGTGACATATGCAAGACCACTAAGGCAACTAACGCTCTAATGAGACCACCAATGGGTCATTTCGCAGAGGTCTCCAGAAATTTCCAACGCCTCTACATTGATTTTATGGGCCCCTTTCCACGATCAAAATCTGGAAACTGTTATCTTTTTGTTGTTCTCGATCATCTTAGTCGTTTTGTCTTATTGGAACCAATGCGTGATGCTACCAGTAGCAACGTCGTTAAATTTTTAGAAAATCGTGTATTGAATATTTTTTCAGTTCCCGAACAAATTTTAAGTGACAATGGTAAACAATTCACTTCTAAAATATTTAACGAGTTCCTACAAAAACATAGCATTAGACAAGTACTGACGCCGAAATATTCACCACAAGCGAACGCTTCGGAACGGGTGAATAGAAGTATCCTTGCAGCTGTTCGTTCATATATTAAATCAGATCACACAACGTGGGATTGCCATATACATTCTATTGCTTCTGCCCTTCGAAATGTTATTCATGAAAGCACGCAACGGTCTCCTTACTTTTTAGTCTTCGGACAACATTATGTACCAGATGGTTCTAACTATAACTTACTCCGCGAGTTAAATAGTTTAGAGGATCGTGAAGTTCAGCTAAGCAACCAAGACAGAATAACATTGGCTCAGAACAGTGTACTTTCAAATTTACGCAAAGCTCATGCCCAACATGCAAACGTCTATAATCTTCGAAGCCGAAAACGCGCATTCACTACGGGGCAAGAAGTTTTTGTGCGCAATTTTTGCCAAAGTGACGCAGTTCAGAAATTTTCTGCAAAGCTCGCTCCGAAATTTAGAAAAGCCTTTATTAAGGAACCTGTGGGTAACGTTGCTTTTAAGCTTGTGGATGAGAACGGAGCATTTATCGGTACTTATCATATGAAGGATATCAAAAGTTAAACCCATTTAATCTTCCATAGATACCTAATACATTTTTTTTAAATTAAATAATAATATTACCCTTCCTCAATTAGTTTTTTTTCGTATACTTCATACACCAAATCGAATATTACGTCATGGTTATAATAATGCCCGGCTTTAAGACATCTCTCATGGGAAGTGGGTCGTCCCCACGAATTGTACCGAAGTACAATGACAACGTGCTATATTTCTTAATTTTTGCACAAATTAAAATGACAGCCAACGCGTTATAATTATGGTTTTATTATGAACAATAATTTTTAATTTGGTTGACGAAAAAAAAACGGAAAAAGATCAGTCTGGTATGAGATTTTTGCTGGAGCGAAGAAATTAAATACTAATAGAGTTTAATTTAATAAAATTAAAACGAAAATACAAATTTTATTTTAAGTTGTACAGTAAAATTATAAAATGGATATATCTATGTAAAGATTTATAAAAAATAGTGCAACAGATATATACTAAATTAAATACTAAAAGTTTATATTAATAATAAGAAATAATAATATTTTATATTAATAATAAGAAATAATCATATTAAGTATATAATAAATTAAATAATAATAATAGTTCATTAATAAAAATAAATAAAAATACACCTAATTTGCTTAAACGCAATAGTTGATGCAATTCTACCACGCTATACTGTAATTACAACAACAACAACCTTGCGACACCAAACGAAACATAAATAATTTTGGTTATCGGTGAATCGACAACTTTGATATTATATCAACATTCAACATGCTTACAATACAGTAACGACGAAAAAATCCACATCAGTTCCAGTTACTGCAAACTATTATCATCGCGTATTAAGGTACCTTAATTAATTAAATAATTTTAAGTTAAGTAATAATATTTTAAGTTATAATTTTATATAATTAGTAGTTCTAAGTGAAATTTTTTTTGTTTAATAATTTTTAATTTTATTAAATTGCGAAAAGTTAAAACTTTCGTAGTGTTGAAATCTTACGTCATACATTTTTTTTTCTGTAAATAAGTTGATTGCAATGGTTAACTAAATCGGAGGATGGATGATCTGAAATGTGGGTAGGTATGGGTTGAGGTAGGTTGACTGGTTACTGGCAATTTCGTTTTTTTTATTTATTTCCGTATCATTAATTTTAATTTTCCGTTTCGTGTACGCGGTCTAAAACAGGCTGACATAGATTTTGGAAAACCCCACGACAGTGCTGATACCTAGCCGAGGTACAAAGACCGCACCAGAATCCCTGTGTCAGCGATTCTGCTAACGGAATAAGCGGTCAACTATTGTTACCGCTTGTTCGTTACAAGCTTTATAAATAGTATTTGAATAGACATATTCGCATGAACCTCACAAACTAATAGCAACTTAGGTATGCGATGACCCACATCAAATCGAGCAAGCAAATAATGACTAAATATATATCCAAAAATTTATCACTCATCGACATTTCCAAGAAGCTTGTGTAAAATTTCTCTTGAGTACCGTATAATAACCGTAAATAAATCTACTGTTTATCTACCTTTGGCAAATCTAATCTCACCTCTTTTGTATGTATATACGTATCCTATCATTCCTTTTGTGGTTTTGTACGGATACTGGACCAAAAAGATATTTTTAGAACGAAACCACAGAAAATGTGTAGTCCTCAAGAGATTATCATAATATCCTTCGAAGATAAATAAGTAAATAAACGGATAATATAGAGAACTTTCGTCCATCCAATCACACTTTGGTTAACAGATATAACTATGATAAAATATTGATAAATATCATTATTATATTATTATCTCCTAACTTAGGTTGCTATATATAGCTAAACAACTAGTCATGTGTATATCATGTGTCTGCTCACATATGATATTCAATATTTGGACGCCACATTGATAGTATATAAATTACTATATACATATACATCCATTTGATAATCGAAACAACTTAATTTAACTTGGCTTAATAAAACATTTAACCTCTGCTATTATATTATACCATATACTATTGTAACGATAACCGTAAATACAATTACTTTAATTATACCACAGATCTAGAGAAGAGGTATATATGGAAACAAAACAAAAATAGCTTTATTTGGTTTTTCAAGAACGTTGTAGTAATCGAAAAATAAATAATTCAGAATATTCTTTACCGAATGGAATTAAATTGAAATGAATCTACCTAGTATGTACCTCTTACGCAATTACAATGATTCTGCTGCAAAATTATCTGCTATAACCACCATAAGATACTGCAAAGTGCTTATTGAAGTGGGAAAATAACATTTCATAAATTTAGTTTTATCGTATAGTTTTTGTATGAGATTTTGAAAATCATGAGTTGTACAAATAGTTTTAGTTACAAAAAAGAATTAATGATTTTAGAACTTTTGAAAGAATCTCGATTGATTTAATATATTACGGAATTTTACGATGTACGAGATCTAAATAATTTAATTTTGCTAACTTTTTCGGTTCGGATTAAAGTCTTGTTTCTATCAGTTGTCTAGAGTCGTTCAATTTTATGTTATCTGCAACTTTTTGTCGTGAGAAAATTTCATCAAAACTATTTAAAATTAACAAAAATATTAAACAATGGTTCAATTCTGGTTAATTTCAATAAACCCGCTTTAAATAATCACAAATTTTGTGTTTACTTTACTCTTTGAAACATTGAGCTTTCAGAACGTTTTTTACATGCCTTGACACTAATTTAAACATTTCGTTATCATTTAATTATCCATGAGTTAATTAGAAGATTTTTTAAATCGTTCTCTTTTTATATGAACGCCACATTGTTGATGTTGATTTTACTACGACCCAGATTTTTCCATCGAGACTATCGGTATTCTGTATAAAATGGTAAAAGCATATAACAACAATAAATAATTTGCATATCGTAACACATAATTTCCGCACCTATCCGGCTAAACAAACATACACACTGTAAAAATATCATAAAGTTCGGTGAATTGTTTGTTTTCGGTGTGGATATACAAAACAAAAAATAAACAAAATCAACAACAAAATAAAATCCTATAATTTCCATAATTTCCTCACAAACAGAAACAAACACAAGCACTATATAAACAAAATAATTAATTAAATATCAAATGTCACACATATGCAAACGGAAAGAAAATTTCTCACACATTTTTCTTCACCAGCATCATAACAAAACACACCACAAACACATATAACGACACCAAAATAAAAACAACAATAAGAGATACAAGTTAAAAGCTTTTTTCCGAAACGGGTTTTTAATTAAAAATGTTCGTTGTTTTTGTTATGATTTTCATTATTTTTCCGACTGTGATTTTATTTGTCAAAATTCGTATCCGGCGACAATAGTTAGTATGAGGGAAATAGAAAATGATATAGAAGTTTTGCGCGTAGAGTTATGTCACATCTGATATAACAGCGCAACAACAGACTTATTCGAGTATATATAGGAGGTGAAGCGCACACGATAGAATAAAAATTAAAAATAAACAAGAGTTACTAAAATGCTTTCTATTTAACTGATTTTTTTAATACTTGTCACTCGTTAATGCACAGATAAATAAAACTTTATAATAAATATATATACATTTAAGTTAACGACTTATCACTCGAATAAAATCTATTATCACTTTAAATCAAGTGTAAAATATTTCATTCTGTGAGACAAATCTATCTTATAAAAGCTTTTTCGAGCTTATTCTGTTTTTTTTGAGTATAATGAAATTAAAAAAAATTATTTACAAATACGTTAAAGGATTCAACGAAAATTAACATATTTGTTAATTCGGAATTAAGAAAGACGAAATTAAACATGATTAATCATATAAAACAGAGAAAAATCAAGAAAATGGGGAAAATTAAAAATGAATAATAAATTAGGTAGGTACGGTGTACATACATATAATGTTGTATAGGGATATTCAAATAATAATAATCTCATTAATCAAACTGAAGGGACTAGAATTTTAGGAATTTTAATGTGACTACATAAAGGTGGGTGTTTTTAGATATATGCTTAATAATTAATACACATGTGTGTATAAGTTTGCTTTCATATGTGGAAAGGAATTAAAAATATTTACCAGCATTATGTATATAGGCTCACGTACTGCCACGTGTCACTGTCAAACTTAGTTTATTCAATTTAACATTTGTGCTTTCATACTTTTTGCCATAAGAGTTTGCGGTTATATTAGGCAGAAACCTAAATTATTCAAATATCTTTAACGATTAATAATTTATTACGGTCACATACTCATAATTTTATCATTAAGAAACAGCTTGTGTTATATTCATTATATTATATTAAATATCGTTTTTATTTTAACTTTAATTAAGATTTAATTATTTTTAGTTATATCAATTTATTGCTTAAAATTTATGATCGAAATCAAAATAAGCAATATTGCTTGAAATAACTTCAAAATTAAAAAAAAACAAGTTTCATTGAACAGATAAAAAATGTCACGCAACGTTGCGTTTTACCGGTTCACCCTTTGAAAAAATGTACACACATAAAAATGGAATTTGAAATATTTGGTTTGAGATTTTGTCAAAGTTTTCAGATTTTCCAATCTCATTAAAACTAAGCGATGTCTGTATATACATGTTCAATTTCATGCTACATGATTTATGAATCATTTGTGAAGCTTTCGGTTAGTGTTTCTATAAAAGTTTCTACTCAATAATTTTTCTCGTAAATAAAACACGAAAAGAAAAATTGGCTACAAACAAGAGAAAGCATTGATGTCAAAAGCGAACCATAAAAATGTTATTTTTTATTGTTGATCAATATACTGTAAATAAATTTAAAAAGAATTTGGAATCCGAGTGTTGTGTTGTAAACTTGAAGGAAACAGCAAATATTTGAACTATATAAATAGTATGGTTTACTCATGACTTCACACATAAGAGTATCTTTAGTATATACAAATATACAAACGTCAAAGCTCAAAAAGTTTTTTTGGTAACTCTAATATAATTTAATTTATCTACAACTGTTAATTATACCAGAAAATATAAAACTGAGTGAAATGAGAGATAAGTATATTTTATCTGGTTAACAGTTTCTCTTTTTTCGGTTTGAAAAATAAAGTTTTTCGTGCGGCTTTTTTGCTAAACAACAAAGTTAAAAAAAATTCTAAACTAATAAAATTTAACTTTTAAAATTTAAAATCAACATTAATTTTTATTTTTTGGGGCTAAAAATCATAAAGTTTAGTTTGGGTTTTATGCAAACCATCCAATAATTTTATGGTTATGATATAATTATACAAAGTTTTTTGTTTGTTTTTGGTTGTTGATAGTTTTGGGACATTTGACATAATGTTATGTGATGTTTATCAGTATGTGAGTATTGTACTGAGATTTTTGTGCTATATAACTTATATAGGATGAGTGATAAATTTAGACATAATGTTAGTTATCATCCATTTTAACTTGTTGATAAAATCGAATTCTTTATAACCAATATTTGGTAGTTATGAGCTTTCATTCAAATAAATTATAAAATTAACAACTCCATGTACAATGAGATCATATACACTTATGAGTTCAGCAGCATTAAATCACGTTTCCTTTTAAATATAATTACCGCACAAACAAAACTGTTTTGACGTGACTCATAAAAACTGGATGAGCGTACACTCGGATTATTTTGTTAGTCGAAAGTTTTGTTTATATCCAAAGTACCTGTCTGTTTTTTAAAGTTAATTTCTTTACGAGCAAATTGGTAGAAACTCATCAAAAACGGGAAAAATTAAAAGCCAAAAGAAAGCTTTACCTTCATCAAAACCCATCTCGGCACGTAACGAGTCGAGAACTATATAATATGTAGTATATACACATTTTATTATTTTTTTTGATGATTATTTGGTTATTAAATAATAAAATATTTTGTTTTTAATATATCATAAAAGACATAAAAAATTGTATTAATATTAACTGGGCTTAATACATTTGATATACATTAAGCTTTTAGTATTTTTGGGGAAAAAACACATAAATATGAACGAGAAATCAACTTTATATAATATGCAATACTTACAAAAATATATTAACACAACAACCACAACGACAGTAAACAAAATTGGAACATCTGATATTATTCTCATTTCATTTCACAGATCCCATCCTGGAGTCATGGTTATTACTACCCCGTGCAAAGTATTTTATTTTCGCTTTTACAATATATATATTTTCCCTAAAAATTCCTAAGCACAATGAAAATTCAATTTTTATTTTTATGGAAAAACATTATTTTAATGTACAGATACGTAACGAACGATATTAATATTCTTGCCAAATTAAAAAAAATCCTATTTTCCTTATGCGGGTAAATGCGTATATATATGTACGAGACAAAACGGAAATGAACATTACTGGTATATATATGGTGACACATAAGCTATTGGAATTATTACTCATTTTGGGTCAGCTTACTGTGCATGCGTCCGATACGGTGTTTTTTTATAACATTTTTGACAAATGATTTCAAAATTTAGCTTCCAACATTCGTATTGGTTGGGCATTATTCAAAATCAATACTGTATTGTGCTTACAAAGATAATAATGGTATAAACATATATTTGATTTAATTGTCACGGTTATTGATGGTAATAAATCATAAATATTTTTAATGAAAATAGTCCCTCTTGCTCGATGATATATATGCGATAATATTGAAAGAACGATATCAGTAATAATTATATTGAGGGTGATCTATATTTGTATTTAGCATATTTCAAATTGTATTCAAAACAAACAGTGTTTTGTGCTACCTAAACGAATCATTCAACGTGTCTTACTCCAGCTTTAATGTTACTGTAAATTTTGTATTTTTTGACAAATTGCCGAAAATTTATTATGATTGAACAAAGAAATTAAATTGTATGTCATTTGAATTTCTAGAATTTGTTGAAAGACTATTTTGCTTAACATCTTTGAAGAACCGTATTTATTTACATACATTAAAAACTTTTTGCTAACTTTCACTTTATCATTAACAAATATTATATATATGTATATATATATATATATATATATATATATATATATATATATAATATATATATATATATATATATATATATATATATATATATATATATATATATATATATATATACGCCTATAAAACTTCAGGCATGAGTGAAATATTTTTCTCGAATCAAATCTACTGTAATTTGTACACCTTAATTCAAAGAATATTTTCATTTCCATAAAAGAATGAAAATGATATCTTGTGGTATCGTAATGTAATCTACAAGATTTTAAAATTTCTTGACTAATCACTGATTTGATGAATAACTTACTGAATATAAAAAGTATTTTTGTACAGGTACACAAAGCTTTTTGATCTACCAATCTTATTTTGAAAATTTAATATGTAAGTCTAATGTTGCAATGTAATTTCATACCTAAATAAATTAAATGAGTTTTAGGGTATAAGTAAAACTTAATTCACGATTGTGACGTCATGATTAAAGTAGAAAAGTTTCGGTTTCTCATATTTTATATTGATTTAGTTACTTTATTGAGCACAGTTATTTTGATTAACACAATGTGATTGTTGCATACTCATTGTAATTTTATTACTATTCATCGGCACATAGTTTTTCTAAATAAATGAAAATGCTTGCATATATATAAGAGATAAACAATAATTTCATGTGACGAAGATCATTATAACTGTCGCTGTATCAGATTCACACGATTTAGTATACAACAACTAAAAATAAATTTTGTACCTCACACAAACCCAACATAAAAGATAAAGTTTAAATTTATATCCTCATCTCAAGCTTTGTTTATGTATACGAACGAACAACACATCGATTAATCTTAATCCAAAGCTTTAATTGTAAAGTTGAATAAAAAATTGTGAAATGATGTTAGGATTTATAAAGAATACACCTTAAATAAACGATTACATACTAATTCTTATACACACACGATATTATCTCATATCAACAACACTCTAAAGACGAAACAATAGCATAACTTTTTGTTTACTCGTGTATATACCATACGAGTATACATACATTTAAAATTAAAGTATTTATTTTGAAATATGATTTATAAGTACGATAAAAGGTGGGTACATATTATACCGTACACATACAAGTGACTGAGATAAGATTGTCGAGTGCAAAATAATTTTGATTAATTAGTTCTGTGTATATATGGTATGCTTTTTGCTTGATATTTTAAGGATGACAAAGCTAAGAGAACAAAAAAGCTCGAATTATTTTTTGTTTCATTTTAATTAGATAATAACGACAACATGATTGTTTGAAAACATCAAAATGGAAACATTAAAATTATCACAAAAAATAAAAAGGTTAATATGAAAGAGACGTGTTTGTTTTGTGCGGGTGGTAGATGATATGGGATTTGAAATTAACACATAAATGTGATAATAGTATTCTTGAGACGTTGCTATGTATCGTACTTATTCGTTTAAATAACTTGATTAATGAGTTAACTACTCCGGATCTGGCGTTTGAACTATCGAAAAAAATATCGATTGTAAATTTTCGAACCGGGATTCTATTTGTGACAGGCTTAATTGCAATTTTGAAATACATTATTGTTCTACCCATTTTGTCATCTCCCAGTTTTTCGCATAATATTTTATTGCTATTGTTTAATATTTGAAATAACATATTTTTTTGTTTGTTTGCCATAATCATTATAACAGATCACAGCGTTGTTGGGAACCAAAACATATGTTGCTGTTCATTGTACTTAAGGGTGGAAAATACTAGAGTTATCCATAGTTTAATTTTAAAACTCGATTAAGAGTAAAATGCATGTTTGTGATGTATGAAGTTCATGGATTCCTCGTATACAGGTCGAAACGATATGCCAACCAATTTATATATATATATATATATATATATATATATATATATATTGAAGTTATCTGTACGGTTTAGTATAATTTTTCAAATTTTTTGGA
Organism: Tipula lateralis; assembly: GCA_963932295.1. Lineage (NCBI taxonomy): Eukaryota > Metazoa > Arthropoda > Insecta > Diptera > Tipulidae > Tipula > Tipula lateralis. Next base: position 1,438,802 of record OZ010736.1, on the reverse strand, counting down.
TTATTTTATTGAAATATTTATGAGATCTATATAAGGATATATTTTGGTTAAAACGATTGCCGTCTTATATACAAACATATTTAGGTACTCGTATCTGAGATAATAAAAGGAATGAATGTTTCTTTCATTCAAATTAAATTTTTCATTTTATACGTGGGTCTCGAAGATGAATTCATATTTTATTTCAATTATGTTACTGAAATATTCGTATATGCATACATATAAAATAATAAATTTATTGATGAGATGAAATATTGGTATCCAATTAAATATCGAATATTCGAGCACATATTCCAACTTATATATTTAATAAGCGCAGGTAATATTTTTAAAATTTGAAATTCACTGAGTTTATTCGGTTATAAAATGCTTGTTTATGGAAACCAATTTACTGATTTTTATAAATGTTTAAATAAGAAATTATACTATCTTAAAAACTGTATCTTAATCCAATTTTTAATTATTATTCCTACTTATAAAAAAGGTGCTCTTAATATTAAGGAGAAATGCAACTATCTCTGTGATAACAATTGACACGTTTAAATTTTTCGAAAACCGTTCAATATTCCAATTTTAAAAAATAAAAATTTAATTAATAACTATATAAAAAGCTTTATATTTAAAAATTTCAGTTCATACCATAAAAAGCTTTAAGCTATTTTATTTATACACAAAACCCAAACAAAAAAATATATTTATAAGCGTCTGTATGTGCTTATCATATACATACTAAATGAAATTATAAAAAAGCTTTAATTTTTTATTGTATAATTGTAAAATTGTCATGTTTGCGCACAGTAAAAATTAAATTTATTGTTTAATTAATGTTTTAATCTGTTGGTGTGGAGTTATCGTGTACCTATATGCCGAAATCAACAACCTCACCCAAATATTACACCAATTTTTATGATTGTTTATTGCTAATACCATTCATTTATTTTATGGTCAAATACATATACGAAAACCAAAAATATTGTTCGATTTTTATCTGTACATAAAATTCATAATCGTAAAATTTTATTAGCGCACAAAAAACAACCATAATTATTGGCCAAGCATCTTAAATTACTATTTTCTCGTTACACAACCAAAAGCTTTGTGTGGGTAAAAACATTTTTGTTTATTTTGTGTGTGTGTGTGTGTGTATATACCGTTCCATATAATTAATGTGCTGTGTGTGTATATACATATATATAAGTACACATAAACCGTATATAAGAATACAATTAACTTTCTAACACCGTTTGCGGTTGGTGAATAATTGATATTTATACCGTACAAAAGCTCATACTGTGTCACATATTTTGTTTTGTGAGAGTATGTGCTTCGTTCTCATAATATAACAATACAAAAAAGCTTTACAATCTTTATATAAAAATCTAGGTGTTAAATTTTAGATTGTCTTCCGTTACACACCAACATCTTGTGTGCTACTGTGATATATTTATGTACGAAGCCTTCTTTGTAATGATATGTTGTTATTTTTATTTGTCTCATAAATCTCAGATAAATTTGATTTGTCCAATGGGAGCTTTCAAAACCATATAAATTATGATACATCACACATAAAAAACTTTCTCGTTTCTATTGTGCTTTTATATATCCGATATATCTTCTTTTATATCCGCTTAATTTATTCGTCTTAAATTTGATTTTGTCAACAATGACTAGACGTCGTATGAAATGATATGTAATCAGATAAACAGATTTAGCATAGAAACAAATGTACTTAATCTTTATAGGGTATTTGTTGAATTCATGATTTTTTTTTTTAAATCTTGATTCGAGCTTTTTACTAAAAATTTAAGCAAATGGATTTTATAAATGTTACGTTGTAAAATTGTCAGAATAAAGCCTTTAAATAATGATATATATACAATGTCTCGTTGCTAAGTACAAATTTACATTTTTCTTAAAGAATCTCAACTGAAAATATTTACCATAAATATAATGAATTCATTAAGTTTAAAGATATTAGTGGTGTGTTTTTCATAGAAAGTGAACTGAATTGCTATAGATTTTTTTAAGCGTTGAAACTTCTGAAAAATTGCAAATACTTGCTGGAAATGGAATCACATTTAAATAAAATGATACAGAAATTAAAATATGAACATAAATTGATTTATGACTGTGAGCAGTACATTTTCGAATAAAAAACACCAAGACTTGTATTTATATTGAACTGGTTTATGAGATTTGTAGCAGTTCTTTTCTCGATAATTTCATATTATACTTGAAAAATTATATTAAAGCATATTTTAAACATGCTGCAAAGCTAAATCATGCACTATATCTACTCGAAAACCATAACCAATAAATTCTAACACTAATAAATTCCGCACATTACAAACAATAATTCGCAAATAAAGTAATTTATTATGTTCGTCTATATTATATTTATCTCATAAATAATTCGAAAGCTTTTTATTTATTTTCTCCCCGTTTTTAATACATACTGTATTGTGTGCTTAATATGTGTGTGTATAAAGGAAAAACTGAGTTGATAAACAATAAATCAACGAAACTTTAAAAAAAAATACTAAAATGAATTATTATTTTTGAATGGTGAAAGCTTTTGAAACAAAAAATGAATTGTACATATATATCCAAATTAAATGACGCGTTGGTAAAGAAACAAAACACCCCGGTTTCTTCATCGACCGTTGTCACTTATAGTAGAACCAAATTATAGCTAGCGTATATATAAGCGAAATTTATATAGTACAAAAGCTTTCTCGAGCAATAAATTTTTTATTGGGTTCTTCTCCAACAAGAAGCAAAATAAAAATAAACGACTGAGACAAATTTTAATTTTGAAAGCAAAAAAAATATTTTTGTTTTAATTATTATTATTTTAATCAATATTAACTTTTTAATTATTTAATAACAAAACATAAAAATTTTAATATTTATTTAAACAAATAAAAAATAAATGCGAATCGAAAGTTTATTGTTTAATCAGAAAAGTTTATTTTACACAAAAAAGCTGTATGAAAACTGATTAAAACAATTCAATTATAAATTAAATTAAAAAATATCTTTGCCCAATTTAAACTAAGGGTTGGAAAACATTTTTTATCAATTTCATTCAAAAAAAAATCAAGCTTTTTATATAATTATAAATATTTTAGGATATCGAGATAACATCATTTAATTTTAAATATATATGAATTTAGTATATAGATGAAAGCCTTATATACTTTATGGGTTTCTTAATTTTCTTAAAACGAACAGAAATATCATCATCTTATGATTAACCCATTTTTCTACTCTGTTGACTGGTCCAATGATGCGTCAAAAAGGATTAAAATTAATTTAATATTTTTCTGCCTTAAATAGGCAGATTTATAAGAAAAAAATCTTAATCCACTCATGAAAAGCTGAATTAATTTAAATTATGATTTAAGATTTTAAATTTTGTTTCTGTTCATTTAAGAGAAACATCGTTAATAATTTAAATAAAGTAACCATTTCGGTTGGATACAGAACGGATTGGTATGATTATTCAAAATTTTAAACTATCCATTCAATACTAAACTTTCCATTGGTCTACAAATCTTGTATTCGTATATTGCACATGCCAACTGATACTGTTGTTCATTAAATGATGAAAAGAATTAAATATGTAATTCCTGATTTGTGTTTCATTCAAAATTATGCCACTCAAAATTCATATTTAACAAACCTTCGCACGAACAATAAAATATGAAAAGCTCATTTTTATTTCTCCAAATGTCATCGTTGTTGTTTATTGTTATTATTTTTATTTGCGTCACATAATTTAAACAACCAATTTTAAAGCTTTATCTGTATATATACATACAACTGCTGTTTCGCACCCATTCGCGCAGCAAACCGCACATCACATACTATATATACATACAAATTTCAGCAGATTTATTTATTTTTGGCTCTGTCGAGTATAAAATATAATTTTATGACGTATATACTTATATTGTGTGTGTGTGTGTACATTATGTTTGATTTGAGCTTTTATTTTATATATTAATTCGATTGCCTAAAGTAAAAATTTATTTTATATAATAAATATTCGTTGTAAATTACGCTCCACAATATCAATTATATATTTATATATATAAATACGTATGCATGTATATGTTTTATGTGCTCATATATATATAACAAATTTTACCCTATACATTTTTGCCCCACATCTTCCAAAATGCGGTGCACATTCATAACATTTTACACTGAACGATAATAATAAACATTCACACCAGATATAAATCGAGAGTTCAAAAAATTAGAGTTAAATGAAAAATTGGTCGAGATTAAGGAACGAGATATTAAAAATCTTTAAAATAAGCTCGTCATCATCTTGATTACGAGAAGTGTGTTGAATAATAATGGTACACCAACATGTTTTCGTCATGCCGCATTTTGAGTATAAATTTATAAGTACAACGCCAATAAATTATTTTTTATGTTATGGTGCAGTTTTTTATTTATTTTGTTATGTTCTATGCTCTCGAGAATGAATTATGGCTGACAAAATTGACAGAATGAGTTTAATGGATATACTATTCTTGCACACATATACAGTTTAAATTAATTTTGTATAATATTGTGCTCAGCGATAGACAAAAGAGCTTTTAACAATCAAGAACACATATTTTGTCTTTGATTTATTGAAACAAACTCGTTATTATACAAGCTTTTGAGATAATTTATTGCATAAAACAAATGTAGCCATCGTATATAAAGTTTTCTAAACATAAACCGTTTTGATAATTCATTGTCATTCCGTCGACGGCAGTGTATAATATTCAAATTGAAAGGCTAGAAAAAAAACCAGAAACCAAAAAAATGAATACTGTGTTGGTTTACACTGACGCTTTATGTATCTCATTTAATAATCTGCACAGTAGCATACTGGGTTTTAAATGGTCGTTTTTATATTATTTCAGTTGTATGGTAGAATAACTTGTCGGAATAAAATTTTTAATTAGTTTAATTTTTATATAAAGCTATGTATTAAAATAATATTATTTTATATATTGAGCAAGTTGATATAAAACAACATGATGTTAATTTTACTCTGCTTTAAATATAAAACAGCGAATAATTATTTTTATTACATTTTTAATTAACGTTTTGCTTAAACAATAACCTCAGTATCAATTAAAGCAAAATAATGGTTTAATAAATTATGTTTCTTGGAAAATTTAATGGTGAAAACGATCTTATAGTCGCTACAGTGATTATGTCGAATAATCATATTATATTTCAATTTGCTCTACATGTGAAGTCAAATTGATCTATTCGATATGCGATACCATACGTTGTGCAATTTTAATACCAAACACTCTCAAATAATATACAAAAATTAAACTACGATTGATGAGCTGTAAAATATTGTTCAATGGCGCAATCGGATAGGACAGTTCAGTAGTCAATTTAGTTAGAATGTGACAACAAATGGTTTGGAAATAAAATCTATTTTTTAATAGATTTTGTGTTGTTCAAATATAATATAAATATTTAAGGTTACAACCATATCATTAAACTAGTTTTATTATATTTGCGCTTGAGATTATTTGAAACTATATAAGTTTACGATTCCTTATTAAAATTTACTGCTTCAATATATAATAATAAAGCTTCAAGGGTGTGTAGAAAAACACAAAATCCTTTTAACACTAACTTTCAATTTATAAAATAAATTTATTGAAAATATTTTACTTTAGGATAATCTTCCAGCGTTGACTTATTCTGTCTATATGTTTGTACGCTAATCGTCTTAAACTGTTCCCACATTGTTATACATACATACACAATATAATATGGGAAAGCCAATGATATATATATATATATATATATATATATATATATATATATATATATATATATATATATATATATATATATATATATATATATATAATCCATTGTTTTCCTTTCTTCATTATACATTTTCACGAAAGCTTTTGTTGAATTTTGTGTTCAAGACTTAAAATTTATTTATTGCAAACGCGCTGCTGCTACTGCTGCCTGTAAATATTGCCTGTGCCATATTGTTTTTTTTTCACCACCAACACATACCACATCCAAGAGGAAACAAAAGCAATACGAAGAAAAATACATAATAAAAAATTACCAAGATAAATTTTCTTTTATCTGGATTATATTGTTTCAAACACAAACCTCGACGCAAATAAATATAAATTGTTTATTGAAAATCTTTTATGACTTGGTATGTATATACATATGTACATGTACATATACAATGGCGAAAGTGTGTTTCTTTTACATATCGTAACGGTATATACACGATACAGCATAACTTTTACATCAGTAGATGAAGAAAAAAAAATTATGAAAAATTAATTGAACATAATTAACTACCAATTGATTTTTATCTTTGATGTATAATACAAACGAAAACAAATTCTAGACTTTGTTATGTGCTTAATATTTTTTTTGCTCGAAGGTTTTTAATGTGGGATATATAAACTGAATTAAATATAATTTTTGTTTATTTTTCGTCCAGAAAGCACAAAATTAAATTTTCCATGTCAACAGGATTAAAAATTACGAACTTTTCATACCACTACTTCTAACTATATTATACCAATTCAATTCAAATATCAAATACATTTTTAACCTTTGTTTTTGAAAAAATATTTAAATATTTATACAAATCGTTTTCCCTTGATTTTCTTTTGTACCTGCGATTTATTTATATAGAGCTTTCACTTCTTAATATTGTATACATACAAGTATATAGGAATATTACAATAAATATTTTTGTATAGATCCACTTACGTTTGTGTGTACCAAAATATACCCAAATCTTTAAAGCAGAAAAATTTCCAATCAATAAAAATAATATAGTACATAAAGCTTTCTTTTTTGTTTAAGCTTGATTGCACTTTTTCCGATTTAGTTCTATTTCTATATGCTTTGTATGTATGTATGTATATACACTTAAACAAATAAAATGTTCTCTCCTTTTAAATTATTACGTACGAATGATTAAATGAACATTGTATAAGTGTGTATACGAATATATGCACAAAAGAAAATTCGTAACAATAGAAAAACTCGGAGAAAACTATTAATTTATGTTCTTCAAGTGATGTGGAAGATTGCAAAAGAAAATTCGAAGACAATACAAAATAGCTTTCGGAATGAAAAAATCAGTCGACTATTGTGAGTACAAAAAGACAGATAAAATCTTATTGTTTGTTTGACTAGTATGCGCGAGATCAAAGTCTTAACAAATGTTAGTTCAGCTATTTGCTTTTATGCATATTATATTTTGATCTTTTACAAAACAGTTCGAAAAGGGCAATTCAAGCAAAATCATTTTTTGAATCTAATACGACAATCAACTCATAAAACGCGACAAAAATAATTATTCAAAAGCACAAAAATGTATATATTCCCCATTTTTGTCACATTTATTTTATGTTTGGGTTAATCAGCGACCGCTTGAAACAAAATTATTTTAAACAAAAGATAATGTACGTTTTCCCATTAATACCAGAAAAGAAGATAAGAAGGTATTGTTTAACGACCCTGAAAAGAACAAGACCAATATGAACGGAATAATTAGATATATGTAGTATATACAAATATAATAAGGTCTGAAATATCCATAAAACAGTAATTGTTTGCAGTTTTAAATGTTATTTTTCTCTTTTAATCTTAAAACGAAGTTTATTGTGATAAAATACACTCATATCAGTGTTCCGAATAATGCCAAATCTCAAATTTTAACAGTTCATAATAGTCGTCAAAACAAAGGTATGTGTTCATTCACACTCTGATCGTAATCAGATGTTGAAACATCCCGTTTGAATCCTGCGTCTAACGGGATTGAACCCGGTACCTTTCGCTCCAATTGCCGCAACTTACACCACTGTCCGATTTGGTCGATAGTTTTTCCTCTCTTAACAGTAAAGATGAAATTAGCATTAAAAAAATTATTATAAATTTATAAAATATGGGTGAGTTAAAAGATTCGATTTTAATTTTATTACAAATAAGGAGAACCTAATGTATCGTAAACTAATTTTTTATTAGAGAATCCGATTTCAACCACATATAAACTGTATAAATTTACATTAAATTTTGAGCTACGTGTGTGTATATGGAAAAGCATTTTGTAAAATTGTTGAATAAATTTTGATAGAAATATGTAAATTTATCAATAAACCATACTGTACTGAACACAATGAGATATAAATGGTCCACAACATCAAGTCAATTAATAAATATATGTATACTTTATTTCACGAAATTGGGGTGGTTAGCAAGCGAGTAGGTATCACAAGAAAGCTCGCACCGATATTTTAATCGATTTCTAAATTCACAACAAAAAATGTGTAACCAGATGTGGTTAAATTAATTATTCATAAATTATACTATTTTACTTGTAAATTTTTTCGTATATAAACGAAAAACTGTAAATGGTGAAAGTGGGAAAACTTTTGCTTCAGTACATAAATATTTTAAAAATATTTGCGCAATCATTTCGGCATTTTTGGTTTGATTTTAGGTAGGAGGGTATATATAGAAGAGATAGGTTGGTGTGGTCTGATATAAATTAGCAGACGCTTATATCGCGGGAGTATTTTATTTAACGTGCTAGGTTATTTATATCAAGACAATGTTATACTAAGCTGTCTCAATAATTTATAAAGATATAAATTGAAAAACAAAATTTCTTTCGTGAGAAAATTCACTTAATATTTTATTGGCACTGTTTTGGGAGGTTTCGGAAAAAACAAAAATTATAGAAATAAAATTTAAAATTCATCATCTATCTACTTTTATATATACCCAAGTACATAAACATCTCTCCTGGGTAGTCGATAAATTAGAATTTATTATAGAATTACTGGGGAGGAATAGGATTCGTTTAAAACAAAAGCGAGTTTTTATAAATTATTTAATATATTTATTTATTATTTATATCTGACGCTGTTAATCTTAGTACAATTCTTAGTTTATTATGCATAGTTAAAGCTCAAGGCTAATATATTGTAAAGCATCGGAGTCATTCCTAATATTTAAATACTTTTAAACCAAAATGTTACACAGTGCCAATAACATTATTGTTTATTTATTTTCTGATTATAAATGGTTTTTGTTTATATAAAAATATAACAATCAAAATTATTTTTGCAACATACGCTTTTTGGTATGTCTGTGTATCGAAAGCTTTATTTTCAATATGGAGAATGAGTCATATATTTTTGGTTCCGCTAGATATTTTTTATCAACAAATACATAAATTTTTAAAAATAATATTATTTTAACGAGGAAGAGATTGAAAATGTTATTTTCAAAATAAACATTAGATAGGCTTTGATTTTTGTCGAAATTTATTACAATTACTGTATGGAAATTTTCATTTTAGCAATGATGAGTCAGTAAAAAATACTCCATACATCGAGATAGATGTGTATACATAAATGTACCTGTTATGCTTGAATGGTTGCAAAATATAAAATTTATTTTGCTTCTAGATGATTTCGGTATATAGTATTATAAAATCCTGCTTTATTGATATGTTTGGCAATTTTGCAAAATTTTCAAAATTATATCAAAATGTTCCATTATTTTCTGGTATAGTTCCGGTTGAACATCTTTTATAACAAATTCAAAATCCAAATTGTTGGCTAACTTATCGTGTTCATTATTAAAAATATACAGTTCTATGATTCAACCAATCCACCGTATATCTTTATGAATATATATATATATATATATATATATATATATATATATATATATATATATAGATATATATATATATATATATATATATATATATATATATATATATATATATATATATATATATATATATATATATATATATATATATATATATATATATTAATACTATATATATTTATAGTATTTTTCTCATTTATATTGTCTTAAACTATAAAAATTTCTTATAACACTTCACATTTACATAACAATAGAAGAGCAACATTATATAGTTTTGTTGACAATGAAAAACTACGTCTTTCACTATTTCCAATCGAAAATGCTACGATGATCATCATCAATCATCTTTTATCTTACAATAAAATACAATATACATTTCACTTTGTATTATACTTTCAATGAATCACTTTGAAATTTTACCAAACCATTATCAATTTACATTTTTATATTTTTCAATTTGCCACCATACGAACAACGCAATCTCGTAGAATTCCTCGATACTATATATACAGACTCCACTTTATATATATTCAATCTTATTTAATTTCACAAGGATAATATATATATATTTCAAAGATACAGCAACTAAAACTGCGAAAAATATAATACAAAATATAGAAACTGTTTCCTTCTTGTAAATTTAAGTTTTCCGCAAGGTAGTATTAAGTTTAATAAAAAAAAGACAATAAAAAAAAGTTCAAATTACACAAGAACACAAAAAAAAACTAAAGTTGAGATAACAACAAAAACAAATTTGTCGAACACTATAAAACAAATAAGAATACCTTGATGGTGCTTTTAGAATATATGTGTAGATAATAATACTTATAAATGTTTTCTTATATATGTATTTTATTCAAAGAAGGAAAAGTTCGTTTATACGCACACAAAACAAAAGGAAACCCCATTTTTCTACTTGCTCAGCGAAATTTTATAAAAGTTATGCATACAATCAAATTATATTAATATATGTATATATAGAGTACATGATGGATATAACAACTGTATGTGTGTGTCTAAGCACAAAAGATATATTTTTTTTAAACTTGACATTGATATTATTAATAAGCAAAAGAAAGCTTTTATTTAAAATATAAGGTCGTTTTAATTAAAATTCATTTGTTTTAAGTTTCCGGAAAAAATTATTTATTTATAAACAAATAATTTATAAATATTTAGAAATGCTGCAAAATAAAACAAAATATTTTTATACAGTTCAAAAGTTTAATGTAATTTATAGCTTTTTGTTGATGCTTTGAAAAATTATGAAAATTTATATTTTATTTAAATATGTATCGAAACTTTTCAAATTATTTAGTTATGAGGTTAGCTATAGCTATAAACAAGCACAGACACAACGAAATATATTATTTATCGATAGCGTAGTATAATTTAAGGATACGAAAAACCGCAAACCATGTTTTCGAGGTGAAATTGATAAATTGTAGTATTTGTTTGTCTATTGTTATGGGCAATTCGGGAGAATAATTTAATTTAATTTATGAAATTATTTGTTATAGTATTAGAACATTGTCAGATATTGTATATAATAACAATATGTATGTATATATATATATATATATATATATATATATATATATATATATATATATATATATATATATATAAAACCACATTTGATCCAATTACAGCATACCATAGAATCATAATTATTTCAACCTTTTAATTTTAATAGAATTATAATGATTTCAACCTTATACCTGATTAGAATATTTTGTAAAGTTAATTTCATTTGTGTCGATTATAAAAATTTGTCATTAAATAAATATTTAAAATATGTTTATGCTTTTTAGACTTTAATACGTTCCAAACAAAACATAAAAGTAACACAAATCGTGAAAATTATAATGCAGGGCAAAAAACCTGTTAATGAAAAGATTAAAGTAACAATACCATAGATATTGTCTATAAAATTTACCAACTGTCCCCAAAAAAAAATATGCAATATCATCCAAAAAGATCATGTTATAAAATATCTTTTCACAAGTCATCACATAGTTCTTCCATCTGTTGTACAACAGATATACAAAGAAAATATCTCATTGTTAAAGAAAAGTTTGCATCAGTTGGTTTTCACACACAAATTGCCACGTCATTACAAAAATTGAAAAACATACTTTTTTGCGACATTCTCAAAACATAAAATAAAAATCTCAATCAAACTTTTTTACACCACTATTTTTGACTTTTCAACAAATACAAGCTTTTCGTCCACAAAAAGAGCTTCCCAATTAAAACATAAAATACAGACTTTTCAAATAAATATTTATTCAACTTCGCACTGAAGCCAATTTGATTAAATTTATTTACATTTTATATAAAAAAAAAAATCAAATAAATTCCCAAATTTACCTCCCTCATCCCATAAACCATAACAAAATTCACATTTTTTATCATTTTCGTTTATTAAATATTTTTGAAAGATAAAGAAGATGATGATGATGCTGGTAAAGGAAGCAAATTAGGAGAATAATATAAAACATTTTCAATATTCTTAATTATTTCAATTATAAGGGTGGTCTCTGTTCTTTTTATGTGTGTTTGTCTTATACGCAATAATAATACAATTTTAATTATACTCGTAAATTATAAGAAGACATCATGATAAATCATAAAACTTATGTACTTTAGAAAAACTTTTCCAACTACTTAAAGCTCGTTTCGGTTCGTAAAATATAAAATAAATTAGACTCCCTTAGTTGAGCATATTTTCGCAAACATTTACAATTTACTGTTCAGCTTCGGGATATTTTGTTATATTCGATGATATACTATGCCAACAATAATGTACACTGTGCTAATGTATGTGCTCTTTATACTTAAACTTATTATAATATATTCGGACTGTACAGTAATTATAATATTTTATTGAGTTTGAAATTTAAATTAAAATAATAGTTTGTTGTACGTAATGTGCTTTTATAAAATAATGTTGCGCTTTTCATATGGTCTCGTACTCCTATATTTATGTACGTTACAACTCTGTATAATGTGATTTACTATACATAGTGAATAAAATTAATGTAATTTAAATTGATTTCGACAATTTTTATTTAGACTATATGAAATTGTATTATAATCCCGCTTTATAATCCCGGACAAAAATTTGAAACATCTTTTTTTATAATGTATACTTAATCTCTATTGCATGCGATAGTAAGAGTGCGAAACTTAAATCCGGACCGAATTTGTTCCATGTAAAGAGATATGCAAAATTTAAAGCGAGATTGCGCTCGTAAGAACAGCTTCAATTAATTAATTCTTTATGTTTATGTTCCCGCGGGTGTTTTCTTTAAAATCGAGAATCCTTCCTCGAAACAATACTGTATTCGGGTAAAAAAACAACTGGATAATAAGACGGTTTAAATAAATAGCCAGTACGTTCGAAACCATTTAAAGACCGTCCACAAAAAATCGATATTATTTGTGGAATTTCATTAATTTATATTCAATTAATTTTATAATTGATATGTTTTTGAATTAAAAAACTATATCATTTGATAATAAATACAAACACACAGTAGAAAAAACAATAATAGGAAAATAAAATGGTAATCAAAAATTAATTAAATAAAAAATTACACCAGTTATCGAATTTCGATTGCAATTTCAGTGTTTTCTGTATATAAAAGTCTGAACAGACTGTATGTTGATGATGCACAACAACAATTGGTTTTTATTATATTCATGACAATTCATTAAATTTTAGTATGAAAATGTTTGGAATTTTAAATTTAATTATCCAATTCAATGCAAACGGCACAATGTATACGAGCTTGTTTCATTTGTTTGCGTATTGTAAATTATTAACGACAGTTAAAGCTCATCTCTTCGTTTTTTATTTCAGTGGGAGTCAAAGAACTACTCAAAAATTTTATAAATTAAACGAAAATGACTCAAATGTCAAAAGCTCCAACTGTTGATTTCATTTGCAATGAATTACATTTGCATGTGCACACTCTTGCACATTAATCATAAGTTATAAATATATGTAGCCCAGCAAAACGAAATAAATATAAGATCCGGTTATAAATTTGATTATGAAAATTGATAAATGATCTTAGTACGAGAATCATGTTTGAACATAATTTATACACTTACACAATACGTAGCACATAGATCTATATATAAAAAGACATTTATAATATAAAAAAAAAGTTGAATTAATCATATTTTATTCATGGCTGAATGAAAACAATTTAAGACGAACTTTAATTTAATATTTTTGGAATAGTTATTTGATTAATCTTTCAAAAAAATAATTTTAAACGAAATAATTTTCCGGGTATCGTTGTTAGATAGGCTGTTGCTCGCCTACGATACTAAATCGTTGCGCAAAATAAATTGAACAATATATCACTGAAAAATGTACTCAATCATTTTTTAGTATTGCTGATTCTATTTTTATATGACCTTGTACAGGTCACCTCAGTATCCGACAGGTTTGAATAACACCATGTTGTTTATTGTCAAAATCAATAAACGATTTAATTTTGGTTTCATTGTATAGTGAAAAGCCGAAAAAATAAAAAAAATATTTGGGAACAACAGAATATACTAAAAAACGATATCATCACTCGTAAACCATTTCAGTTTAGCTGTATACTGTTTGATACAATATACTGTGATTAGCAGACATATATAGAATGCCAAAAGAAAACACTTAAGGGTGTTGACAAGAAAATATTAATTATCATAATCTACATGATTTTGTCTAAAATGACACTCGACTACACAAACATATCAACATAATCATTTGTATGATAACAAAATACCTTAACTTGTGTCAATTAATAAAGATATTTCTTTTAGTATAAGATAAACAACAAGAAAGTTTACTTAAAACACAAATACAAAAGTACAGTAGATAACAAAAAGTGTACAGGAGCTTATCGATTGAAATACAAAATAATCATACACAAAACACACACACGTTCTATCCACATCATATTATGATACTGGGGGGAAAAAAGCTCGAAAGGAAATTATAAACTTTTCTCATTCGAATCAAAAACTTTTTCGATTCTACGATGATAAACAGATTTTCTTTATGGTTTTGTTATGTTGGTATATAATTTACTAATATCATTGCAGAGATCAATAATATATCTAGAAATTTACTATTCTTCAATCAATCATATTTAATGTCAGTTTTATGTAGATACATTGTGTAAAAATAAAAGATAACACAAATATTTAATTACTCTTAATTATGTGTGTACACGTTGTCTTCATATTGACAATTAGTTAAACATTATTTAAAAAAATAATTTTAAATGCATTTAATTAACGAAGTAATTGATATGAGCTGTTTTGGGAGTAAAGTGGGAGTTAGAAATATTTGTATATAGTTTTATCCATATTCGGATCTCTAAAGGTTTTCATTTCTTAGGTTTGAGGTTTATATTGCTTTCCAAACCCTCCTTGCTAGAACGCTCATAAATATATATAAAACTTATACGAATATATTAAAAGCTTTATGATTTTTATAATATTCAATCTCAAGGATTGTAATGAGGTAAATATATACTTTCTCTTTTCTTGACATTTACCTACATAATATTTGATTGACTAAAACATTTCGTTGTTTATCTCCATCCATATTACTATCAGCAGATTGATTTTTTTCTAAAATATATTGATTTCAAATCACGGTTGTCTAAACGCTTTAAACATCTGCTCAATATTCAAACGTTAAATTTATTTAGTGACAAATCTCTTTTTGTGATAATAGAAACAAACACATCGAAATCAATTTATATTTTGGTGAAATTTGTCAAAACCATTTCATTTAACCAACATGTACGAGTATGTCCTCGAAAAAGTGAAATTCAAAAATTTGAGAAAGTAAATTTTCCAAACCGACAGTTTTTTTATTAAGAGCTTTTTGATCTTTTTATTAAAAAATGAAATCAATTTTGAACGGTTTTTATGTAGTTTTGTGTTTATACACTGTTGAGTGATTTAAAATATTTTATTTTCAAACAAATTTTCCTGGGAAATGGCTCGAATTTTTTGTTTTTGTTTGCGATTTAGGCATTTTATAGACATATTGTGTTTATTCGTATTAGTACCTATATTTTAAGTTTTGATTTTGTTGTTATTGGCATTCAGCTGAGAAAACGTGAGGTTAAGAGACATGTAGGATAAACATTACGTGTTTCGATTTAATTTTAGGTAATTACTTTGATCAATTTTTGACACGAGAAACGTGATCGGGATGCCAGAATATAATATTTTATGATGTGGTATGACGTTCATATTTTTATAATTATATTAATTGTTATTACATGACAAAGTGTGTGATAGAGATTTCAAGAGATATCATTTATAGTTCCTATATACATCTATAGTAAACGAAATCAAGATGGTGTTTTGAGACATGCAAATTTATGTAATATTATGGCATAACAAACCAATCAAACCAAAAATAAATATTTTATTTCATATATATATTGTTATTCTTATCTATTTTTAGGCGTTGCTACATACGCATGATGTGGTTGCCAGAGAAGTATACGGTGAGGAAGCGTTACGTGTTACGCCACCTCCAATAGCACCTTATTTGAATGGCGATGAATTGGATGCTGTGGATAACGGTGATTTACAGCATGTTACTCGTGTACGATTAGTCCAATTTCAAAAAAATACTGATGAACCAATGGTGAGTATCTCCTATATATATTATGATGTTTCAAAATATGTAATATAAAACCAATCAGTATTTTGTCATATGTCACTCTCATTAGAAATTTCCAAAAACTCTATCGAATTTTTACACTTTGTTGTGTAAATGTTTGACATGTTTAAAAGGTTTTTAAGATGTAGTACTGCTTTTACTATACAATATAAGAAATAAAATAACGTTGACGTTTATTTTATCGCATTTAAGTCGCCAATATTTATGGTATATGTTCGTCGTCTGATAAATGAAAGTCGTTTCATGTCATCAACCATCAACAAATGTTTAACTACTCATGCAGCAATAAATAATTTTATGTGATAACACATTAAAAAAGAATTGAAATGCTCGACGTGCCTACAGTCATATATCTATCTTATTCGTTGCAAAACCATTATGCTTAAAATTAAATTGGTAACGTAACTCCTTATTTAGATAACCAATAGACTAACCATCTCTAGCCACTAAATCGACTAAACGATTATCAACTAGAGTAATACTTATATATCTATTATACCTTGTCGGTTAATGGCTGTGTTATTTTATCATTATACCTAGATATTGTGTATTATACTTACCTTGAACAAAAAACAAACAGAAAAAAATTACCTCCTTTATCCTTGAAATGTGCTTAAGATGATGTTTTTTTCTTCATTTATATATTATAACATGCGATGTTCATGTTTTGTTCAATCTTATGATTTGAGTATTATCTATGTATATATGAACGAGGATAACGATGAACTGTTACGTCAATTATGTTTATTTATGGATAAATTTTTTTAAACGTGTTCCATTAACATAAAATCAATAAATTACTTACATAAGTAATGTGAATTATTTTTCATCGATATCAATTACTTTTCGAGAGATGATGATTTTCAAAACAATGAATAAATATACTATAAGAATATATGACTCCTCAAAACTTGATTGATTACAAACAAAAGTTTAATAATTTTGTATTTCAATAAATTTTGTTCGTCATCGCTTGGAATAAGTACAAATATCCAACTGTAAAATGTTTGATATTAATTAAGCTCACGTACTTACAATAATAACATAAGATAAGTAGTAATCTTATATACAACTATAATAATGACATTTCAAAGTGATACTCAACTCAAACACATTCTCATTTTAATGTCTGAAAACACGATTTTACATTGTGAATGCTTCTCATAGCTGACAAGTGTAAGAAAAACATATTTCAATTAACAACATAAAATTATTCTTAACAAAAATACCATAAAGCTTTTATGTATTTACTCGGTATATAAAAGTTCATCATCATTTAGTATGTAAAAAATTTTCGAAAAAAAGTAAATAAAATAAATTCCAAATTTTTCCAATTTAAAGTCAAAAAATGCTCGTGTACGAACAAAACATCTCTCGCAATTAAAAAGCATTACGTTATATAGTTGTAATAAACTTAATGAAAAGTCAACGACGAGATATACGAACGAACAAAAAGTGTGAAAATCAATACGTGTTTTTAGATTCATTTCATGTTCTTAATCAGCAAATTCTTTAAAATATCGAGAATAATTTTTGAAGTCAATTTTTTATGATTACGTTTTTTTGTTCGTACACGTAATCAATGTAACAGTGGGTTAAGGTATGTACGTAAAGCTAATCCCCAAAGTACACCTATATAAATACAATAATGGTATTGAGAGTAATAATAATAACTTCGAAGCAAATAACATTATTTTTATGACAGTCAGATAAACGGGTGGTGATGAAAAGCTCTCGGCTTTATATTAAATAATATATAGATGGTATATTGTCATAATCTTATAGTACCCAAATAATGAATTCCCAAATACATAATGTATAAATATATCGCATAATTTTTCTAATCATTCGACTAGCAACAATTTTTACGTACAAAATGAAATTACAAAAAGCTTTGTATGTCATTTTTTGCTGTAAAAACTATTCAAGCATACAAGTAATAAAGAAACAAAATGGTTAAAAAAAGCTCAATTGATATTTTCGTTTAATATTTGAATCGACGCTTTCATCTTATATACACTTTTTTTGCTTAAACTTTATGGAACTTTTATTGAAAATTATGATTTTCCACTTGGCGTTATTGTTATCGTTTCCTATTCAAATATTGAGGATATAATAAACATATACACGTACGGAAAACATAGTAAAAACATTTTAATTTTCCCAATTCAGTGTTGCCATATCATCTATATTAAACACACATATATACGTTATAATAAAAAAAAACAACCAGAACTTTAAGCTTACAAAAAAACTTTTCAAATTAAATTTTATTTTATGACAGTTTTTGTTGTTATATTTGTACGGGATGACTGGTGATGCTTTTTATATATATATTTGGTTTAGACTTGTTTGACAAAAAAAAGTTTTGTGAAAGCTTTGTTGTTTTTTTCACTTCGTAGTATTTTTTGGTGAACCGTTCACCAATAAAAACGAAAAATAAAATGTAAAGGTTGTTTAGAGTTAACTTGGTTTATATTTTAATATAAAGTTTTGTCGTATTTAATAATTTTTTGTAATAGTCTTTGACTATGAACAATACAAACTGTCATTAAAGTTATGACGGTTTGAAAGGTAGTTTGTTTAATTGTTTCGATGTAATTTTGAAGTGAACCAAATATAATAAATATGACATCTACGTAAATTCCATATTAAACTGATCGTTGTTACGAATTGAATCTACTTAGTCGAACCATCTAACAGTTCTTTCTATTTTTCGATGGAATAAAATCGTTTGACTCTTTGAGTTCATGGAACTGAATAAAAGCATCGGAGTTTAAAACTAGATTCAAAAGTATAATAGAGATTCGATTTAATTTCAAGTCATCTTATACAGCCACCTTTAGATTTTTTATCGACGCCCATTTGATATCTCGAGTAAAAATCAGACCAAAATGGTCGAAAATTAAAATTTTGGGTGGGGTTCGACATTATTTCCGAAATACGTTTCGCAACTCTTTGTAAATTTAACGTAAACCAGATGATAATATTATAACAGAATCCAATCTAACCTCAAGATATATATATATATATATATATATATATATATATATATATATATATATATATATATATATATATATATATATATATATATATATATATATTATGCATGATTTTATCCATATTTACAATATAATCTTCTATTACAATGTACACCTTCGTCCTTTAATATTACCTTCATATTCGATCTTTGGTATTCTTTCTAAACAATACATTGTGGTCTGTTCGAGTAATATTTCAGAATAACCTCAATAAATACTCAAATAATCCTATCGTTTCCTACTAAACACACACGCTATATATTGAACACAATAGATTTGTGCGGTAGATAATCGAAAAATGAACATTATGACGAAAAGAAGAACATCCAATGCCTAAAACCATATTCGTATTAAAATATCCTATCATCATATCAACCTTAAGCATGGCGATAAAGCTTTTTACGATTCATCCATTTTATACCTTTGAAAATTGATTCTAGATAACAAAAATGTTGCGTTTTATACATACATGTGTAGGTGATGACAGTGTATAATAGTTGGAGTCATTTGAATATATGTGTATATTTTATATAAATTCAATATATGATATCACATACCACAATCGGATAAACCTCACGCCACACAGATTTTTTATATCTTATATTGTATATATAGATTGTAAATTATATATCTATACATTCGTATATATGTATGTAATGTATGTGTGTGAGGTTTTTAATGGTTTTGATGTTCATGTTACTACATTAAAAATATAAGAACAACAAAAGCTCAAATATATATCCAAAAGAAAATATTTAATGTGTTTTGTATCCTTTTTTCTTCCTATCTAGGGTATAACATTAAAAATGACTGAAGATGGTCGATGTATTGTAGCAAGAATAATGCATGGTGGTATGATACATAGACAAGCGACACTGCATGTTGGCGATGAAATACGTGAAATAAATGGTCAACCTGTACAACATCAATCGGTTGGTCAACTACAGCGAATGCTTGTAAGTATATTTATATTCGAGTTAAGTGTACTTGTACATTACTGTAACCAAATTTTATTTTATTTTCAGCGTGATGCGCGCGGTTCAGTTACATTTAAAATAGTTCCTTCTTATAGAAGTGCCCCGCCGCCATGCGAGGTGAGTTTATATAAAAAGCTTGATTACTTCATATTTTATAACGTATTCCTATTGCATGAAATTATTATTTTTTGTTTTTTAATAAACCAAAGATAGTCTACAAAAGTAGAAAACTATATTCATGCTCCGAGGAATATCTGGGAAAAAATAGTTGTGTAACGGCAGACTAACAATACACTGTAGTTTGAACGACTATTCCCAATGTGCTTAAATTCTAAAATTTAATTTGGTTGCGAATATATTATATGTAATATAGACCACCATGGAAGGGAATTCGAGATACATACAAATTAAATTTTAAATCATTTCAACTTTTTATCTACCAAATTGTAGTCTGGTGAAAGCTACTTTCAATTTAAACTTACATTTTACTTTTTTACTATAACAACCGAATGTAAATAATATATTGGACCAACCACTAATTGTTTGAAATATTCATTTTTTTTTATAACCTGTGTGTTTCCCATAAACTCATACATTGCTATTCAATTAAAATAATCTGTTGCCTCAAAGTTAAAGAAAAAGTTTTATAAAAGTTTAAAATAATAATATAAACTTTTAATAATCACGTTTTTTGGTTTTTGAAACATGACCCAGATTATTTAAATTGAAATGTCAAATTTAATATAAAGTTGTAGCAAAACCAAAGTTTTGTTGTTATCCAAATGCAATTCATGTGTTTAGAAAATTGAATGTGAAGTTGTGCAAGGAGTTGCTAAATTAAAAATAACAGTTAGACGACGTTCTATATACAGAACTAGTTTTAAAAATCAAGCTTTTCATCTTTATTTGGTTTCGTGTATGTATCCTTTAATCTGTATTTGCTGCTCAAATCATTAAGATCTACATAATGTGATAAATATTTAGTTTTCGCATTAGGCGTATATGTTTAGAGATGTTCATGCGTTTCGGGGTTGTGTTTCACAAACCAACATTTTGCCTTAACACATCTTCGTTGAAATATTCTCTCTACACTTATTTAAATTTCGACTTAGATCAGAATTATTGAATTGTAAAAAAACAAGAATATTAATGTTTATATATTTCCAAATCATATATTTTGCTATACATAATATTTTAGAGGATTGAGACATTTATGTATACATATATACACACCCCTAGGTTCAAGTGAATATTATAATATTCGTTCAACAGTTGTTTGCGTGTCGAATATTAAGGACAGAATATATTAAGCACAAATACATTTGATGTCGATATTAACTTTTGTGCCGACGTTTTATTTGTCTGAAGGTCAAAAAGTATAGGAAAAGATCAAATTAATAAATAAATTGTGAGCGTTTCTGAAATTTTTATATTTGTACTTCAGAGAATATCTCGATGTCATATAAATTATGTGCGGAAGAGCATTAACTTTATATTAGATGCCCACCTTCTTAATTATAATTGAATTATTTTGTCATAAAATTGGAAAAATTTATTAAAAATACTCGGAACATCAAAAAACAATACATGTTTCTGAGCTTTTGAACTTATTTTATATTTGTACAGAAAAAATGAAATTTTTTAAAGTCTTTTCAGAATACAAAACCAATAAAGTATCTGTATAATGTCCAAAAACAGACATAACCTAACACGAGCGCGAAAAATCCCTTAAAAACTTAAACCTTTAAAAATGAAAAATACTCGTAATCCATTCGAGCAAATATTGTTTGTATTTACTCGGGTGACCCAATTTTCTCTCTCTCTCTCTCTATTTTTATAAAACTCAGAAATTGTACTACTCAAAATGTAAATTTATAATTGAAAACTTACCTTCGGGTTATTTTCAGTTTTGGAAGGGGCTTAGTGTTAAATGTAATCTTTCATATTCTATGAAAAGGTGAAGAGCTTTTATTTTTTTTTTTTTTTGTTATTTTCTATTATGAAGGAAGTATCCTTATTCGTATATACTTGTAAAGTACTCGACAGGAATAATAACGTATTTGAACGATTAACTGAAAAATTTAATTGACAATTATATCAGTTAATTATTTTAATTAGTTAATCGTTTGTATAGCTATAAATTAATAACAAAAGAAAGCTTCTAGTATATTTTTCAAGTTATACAATACAGTGTTGACAGCTCATGGTCCTACCTCACAACTCATCAATATGAACTTGTATATTCTTCTGATACCTTCTAATCGATAATATCCACTGTTAATAGTGAATTTTCACAAGCCGTTTCGGAAACTTTACTATTTTCAATTCAGTGAGAATTGAAAAAAGTATTATTTAAAAGCTTTCCAAATATATGATGCAGCATCTTAACAGATCTGTCATTTTTGCCATGGTGTAAGGCGACAACCAATTTATCACGAATGTCCTAACAACTATGCGAATACAAAACTTCTGAAACGAGAAGAATCTATTCATTTTTTGAACAATGAATAAAATTATATCAATCTTGATAAACTGTCACCGCGCGACAAATGTTTGTAAAATATTCCTACGCATCAAACTTTTTAAAAGACTACAAGCTTATTATCATGTCAGTTAGACATTATTCTGTACATATATATATTCATACATAAATTATATACGCAAACCATTGATCTTCCACAAAAAGTATACAAAATTCTTAAGAAGGTTGATATATACAATATATATCAACCAAAATCTTCCATGCTTAAAGAAAAGCTCTATACAGTGCTTAACAAGAAAAAACACATCGCATTACAATTGAAATATGAAAAGAATATTTTAAATTATGATTATTATTTATGACTCTAGTCATAAAAAAAGTCTTGTTTTGTTTAAAATACAACCAACATAAAACATAAAAATTTGGTATTCACGAGTTAAAGAATATAAAAATGAGTTATCCCTTTAAATGTTCATTCTATAACTCGTATCGGATGGCAAGGGCATATATCGTACTAGATGATGGATCCTAACATAAAATTTGATATGTAAAATACAAATGATCCAAACTCAAGGCTGAGCGGTGATATAATACACGAGTGTATATAAATCGTGAACTTCATAGTTTGATTTATTCATTTTTGTTGTATTATAAAAATTGGATATTCGTTACATGGAATTGGATTAATGTTGTTGTCTGAATTGTATTATTGAATCAGATTATATTCCCTAAAGGCCTAAACATTTTTTTGTATATTTTAACATTTGAATATATAAATTAGATCGATTTGTTTGTCTAGGTAAATATGATTTTGTATCTCGATGGATGAAACGATAAGACGTTCGAATGAATCTTATTATGAGTATATTAATCTTCATAAAGATATGAAAGATGGTCTTTTATAAAACTACCAAGTTTAATAAAGGGATTATATAAAGCTTACTCAAATGGTTATACTCTTGAATTATCGCACTTTCATCAAGCAGAGTTGGCTACAACGATTAATTTATTAAGTAACACATTAAGCAATTTTTCTCTTAGTTGGTTCACAGGATAGATAAAGTTTTGTTGCTACAAAGTATGTTATAGTTTTCAATTCTGTTTAAAATAACTGATGAAGGATTTGGGTTACATCTTTTTATCAAAATTTTGTTTTATGCTTTTAGGGGGTTTGATAATGTCTGCCACCTGGAAGCATACTGATGCATAATAATCAATACCGCTAGTTTAATGTTGTAATTAGTTCGTATATAAATTATTTTTTTACTATGACACAAACATACATATATGTCACCCAATTTTATACTTTATCACATTTATATCGATTAGCAGCATTAACATAATTACACAGAGCGAATTTATTGCAAATTCCCTTGCTACCCATATAAACTTAAAATAAATCCAAATCACATACATAATATAATAAATATAGTTTGGGGCTATATACATTAATTATTATATAAAATTTTAATTAATTCAACAAACAAACAATAACTAAAATAAATTTAATCCAAATAACGTTATAATTAATTATACTAAAAACTATGATTATATACATGAACACTATCTATAATCAACTATTATTATTGTTATTAACTAGAATTAAATAAGTGTGGCATAATTGAAGTTATGACTATTATAAATACATAGGTTATAAAAAACGTACACTGCCATCTCTCGATAAATACTTTTATTATATAAATTATCAAATTGCATGTTAACTATTTTATTTAGTTCTTCTATTAATTTCTTCTAAATCTATAATTTTTTTTAATATTCTACAATTAAATAAATTAACAAATATTAATTTTCAATTTCTCTCATTTTCTTTTCTAATCATTTGTTTGTAAAAAAGCAGCTATTTAGGATAAGGCCAGCACCTGTTTTAGTAAGTATTCTTATCTATAACAACAAAACTATATAGATCTATTACTTAATATTGTATAACGTATAATTTATAAACTATACTATACTAAAATTTATGTACATATATTCAACGATATCAAGTAAACGTAGAAGAAAACTGATAAGGGTCATAGTTTTACGTTTTATATTTTGTTTTTACATCCCATTCGGAGATAAGAAATAAAATTATTTTTTTAGATCTTAAATTAAGATTCCATATGCGTTGTATAGTATATAATATGTATGTATCCAGATCATTTTGTTTCTGTATGTGGAAAATTAAAATCGTATTATTATTATTATTAAGATGGGTAACAAAAGTAGTAACAAAAAGAAAATTATAATAAGAAAACCTAATCTGTTTGTTACTCCATCCCAATTCCACCCAAAACTAAAAACGATGAACAGACATTTGTACATAAAAGATTTATACATGGCTCACAGGCCTAGATATTTTGATTTGATTATCATAACTTTTTTGTGTTCGAACCGTTTTATCAAAGATTACCCCGTACTGCTTGATATTTAGCAACAATAGACAGCATATATAACTATTTTATTTGCAACACAGATAAGGATATTGATATTCTATTGAAAATTTGATAAAAAAACGTTTTCGTGTTTTGTGCTGTGTCTGAACCCAAAAAAGTTAAACTTTGTTGATTTTAATTAATAATATGTTCGACATGTGAATACTAAAAGTTTCAACAAACTTTATATTATATGTATAGATAATCGATTTGGCCTTTAAATAAAATACAAGTCACGTCAATAAAACAAACAGTTTTGTCATTTTATATATGTATATACATATATAGTGATCGCACACACCTATTAGTTTTGGTCGCAATATTAAGCCTATTCTTAACACACAAATATTATGCTTAAAAAACATCAAAGCTTATAGAGAAACAATTGACCTGATCCATAAACTGATTAGATTTTTATAGAGCTTCAACCACTGTACAATTTTTACTCGCAAAATATAACCTCAGTATAGTGGCTAAATATTCTTACGAATATGGTTTTTCACCCCCACACACACATTTTTAAACTTATCTAAGTTTCGGGAAAGACCCAGTTTCCTTGAATTATAATTATATTTATCTTTTGCGAAAAGCTATACAGTAAGCTTTTCCCGAGCAATAAATAATCAAAAACGGTAATATTTTTCGACCTCATATACCCAAGGCACTCCTACATACTATAAATATGTTCAATTATCAATTATCTTGCTGTAATAAGAAGAAAAAAATAGTTATATCGAATCCTATAATTTCTTAAAATACACAAGATACGATATAACATTACTTGTAACCCGTATTTCGATTACCAAAGATAAATGTATTTTCCTTGTGATAACACACACAATACCCATTAATCATAATTGAAAACTAAATAAAATTTGTCTTGTGTACTCCAGTTGCTTGTATCTTAAAAAAAATCTTACCGAAATCAATAATTCATATCGAACACAACTTTCTTATATTGATTTCGATGGCTGTATACGGATCCATAAAGATTAAAATCTTGGATATCATATGTATATATATATATATATATATATATATATATATAAACTGTGGAGGCAATGTTTAAAAAAAATATAGAATACGTATAGTAAAATACAAATATTTCTTAACATTAAAAACAAATAAATTCCCTTCGGGCCTTCGAAGCCCCTATATATGGAACTAAAAAATTTATCATTTTCTGTTATCAATCCGCACACACATCGATATACAATTTCTTTTCTTCTACATACCTTTTAAGTTTCTACAGTATACGTCATCGCCATCATCATCATTATTGGCAACATCAGTAGTAGATAGTCAAATATAACCGCAAAATACGTATATAAAGCACACAAAAGCACGAAAATTCGTGCTTATGATTATAAATAATTTGAGTTTTACATCATACCATTGTATCTTTTGAAAATTACTGGCCAATTAATTTATAGACTCAATTTTCAGAATCATACATTGGTATCTAACCATAAATCTTTAATTCATTTCTGGATATAAATAGAGCTTTTCTCGGCAGTAATTAGGATCTTAAAGAAATCACATAAAGTTAAATCAAATTTGCCATAAAATTTTCTTTCTGTACTTCTTATTTTTTATCTAGTTATGAGATTATCAAAAATCTTATAAGTATCCAGAAAAAAGTCTTAGGAAAGATCCTTTTTATTATCTCAAGAAAAAATTTTCTTTCTCAATTTTTTTTTCATTAAATTTTTATGAAAATAAACGAAATGTTCCGTTTATATTAAAACCAGTAAAGAGTAGAAATTTAGAGTACAATACAGTGTATATATCCTAGAGATGTGCGTATAGATAGATACTAGGGAAATATAAAGCTTGAGTAATAAAAATAAAGGCACACAATTGAATGTTACATTTCGGATATAGCGGAAGTTCAAAGCTTTGACTTTTTCGGTTAAGATAAAATAGAAAAATAATCAAATTTTGATATCCTAAAATGTAAATTTAAATTAAATTAAACATTTCATTTTGTACCATTTATTAAATTTCGCAAAGTAGTTCTTCCATATCCAAAAGATTACAGGATACAAAAAAACAATCATAACAATAGTTATGTAACTTCCTATTACTTAACTGTTACGTTCAGAAAAAAACATTTTAGTTTAACAATGTTTTAATCTGATTCGCACCATTAAATATGAAAAGTGTTGTTAGATCATACACTTCTCATAAATAATTGCATAATTTAAGATAATCGGACTTAAAAGCTTCCAAATTAATCATGAAATTTCCATGAAACATATTTACTTCTACAAAAATTAACTGAGTGATTTTTAAACACAATTTAAGATATTTATATCTAGGCTACAACACAACGGAGTAATTAATCCGTCTGTATACTGAATTACACTGATTGAACTTCTATCAAACTATAAAACACACTTCATTCGTTTCGAGCTTTTCATAATTCCGTAAGTTAAAAATAAAAAATGGTAAATAGTTCGAAATTTTTATACTTATGAACAATGTTAAAAATTTATGCGTATTTGATATCTAATCAATTTGTAATTTGGTTTAGAAAAAAATTTATATTAACTAAATAGGTTTTCTCAATGTTAATTATTTGAAATTTTTGATTAAGTATACATTACGTTCATTAACATATATACCCTCAAGACATTTCATTTGTGCCGAATTTCAATAAATTGTATATTCGAAATACTGTTGAGTGTAAGCAAAAACATTTCCAAAATATGTCGAACAAAGTTTTTTCTTTATTTACTTTTAATTAAAGTTTTCGAATTTCTTAAAACATTTTCTAACGGAAAATGTAACAACCAAATATCAAAAATGTTTACGTTTTGAATACATAAAACAGAAACAGTATATATATATTGTAAGATATACATAAAGTTAATTCTTTTGTAACTAATAATTATAATTTTTGACTTTAAATATCCACACCCAACCTCATAGGATTATATAGGAGTATCCAATTGAAGTCCTCGAAAGTTTAATTTTACAAATAAATAATTCAATTAGCATAATTCGATTTGGTATTCAAAAAAATAGTAAATCGTAACTTTAACTGTTCACATACATAAATTATTTAAAACTTTTAATTAAATTTTAGTTTTATGTATAAGATTAAGTGAAAACCATGTATAGTTAGTAATATGGTACTCGGATGTTGAGATACATTTTAAAAGTAAAATTCGGATTTATCTATGAACACAACCCCCTTTTACACCCTTTTTTTGATCATAAAATTAAAATCGTCACAAAGCTACGAGTATCGTTCAGAAGAGCTGAGATTGGTATGGATAAAAGGGGGGTATGAATTATATTCAAAACTTTGGTAACTATGTTAATTGTAGGATATAAAATGTTTGTTGGTTTAATATATCAGTTTTGTGGGATACTTTTTTTATTGCATCTCAATTTCTATATATACGTTTTAATAGTTATTAGTGATTTAGGTCATTAGTTTTGTGCTCTTAGGCTAGGAAATAGCTATCAGGACGTAGTAGTGTTTTCATTGAAATCCCACCCCATTTATCCGAAGTTTATTGTTTTGTATGGTATAACAGCTACAACTTTTTAAGCTTTTACACTTAGGAGATATTCTCCGATTGGTTTATTATCTAAACAAAATTACATAAATGACCCGTACATGAACAGGTGTAGTTATGTTTAAATTGTTAATTCATACTAGATAACTTACATTATAGAATATCGGTTTATTATTTTAAAGATGATATAATCTTGGATTGGATTATAACAGCACGTTATTTTTCTACTTTAACCTATCTAATAAAATTATGAATTCTAAATTTCTAAATATAAAAACTAAACAAATAAAATTCATTTGCCCAAAAATTACAGAATACGCCCAAAGATAATGACTAAGTCAATAATAACGAAGAAAGTTTGGAAAACAAACATCTTATATAAACTTTAATTTAACCCAATATTGTTCGCTTTAGGCCAATAAATTTACTTTTCAAATAAGTATGTTTTGTCATATTCCAATTATACGAACAATATTGTTGTTTTATGACAGCACACTACTTAAATATTTAAGTAGTTCAATTATATACGCAGATAAATAATCTCAATCAAATCTGTATCACGTCAAAAATTTTATTCTTAATAAACTTATCTAATTTATTTGATCACCTGCCCATTTCATCTCATTACACGATAACCATAAAACCAGCTATAGAGTTATACAAATATTTTACGAAGAAATGTTATCAGGGTAATCTAACATCTTTAATTATATGGAAGACAATATACGCATAAACAATAATGTTAATGATAAATATAATATTTAAATAACAAATTGTGACTATAATTAGAAATTTTATTATATTTTTATTTGAAAACGAGCAGAATATAAAAATAATTCATTCGAACAATTACATGGTATAGAAACTTATCTCACATTTATAATGTTTTGTAGTTGTTGAATTTCCTTCTTCTTAATTATATAAGACAAACATTACATATTGTTCTAGTGTACTTAATGACAAATCCAGAAAGGTTATATATAATATATGGTTTTGTACTCTTATGAAACATGCATATACATATATAGTACATATTAATTATTGGGGTGAGTGTGTATAAACAATAGTTTTGCGTTTAATTCATTTTTAAATTATTTTACCATTAAGAACGACAAAATTCGTTTTGTGGTGAACTGAATTGAAAAGTATTTAGTATATATGTAACGAAAAGGCTTCAAAACGACACTATAATTAGTTTCTAACGTTACACATAAATAACAAAGCTCGTTAAAGCAACCAGAATTTTGTTCAAACTCTAATAAAATTAACAAATATGAATAATACTTTTTTGGTTTCTTAGAGTGTCATATAAAACAGATCTAAAATTGTATACATTTTCAACTATTATCATTGTTTTGGTGAATTGTAAATTACAAAATATAAAAACAAACCTTATCGTTGAATATAATATATAGTAACTTTTTAACCATAGCTTTAACATTAATCTGGCATAATTTAATTTTTCCAACAACAATAATAACACCATCCAACCAACAAAAAATTATCAAAATTTATCCTAAAACTTATTTAAATAAAAATATTATTATTTTTCTTTTTTCTTTAATTACTCCTGGTTGAGCAGATTTTCGTTCGTGCGCAATTTGATTACGATCCATTGGAGGATGATCTGATACCATGTGCTCAAGCTGGCATTGCATTTAGAACTGGTGATATATTACAAGTTAGTATAATCACAAGTCTCTATATAATCATACACATTTGATTAATATTATTTTTGTACATATTCAGATAATTAGTAAAGATGATCATCATTGGTGGCAGGCGAGACACGATACAGCCGGTGGTTCAGCTGGTCTGATACCATCACCCGAATTACAAGAATGGCGTATTGCATGTCAAACGATGGACAAAACAAAACAAGAACAAGGCAAGTACAAAATATTTATATTATGTATTCATTTTTATAATTAATAAATAAAATAAATTAAACAAATATATAAATATTTGATATTTTAATTAAAAAACATTTTAAAAAAAAAACTTTCAAAATATTTTTTTGTATTAAAAATTTATTAGATGTGTGTGTGTGTGTTGTTGTTGTTTTTATAACTTTAATTTATTAAATGTATTTATTATTTACACAAAAAAAATATTATTAAATAAATCGCCAAAAACGAATTAATACGGATACACATAATGAACGATACAAAAGAGATAGTTATTGTTGTTAATTAAAAGTATAATTTAAAATTTTATGAAACATCATACACAATACATCGTTAAACAAAAACTTTAAACCAATTAAAATCTTTGTAATTGTTTAATTGACATATAATTATATTACTATCATCTACAATTAAAATAGTTTTATAAAATAAAATTTATTATTAACGAAACAGCTTTATCCTGTGTGTATATTCTGTTATAGATATATAGGCATATATATTGTAGAGCTTAAGCTCTATATAAAGCTTAGTGAATAATTAATAATTATTTTTGTTTTGTTTTATTTGACTTAATTTGCTTATTTGCATAAAAATTTAAATTATATGTTTATTGGCGTTTAGACGAGTCTTTACACATTGAAACATACAACGCACCATACTTAAATTTAGATGGTTTGTCAACTAAATTTTTCCACGCTTAAGTGACATAATTTAATTAAGGCTAGTGTAAGAAAATCGTCTTTTCTTGCTTATTTAAACAATTGTCATATTGTTGATTTTATACCTCATATATTTTGTCGATGAACATACCAGTCAATTCTTGAAATTATTAAAAAAAGATATACAAAACTACTGTTAATACAATGTAAAACTATACTTTATCAAAACAAAACTAAGGGTTTTAAATGTATTTTATATTAAGAAACTAACAACTTTTACTTTTAGACCAACCCATATCGAAATAGAAAAATAATACTTAAATAATAAACTCGATTATTAACATCTGTTTGGTTTTATCTAGGCATTGTGTTTATATATTCATTTAGAAGCATATCAAACCCAAAATTATACGAGATTTTTGGGAAAGCGAACTAATACGATCCGTGCCACAATTTTGCCTAGTTTGATATTTACCCACTTTACATTATTCATATATACCATATATTCGTATAGGTATAAAAAATGACAAATTAGTATTTTTATAATTTAAATATTATCTAAATCTCGATTAATTTGATGTTGACAACTCCATAAATTATTTTCAAATTTTCTTTTCAAAAATACAATTTTGTTTCTACATTTAATACCATTGAGATGTTAAACGTCTTAAATGTGATAATCCAATTTTCCATCTAATTAAATCCATCGTTTAATAAATGATGCCAACTTTTTTTCATATACTCGTTTACATAAATCTATAAATCTTCACAATTTAGTCTTTTATCGTTATTGTTGTTATATGTTATGTTTTTTTGACTACACGAAACAAAAGAAAAATCTTAATATGGTAATAAAGTTGAGAAACAAACACAAACAAAAATTGCTGAACTCAAACATCCAATTAAAGTATATAAATCACAAAGAAGACTAAATATATATCTACCTCAGTAAAAAAAAGCTCTAAGCTTACGTTTACAAAAATAAATATATAGTTGATGCTACAATGAATTTCGAAACGTACATGTTCACGCACACACTCAACACATAAAATCAATAAATGAAAAATGTTATAAATTTGTACAAACAACAATTTATGATTTTATTTACATGTTTGTTGATTTTCCTTGTTTATGTGATTTTTTTAATTTTATTTGCATTTTCTCAAACACTATATATGTATGTACATCTTATCCTCGTTGTACCAAAATTAATGTATTTCGAGCGCCCGTATAATATATATATATATATATATATATATATATATATATATATAAAATATATATATATATATATATATATATATATATATATATATATATATATATATATATATATATATATATATATATATATATATATATATATATATATATATATATATATATAGTGACTATGATGAAAGCTCTTACTATAATTATTATATATATTGTTGTTGTTTATGCTATAAATACAAACATATATATTTTTATAAAACAAAAGATATTTTCTTATCAGTTCAATGTTCTTAAAAAACTTATGTTTAAATTTATTCAAATATGTTTTGACATGTGTTCTATGTTTTTTCTTTTTTGTGTTTTTATATGTATATTGTATGCGGCCGTTTTTATATTTAAAAAAAAACACTCAAAATACCCTTTATACACTATATTATTGTTTTAAAAATATAAACAAAATGTTGGTTTACACAACTCTATTTGTAATACAACACCGATGAACCGAATTGAAACGATATCGTTATTTGTCAAACGCATATATATTATCACGTACACAGGAGAACCTGGGCCAGGATGTTCAGCGCACGCAGAAGGATGTGATGGATCAACAGGTATATACTATGCAAAAAAAATACCTATATAAGTAAAAGAAAATTGAGAAAAGTATTTTCCTCATCCTATTTATGTGATATGATTTTGCTCATTTTTATTATATTAAATTTATTTAACCTCTGTATTTTATCATATTTTTGTTTATATATTAAATGTTTGTGTATACGACGAAAGCTCAGTACAATGTATAGAAAAAGCAAGCAAACGTAACCATAAATATATAAATAAATTAAACAAGGTGTATCGTCTGTGCTTTTACAACCGCATACAACATAATATATAAATAAATAAGTAAATAATATAAAATAAAACCATAAAGAGTTTTCCGATGCGAAAAAAATGATGAAAGAAAATCGAATAAGACAGTTTCTTATTCACTTTTCTTATCTATATACAGAAGAAGCTTTTATTTAACTTTTGTTTTTATCTATATATTATATATATATTTGTAGTGTTTCTATATAATTTGAATATATCGCATTACGATTTTATTATGGTCGTTTGCATGCAGTCTGTATATATTCATTAAAGTTTGTTTGGTAGCCTTCCTGTAGAAATATTTTAAGTTGCCTGTTTAATAAAAACTGTATATCGTTTAATTATTACTCACTGTTTAAGTAAAACATATCCATGACCAGATTTAGGATAAAGATAAAAGACACTTTACCTCATTTAATTGATATAATCATACGATCCCGAATACTCATCATGACTAACATACTCAGATAAATGTGACAGGTGCAAAATTATACAAAACGGCAAGGCAAAGTTCTATAAAAAATATATAGTACATCAATATAGCTGTGCACAAATATTTAGATTATCATTTGTTTTCATACTTAAAAAATATTAGGCGCAATTCAATTTGAATTTTCTATTTGTCTTTACTTCTATTTCGCTTTTTACTCTATGAGCACTAGATTCAATTCTTAAATCAACTTTAAAATTGTATAAATCGTGTCCCATTCTTTCGAACAATTCATTTGTTTATACTGTTCCAAAGTTTTATAAAATCAAAAATTTCGATTAAAGTACGCCTAGAAATGGTTGTAGTATTTTAAATGCATAGTGGAGGAGTTCGAGCACTCACGATTTTGTTCAGAACAAAATCAGAGTTAAACGAGAAAAAAACTCCTTCAATAATCAGATTTTAGTTCTAGAATTCTTTAAGAACTATCTGCAGGAGTCTTTAAAATAATTTAGTGGGAATAATTATCAATATCACTGAACAAACTATTTACAGTTACACATTAATTTTTAAAACTGTTTGAAGTTTCGGTGTTTTAGTTTGTATTCCTACGTTACTCTATCTTTAACTCCTTCGCAAGAATAAATATATTGTATTTTGTATCCTGGTGAAACACCCGTTTTACTGTTTTTACGGTCACATGAGGACGAATCAATTTCATTGAAACGTTGTTTTTATTTATGGTAACCTGCGTAGAAAATATTCTTGTAAATGGCTGTCTTTTGATTTTGTATAGTTGAAAATAGGGTTTGCAATTTTTTAAAAATTATTTTGCAATTATTACGTAAGTATTATACTAGTTTAATCCTTATCCGGCTTTATATTTACCGTTTGTGATTAATAGCACAGTAAAGTCTTCTATTTATTAAAAAATATTTTCACTATTTAAAGCGCCACATTTAAATTTTCAGTAGCTTGAGATAAAAGCTTTTACATCCATAGAACGATTTAAATGGACAATTCATATTAGTTTTGAACATAATCCACTAAACCCAAAATAAAATATTTAAAGTGGTTCAAAGCACAGCATTGTAAACTGCTGCAATTTCTCGTAATAAAGCAACAAAGTACCGCTATAAAAGTTATTTTTCATTTTATATAATATTTCTTAGTTTTACCTCTTAATACTCACTCGGTTATATTTTCTGCATATTGTACCTATATTTTCCACTCTAAATTTTCCAGTTTTATTTTGTTTTGCAAATTTCATAAATTTACCTTTATACATATATATACACACATAAAAAGGTATACAACTATATATATATACCATCGTATACATATACACATAAAATAATAAGAGTAACTTTAATTTTATTTATTCGAGTAAAGTTCCATTTAACCGAAAAACCTGCAATACAGAGAGGAGGGTATACCTACAGTAGTAATAACAAAAAATAAAAAATATTTTTTTCATTTTAAAATTATTACGTATATTTTATTTTAGTTTATATAATTTTATTTTTCAAAATATAATAAAATATTCTTTCTAATATTAACAAGAGCTTTTTTATACTTGCCACTATGTACATATACGAATTACGTCTGTTATTTTGTTTAGCTGTGTGTTTGTATTTTATGTAGTCGTTTCGTTATATATTTTAAAAGCTTTATATTTTAATTCTGTTATGTTTATCTTGTTATTATATATTACATCCAAAAATTACAGGACGTGTATTTTATTTAAATTTTTGTAACAACTATGTTTTTTTATATATTTTAAATAAAAGGTAAACATCAAAAATATATGAACAATTTTAACTTTAAAAATTATTTGTTGATTAACTTAAAAACAATATTTTTATTTGTTTACTAATCTGTATGTTTATGTATATAGATATTAAAAACAAAATAATATATATTTTGTATTTTGTATTTATAGATATTAAAAACAAAATAATATGTATATATAGGTACCCGAACAATTTAGATAATCTGATAGGTTCTATACCGGAGCACGACGTCAGATTGTCTATTGGTGATGCTAGAGCTGGCAGAAATTAGACCGAATAATATAGTTCCGTACTCCTGACACAAAATTCGACCGAAAAGGAAGAAAGAATGATGTACCTTGTGATCGCTCATCATCTCAAAGTAACAAGTACATTCTTTCCTCATAAAACATCCATTTGGAAACATGAACACATACACGTTGAACATCCCGAAGACAAATTGACCATGTGTACGGGCCAATATAATGTCCTGTAAAAACCGCTACAAAAAAAATAAGTTTGAGAAAACTATTTAAGTCAAAGTAGGTTTTTCAAGCTTCCAACTGCCTTAACTCTCACTTTATTAAAGATGTATTTTGACATATTTGTCTTAAATTTCCGTAGAGTTCCCCTGAACACGCAACAAAATCTTACTGCCTTATCCCTTCTATAATATAACATTTTAACTCACCATATAGAGAGGAATACAGTATAAAAGCTTTCTTCAATCGAATTTTCATAATTTATGAGCATAAATAACCCACAAGTTATTACCTCTTATGTCCCAGTGAATTACATCTCAAATTACAATACTTATATCAAATATTTATGTCTCCTCTATACATTTTATCTTGTCATATATAATTCGACTGACATTAAGAGCATAACAACTTGCTTTATCCAAATATAGATAAAAGCTTTTCTTACATCGACTTTTATTTATGTATCTAGTTTTTTAAAGACAGCAATAAATAAAGAATCAATTTTTGAATAACCCACACAAATACACATCCTTGTGTATGTATGTATATGATAAAATATGTAGTGTATATGAATAAATTAAGATAAATCTATCCAGTTTTAAAGATTAAACGATTCGTCTTTTGCTTGTGTGTGAGTCTGAATATTGATTTGTTTATGGAATTCTTCAAGCTTATATTTCAGTATTTTTAGGATGTTTTGAGGTTCCTGGCATTTTATTTTCGCTGTATACACACTACACACGAGGGGTGTGGTGAATACAGTGCGGTTTTTGGTGTTATTTTATATGATTTGGTTAGGATATTGTTGGTGGCAATTTAATAAATTGTTTTTCGGTTATGTACGTCTTGTGGTGATTGGGTCATGTATTTATTTATTAATTTCGTTTTTAACATTGCCGTCTTATAAACACATACACACACATTGTATTTGCTTTAGTGATTTGAGATTATTTACAAAAAAAATTCAAAAACCCTGACGGAAGGAAGAGTGACGATGTTATTTTTAGGATATTTCCGTTTTCTATCTTTTTATTTGGCCAATATGTATGTATGTACACATATATTTAATTTATTATGCTGTTTAATAGGGATGTTGATATTTTTATAGTTACGTATATCGATATTTAAACGGTACCATCGTGTTTTGTTTTTAAAAATTTATTGCTTGTTGATGGTAATGCGTTTCTTATATACTGCCATTTTAACTACTTTAGAGTGTTGGCAGCAACATTATGATATGATGCCATCAAAAAATTATTACGACATTGTTTTGTGTGGTTAGTATTCATATTGTAGAATAAATGATAAAAAACATGGAAATCATAAATCTTTAATGAGATGCTTAGTTATGGACTATCTTATACGCAACCTCAGAGACTGTCTCGCTACTGTCCAAAGTATTCACATCCCTCCTTTATTTGGTATCGTATTCGTGTCTGTATTTAAAAACGATAACCTTATAATAATATTTACTATAAATTTCATTTATTTAAAGTATAATCACGTTTACGACTTATCTAATAATAAATCCTTATACTGAATTAAAGTATATAAATTATATACGTTTATTCTCGTATCACACATCACAAAAACCAATTCCTCGTAGTAAATCTCTTCTCTCTTATATTTACGAGTTTACATAAATAATTTCCATATATAGTAAAACTACCTCGGTAAACATAATTGTAAACAATTTACATGGATGAAACACAAAAAAGCTCATGAAAGTTTATTTGCCTTCCTGTTATATATCAAAACATTATAAATTCTAGAGTATAATTTCCATAAATATATATTATTTAAGATTATATGAAGCATCAAATTTAAGATGATAATATGTATGTTTGTACATACATATAAATACACATTCGTATACCTGAGCATAATATATGTTATATATGAACATATCTCGTTTACTACAAAATTCGTACACATATAGTCAACTCCTTCAATTTTTTTTTATCATGTTAAGTGAACAGCATACAAAAGTGTAACAGCAAGCACAAAAGTAACATCATCAAGTTTAACAACAAAATACAATTAAAATTTTGCAGTAAACACAACAACAAAATACAAAAAAAGCCAACCCAACATCATTAATTCCCTTGAGTTACAAAAGAATGAGAAAACCAAGAATTATTTTTTGTGGATGCTTTAGGTTTTTCTGCTGCTTTTCAATTTGTGTTGGTACAAAGTTGATATTAACCACTTTTTTAAGAATACCTTAACGTACATAGGTATAATTTATTAACAAAACTATACCAATGATGATAATCATAGTTATATAGTTACATATATATGACTATTTTCCCACAAGTATGTGTATTTGTGATAATGTATACGATTTGTGATAATGTATTGTTTTAATGCTTAAACCATAAGAGGATTAGTTTATCAATGTAGCGACGTACAAATTATTTATTTCTTTTACTATAATATTGTATTTTATAATTCAGATTAAATTATTGAATTTAGCATAGACGAGAATTTAACAATTTTGAGATTTTTTACAGTTGATATAATAAGATTTGGTGCACTCGAATAACGCATCCCTATACAGATATTATAGTGCAAACACTAAAATTAAAGTCATTGTTGGAATGCATATAATACAAATCACCCTAACTAATAGCGTCCTAACTGAGAATTTAGCTTTGAAGTTATTCAATTTGCCAAGATTACTCCAAAAAATAATTGAAAATTTGTAGAAATGGCGATCAAATGATGACATAATAGGTCTACAACAAAGAACCAAGTGATAAGTGGTTATAAATAATAATAATCACCATTATAAATAATAATAATCACACTTCTGAAAACACTCGTTGAATTAACAAAACATAATGTTTTCAACACATTTTTCTAGTATCATTTTAAATACATAATGTTTTAAAGTATAGGTACTTTAAGAACCTTTTCAACGTAAAACCAGACCGCAAGCAAAATAAATATTGTATTATGAAACAAAAACTAATAATACAAAAGCACTATAACAAATTAAGTTAACACAATACGAAATGGATTTAAAAGCTTAAACTACTTTGTTAAAAACACTAGCACCTCGTATAATTCATTATAATTGAATGTAATTAAATTTATTATGTTCATGTATGTACATAATTATGCTTACTGCTTTTTCTTGTATATGCAAATTAATTTAAGCATTTTATCAATGTATGTGTATGATTTATATGACCCGTGAAAAAGAAAAAACATTTACTTCATCTATTTGTCTATTACAAAGCTCTATACAAATAAATCAACGGAATGCGCGCATATACATAGTATGTGTTGATGATGAATTCATGTATGCGATTTCGTTTATTTATTTATTTAATTAAAAAGTTTATTATCTGATGAGTTTAAACGAGCTTTATTTTATTTTATATTTATTTAACGCTTATTAGATAATTATTTAAAGTATGTAGATTGTACAACAAAAAGTATAACTTTATTTATAAAAAAAAACCTTATATATTTGTTTTATGCTAATTGCTTAAATATTGCACATTTTTGCTATATTTCTTGGAAAAATTATATTTTTGCGTATTTACAAATAAAACATTAATAAACTTAAATAAGAAAAAAGTTAAACAAAAAGTTTTTATTTTCTAAATATTATTGAAAAGAAAACATAAAACATTAAATAATATTATGATTAAAGCTTTTTCATTTGTTATTTTATATATATGGTACAATCGTATATAAAAAAAACAACAAAAATTATTAAATTGAAATTTTTTTATATTTTTACAAATTTATTTTCTTGTACTTTCAGTGAATTGCTCAATATTTGGTCGAAAGAAAAATAAATGTCGTGATAAGTATTTAGCGAAACATAATGCTGTATTTGATCAATTGGATTTAGTTACGTATGAAGAAGTTGTAAAAGTACCACGTAAGTATATTATTTATAAGCAGTTTAGATTCGCCAAACAATGTTTTTATCAATTGGAATTCCAAGATATACCACAGTTTAAGTCATTTTAAATTAATTTCTAAATTACTATTATTTAAATATAAGTATTGGGTTTGAATTCCGAATGCAAATTTAATGGACAGTAAAACTAGTATCCCAACTCATCTACAATATATTTACTACAAATTTAATTATAATTGCAGTTGGTGATCCAGCATTTCAACGAAGAACTCTTGTATTACTTGGAGCTCACGGTGTAGGAAGACGTCATATCAAAAATACCCTTATAGCTAAATATCCTGATAAATATGCGTATCCAATTCCCCGTAAGTAAAATACGTAATTTAAAATTTAATTTTCATTTTAATACAATTCACAAGTAATTAAAAACTTTTTGATTAAGAAAGTTTTCGCTCTTAAATATGAAACAAATCATCGAAATCCGCATAAACAAATAACAATTTTTATCTTAAATCATTTAAAATTTTGTTTATTTAATGCAGATACAACAAGACCACCACGACCCGACGAGGAAAATGGTCGTAACTATTATTTTGTATCGCACGATGAAATGATGGCCGATATAGCGGCTAACGAATATTTAGAATATGGAACACACGAGGATGCGATGTACGGTACAAAATTGGAAACTATTCGGCGTATACATGCCGAAGGTAAAATGGCAATATTAGATGTTGAACCGCAAGCGTTAAAAATATTACGTACCGCTGAATTTACACCGTATGTAGTTTTTATTGCGGCACCATCGCTACAAAACATAGCTGACGTGAGTAATGCAAATGTATAGCCTGAATAATACCCTTAAAACTATCGTTCTAAATGTGTACAAATATATAAAAACTTTTTTTTATAACCGTAGTACGACGGCAGCCTTGAACGTCTCGCCAAGGAGTCGGAAATGTTGCGTCAAGCATACGGTCATTTCTTTGATTTGACCATTGTCAATAATGATATTGCCGAAACAATTCAAAAATTAGAGGATGCTATAGAAAAAGTTCATTCGACCGCGCAATGGGTACCCGTTTCGTGGCTCTACTGACAAGATAGTGAATTAGAATGTTCGGAATGCTTGGAAGGATGCGATTGCGACTGTGATTTAGATGATTATGATCTTAAATAAACAAAAAAAA